>CP136870.1:9390676-10028592 GCA_033000465.1 Sciaenops ocellatus
GTGCAGAAGACTGTTTTCCTGTTTCCTCCCACTGTGCTCTGTCGCTCCACTTCTCTCCGTATCACCCCCTATTTATCTCCTCACTCTCTGACTGTCCGCTATTTGTCTTGTTCCCCCTCCTTCCTTGACTTTCCACATTCAGTTTGCCTCCTGTGTTTTCTCCCTTTTCCCTCTGTGCTCTGATGTTTCACTTGTTTTTTTCCTCAATTCTTCGTTTCCACAGTTTCTGTCACCTCTCATTCCCTCTCTCCGTTTCTCTTTCTCTAACCCTCCCACTTCATTTCCATTTTTCCACCTCTCCTCCTCTCTTCACTTTCTCCCTACAGTGAGGGCATTCAATGAATAATTCAAAAGCGTTGCAGGATGATAATGGGAAATTAGAGGTGAGACTGCGTAGCTTGTGTGTGTGTGTGTGTGTGTGTGTGTGTGTGTGTGTGTGGTGTGTGTGCAAGATTAGTTGATTCATTCCAGCCAGGAGGCAACTGTAAGGGGCTCTTTATCCATATAAATTATGTCAATAAAGTGACACTTCTGTTTAAAGTTGTGATGTGAGGACGAGTGACAGGCGATTTAGTCATCTCGGGCTGATGGAGTAATGATTACCGCTTAGTTGTTATGTCAACATTTTTGCCGAATGCCATTAGGGCCTTTCAGTCAAAGCTGGTTTCAGGGGAAGTTTAGGAAAAAAGCCAAAAACAGCCCTTGCTGTCCTCCGATACTAGTACAGAGGACACCCTGAAGGGCTGCTATGGTTCAAGTGATGCTATAGACAGTTTAATTCATGTTCTTCTGTAATTATGGTGCCATTATTTCCACTGGTTCATAATGTTTGTTGATTTTGTCTGATTGTGCTTTATTGCTTAAATGTGCACCCTCTTCATTCCCAACAGGCATATACACTCTGCAAAGCTACCATTAGTCAAAGTACTTTACTGAGAACCAGAAACTGAAGGTGAAAGCAGCAGTTTCCATTTTGAACTCTCTCACTTAAACTCAAAATGTTTTTCACTGTTCACACCAACCCTGACCTACAGTGTGGCCAGTTCAGAGGCGTCTTCTATTATTTACCCTGCAGAATTTCACCCTTAAACATGAAAAAAAATCAATAGCGTGGAAAATTCACTGTCAAACTCTATGACATCTCTGCTGCTTTATGAACATGTGAGCTCAGCACTCACAGATCTCTACTCTGCAAAACAGCTTCTGGTCAGGAAGTTAAATCCAGCCAGGACCTCCTGGTGGTCCTGTACATCCTTGCTCTGAAAGGAGTGTTTTCTGCTGCAAGAATTCAGGTAAATGTGGTCCTCTTGTGGCAACATAAAACATAATTCATGTACCTAAAGTGAGAAAACTTGAATAAGCTGCTGAAAGTTATCAAATAGTTAAACCACCTAAAAATTCAAATATTGACTTCTACCTATTTAATAACATTTTAGTGATTGCATTTATGACTAGATTTCAGTTTATCAGATTGATTGTATGTACAGCGTCCCTGCTCTGTGATTGTTGATGTTCACAGATTGTGTCTCTTCTGTCAGCACTCTCATTCACATGCTGTTTTTATTGTTGTTTGCTACCACGCTCAGTGCTTTGAATCGAAGCAGTGAGTGTGAACCATTTTGTTTAATTGTGCGCACGAGTCCAATCACCCTGCAACCCTGTCGCAAAACTGACAAGAGTAATCTGTTTCTGTTAGATTCTCAATTGAAGCCAAATCTCTTTTAATGGATGCTCTGAAGTGCTGCTGTTTTTTTGTTTTGCAAATGTTTTGTTTAATTGTGCATACAGGTCCCTACCCCTAACCTACCCTGCTCCTGAATTATCCCAGTTCCCAGAGGTGACAACAGAAAGTATCTCTATCTGTTTTTTACTCTCTGAATGGAAGATAAGTTTCCTCTATTGGCTGCTTTTGAGTGCCGCTGCTGCAGGCGAGCTCATTCACGCTCCTTTAGGGCTTCATTTAACTAACTAACAGTCTAAGCCGTGCAAATCCATCCAGCTGGAGGTGAACGGCAGAGCAAGCAGCTGTCAGATGCAAACTGGCCTCCATCCGACTGAATCCCAGGGCGGCAACAGCAGCAGCAGCACTGACAGAGAGGGACTGTCACAGAGAAATTGACCAGGGGGGCATTGTGACACTGAAAGGCATCTTCTTCTCTGTTCTCTCTTTGTGTTGCTAAAGATAGAGGTGAGGTGGGGATGAGAATTGAAGAGAGGATGTTAGGAGCAGATCTGTATACTTCCAAAATTGAAATTGAAATTGAAATAGAAATGGTCTCAGTCAAAATAACACTCAAAAGCTGTGATCTGGTAAATCAGTTGATTTACACATGACCATTAATATCTAGTGATTTCACGGTCATCTGGAATTTTAATCTTAGTAATTACATTGTCACCAGAAATGTAAAGTTTAATCTTGTTATATCAGAAACCAGCTGTGCTGCAAAACAGCTTAAGATACATATTGTGTACCTGGGAAGTCCTTGGACACTTGTTGCTAATTCAACTCTCTCACCTGTTTAAAAGCAATGCACAGAAACGGCCATTAGCATGTACAAAAAACACTGCGTGTCCTGTAGCATTCCCATCAGCGTCATCTCAGGGTGATAAAATGTAACCAGAGCTAATAGAGCTACAAGAAATACTGCCCCATACTCATCAATAAACACTGCTATATCATCGCTGTCTGGTGAAAACCATGCATGTCCTAAAATAATTTTCTTCAGGAGAATGAAAAAAAAAGACAATATGCACCTTCCATGTGGTTTTCAACAGTGTATGCTTAAGTATAAACAATGCAGAACTGAGACAAACAACAACAGCAGAGCCCCACCAACAGACTGACACTTCTTATTCTCTTTGGAGAACAGCCTGCATGTAGATTTAGAAGAAGTCAAGATACTAGACACATAACCAGCCTTTCGACTAGTATTTCTAATATTACTGCAGGCAACAGCATGATTTTACATGTTTGGAGCCTGATGCAACCACAACACTGACAGTGAAGAACCAATGATGATTTATGATTTCATACCCAAAGGGTATTCATAGTTGTGAATTCAGATATCTCCTCTTTACTGTTTGATACTTCTCCGGAATCGCATACTCAACATTATACCAGCAAATGTACGTCTGCTCCTGCACATGAACGATATATGGTCTGTCATCACATGAGACAATGATTTTTGACAAGCTGCTCACATCTATCACATATCTCTTTTCTGCTCCTTGCATCGTCTGTCTTCTTAATAAACTTTGGGTTTCCTTCCATTTTGATGCCTCTGCTAACCTCAGAGAGGTCAAACAAAGACTCAGCTACTGTCTTAGGATAATGACATCACACTGAAGCAGATGAGACAGAGACATCTGTCAGGATACAAGGCTTTGGCTTCGGGGTAGGAACACTCACACATACACACACACATACACCCACACACACTTGTCCTCAGAGGTTCAGCCCTCAGGTGATGGAAAGAGAACATTACTTCCTACTCCACTGTCTCAGAGCCAGAGCCTCATCCATTCTGGCATAAAGACACATGCACGCACACACACACATTTTCTCTTTTTGTGTTCACCTTCTCTCACATCCACTTTGTGTCCTCAGGGGGGAGAAGTTCCTATAAGACGTCCATAACGACCCCTGGATGAGCCTCTCAGGCTTCCATATCTACCTCTGTCCCATAAAGCTGAGGACAGCTCTGACAGAGAGCGGGGAGTCACCACAGGCCTGCTGGATGCACTCGTAAAGAAACCTGGCAGCGCTACCTCATCACTACCAGAGTCAAAGCTGTGAATGCAGCCATCATTTAAAGTCTCTTCTTTTATATCTGCAATGCTGGAATACAATTGCCTGCACTGCTGTCGTAAACACAGTCTCATTTACCATTACAGGAGATGCCAAGATGAACATGAGAAAGGTAGGTAGAAAAGAAGGTAAAAATAGGAAGAAATGGTACACTTCATATTTGCATTTATTTACTACAGTGCTTTTCTATTTTTCCAATTTATTTTCTAGCTCTAGTGACCCAGTTTACCCACAAAAATCTACAAAACTAAATTTTATTTTATCAATAATCAATGAAAAAGATTATGAACTCCCATGATGCAGCTGGAGCAGTGTTTTTTTCCCCTCCTTTTTGTCAGCAGGGAAAGACACTCGACTGCATGTGCCCCATCGCTCATTTAATATCCTACTGAACTACACAGCAAGACAAACGATATAAAATGATGAGCTCTCATAGTGTCACTCAGGCTGGCCCCATACATTAAAACGTGACTTCTGTGAGAGAGGAGAGCCAAGAAAAAAAAGAACACACACCAAGATATCATTCATTCCCTGGTACTACAATCATTGCAATTCAAATTTACAGCAATCCTCCTCTGTGCCGGCCACCATTCAGTGTTCATGTACCAAAGCTTTCAAAGTGCATCAACACTGACCTCTGAGCTCACCATGGGGATGGGCGACAGAGACTGGCAAAAACCAAATCTCTCATATTTTCCTCTCCTTTCAAGGTCATGATTTAAACATAAAACCACCACATGGGGATATTTCTGTACCAGAAAAGAGATGAATATTCATGCATCCTTGGTCTATCTGTCGGAGCAAAGCTCATCAAAACGTGTCAGTAATTAATCTAATAAGCTAAAACATGATTTTACTGGACAGTACATTAAGTCTTTCTTCATCTTTTTTTTTTTTTTTCAAACAGAGTGAAGTAGTGGCAAGGGGCCTGGTTATTATTATTCAAGAGGATATTATTCATCATTTTAAATCTTTAAAGCTTTTAGATGAATATAGATGAGGAGACCCCGATGAAACTGCAGTCAAAAACTGCCAATCCTGACAGGGATGCAATACACTGCAAAAAATGTCCCCATCTTGACAGTTATTCTACTGGTACTTACTGCACAAAGCAATTACACTTACTGACCTGCTCTGTGTCCAAAGCAAATTGAGTTTGCACATTTAAAATTCTTATATAATTATATATTATTATGTAATATATGGTGTGACTGGTCAATAATGTTTTAAGATTTTAAGATTTTTCTTTGCCAGATTGCAAATCTTGCTTGGTATCTAATAATATTACTAAAGGCAAAACACGTTTTCAAGAGGAATTGTCCAATTGAAATATTCTGTTTTTTATGGATATATTAGGCTGTATTTCTTGACTGTATTTTTTTTGCAGTGTAGTGTTCATCTTCCCAGTTTCTGGAACAATGGCAGACTACATGAGTCACAGGTCCCACTTCATATTTTTAATGATGCAAACATCGTTAGCACTTAGGGGTGTTTAAATAAAAAGCTTTGCCGTGAGCGCCCAATGAAATTAGACAAATATCCGCAGTCGGCTCCTGAAGGTATTCTTCCTCTTGTTCTTTAATAATTCTCTCTTTTTCCACCTTTTTAGCTCGTTTACCCTTCTCTTCCCTTTTACTGTTGCACTGTAAAATATTTTAATGGGAATGAGTGGAATAAAATAATATTTCATCATTCCCCAGTACAGCCCCAAAACATTCTAAAAAAACACATCACTGAGCCTATCAGGTGACATCAAGTTGAGTTCCATTTCAGTTTCAGTTTCAGAACTACAAATTTAAAAATAAGAAGTCATTCTAAATCGTGCTCACAAAAGCCTTCAACAGGGCAGTGTGTCAACTGATAAAGTTCCTCAGAAATCTTTATTTCTTCTTGTTTGAAGAGAGTTTTGTTGTGACCTCTTGTGTTGCCTTTTTTTTGTTATTGTTGTTAAGCTGAGTCATTGTTATCTTCTCTGATAATGTTGAAAGCAATCTAAACCACGAGGAAAGATAATATCCACTTCAGTTACTACACACACACATTGAATATAGCTTCGAGCATCCTCAGGTGTATTGGCCTTGTCTGTGCATCTGCACTAAAAAGAAAATGGTGTCTAACTTTACAATACAAGGTGTAACTAAAAACGTTATGGCAAATGATGGACAGACTCTAAAACTCCTTTCAAACTAAGAAAATGTGACTGGACGGCAAATCAGACTGTAACGCAATGTCACTAAAAAGGTGTTAAACAACAGTGAATGAGAAGCCTTTGACCGAACTATTCAGTAGTAGTTACATTAATCACATTTTAAAGCGAAAAGAAAAGAAAACACGTTTTAAATTGAACTAATTTAAAATGTTTTACAGTGTTGTGTATTTTTCTCCTCTTCTGCTCTTACCCTGCTCTCTCCTCCACACATTCTCCTATTTATATTTACCGAGGGACTCCAGCAGCTCCATTACTACAGGTCAAGGCACTATGCAGGGAAAGAGAGATTAACTCTTGGCAATTAGAAGTGAAATTCCCTGGCAATGTTTATTATCCTGCCCCCAGTCTTGTTCTGGGGCCCAGCTGGTGAAATATGGATGTACATTCAATATTTAACATGGGGACATCAAAGTGGGCCATAGCTTTAGAGCCAGAAAAGGGAAGAAAAATTAGGCAACTTTACCCGGGTTATTAGCAGGCATTACTCATGGGGGCGCCAAAAACGTCCAATTTCCTCAGTTTATCTCAGTGCATCAATGTTAGCAAAGACTCAAAATTTGGGATTCATGAATTTTCCATCAAGATTTTTGCTTAATGGACATTTTAAAGCTGTGATCATCCTTAATAACGGTCAATCCGGTTTTACCTGTTTTACCAGGGTTGGTAAAATGTGTCTAAGGATTATGCTTATTTAGTATTGTTTTGACAATCATGTTATGAAAAGAAACATAATCACTGCCTTGATTATGTTCAGCAGTAATATTTTTGTAGTCTAGGAAGAGCTAAATTTATGGATCGTACAAGTTGGACTTTGACAACCGAGTTCTACATATGGTTGGGTTTAGAAACCAACAGTGCTTTGGTTAAGGCTACGAAAAGATTGTAGGTTTTGCTGAACCTTGTTACATATCGAGTCTCATGGTTCAAGTCACTGCAGAATTTTTTGTAATAAAGCATAACTAAGTGATGTGGGTAAAAATGTTTTATAATGCCTTAGTTGCTATGAGAAGATATTGTATTACAAGAGTGGATATTGAGAGTAAAGTTGTCACTGAACATTTTACTGATCAAAGATTTTGGGACTTGCCAGGTTTATAATCCTTTTATCACTGTTACAGTGTTGATCAGATGGACCCAAGCCGGAACACAGAAGCATGCAGAAGGTGAGTTAAGAAACATTTATTGTAGGGAAAGAGAGAAGTGGAGCTGGAGAGGCAAAGAGAAGTTGGCTGGCAGAAACAGAGAGGTGACAGTGGATGGCAGAGCCAGGCCAGGCTGGATGGATGAGAGTGAGTGTCGTGGGCAAGCTGGAGTTACCTTAGGGATTAGCAGGCAGGCGAGCAAGAAGGCGAGGCAAGATGAGGAATGATCCTGAAGCACAAGGGAAAGACAAGTAGCGGCAGGCTCGGAATCAACACAGGAATGAATTTAGGAAAATTATTGTGGTTTGGGTTAAAATAAATGTTACATCACATGTTTGGGTGCATCCAAGAATGATGTGACAGGGTGTGTCTGGTGTGTCCATCATCAGGTACTGACACACCTCATTTAGATAATCATGTCATTGGATTCAGGTTATCAGGTGTGGATAATTCAGGGTTTGGGGATCCCAGGAACAGGATTGAGAAGCATTGTAAATGTCTACATGATGTCTGGGAAATAGGATAAAACATACAAAACCACCAGCACTGTGATTTCATTTAGTCTTAATGGGACAATACAACCACATCCGAATAAACTATCGGGAGACAAATTGCAGAAAAATAACATTAAAGTTGTCGTATTTTAACACTCTTCTGCTGAAAGCCATGATGACTGACTTTCAACTCTGCGTTCCATTTTTTAAAAAAATGCAGGGGTTAATGGATGAATTTATTTATATAGTTCTTCTCTGTCACTCTTTTTCTGTCTGTCTCTCATTCGTTCTCTCCTCCATAGTCTTTCTCTTGTCCTCAGCAATTAGTTTGACTCCTTTGAAAGTCTTATGATGAAACAGTTCTTCAGCTTGTTGAAGTGGCTACTTGACAGAGAATGCTTAAAGGCACACAAAACTCTCCTCTTTATATGCACTTTTATGTGCATCCGTGTGTCTGTGTGTGTGTGTGAGAGAGTGCAGTTTTCTGTATAGAATATACTAATACTGTACATACATGCAAATTTTCAACTAGCTTTAAATCATGACAATGTTAGTAGCATATACAAATGTTGCCTGCACCCAGAGGTCATTGCCAAAGTCTGTTGGATGACACAAAACATGTAACCAAAGAGACTTAAGTTAAAACTAAATTGTACTTCAGCATTTTTACATGCCTGCCTTGCTGCTGTGGAGCACATTGCTACTAACAGTTGGATTGAGAGAGTGGAAGATTAGTGGGGACGGGGATCAAAACCCTCAGTGCTATGCACATCTATGCAAGATGCTGTGACTGCATTAGATATTTTGAATGTTTTCAAAAAACATATTTTAGTGCACTGTAGCACTAATACAAGAGCCTGTGACCAGACGTCCAGCCACCATGTTTAAAACAGACAAATCGGTCAACCTTTAACTAAAAAACAAAGTGAACGTGGAAGTGCCAAAAACTGCAGTTCCTCAGATGACTAACTGAGGCTGGCTACAGAACAAGTCAATCTTCCTAAGCTGCCATATTAAAATGTCCAACTTCACAACAGAAATCACCCGTTCAAATTATATTAAGGCTTAAATTTATACATTATTAACAGTGTGACTGATGTGATTGACACAGGTGGGTAGGGTGCCATCACAGGGGGCTTATTTAAGCAACCAGGTTTCATTTAACTCAGCTCAACCTACCCTCCATGTCTTTGTGCATTTTTGATTTAGTGAGGAGCCAGAAGAGGCAGGACTGCCAAGATGGCATCAGCGATAGCCACCATGCTCATACTCACCCATATTTTGTACTATTATACTAGCACTTATCATTAAAGGTTGTGATAAGCTTGCAGTGGAATCCAGTGAATGTAAGTGTGTGTGATACCTTTTGGTTAATACATTTTTTTAATAGAAAAAAAAAGATTTTTGAAGTGATATTCTTTTGATTTCTTTTTTATTATTATCCTATCATTTTTCTGCTAATTTCTATTTTCTAAGTTTTAAGTTTACTGCAGCAGATGTAATACTTTGACACTTCATGGCAAGGAGAAGCATGGGTGTTACTAATAACATTAATGATAATTCAGTACCATGTAGGTGTGTCAGTCATGTCAGTGAAACTGAATGCCATTACTAACATTATTAGCAGCACCTGTGTATGTCAAGCCATGTCACGCCATGTGAGGAAAGGTCTATGAAGCAAATAAACATATTTTCCCCTCTGAAATGTGCTGAACTAAATGTAACATTCATCAACTAAAATTCAACAGCATGTTGTATCTACCACATCACTGGCACTTGAGAACCCTACCACTTCCACAACCTTGCCACATAGAAATGGTTTAACCTTGTTCAGTGGCATTGTGGGGTCAGTGGGTATGATCAATGTTTAAATTAACTGACTAGAACCACTGCCATTATTCTGTGATCCAGCCACTGCCACCAGACCCAAGCAAACCCAATGTGATACAAATTTTCTTCACTGATGTTCTTGCAGCTTTTCAGCTCTGTCTTGAATTCTATATGATGACAGCCTTTTTGAGTTTGAGAGTCCAAACAGCCTGCAGTCCTTCTCAACAATCAGAAGCAATGTCACGCGAGTGTCAACACATAAGAAAGAGATACTTACACTTAGAAAGAGCAAAATGGCAGTAGCTCTGATGACAAACTCAGAACGAATCAATCCTTTTACATCTTTGCTTACTTTGTCTGCCATCCGATGCTAAGCAAGTAGAGAGCAGTTTGTCTGTTATAAATCAGCTCTCTGTTCTTGCTGCTGTTAATGAGTGCACTATCACGGAACTATTCAGTACATGTGCTGTAAAACCAAAACTGTCAGCTGAAAGAGACACAGAGCTGCACAGTTGATATAATTCTCTTGAGGTTTGTTACTGAAAGCACCATTTGATTCATTGTTCATGTGAGAAGTTTTGTTTTTTTTTACATCTTGAGTGTCACCATTGTCCTAATTTATCATTTAATTTTTGCTGTGCGTGCCTTCCATTTTCATTATGCATTGCTGTGTGGGAAATGTTCTATAAGTATGGATTTACTCTTAGCAAAGTATTTGTATAGAATTGCAACACAGCTTTCTTGATTACAGCTGATAAAGCATGTTCTTTACCTCACCTACAAAGATCATATGCAAAAGAATCTAAACTTTTTAGGATACATATATATTATAAATATGATCTTGCAGCTCTGTAATGACATTATTTTACAGTCATGGACTCTACTCTGTTCCACCTGTGTATATGTATAATATGATCCTTCCTTCCCTGCTGGTCTAATCCCTTTAGCTCTGTGAACTTCTTACCCACTGAAACAGATTTCTTGCCCCTAACATGTAAGGCAACATGCAGTGGCACACTATCTGCCCATAGCCGTGTAAGCTCACACAGTCGTCCATGGCAGGTACCCCACGCTGTTTGCCCCCAGAAGATGGAATTACCCAGACAGCCATGGAGCGCTCCAAATGGGGTAAGAGGTGAATCATAATGCTGTTTACATCAACACCACGCTGCTGCTACTGCCACTGCCTCACCACGCCAAAGATTAACTTAATCTCATGTCACAACTGCAGTGGAAACGTTGCTTCCAGAAAGCTTATTTCGACAGAGGATTTTTCAAAAAGAAGGGAAGGGGGGAGAAAAAGCATCTCGGACTTCTTTAAGTAGACTGTATCCAAGCGTAAAGTGAATTTCCTCCCACAATAAAAAGCGTGGAGATAGCGCTGCTCAGGTGGGGGTGGCATGCGAAATAAATGCATGGTGTGACTTCATGTGTCTCTGTCTTTCTCTCTCTCTCTCTGTCTGCATTTCTTTTGTTCAGTAAAGATATAGACTCCTGTTTCCTGAATTTGCATTTATATTCCTACATCCCAGAAGCCCAAATCTGAGTCAGTGGCTGTTGCCTCCTTGAGGGCACCATGCTTCCGGACAGTGAATAATCTAATCTAACCACTGGGTAATGATACAGCATTTGTTCACTGTTCCATCTTCTTTGCTTGTCCACAATAGTGCTCTTGCCCAAAGTCTTCCTCTTCGTTTCCTCTTGAATTCCTCTCAGCTCCAAAACTCATTTTTCCTTCATTTTCTTCAAACTTTGATCCCATTTCTGCTTCAGTATCTCATTCTGTCATGTCAACCACTTCATATATTCCTCCTCTTTCCTCCCTTTCTCTCATTTCTCTCCTTGTTTCCAAACTACCATCTCCTTTTCCTCTTTACTCTCTGTCTGCTTCCCTTTCCAGCTCCCATACGTTCGCCATCATACTGATTTCACCTCCTTCGCCACTTCCTTTACCTCTTTGCCTTCACCTTGCTTTACAGCTCTCTCCCACAGAAACAGATGAAAATACTACTCCCACTCGTCCTTTCCCACCCATGAATTCTGTTTGCCTTTTACCAAACTCCAGGACATTGTAAGGCAGCCATTTATCACGGTGGCGGAGCTAAACCACGTGGCCTGAAAGTATTGAGGCGGTCATAAATCTGAGACGCGTGGGGGGCATGTTTCAGTCTGTGCAGGAAAGGGTCAGGAAACATTCAGCACCATGTTCATCGTGACAGGACTGCAGATGGCATACAGAGTTTGGCTCAAATCCAGAGCTAATTAGTGGCATGTGAGTTTTACCAAAGCATAAGCAAGAATCTGATCTTCATCTGCTGCTCAGCATTCATGGTAAACAGAGAGGATGTGCTGGAACGCGTGCCATATGATCGCATACAGTAAATAGAATGCATTGTTTCAATGACCACTAGTAGCACTAGGGAGCAATGTTTTAACCAACGGGTCCATGTATGTGCTCCTATCGTGCACATGGACACGTATGCTTAAGTGTAATGCGATTCACAGGGCTTCTACCATAATCAGATTGTTTTGCAGGTTGAAACTTGGCAGCAATAACGCAATAAAAAACAGCAATTTGTCACTTAAGAGAGTAAAGAAGATTGCTATCATGCATGCAAACAATACACAATTTAAAATATCCAAAATGTGTTGCAAACATTTTTTTTTTTGCATACAAAACTATGTTTACAAGGAAAATACAGGACACCTTTAACTTCAACCCCATTTTTGCCTTGTTAACTTAACCAAAACATGCAAATACTGTGTGATGTTTGCACAGTACCTGCAGGTTGCATCTTAACGCAAAATCAATACTAACCAGCAATGTAAAGCAGGATATAATGAATATAACTTAGTTTACCTCGTGCATATTTTTTAAATAGAAACACCTACTATTTATAAAATTTTTTACTGTGTAATTCCAGTCTCTCTCTTATAAATAACGTATATGCAAATGAAACCAAAGGTAAAAAAAAAATGTCTATTTCCCTGTTACCATTCTAGATGCTTGCCACAAGGCAAGAAGCACAGCAGCAGCAACAGCATGAAACTTTCTTAGCATGAATGGAGCAAAGCCTTCAAGTTCAGCCAGAGAACTCAAGATGCATTCATGTTTTCGCTCTGCTATGCTGCTGCTGCACTTCTCATTTGCAAACACTGCCACAAAAACTGCTTTAAAAGCTACCACAGCCTGGTGTATGCTTGCAGGGAGTAAAGAGGTTAGAACCCAAATGCCAAATGTCAGCATTGTACGTATTACAGTGTTCACATACAATATCTGAAAAACTGAAATACAGTTTACAGACAGATCATTTATATGCCGGGGTACTGAGCAGTGAAAAAGTGCTGTGTTCCCAAAACGCTCATCTAAAATACACATTTCTATATATATCTTAAAGTGTGTGGTTTATAATGTTTGAAGATGATGTCTTCTGTATTATTAGAATATCAAATTACCTTTTAATCTTTCTCCATAACCATAGCAACTTAATGTAAATTAAGGACAGTATAGAACACTGGTCCTTGTCCTGTGGTTGGAAATTTTCTCCCTATATTAGCTCTGTGTCTACTGTGTGTCCTCTTCATTATGTGTCTCAGTTAACTACTCCATCCTGAGCACTTAAGCAGAAGTGAGAGCTCTCACATCACAGAGAGAACAGAAATGAAAGTCAGCAGCTGAATGCCAACCAGTGGATTAAACATGATAATCATGTTAAAGCTGGGACCAGCATCTGAAGTGAATACTGATTAACATGAAACCATGTGGGTAGTTAGGACACCGGTAAACCTTCTGAGGATCTCTTAATCACACACAAAAGTAAAATGCACACACTGTACCATATGTTCTCATTCAGTTGATGAAGTACCGACAACTGTTTCTAATAGATTTACAGATATAATACTGCGTTCATAACAGTGTGTTTGTTTTTCTTGTTTTCTATACACACAGCAGGAGTGGAAGAAACAAAGTGCATTTACTCTCATTACTGCAACAATGACGTTTTTGTGTACCTTTACTTTTTGTAGTGTTTTTAAAAATCAGCATTTTTACTCCAGGCCCAGCAGTTTGTGAATAGTATAAAAATGCACAATAATGAAATAAAAATAAGAATTATGTCATTATAGGTTATGGTTAAAATGAGTATCACCTCGCTTGAAGAAAAGCTTGTGTTTTCATTAAAAGGTCCAGTGTGTAAGATTTAGGGGGCTTTATTTACAGAATATGGCAAAATATGATATTTATAAATATGTTTTAATTAGTGTATAATCACCTGAAAAATAATAATTGTTGTTTGAAGATATGTTTTTGTTAGCTTAGAATGAGCCTTTTATATCTACAGATGCCATGAGTCCTCTTCAACAGTGTCCACCATGTCAAACTGCCATGTTTCTACTGTAGCCCAGAAAGGACAAACTAAATACTGGCTTTCAATAGGGGCTTTCGCATTTTTGGCACATTCATTTCTCCTTCACACTAGGAAAGAGAGGGTGAAGCAAGGGGAATGCAGTGGTTTTAGTGGGACTAGACAGTGGAGGACTTTGTAGTACAATGCAACATATTCACAGAGTACAACAAACAATAAACTGGAAGCTGCAAACTCTTTCCAAATGACAATGTCAACAACTACTGTGTTGCCTAGCAACATAGCCTGTGTGTGTGTGTGTATGTGTGTGTTTGTGTGGAGTGTATATGGTCTATATGTCTCTGCATTGGCTGCTTCATTCTGCTGTTAAAGAGGCAGGTTATAAATGTATGTAGCCTAATAATTTCTTGCTGGACCAGCCTCAGTGTGGCTCTTTTTATTTATTGTTGGCCATTATCGTTTAATTGTCTGAGTTTTGTCCTATTTTCTGGTTAATTCTAATCAGGCTGCATGGAGGAAGGTGGTTGTAATTGATGATCAGTATGCACAGGCTGCAAATGTTCACTAATAGAGAAGGAATATATTGTTGCTTCGGAACATGAGGGGCTTGGTGGTGCGATTCACAATCAGGATGTTGCTCCACTTGTGTACACACGCAAATGTTAATGCACTTTATTCTGTAGCCAAAGGTGTTCTTTAATTTTAGTAGTTCTATCATATAACATTATCATCACCATAAACCCCACACACATTTTTAAAAACTGTATCACACTAACATTTATTTTGAGTGAGTGACCTACTTTTTATTTTTATCTTTTACGCAAGTACTTTTTACTTGAATAAAATATTCTAGTACTCCTTTCATCCCTGCTACGTAGTATGTTTCTGTACTTTTTTTTTGTATTTACACATTTTTCTCCCTCTGCCTGCACCTGCGCACGTTGTTAATAATCATATCTGAAGGACTGTGTGTGTGTGTTTTTGTGCATCTGCCATTCTCACTAAGCCGTCTCACGATTAACAATTGGCTCCTTTCTCAGTGATGCTACCCCTGCCAGCTATTGTTGTACTTGCTAGCGTTGGCTGTGCATATAGTTTCACAGTAAGGGGCCTTCTGATGATGAGTTTGCAGAGGAAACAAGCCTATCAGCTGCCAGATACAGCTCAGTGTCACTCGTTATCGACAGCTGGAAGTATGCAAAAGGCACAGCTTTCCTGATTGTTTGTGCTCACTGGGTTTGTACTGAGTGTGTGTGACTGGAATTCACAGGAAAGGCTTTTCTGAGGGGAAGGTGCCTGTTGGTCAACAAACACAACAGGCACATAAGTAATTCCTCATTTCAAGATCAGTGTTTCACACTTTATTAATACAAATATCTATTTTTTACAATAAAACCACCATTATTAGTAATATAGGAAGTCTTTGGGAAGATTGGGAAATTACTGGTCAGACAAAAAAAATATTCCATTTTGGTCTCCATTATCCATCCCATTCATATCTTTGCACCAGCAAATTCTGAAAGTAATGTAATTCCAGCCACATTTTGTTATTTATCAAAATAATGAGGAAATGTTTATTGTCATATCTGGCAAGTCACAGAACATTGATCTGAATGTTTCCTGACAATCTATTTGTCATTATCATCTTCTCTTGCAAAACAGTATCCGCCAGCAGCAGCTGAAGAATTTAAGCTATTTAATTGTTATTTTGGGGCACTCATAGCTCTCAGTTAAAGAAAAGATTGTGGTCTTGGTTTAAGACTGAAAGAGAACACAGTGAAGGAGGCACAGGGCACAATGTGGGTCAAGATGTGTCTCCAGTATTCAAATTCTAGTCTTAGTGTTTAATAGAAATTAAATGTAGATGCATTTTTTTTTAGCATTTGCATGTATCTGTCATCCATTGCATTCCATCCATTTTGAGACTTATTTGAGTAATGTCTGTCATCACAATGAACATCATGTCTGCATTCAGCATTCTTAACATTGCCATTGTAGGAAACAGTAGGAAGTACATCAATAAATCTAAATATTCTACGGTGTGGTTCTTTAAAGGGCCAATGTGAAGGATTTAGTGACATCTAGCAGTAGTCAACTCTTTCATTTTATTATTTCATTTCTACAATATTATCTAAATAGAGCCCTCTAGATCTGACACAATGGACCTTAAAGGCAGTGGTTTTCAACCTAGGGTCAGGTCCTCCACAAGGGGGTCACAAGATAAACACAAGCCTTTCTAAGCATCCAGCTTGTTCACCGCTTTGTTCTCACAGCAGTTACGGAGCAACATTATCATAATTATTCACCTGATGAAAGTTTAGTCCAATATTCACTCTCTCCACCATCTCCCAAGGAAAATGTCTGGTTCACTGACGAGCTGGTGTATATGCTCTACACCAGCTCGTCAGTGACTCTGGATGCTATTTGGTGTTTGGCAGGTTCGGTGGGATTTAAAGATTTTTGTCTGAAAACTGCTGCCTGCTGAGGACAATGCTGTGAGAGACCAAAACAGAAGTAAAAGTGGGCTAAAATAGAGTTCAGCATTCTCCATGAGTTAGTGTGATTCATATAATACTATTACAGCTACTTATGGAAAATAAATTAACATGGGAAATTGTTGTCTTGGTTTACAGAAAATGGGTGGCTGACACTCAGGATGACATAGGTGCATTAATTGCATAGCTGGAGGTTCAACGGTCCACATGTGGAAGTGTCCTTAAGCAAAACACTAAACCCCAAGTTGCTCCCAATGGGCAAACAGTAGCCTTGCTATGATGAGGTAAATTGTATAGTGCATTGTCCATTAATGTAGAAAAGTGCAGTCCATTTACATAAAACAACCTTGAGTATGGTAGGAGACAGACATAAACCTCTGGTCTGCAGTGCTGAAGTCAAATTTCTGTACACATTCACACTGACACCCCCTAAGTCTTTTCACAACAATAAACAATGCACACATTTTTAATTTCCTTGAAATATAAAACAAACAAAACCAGCTTTAATAAGAGCGATCACTTGAAATGATATGACTAGAATATCATTGCTTTATTGTGTTGTGTTCCTGTTTCCCTTGTATGTTTTATCCCAGCCAAATTCAAAAAGTCTACTCAGTGGACAGGCTCACACTCACAAAACACACATGCAGACTTGTAATAAGCATCAGACTGCTGTCATAACAGCAGTCAAGAGCTGAATAATGGATGGGAACGAATAGAGACAATTACTTAACAGCTTGTCAATTCAATTAGCCCACTGTTTTAATGGCTTAATCACAGTCATCTCACCCCCTCTCTCTCCCTGTTCTCTGTCTCATTTTCCCTCCCCTGCCTCTCCTCCCCTTTTTTTCTATTTGCAGAAGATGACAAGAGTGAGGAGGACAGAGGGAGAAATTAAGCAGTGCAGGAAGCAGAGATGCAGGAAAAGAAAGAGAAGGGGAGGGCAGAAAGAGGGAGGGAGAAGGAAGGAAAGAAATACAGAAAGCAAGGGAGAGATGGAGGGAGGGAGACAGCGAAGGAAAAGGGTAGGAGATCAATGATTTATAGGAAACAAAAGAGAAGAGAAAGTAAATAAGGAGAGAATGAAAAAAACTAATCAACACAGAGTTGAAGAAGGACAAAAGTTAGCTAAATTAAAAATTAGGGAAGACGAAGGGATGGAGGGAGGAGTAAATGAGGGAGAGAAAAGGGAGAGAAGAAAGAAGGCGGAGGGCATTGGTTGTATAGTGAGGGATTGAGGTAGAACAAGAAAGGGACAAAGGAAGTTAGTGAGCAGTTACAGTAGGAGGTAGACAGACAGGAAGAGGAGGCTGGGAGGATGACTCTTAACATCCTGCTAGTCAGCTCTGCCTGGATGAAGCATTAATGCAACATAACTCCCTCCACTGTGCCTCTGTCTATCGGAAACACACACAGGAATACACACAGTGGGAGTTTGCAAAAAACATCTGGAGACATCTAGTGTTACATGTATTTACATGTGTATCTTTTTCTCTACAGGGATGTTGACGTGATTATTGGTGCATTTTTATGTTATAGATGACACGACAGCAAGTGTGAACAATTTCAAATTTGGCACAAAAGGACGTTTGTACCACTGAAAGCTTTAAATTACATCCCACTGCTGGAAACTCAGTAAAAGCCTTAGAACTTTTTTTTTTTACAATGTTTGTTAGTTCATTTTTAAATAGACCTGATAGAGTTTTCTCAAGTGGAAACACTGTATATGAGGGCACTGAAGTTGTTGGACGTGTTGCTAAAATACTGTATCTCAATAAAAGCTCTGACACAACTTCACTTAATGTTGGACTTGATGACATTAGATCAGTGTTTCTCAAACTTTTTACAACACGTACCACCTCAGAAAATATTAGGCTGGTGAGCATATGGGGAGCAGTGTTCTGGATATATTTTGGGTGTATTTATGACTATGGATGCTCTGCCATATAAAATGATGCTGCAGTAGTCTATTCTGGATGTGATGAAGGCATGGATCAAGGTTTCAGCTGCAGACAAGGAGAGTGATGGGCAGAGATGAGCTGTGTTTTTTTAGATTGAAAGGGGGTTGTGGTGATTTGGCTGACATGGCATTGAAAGAATAGGTTTCTGCCGAAAATGACTCAGAGGTTGTGACTGTGTGGGGAGGGAAACAGAGTGGAGTTATAAATGGTGAGGCAGAAGATGAGGGTGGTTTTGGTGAGGAATTATCACAGTTTATCGCAGTTTAGTTGAATGACTTGCAGTGGTGATGGATTTAGTGGAGATGAGAGACATGGTAGACCATGATGTAATGGGATGTTACCAAGGGGACCATGTAGAGGGTGAACAGGAGATGACCAAGCACTAAACCCTGAGGGACACCTTGGGTCAGAGGGGCAATGGAGGAGGTGCAGTTGTTGATGTTGATTAACTGTTGTCTATTTGTGAGATATGACCATAGCCAGGAGAGGGTAGTACCAGTGACGCTGAGGGAGGATTCAAGGCGATAGAGAAGGATGATGTTGTTGATTTTGTCAAAAGCTGCAGTGAGGAGGACACTATCAAGGTGACCAGACTATAAGGAGAGGATGAGATTGTTGGTAACTTTGAGGAGGGCTGTTTCTGTCCTGATAATAGGTCAATGGAGATGACATGGGCTTTGAGTTGGGAGGCAACAACACGTTCCATCAGAGATTAATTGGAGATTGGCTGGGAGATTGTCATGATATCCAGGGTCCAGTTTCTGTCTAACACTACAGTTTTTAACTAAAAAAAAAGTCAACATATTAAGTAAGTACTAAAGTACATTAAGAAAGTTGTCTGTTGTACCTGGGACAACACCCAACAGTGATGTCAAAGTGTACTGATACACCCTGAGGTACACAATTTAAACAAAAAGGAGTAAACAACAAGTGCATGTTGGAGCTAATGAGGTAAAACCTACAGGAGACACATAGTCCCACGAAGCTCTAGTGAACATTTAGTCAGACTGTTCCTTTGCATACAGGCCTGTAGTTAATTTCTCTTTCCCATTTCTTTGCTATCATTATCTGAGGCTGCTGATCACATCTAACCAGTACCACAGCAACACACCTGCATTGTTAGCCTATCACCTCACTACTATCTTTTTTAAATATGATCCTCTGTCTCAAGGCTTAATCATCACATATCATATGTTACGATAAACAATTATCTTTATTTCATTCACTTCACTCTGCTGATTGAACTGTACACATTTTGACTTAACCTTGACTTGAGTCAAACATGATGGATTAAGTTTAGTAGCAACCCTTTTTCCAGTGCAAAAAATAGGCACATGGAAGGCAGGTGGTCAAGTGGATGGTGGGCACTTTGGTTAAGGAGAAAAAACATGGTTTTGGTTAAAGGTTATTAACACATTGTGTCTCTGTGCCTTGAGTCACTGTTAACTTTTTTAAACCAAGTCCACAATCTTCCATAAAATTAACTAAGGGCTGTGAGAGCCTATACATATACATGAATACGCTGCTATGTGTGAATATTTTAAGAAATATTTTACTAGTGAACTATTTACGGATGTTTAATGTTATTTTTTTTATTTAGCACATATCCAAAAAAGTTGTTTGAACTGTCAAGAAGCACCTGGTAGCAGCAAGCTACCATGCAAAGTGCTTGCCTGGCTCTTGACATGTAGCCAGGAGGAGTCCAGGACTGACCACCAAGCCTGCAACTAGAACAACCTACTATACCTGCTGAGCCAAAGTCATCCGGCAGATATGGCACATATGTTCAGTAAGTGTTTTCTCCATATGTTGATGTTGCATGTCACACCTACCTCTCTCTCTATCCCCACTGTCTACCTCTATATTGTCCACTATCTAATAGATCTATCTATAAGTCTTTGTCTAATCTTGAACAAAAAAAGTGTATTTCATGTGTCAAATTAGTCATAAATAAATGTAATTTCCAGCAGACAGTGTTGCCAATACACACAGCGAGAGAGACACATACACACACATAGGTAGAGACAAGGATGCATTCACACACCGACACAAACACAGAGACACAGCGTACAGTCACAGCTACAGCTGCTATCCCATGCTTCTCTCACCCAGCAGCCCCAGCAGGGTTTGACAACAGCAGACTGGAACACGGAAACATGCAGTTGCCTGGTGTTTCAAATACCACAGAGAGCACACACACACACAAACACACGCACACACTAACACGCTTCATCTTCATCACGTACCGTCTTTGCTTCTAGTTTTTTTTTCTCTCCAGCTTCCTTCCAGCCGTTTCTCTCTCTCATTTTTCTCCACAGTTACATCTTTATACCAGCTTGACAGTCAGTTCCTTCCTCCCCTAGCTCCTTTGCTTTTCTACTCTTGTTCCTCCCTGTCTCCTTCCATTCTTCTTCTTGCCTGAACTACCTCATCTACACTTCACACAGTTCCCTTTGTTTTACTCCACATCTATGTTAAGATGACAGAAAGTCATACCTAACCAGTAATAGTGGTAAAGATAATTAATTTTCTTTATCTCAAATCTGTTTATTTCCATTTTATACACAAATCCATTTGCCACAAATCCAGTTTTCCACTTTTTCATCATCTGCTGCTAAAACATTATCATTTGCACTACTCTGTGTTAATATTTATTATTCCTTATTTTTTCTAAATAAATATCAATACCTCTGCATCAACATGTCTCCACTTCAAGTCCTGGAAAAACTTGTCCTTAATGTTCCTGAGGGTCAATTTACTTCACAACCACAAACAAGACACAATTGAGCTGACTAATGTCCTGTCATAATCACTGTTAAATATAACCAGTTATCCTAATGAGGTCATTAATTAAGCTAAGTAATACATTAATTAGCAAATATTTGATGGCAGTATGTGTGCCTTCACATGGCAAAAGTGATCTCCATATAATAAAGCATTACAGTAGTTTGAAGATAATAGGTTTTCCCTCATTTACTGTGGAAATTTATGTAGTAAGATGCTCAAAAGTCCGATGATGCTGGTATGTTTTAGTAGGTGTCATTATTGTGTTACTGGCTTGTTTACAGAGTGGTATCACACTGCATGATGCCTTGATGACATAAGGTACTGCATTACAATCTACTATTGCACTGGGATGTAAACTCACAGTGCATAAATAAATACAGCAACAACAGCACTAACAATATGGAAATCTGAACCTGCAGAGCTGGAACTCTCTATTAAACGCTTGATGGAAACACTGTAAGTCGAATGAAGAAGAGACACGCTGCTCTGCTGAGGAGTGCTTTAGAAAGGCTCTGTGACAGTAACATGGTGGAGACGAGGCAGCTGTCCACTGTGAATACATATCACTAGAGGGTTTGTCTTAAATGCAGGACTGAGTTCACTTGTTTCAGGTATGGTGGTCACCCAGATTTTATTTTATCAAAAGATTTTCTTTTCTCTCAGCAAAAGAAACTAATAGATAAATAATAATAATAAATTATATGGAATTCTATAATGGATGTCAGAATAAACTCTGTTTTTTTGTCAAATGTATTCTTGTTAGGAAGAAACGTGACTCTAAGGATGTGGAAGTTGTAGGGCTTCAAAGAGGAGTGGATTGTGCATGTTGCTCAGTAAGAACACTACTGAACACAATATTTATATAACACCATGAAAGTTGAACTTGATGTTGAATGAAAGTAGTATATTTTATAAATACATGACAGTTGTTCTTAGGTGGAGGTGACCTGTTGTATGTGTAGGCACTCTATCTGTGCAGCAACAACACCTAATCATGTCTTTTGAGTGTTGTTAGCTCAGATAAATCCCACCAATGAACTACTCCCACTGAGGTCACGTTCACATGCAGAATGCACCTGAAGGGTAGCCCACCTTTACAGATCAGGCCCCAATTACATGCACAATCGTGAGAGTAAATTAAATTAAAACCACAGAATCACCCTGTGCATTCATGTATGTAAATCTGGCCCTTGATGCTTCATGCACACACAAACTCCAACTAAGACTGATGAAGTTCCTCCTTGTGAGGTTATTTTAAAGTTTTCTTTTGTTAATTGGCTTGTATAATGGTCTCTCATTAGCGTCTTAGTCATTCAGGTCTCTGGCTTGTTCCTATTAACAAACAACTTTGGATTTAGTTTGAAACATTGTTTTTCCGCAGGCTGCTTTGATCAGCGCAAAGTTCACAAAGTGAAAACAAAGCCACCTGAGTCCTTTACTGCATCACCCACTCAAATACCAGATCAAAACAGCCTAATGGGAAAGACAATTACTTAACCACACACACCCACGGATACTGTTTTTCACTGTTATTGAAGAACTAGCCTATAACTATCTGAGCATATTAAATCCTACATGATCAGTCCCAGTCTGTTAATTAAATTTCAAGCGCTGGAAACTTGCCCAGAACGGTGAATAATTTGACATGCTAATTTATTGTGTTTTTGTCTTTTACACTATGTTTGTGAAGATTCTAATAAATTAACCAATAACAGAATTTTTTAAGGTCAAACTTTTATGCTTGAATCTAAAAAAGTATTAAAGGTTCAGTGTGTAAGATTTAGGGGCTCTATTTACAGAATGTGGCAGAAATGCATATGTTTGTGCTCACCTGAAAATAAGAATCGTTCTGGTTTTGTTATCTTAGAATAAGCCTTTTATATCTACAGATATACAGGGGTGCAGGGGGCACTATGAAACAATCAATGGCTTTCCCAATACCTGTGCTCCCTCACTCCTCACTCTCATTCACTGCCTAAGTCGCTTGACCACTGTTTGTTACTTATTCTCCCACTCAAACCACCAGACACAAGCAAGCAAAGGAAACTTCTTTGTGTCACTATTTTGCAACATAGATTGTGAGACAGACACAGAAGTAGAAGCTGGTACATGACATAAACCACGCTACAACAGGGAGAGTATCATAGTTTAGTCGATGAACTCCATGGAACGCGTTCAGTTTCAGTGACATTTCAGGCTCACTGTAGAGGAATTTAATTGGTCTCATCATTGAGATGAGACCAATTGGCCATCGCAGCATGGCATTGGGCTGTGTTTTTCCAAAAGTTAAATCTGGCTCAGCTTCTTTGTTACAGGTCGCTGTGTTTTTTCAGCACCCCCTGCTGCACTACCGCCCCTCAAATGAACGGAAAAACCTCCATCACAGCACAGGATTTGGTCTGAATCAGGCCTAAATCTTACACACTGGTCTTTTAAGATGCACCGCATGTGAGTGTTATATACTCAGATTTATACCAGTTAGATCTTAGTGTGTATATTTCAGTAAAGAAGGTCTCAAAATAGAGGAACAATGATTTGCTATTTGAGATGCATCGAGTCAACCACTGAAAGAGGTCAAATTTGTGTTTCCCCCCTGGCATTGAATTTGTCCTCACATTTAGAAAAATAGCTGACAGTGTAAACAAAGCCACACACTGCATGTAAGCCCCAGTCCCTGAGGCTGGAACACATGGCGGCTCTAATAAGCAATAACACATTAATACCTCAATTTTAAGCCACTGTCTGAACACATTTACAGGCTGCCATTTAACTGGCTTCCTCTAATATACCTGTCCTCATGAAGCTAATGCCTGGCTTCATGCCTGCCTCTGACCTGCCTCAAGTGACTGCCTTCACACAGCTCCCAAAATGTCCACCCTCCCTCCCACTGTTTATTTTCCTTATTAGCATCTGTTGGTCGCCAGTCGAAAGCGATGTTGGCTCTGCACATGATGCCACCACAACAGCTGCCGTGTTAAAGTATAAACCAGAGGTAGTCAAACACTCGGGGGGGTTGGTGTGCCCTCCATCTGACACCAGCTTCTCTGGAGTGGCTTCATACAGGTCTCCCAGCTGGCACCATAATGGAGGTCATCTGGAGAAATGGAGTTCACTAATGGTTAAATATACTGTATGTCTCAAAAACACATCATGACATGAGGGTAGGGGGTGAATTTGCTTTTAAATTTAACAAAGGACACGGTCTTGTTTTTAGCCCCAGGTTTTCTTCTAGGAGCTACCTAGCTGATAAAACGTAGAACCTCAATATAAAGGAAAATCTGACATACACATACATACAGTACACACACCAATCAGCCATAATTTTATGACCACCTGCCTAATATTCTGTAGGTCCTCCTTTTGCCTGCCCTGACCCGTCAAGGCATGGGCTCAATTAGAGCTCTGAAGGTGTGCTGGTAGGTGGTACCTGGCACCAAGACGTTAGCAGCAGATCCTTCAAGTCCTGTAAGTTACAAGTTAGGGCCTTCATAGCTCAGACTTTTTTGTCCTGCACATCCCACAGATGCTTGATTGGATTGAGATCTGGGGATTCTGGAGGCCAAGTCAACAACTTGAACTCATGGTGTTCCTCAAACCATTCCTGAACCATTTTTGCTTTGTAGGGCATTATCCTGCTGAAAGAGGCCACAGGGTATATACGTTTACTGTTATTTTTTATTCATCACTTCTCGACACAAAATAACTTGAATTAACTTGGTGTAACATAACTTGATGGTGTGTGTATTAGGGAGTGGGAGCTATTATCTGCAGCAGTCTCACTACAGGGTTTTTTTTTTTTTTTAAATCTAGACTTGTGGAGCTTTAAATGTGGTTTATTTCTTAATTTTGTTACTCTGGTTTGATAAGTGCTTCACAAAAGCATTTATTCTTTTTAATGAAATCAGCAAGCTGATATAGAGCTTAATAACACATTCATGGTGTCCAGAATTGTGAATAGTACCAGCAGATATCAAGCCACATGAAAATACAATTCACATGCTTTTTTTTGTTTGTTTGTTTTCTTTCTGTAAGTGGATTATTATCCAGTGCTATCCTTCATCATTCTGCAGCAAATGTACCTTCTTAATATCACACCTAATCTTCTTCTCTTTAGTTTTTTCCATTTTATCCATCTCATGGGCACCCACTATACATATTATAGCCTTTATAGCCAACATTAGAAGGATAAAAGCTGAGAGGAGAGCCTCATAGGCAGCTGGCACTTATTTCTTAACAGGACTGCAAATGAAATTAAAGGTCAGCTAGACTCAGTGCAAAACAGCTGCACAGCTGCCTTTAGCGTCAGCTTTTCAGTATCGCCATCTCAATTTAATCTGATTTTTAGAAATGAGTTTATCTAACTGTAAAGTATTAGTAAGTTGCTTCTGGATTACCCCCTTTATGCTTTAAGGTGATTGATCCAGAAAATTCGTACTGTTTAGATAATTTTTGCAGAACTACAAAAACTATTGCACATTTTAGACATTAATCCCAAGCACTAATAGGTCTAAATTTGACATCAAGTATCTGAACACTCACACAGGTGTTTTCAGTTTGAAGTTGAGTGGAGTCATTGTATTAATAAGAAAGGTAAGTGTAAGTTGTACATGTAGACAGTATAAAGAATGAACATCATATCCATGACATTACCCACAGGTTTTTGAAGAGACGTTGTAAGCTCAGTGTGGTGGTTCTGGTCACTACCATTTTGGCAGTCCTGCCTCTGCCACATCCAAGTTAATCTAAAAAATGGGCAAAGACGTGGATTGTTGGTAGACCTGAGATGGCCTGAATGAGGCTTGGGCACTCATACAACCCACCTGGACCTACATGTCAATCAAAGCAGTCACGCTGTTAATTATGCATGACTTTAGGCCTTAATATAATTTGTACAGGTGAATTATATAGAAATTCAGCCTCAGTACAGTCGTCATGAATGAGGAAATTAGCTAAAGAGACCAAAAGTGTTTTTACCAGGCTGTAAACATGTTTATGTCTGCTGTGAAGTTGGACATTTAATACTTGTTTTGTAGTCAGCTTCATGTAGTCATTCAAGGAACTGCAGCTTTTGGAACTTAAGCACTGGCTTCAGTTCATAGTCACCGAGGTTGTACCACCTTAAAGGACTTGTCATACAATGCATGACAAGTGGCAATTGAGTGACTTTATGAAAGATTTTGACAGTTTGGTGATAGAGACTATTTAGAGAACTTCTTGCGACCACCAGCATGGCAGGACATGCCAGTGCTAGTCAGTCACAGTTAATGAGAACACTAACCAGACACAGACACACTCTGACAAAGATGATGGGGCATTGTAGCTAATAAGCTAAGATAACTTCCTCCATTTTGCTAGTGCGACCTAAAGTGAGGAAGACGTCAACAGTTTGTACATAACCACACAGTCTAGAGAAAAGGTCTAATTAGACAACATGCATGGTTTTCCAATGTGTGCAACATGGGTTTTAATTACTGCAATCACAAATAATCAGGAACATACTATTACACAAGCAAATGAACTGCTGGAGGGACTGAACATATGTTGTAGTAATGGATTTGCACCATGAGGTAAATGTTGATCAAGTGTTATTTGATGATGACCATGAATAAATCAGCAGGTACACATATGGTTGATTAAAATAATCTTCTGTAGAGAACCAGAAATGTTTGCCTCAAATGCGCAATTTGTGTTATCAAGACCAACGATTTGATTTATACACAGCACAGCTGAAATTTAAACTGCACTTCTGGTGGCAAATGAGTTAATTTGTTCACTTTAAAGTATCATTAAAATGATGATTCACCACCTCTAAGATGTGAACTGATGACATGTGAGGGAATATTGTGAGGAGGCATGGGCTGAGGTTGAAATGAAAAAGCTGGAGAGAATAATAACAGTGATGTTAGAGCTGTGCTACATCCAGGGTCAGGGAGTAAGTAATTACATGGAGAGGGAATAATCTCATTATAAAGAAATCATAGTCATTGCAAAACCGTCCGGTCTTTTAAAAAAAAAAAAATAGATAATTACTTGTTAAGTACTGCAAAAGGTTATAAGGAAAAAAGATCTGAATGTGAGATTAGTGATAGTGATATAATGACAATAGTAATTCAAAATTACAGTCTATTTAATGCGTGGAACAGCAGTCTAAGACTGGGAGCAGATTCACTCTTTTCCAGAGGCAATTCATCTTACAGCACACATTGTGATTAAGTCTGCAGTCACACACATACAATCACTGCAATCTGAACAGTGCAGAAGTGAATTGCCTCGACTCAATTCTGATATATATTCTGATACCTGATAGTTAAGTGCAAAGATAGATGGGATGTTTAGAGCCAGACTAAATGTGCACAGCAGCAATAACAGAAAAGAAGATTGTGCTTTTTTTTCCTTTTTTTTTTTTTTTGTACCCACTGTACTCCTGTGGGTTGTTATGCTGTGGTGTATTTGGTGTGTGTGGCGTATGAGTCTTTTATCAGTCGCAGCCGGTCAGACAGTGAGTGTCCAGGTTTCCCTTAGAGATACGCCGAATCCCTTCAGCACTGCCAAACCTCAGGGATGCTGTTCTGTAGTCGACATACAGCTCTGACCTCTCCGAACTGTGTCACCCTGTGTGATCCCCACAGAATCAGAAATCAGGAGAAAAAACAGGAACTACTGACCGTGGAAGAGGTTTAACTGCAGTTTCCATCAGTCACATTTAGAGTCAGAGGCCATAATCTGATTTACAAGGTCAAAGAGCTTCACAAAATTGACTGGTTTGTCAAAGTCATTAATGCACAGCAGTGGCGCCTCCATAAATTGCAACCCTGCCTCCTAGATATTGGTGTTTTATTCTGCAGATTTGCAACAGCAATGAAGTATGTTTATTTATTCAAGGAATGTATCTCAGTTTTATTTCTCAACAGAACACAGGTGGCAAAATAAATTATTATATGACTAGATTGATGAATTTCTAGGTCACACGGTTGCATGGCGTTTCTTTTTAAAATTAAGTTTATTAAAATGGTTGGTCATGCTTACAATAGCGCACATTACCATCATATCTCCAAAGCTTCATCACCAGGTTGCTGGATTTGCTTTTTTCAGCTCACTGTGTAAATAAAACAGTTAAAACCCCATTTGAACCTTTAAAACGTGATAAACTAAACCTAGTTTTACAGGCACCACACCATTTATAGGGCAAATAAAAGGAAAACATTTGGTTTAAAATTCCGTTTTTTGTTTTCTTTCACTGACACTGCAGCCTTAAACACATACTCGGCAAATGAGATCAGCCCTCCTAAACTGAATGCAACCATTAATGTGATTAGTTACACCTGTGTTTGCCAAGTCAAAATGCCCAGTGTGGGAAAGGTCTGTTTAAAGAGCCTGAACAGAATTTATTCTGGGTGATTAAACCTCAGCTCAGGTTGAAGTTGGGAGAATCTATGCTGGGAATTACATGAGGTCACCAGTCCACATTATGCCTTTTAGCTTACTGTCTATCTGGAGGTTGGACTATGTTATCTTGTGACATCTGTTGCATGTGACCACCTTGCACATGATCACATTTGATATAATATTTCTTCATCCAGAACACAGACTGCACAGTGGAAATTCATTTGGTTCTCAGCCACATTAGAAATTTGGTACTAGGGATGGCAGCATCAGTCAATCAGTCCACCACTTTGGTCCAGACTGAAACATCTCATCACTATTGGATGGATTGTCATGAAATGTACAGATATCCACAGTCCACATAGTATAAATCATTATGACTTCAGTGATCCCCTGACTTTAACTCTAGCACCATCATCAGGTCAAATTAAAAAAAATATCATATGCTTTGATTTATGACTAAATACATGCAAAATTAATGCCACTCCCATCAGCCTCAGCTGTACTTTTTGTTTAGTGCTAATTAGTATGTTAGCATGCTAACATGCTGCCTAAGTTTAGAGAATAAATTTGAGATGAAACAAGCAAAAAAAAAAAAAGACAACCCATAAGTATAATGCGACAAAAGTAAAAGGAAAGAGACAGAGATGTCAATGAATCACAGACTGTGCATGCCCACACAGATGTGAGGGGTGGTCTAATCAGCCACAATGATGGAAAACATCTGTGTGGGTGTATCGAAGCAGGTCTTTAAGGGCTTTAAATATCACACAAAGTAGGAACTGTTAATACAGAAGGTGGAAGTGAAATTCACTTCCCAGCGTCAGCTCAAACTGCATTAGCAGAGCTGTCAACCAGAGGCCTGAGCTGGGCTGTATAACGTAACGTATATATAATAAAACAGTGTGTAATGGTGTCAGGCAGTCCTCAGAGCTTGGGAGTAATACTTGGACCTTTTTTTAAAAAAATATATCTTAAGTATGTAAAGTCCCTTAACACAGCTTTGATCAGAAAATATTTGACATTATCTTATGACTTGACTTGGATTTGCTTTAAATAACGTGATGCCTGACCTGATCTGTCAGACTTGACTGGATGCTCACTTGAATGGGTGAAAGGTTGAAAACACTGAATCATTGTCGCTTTCCAGAGCTTGTCTTTCAGCTGTGTATCTTACGATCAGTGAAGAAAAGGGCAGAAATAAAAAACAAAGCAGGAGACAGAGGTTCATTACGGCAAAGAGAACCAATTGGCCACACTATAGTTTTTCCGATAGAGTTGGCTAACCACTGCTTTGGGTGATTATAGATTTATCTATCTCTGCTTCCTCTTCACCTCTTCACACATCACAGACTCTTGCTAAATGTTTCCCTTTGGGGATGAATCAAGGGAGTTTGATAAATTGTGCTCATGTACGAGAGGCTTTTAACTGATCTCCGTGAACATGAAGCCACTGAGAGTCGCCAGAGCATTTCCAATGGCTTTCCCCCATTATGTTTATGTCAATATCATTGTTTATTATGTTTTGATTTTTTATGTAGAGTCTTCTAAACTAGGCTGTTCCAGTGAGATTAAATATCTTGTTTAACTGAAGCAGAATCATTCACAGCACATAAAAGCTGCTGCCAAAAACAGAAGAATAAATAACACAGAATGTGCACCTGCTACAATAAAATTCACACTGTGAGAGTTGCTGCACTAATCAATATATTTAATATTAACAAAAGACTGTGTGTAATGTGAAAGTTACCCCACAGAGAGTTTTAACATCTTTCAGCTCATTGTTATGGATCAGGCAAATGGTTTGGTATAAATGCTCTGATAAACTAACTGCATGCCACAGTAACACACAAGATGATTAGGTGGTGAAGACAGTTATGTCGTCACTAGAACTGCCATTTGTACGACAAAGACATCAAGCACACCGCAAATTGTCAGCGCAAGATTTTTTATTCATTGGTTTGATTGTTTGTTCGTTCGTTCATTCATTCAGGAGGTACCAGCTGCAATGTAAATGTGGAAAATCGAAAAATGTGCCTGGTTCTCAAAGCACACAGTCAAGCCGAGCTGTACCATGCAGTGGAAGCACAGCATTACATTTGGGAGGTGGCCAGGCTGCAAAAGAATTCTCCCCATCTGCTGGATGTGTAAATAAGTAATTTAGATAAGAAACAAAAAATAACTAAAAATAAGAAGCACGTTCACTGTTACAGCTATCTAAAGTGAGAAATGTATTCCTCCACCCCTCAAAAAAATTCAGTTAATATAGTTTTAAAGAGCAGTTTCATCTACTGGGAGCAGGATCGTTAAATTTTTAAGCATGTTCAAATTAGACAACAAATAATTGGACTGACGCCTTGTTTTTTTTATCTATTAAAATGTTGCTTTAAAGAATAGTCTTTTTATTAAAAATGTACACAAACAGCATTTGTTGAAAGACTGAAACAAGTGAAGTCAGATGGAGTCAAGGACGTGGTTTTAAATAAAAGAGAGAAAAAAGAGCTTCATTCCTCTAAACTAGTCACAGCTGACTTCAAAATTGTAAAAGTAGATGTTACTATTTTAAAACCAAAGATAATTAAGTTTAATAACTTTAATTCCCAAACCCTAATTTGGTGTAGGCAGCTCTCATGTGTGTAAAATAATGAAAATCTCATAGAACTCAAACTCTTCTTCTTCTATCTTTGCTTTTTAACCGCTGCAGAAATATTCAACCATCCTTCTACTCCTACACTACCGTCTCCTCCATTATGAAAATTATACCACCTCTTGCACCCCTACTTATCCCTATCTCCCCCTTTTCTCCCCCGCTACTGGCAGCTATGACACCGCTCTCATAATTCCTCCTGCTATATGGCTGCCGTCAGGTGATGAAATGGTTTCCTTGACCAGAGCGGGGCCTGGCAGTTGTTTTAGTGTTTGGGTTTTAGCAGAGCTATAAAGCATCGCTGGCTAACCCCAGCTGACAGAGAGCTATATCTAATAGGCCTGTCGCTCTCGTGCCAAATCGCTTGCTGCATTTCAATTAAGGGCTCTTCAGGAGAGAAAAAGGCAATATCAAACATGGAGTGCATCAGAGGTGCATGCAATGCATACATACACACAGCACTGACATAGTTCCTTGTAGAGAAATATTAAATGTAGCGTGAACAACAAACTTTAAGCTACCATGTTAGTGCCGAAGCTTCAGGGATGACATTGGCAGATGGAGTGAAATATCTCAAACCATGTCAAGTATAGCATAGATGTTCGCTGTCCACAGACGATGTATCGTAATGACCTTGGTGATCCTATGACCTTTCATTTAGTGCTGTGTCGACACACAGACAACACATTTATTAAAAAATCCATCTTTAGAAAACAACAACACTGCAGGTGACTGCATGAATACAGATGGCACAACTAAAACACTTTCTGGACCCAAAAGAACCAAGGCGGGGCCAACTATTGATTAAAACTCTGACATCATTTAAAGGCCCCCTTCAGTCAAAAATGTGTTTTGCTCATTCCTACTTCTTTGACCTTCACTGCACAGAGTGATTTATCTGCAGTTTGACACTAGAAGGCTGTTTTCACTTTCAAAGGGGAAAAGTTTGTGTGTGCTCACCTTAAAGCTCAGTTTAAGGACACCGCCATGAATGCAGAGGAGTGACCGTCACCTGCCGAGGCAAACGCACACACTTTTTTGCAGTTGATTGAGTCTGCATCTTACCAGTCAAAGTTCCCCAAAGTTGAATTTTATGTGAAGTTAAGGTAAATTCATGCCTGTGCGACCATTCACAAACACAAGAACATACAAGCAGGTCATCAACTAGTTTGGAAGTGCGATGTGGAAACTTGAAATCTCCAGTGCAAAATTACTTGGAGGAATGATGTGTCCAGTAGTTCAACTTTTCAAATGAACTCTTTCCATATTCATAAATATTACAATTAGATTAGTAGACTTTTTAACAAGGTAAAGTTATGTCCATAGACATAAAACTGTGTGTAGTCTCCATTTTACCCGATGTTTTCTGAAGAGAATGTTTTGTGAAGCTTGGAGTGTGGTGGCTCTGGCGGTCTCCATCTTGGAGTTGAAAGATATGAATAACTCCACTCCTGCAATGAAACACATACACACAAACAAAGGAGAGAAGCTCCAACCTTAAGGAGCAAGGGGCATGACACATTCACCTTCTCTGCCTCTCACAAAGACATGACGGTGTGACTCATCAGACCAAAGTACAGATTTCAAGTGTTCTAATGTCCATTCCTTATGTTTCTTTTGGTCTTCTTGTTGGTCTCACACAGTAGTGGTTTATTTGCAGCAGTTTGACCATGAAAGCCTTATTCATGGACAGTCTCCTCCAAACAGTTGATGTCTGAAGGTCCTTTAACAGACCATTTCTAAGGCTGTAACTGTAATGAACTTGTCCTCTGCAGCAAGGGTAACTCTTCCTGGGGCGGTCCTCATGAGACTCAGTTTCATGATAGTGTCACTTGAGAAGACGTTCAAAGTTCTTGAATTTTTCCTGACTATCATGTCTTGGAATCACTGGAATGTAATTTCAAATAAGCATTGCATTTCCTGTAATATTTTGTTTCATTATCAGCCTACTATGTAGTCACATGTGATGGAAAGATAGTAAACAGAGGTGAAATGAATGATCACTCCAAATGGGAAAGTATTAGGAAGAGAAGATAGTACATGATATTAGCTCTGCTTCTTGTACCGGTTCCCTTCGGGATTCAACAGTCAACAATAAATAATGTTCTTATTAGGAATAAATCTGCAACCTTTATAAACTGTCCGTAATTAAACATGGACAGCTTATGCTATTGTATTTTAACATCTGTCATAATGGTACTTGGACAGTCGAATATTTTTTATAGTGGTGCACTGTAAAAAGTGAAACATAAAGTACTGATGGACGGTCATTTCCTTTTACTTCACTGGTTCTTGGCATAATATTACATACTTCAGTAGTTCAATAGAGCTGACGGTCTCAAAGAAAGCAAGAAATTGTACTAATTAACTTTTGACAAGGCACATCTGCTAATTGAAAATTCTTCCAGGTGACTCATGATGCTGACTGAAAGAAAGTCAAGAGTGTGCAAAGCTGTCATCAAAGCACAAGATGGCTACTTAGTAAAATATAATACATAATATTATCATTTTACAATCAAGAGAGAGAGAGAGAAATTAGAAAAGAAAACTCTGAGCTTTGTAGCTGTTTACGGTGGGTCAAAGCTGCAGTCCAGAGTTTGCATCTGGTCCAGTAAATAAGTGAGTGTAAACACTGGAGTGGTTTCTAGTTTGGTAACCTATATAATACAGGTTTATTATTTTGTGCATTGGCAGAGAAGAGAACTGTTTAGTGTTGGGTGAACAAAGATGTAAGCTGGAGAAATGTAAATGTAATGAGTCTTTATGTGTGTGTGTGTGTGTGTGTGTGTGTGTGTGTGTGTGTGTGTGTGTGTGTGTGTGTGTGTGTGTGTGTCTCTCTCTCTCTCTCTCCTCCTCCTCCAGAAAAGCTTTATCCTCTGTACCGTCTGTTCTATTGTGCAGCGACGGTGCCCTCATCAAAGTGAAGCAAAAGGGCGAGGAGAGGGTTCAGCATGCAGTACAAAGAACAGACACTGCAACAGCGTGTGTGTGTGTGTGTGTGTGTGTGTGTGCTTCAGTCTGGCACCCACTAGAATGGCTGATTGAGATGCCCTTTGGTTTTCTGCACGCCTCAGCTTCATTTATAATCATAATAAGCTTGATGTACACAGAAGTATTTGCAATAAATTTACAAAGTGCCTCATATGGAAGAAAAACACGCAGAACAAACTATAAAAACCAGGACAAAAGAAATAACCAGCAGTAAACAAACAAGAAAGATCAGAAACTGTGTTTGATACTCAGTGATATTGATTTCATCTAATGATATAAGAGATGGATTGTGTACAGTTTGAGCAAGAACCTTTTTAAGTTATGGAAGGCATTTGTTGTTGTTTATGGTGATAAATGTTGACTTGAGATTGGGGTCAGTAGTTATATGTCAGGTTGATGCAGCTTGAGTTTTAATATTAGATACAGTTGACTTTTTTCAGTAGGCTGTCACTTTTTATTACTCTTTCTTGTTCACTAATTCCCCTTAAACCTGCCCTCTCTTTCACATGAAGTATATACAGTCTAAAGTCCTTGCATGCATAGAAGGTACAAACAAAACAGGGATTGTGCATAGAAGCATTGCTGCACAGCACTATAAGGGATCAAAAGCTCCATACAGATACAGAACACCTGAAATCAGCTTGGCATAAATACAAAAACATTTTTCATGCAGGGCTCAAGTCTGCTTCACAGCACTCCACCTCACACATTCCTCTTAACTTTTTCTTTATTTCACATTTTTAAGAACGCTGTCAACAACTCAACAGTCAGCTCTCCTTTGCAAAAAGGATGCACTACATTCAAACACTCAGGCTCCAAAAGAATAACAAATCTGAAGTGGATGATTACTTGAAACCAAAAGGTCTTTGTCAGCCAGTGTTTACATCCTTGAAACTTTAATCAGTTGAACCAATAGTTTTTATTGTCACAAACAAATCATTTACCATTCTGAAGCCTTTCCCATAACTATCTCTTATAGAATAAGTGGTTTTGTAAAGCTTGGAAATTGGCAGTAAATTAAGACTGCATGTTTGTACAGCAGTTGACATTGACCAGATGCCGAATGAAAGTAAAAGCAAATTGTGTACACTGTAAAAAAAAAAAAAAAAAAAACAATTACAATTATAGACATAATCTGTAAATTAACAATCCAACTGTCTATACTAGTTGATGTTGACTAGTATGATGCTATTAATGACAAATTAGTTCTTTCTATCTCCGTACAGTAAAACTACTATAGTAATAATCCAGTATTTTTTTTTTTTTTTTTTTTTTGCTCTCTAAAATCACATACAAATTAATGTCCTGTAACTATGTAGCTTATTACGTACATGTTTATGTTTGTCCATACTCACATTTTCATATTTTCTTTGTAATTTTCAGGTAAATCTTATTTTACGTTTGACATTTATGTGGACTTTTATATCGAACTCTATTTCTAGATACTCCTTTTTTCACTACATCAAACAAAATGCATAGACTTTTTTAAAGAGTATAATTCGCCACTCAAAATCTGTAAAATAACAGTGTTTCCCTATTTTCCCATTTCACCATCTTTTAGTATTCTACAGTGTAGTTGAGCTACATTACTTGTCTCACTTTTCTATAGTTGTTTTATTTTTGTATTTATTTTATTCTTTTTTTAATTATAGTAGATCACATTTTCGTAATAAAAATAACAAATGAGTCAAAAAGTCACGTTTACAAAATCCACACTAATTAGAACCATGCCAAACAGAGAAAATGGAGTAAACGAATGTGTATAAATTACAATTATTCTGCTAATTGTCTAAGGACAACATGTAAAATCTCCAACAATCTTATTTATTTCATCACTTTCAGCAAAGACTCAGCTACCGACTCATCCCTCTCTGTCAGAAAAAGCCCCCAGGCAGAAATCTCTTATAGCCAGAGGATAACAGGAAGAGAATGTTTCCTCCAAAGCTGAGAAATACTGTGAAGAGCAAACCAAATACAGGAGGGCCAATTAATGCAAAGGAAACACACCTAAAAATACACACACATACACACATACATCCACCAAACAGGCTGCTTATCAGAGGCTGGGAGAGGAAGATCAAAGTAGCAACACACAAAGCGTTGAGAGGTACTGTATGAGATTGAGATAGAGCTGAGGAGTATGACACATGATGTGAAGGAGAGAGACAGAAATCAGGATAAAGAATGGAAGAGAGGCAGAAGAACAGGAGGAAGATTGATAGAGAAAAGACAGGAGGAGAAAGAAAAAGAGAGACTAAATGAGACAGAAATGAAATGCTCAGATCCAACCCGTCCAAGAGGAAGACAGAGACAGTCAAACATTTAAAAGCAAGAGTTTTTGGATCTTGGTTTGATCGATAGAATAACTCCCTCGAGTAGAGAAAAGATACAGATAAAAAAAAGACAAATGACAAAGGCTGATAAAAATGTTCAGAGAGCAGGGGAAGGAAGAAGAAAAATGAAAAAAAGTGTGAGGTAGATTGTGACAAGAACTTTGAAGAGGGCTTAAAACAGCTGACAGAATGAAGCATCTAATATGGAGAAAAAATTAAAACATTAACGCTTTTAACTGCAGGTTTCAGTCTATTACCGGAGGGGACAGGTGTACTTCAAACATCTGTTTTGAAGATCGAGATATTTACAATCATTTTTCTTGCAACTCACAATTTTTCTGTCTCAGCTCAGCCAGCACACTCCAGCCTTAAGACCAGTAGCCCTGTAGCAATCATGAAAATCATGGCTGGATTCAGCCACTAGGGGGCCCTTGGGCTAAATGAAATGACCTAACCTTACTCACACTCTTCCACTCTTCCACAGGAGAAATCTGGCTGTTATGTTACTTGAAAATTTACTGAACTAGTCACCGAAGTTGTTGCTGTTTATCAGAGCTTTTCTGCTGAAAACAGCTGCCTTCTCCTGCTGGAAATTAGACTGATTAGAGCAGAATTTGGAAGCCAGAAAACTGAAAGAATAAGCTAAAAGAAAAGCATAGAAAAGTGGTATTTACCTGAATCAAGATGGGTGATAATTCTCTGTGGAAGAATTATCACCCATCTTGTAAAAAAATATGTTCCTGAGCAGAACATTGGACATCTAATTGGATACCTCTGCTTCATCTAAACTTCTCTTTTCTGTCTTTGTCTGTAGGCCCTGGTCATTTCTCTGCCCCTGGCATGTCACTGCACCTCTCTCCTCTTAAACCATAAAGACGATGGCCCCAGTATTTTCTTCTGAGCAGAGAGAAAAGCAAGAGGCTCCAATCTTAATGCCAGCCAAGCAGAAGATAAAGAACAAGGGCGGTTAAGCTTTTTCAACACAGAGACGAAAAACTCTGAAAGATAAAACAGAATGGAGAAAACATAAAGCCTGGTCTGTGGATATTATGTGCAGTTCCTGGGAGACCCTGGGCTATGAAACACACAGATAGGAAATTAGATATAAAGGAAGTTGCAAACAGCGCGCCACAGGTTCACAAAGGTAAAGAAAGCTACCATTTTTTATGTTTGTGTTTTCCATGAAGAGAAGAGATGACCCCATCACTAACAGTGCTGCATGAGATACTACCAAATGTCTGAAAGTTTGAATAATTCCCAGTCCATCCAGGAAAAGAGAAACTCCCAAAGCTTCCATTGTTTTACTTTTACAAAGGTCTGCAACCTGAAATCCCCCTCTTAACACCATGCTGTGTTTGCACTTTCTGTGCCACCAAAAGAACCCACACTCTGCCCTGGATTTACTGCAATTTATCCTGAAAGTATTGTGGCATCCCAAGGGGGTAGGTGCAGTGGAAAGCCTCCCAGAATGTAGCAGGACAGCAGGTTTACAGACACGAGTTCTGATGTATGCATGTTTCTCTTACAAAACTGTAATAAATCACAGATCATCTGTAGTTATTTGAGTAAGTATTACCTGCAAAATGTGGTTCGATCATGAGGTGTTGAGGTGTGTATGAGAGGGCAGATAGTCAGATGCTGTGCTCCACTATGAGAAGTTAATAAAGCCGTCTGTTGAGCTGGAAGCTTTGGCTCACTGCATTCTTCTGACAACAACCTACCTCACCACAGTATGAACACTCTAACAGTCGCCTATGACGTTTACTCAGGTAACACTTTTCACAGGGTGCTATAACACAGGATATTGCAAACCCTCAGCAACACTTGTAGTACGAGAGCAACCTTATTATGAAACACGTTTGAGACCCTTGTGGCTCAAACACATCAGTCTTTCATTGCTGCAAGTGTTGATCCTTCATGATTGCTTTGCTTCTTCGAGCATCTTATGTGAAGATGATGTTGTGCTAAAACACATAGCCTACACCAGAGGTTCATGTCTACATACAGCCCAATTTGATCCCAAGTAGGCTAGACCAGTAAAACCATTGCCTGATAACCTATAAATAGCAACAGCTCCAAATTGTTCCATTTCTTTTAGTGTAAAGAAGACGTTCACAATTAATGAACGATCCATTTACAAAACATTTGATGAACAGCCTGAGATCTATTAAATTAAAAATAAGTGTCGTTTCTACAATATGTCTCATTTTTTCCATATTCAGTCATTCTGCCGTCATTACATGTGCGTTCTGTTGCAATTTACAGATCACTGTGGAACATTTAGTGAAGTGTATTTTGATGAAAAAACATTATAGTTTTATTCTATTCTATTTTTTAGTTGCATCATTTTTTTCTTTTTTCTTTTTTTTTTTTTGCAGTAATCAGTCCAGGGTTGGGAAGAAATTGTGTTTTGCAAAACCTCCTCAAACACACACACACACACACAAATGCACACACCAAACACACATACACATTCACAGCTGGTAGCTTTAGACTTCAACCACAGTAGCTGCTGACTGGCTAAATTGAATCAGTTGGGGGTCAAGGGCATCTTGATGGAAGCTGATGAGGACAGATAGATACTCATTTACTCTTCTTCCCTAAAAATAATTTCCCAGAGTCCTCATAAACAACATTATATTTCTTCCTGTTGTACCGTATAAGCCATTTTCACATAGAACACATGAAGTGTTGCAGTAAAGGCGTGCACAATATCCTGTGCAAGACCAGATACAATAAACTTTTTTTATGGATGTCCAGTTGCTGCATTGACATAATTGCACTGTCCCATACTTTGGCTGACCTTTTTCCATCCCCCTGTATAAAACAGTATCTTACACACCAGACACGTGTATATACAGTATATAGAGAGCAGAGGGTTGACCCTGAAGTCCAATGCTGCAGAAAGCCACGAGCCGCACTCCACAGCGTGAATCTTCCCATTGACCTCTCCCATTGAGGAGGTGGCTAATAGTGCAGACCACATGATCAGATCACTACAGCAAGTGCTTTGATAAGCTCTGGCCTTAACCCAACTGTTTTATTTGCTATACCGCCAGGTCTCCTGACGCTCAATGTATTGACGTCTCTGGGAAAACCGGATACCTGCTGGAATGGGGTTATAAGAAGACGGGCCGACCTAATCCAGCAGATGCTGAAAATACAGAAATTATTGCAGAGAAGCCAAATCAATCAATATATGTCATAATTGTCCTTGATGGGTAGTTTCACACAAGCGATCTGATTGGTCAAAGACCTATTCCAGCTGTGTGAATTACTCCCATAAAGATAAGTGCTTTAGGTTGCTGCTGTTATTGCTTTCCAGGCTACTATGGGAGAAAGTTAGTGATCTGTCTTTCTGCTGAAAAGGAAAAAAAACTTCCAGACAGTAAACCTGCAGCTGTTTAAGCCATTATCATAGTTAGGAATTGTTTGGAGATGTCATTACTTGACTGCATCTTGTATCTACCTGCATTACTGTCATAGAAAAGTCAGGTACAAGCAAAGATTGGGGGGTTTGCAACAGTACTGAATATCTAATTATATCTTCAACCTGAGAGAAAAAACAATACAATAATAACGCAATAATAATTTTTACAGAGGCACAAATAAAAATCTGTGATGTTTTTACAGTCGATAACACCTCTTATTATTTAGAACGATTATCCATTATCTACAACCGCTAATCCTCATCAGGGTCACAATGTTGGCATGGCCAGCATGATATTTTCTGAGGTGGTTTGTGGTGTAAAAAGTTTGAGAAACAATGATATAGTATATTTATCATAGTGTGAGTATAGCCCAAATATCTGTTCATTTTGGTGTGATGGCTACTCAAGCAAAGATGTGAGAACTAACAAATAATCATTATTTTATTCAGAGAATAAATGAGAAATTCCATGAGGTCTGTCAACAGAGCGTTTTAGTCATTTGTGTGTTAGTTGGTACACACCTGGTACATACTTTCAAAGTTCATCAAAGAATATCCATTTATAACACAGACTGATGTCTGTTTGTATAAAGATGTAGCTATTTTGTAAGCGAAAGTCATAAAAATTCAGGCTGATCAGGCTCTAGAGTGAATTTACCCTTCATATGTTAGGAAACTCAACTGAAGGATGTTGGTCTTTGTTAGGAAAGTTAGAAAATCCTTTTCAAAAGCTTCTGGATAACCATTGTCACGTTCTTCACACTTCAGTGATTAAAAGTTGTTGTGAGTTTTTCTGGCTGGTAGATTTCATTCGCTGCCGTCTCTCAGATAGATTCGCCTGGCATAACTTTGTACAAATATCCACAAAGCCTGGTTATCTTATCTGCTGATGACATGCACCCAGCAGCATCACTTCTTCCTTTTTCATCTACAGGTTTCACATTTTAGGCACCTGGCAGATGCTTTTATGCACCGTGGCTTTTGATGAATAAGTAGGTAGGAGTACAGTGTCTTGAAAAGGGATTTTTTGACTCAGACCTCAAACCTGTGATCTTTCTCGCACCTTCTGTCTAATCTAAAGAAACAGAGGTGCCATTTTAAAAAGGTCACTGTGTAATCATTGTGTGCTTAATAGCTAATCCAACCTTAATTTATATTGTCATGCCAAATTAAGACAATTAGAGTCGTCTGATTTATGCAGCTTTCATACGGAGTCTGATTTTGCTGCAGTCTAACTGCACAAGAATCAAAGATTATTAATGAGGTTGAAGAGTGAGAAGTTTTATTTTTCTGTTCCATATCACTGCCAAATGAAGCTCTGCAGGAAACACGTATTTCCTTGTGAAACACCTTTTATTGTTTTAGTCACTTTTGAATAGTTTCATTTCTAAATATGGGCTAATCTGTGCTTTGGCAGAATGACTGCTAGCTGTAGGCGTCAATACTGTAACTTGTTTGTCTTGTGCTGGAGTTTAAAGTACACGTGACTGATTTAAGGGAGATTTGTTGGTCTCTGACCAGGTGATAAGCTTCAGTGTACATGTGTAGCACTAATTCTGCTGCAGGAACAGACTGTGGCAGCTATTAATCAAAACTAGACGGTCAAAGATATGCGTATCCTGTCTGCTTCCATCTGTCCTGTCACACTCTTACCAACTTTAAAAGACATGCTGTTAAACTTTTTAACCATTTTGCTGTCCTGAAAATCCATCCCAGTGGTGTTGTTTGACATCAAAATGTTTGAATATGAGACACACAGGAGGCTCAGGGTTTCTCTCTTTGGTGTTACTGAGACAATCGAGATAATTGTGGCACATATGGTTCCCACCATGACTAGAAAAAATATAAATGTACTGAAAGCTTTTCAGCTGAAATTCCTCTTTATTATGCTGATATGTTATTTGTTTCACATCTGAGAGGAAAAACAGTGGAAAACTAATTGCAAAATTACATTTTTATTTGCTTGGGCAACATTTCAATGTGGAGTTAATTACACATACTCATACATGCTCACTGTTTTGTATCTTACACAGTATGTGGTAACAGTCCACCATCACTCAGTTTGTTAAAGGACACAGCACAAAATCTCACAACTGAAACCCACAGGTTTATCCAATCAGTTATTTGTGTGTGCATGCTGCCTCCTTGTGGTGAAGTTACTTATTTTCCTTTCCTTCATTTAAAAATTCCAACTGAAGTAGAAAATATAGCATTTTGCAGAGAAGGTACACTTCAGCTTTTGCTTAACATAGATTTGTCTGTCATCCTCTTCAATTTTTAGCCGTATCAATATAAAAGGCTTTTAACTACAAATTTACAGCTCAGTATGTGGCTGTCATCATGAACAGATTCAAACCTTTGAGCCTATTACGATCAAAGGAGTTCAAAGTGTCCAGTCTTACAGCCATGAGAGCTAGATAACACAAGGCTCTGTGATACAGAGCTCTATAAACACTTTCTGAATCTGACAAAAGAAATGTATCATAGATTTATCACCTAGGCAGGACAAACATGAAAGCATCAATCACAAAAATAAAAGACACAGGAAGGAGTCTGTACATAATTTGTGCTTTATTGACAAAAAGAGATTGCACAGTTTCTACTGTTGATTGCAAGAGCAGTGTTGATCCATCACCTTAACACACGACACCCCCTCCCCTCTCTATATATTCTAGCTAGCATGACTGAACAGCACAGTGCAAATCGCATTATCTATCTACCCACTGTGTACCTTGTATACGGACGAGACAGCTGAAAACAACTGACTGAAGGTGACGAGAGATTGATAACGAGTATGTTGATTCGTGTGGCAGTTATGGCATTTCAATTGAAGGCATGAGACGGCAGAAAAACAGACAGAAAAACAACACGCTACTGTGATGAATAGTCAAGAGTCATGAGTCGAGGGAAAAAAAAAAAAAAAAAAAAAAAAAGTGGTCCATTTTTGTTTTTTGGGTGCTCATGTGAACATCAGGCCATGCAAAGCATGCAAACAAACTATACTCTGATAGTTCTAACTTAAAAATTTAAAGTTCTGTGTGAGCATGAGGGAACACAGCCGGTACAATGAAGACCATAAATGATTGATAGAGACTTCACCGAAGTCATAAAACAAAGAGGGCCAGCCCCAGGATTTCTGCATAGCAAAATCTGGGTAGTAGAAGTACGAGAAGTACCGTATTAGACAAATACAAACTGATGAACAAAGACAAAGTCTGGCAATAAAATCTTCTCCCATACATTATTTGTACATTCTAACCTGAACAGTATCTGCCTTCATATAAATGGCTTAAGAACATGACCAGACCCCTTCACCTGTAGTCACCTTCCTGACTTAATGCTTCATGTGCAGCTTAATTTCCCAAACATGTAAACGGGATTTTACTTCCCTTACATCATGTACAATGAAAAGGGGTCACAGGAAACGGAGAAGATGAAAACAGTTGACAAAAAATGTATTTTCAAATATCTGTGAAAAGTTGTTTCCTTTGTTAGATTAAAAAATGGTCTGATTAATTTTATATGAAACACTAATGAGTATTTCAACTTCATATATATATATTTAAATTATTTTTCCCAATGTATATTACCCTACTTACAGTCAGACCTATGACAAAAAGACTATTTTAACAGGAGCGATAGACAGTTTTTGAAATGACTGCATATGTATGTATCAGCTTCTCCTAGATTGCTGCTTGTTTGCATACTCACACCTTTACAATATATAAAGTATGCATGACACAACAAGTACTTTGAAAAGCAAACGCTTTGTGTGTCAATTTATATCTTGGCTAGCTGCTGAGAGAAAAAACTGTTAGAATTAAGCATTATATTAACATGTAATTCTTCCTATTCTTATAGTGAAGATTAAACATATAAAGACTGTATGCAAGAGGCCAAAAAAAAAAAAAAGAGAAGGACCATAAGGCTGAAACACTCCCAAAAAAGACAGATATAAAAACCCCTAAACCAAAATATTAAATCCCAAGAAGTTAATAATTTAGAAAAATAATACAAATAACATTCAAATTCAAACATAAGAATAAAAGAAACAGTAAAAATCTCTCTATGCAGACAACCGAAAAGTCATGAACAAACATGATTCTATCTGAAAGACATAATAAGACTCCCTGCTCTACAGCGGGGCCTGTAAAGCAGAAGAAAGCATCGATCAAGCTCCATGACAAAGCACAGCGTCTCAACAATGCGACTGGCCAGGCAGGGAGGCCAACTGGCTCTGTGCAGGTCTGGACATATTGTTCTCCTGAACGTGACTCAAAAGATGTAGTCTCGGGTCATCTTGAGGGACGGCATGGCCTCGTTGACATTTTGGTCCAGGCGGTGATACTCGACGGTGTTGCGCGAACACAGACCATCTTTCCAGCGTCGGCTCTGAGCCAAGAGGAAGATCTGATAAGAAGAAGAAAATGCAGATGGAAATCAAATTAATCTGATAGATGTACAAGTGCTGATCAAGGAAAAGTATTTCTTGGTTGACGGGCTGGCAGAAAAGCTCAAAGACTACATAATTGGACCCAAATGTATGCCATGCCAGCATATCATATAATATACAACCATGCTCCACAGATTTGACAGAGAAAGAACTCACGCCTCTAGAAAAGAAAAAAAAAAAGTGAACATGTCACCTTTACCAGAATACTGACCATGTGCTACATATGATCAATAATATATACATTCAGCAATACACATGGTGAATAGAACAAACCACCAGGTGTTTTGTCTGAAGCCTCTGAAGCATTTATTTTATTTTGTGAGGTTGTGGTGTTGAGAAAAAATGTTATTGGCTGATTAATAGTTTCAAACATTTTTTGTACAATATTACCTATATATTTTTATATAAGCAATATACAGAATTAAGAAAAACAAAAATCACTGCAGATTGCAATCACATGCTGTCTCCACAACTATCACAAATGAACTGGTTGCACAGCAAACACTTTGACCCGTCAAAGCCGGAAAAACGTGGGTGAACTTAATAACAGTAACAGCTCGCTTCCATTAAATGTCCTGGTGACAGGGCCTCAGAACATAAAATAGCAGCACCGTCCTGAAGTGGAATGCAGTTATTAGTAAACCACCTGCTTCAGACTATGACAAGTCAAAATGTCTGCTGTGCAACCAGTCCATTACTGCTGAGGTAATATCAGCCCCGTGCAAACAAGATCATCATCATCATCATCATCATCTCGGGGGCCTCTACATCCTGAGCAGCTGCCCAGCTGTCGTCATGTCAACACTCACCTTCCTCTTGTTGTGATAGGTGATGTAAACGATTGCCACCAGGAAGGCCAGGATGATCAGATGAAAGAAGAAGTGGGAGTCCTCGTCCTCCGTGCTGTAGGCGTCTCCTGCTTTGTAACGGGTCACCGTCATTTCCTCTGGATGCGTCAGCCTGTTCACAGTCTCGTCTTTGTCCTCTTCATTGCTTGCATCCCCGGGCTCCAGGTTGTCACTGTCCTCGCTGGTGGCGTAGTTAATGTCATCATCATCGCCGCCGTCATCTTCATTGACATCTGTGTAACTAATATCAGCCGTAGGTGTTGGTTCTTTGTCAGAGGTCTGCAGCAGGTCTGGGTCAGTGTCCTGTACTATGGACGGGTTCAGTGCGTTGGAGGGCTTGGAGTCAGAGACGGCTGTTTCTGCATCCTCTATTACAGATTTGTCTGAGTCAGTGGTTTTGAGTGGAGGGGAGGGAGCTTCTGGAGTAGAGGCTGGAATTGATTCAGAATCAACCGATTCATCTGTTGTCTCAACTTCGCCTTTTGCGTTTGCATCCACATCGGCCGTTGTGTTCCCATCGCTGATAGATACTTGCTGCGGATCAGAGGAATCGAAGACGGTGACTTTAGCATTCTCTGTAGACGCTTTTGGTTGAATGGATGATGTGAGGATTTCTTTAGGAACCTCCTTTTCTTTTGGTGTTGTGGAGTCATTGCCGGCAGGTGATGCGGGGTTGTTGGAATCTGGTAAAGCTGGAGTCTGACCAGGTGACGAAGGCTCTGTGTTATCCGTTTGCTTGTCTACAGTGGTCAGAGGAAGACTCTGAGATGTGTTTCCAGCCTGACCTTCGTCTGGCAATGTGAAGTAAGAGGGAAAAACAATGTAAGACATTATATACAATAATAATACACAAGGTTACAAAATAAGGTAACTTGAAAATGTCCAAATTCAATCTAAATTTTCTGTTTCAAATAATTTCAAGAGCAACACTTTCATCTAAATTGACATCCTAATCACTCCATCACACTTTTAAAACTCATATTCACTTATAGCTGACTAAAATTTCTACTTTTGCTACAGATGTCATGCAACCACACTGTGTGATCACATCAGCAGCTACGACTGGAAAATGAGCTCGCCCTCCCTCTCTAACTGCCATCTAAAAATACCCTCGGGCAAGGCAGTTAACCCTCCAGCTGCCACAGAAAAGCTGCAATGTGGACATCTGTATCGAATAGCAGCTTGTTCATGTGATTGTGTAACAACATGCATTCCCTTACGGCTTGCCCTAATCCTCTAATGACCACTGCTAACAATAATATATTGTATTGTGAGACAACAATTTGTCAGCCAGCTATCTAACTTTCTATTGAAATTCACTGCATTGAACACATTTCATTACTCTCAATCAGACTGACAGATATTTTGACTGACCGATTTGAATATGCGTCCCAGTGAGGCTGATTTCTATTTTAAAATATTAACTCTAAAGAATCTCTACAGCGATTCCCGACTGTGTCTTGAAACGAGAGCTGTCTCCTGCATCTGGCCAGCGTTCCTGAATTAGTGACACTGTTGAACTCACAAGTGTCAACATTATTTCATCCTGTGGGACTTCGAGGCGTTGCTTAGGAAGGGAAGGGAGGAGAACACTAGGGACTTGAAGCACAGAGTAAGACATCCCCAAGAGAAGAAAGGGACTATTCATACACATGAGCCATGGCCAGCATAAATAATCACTGAACAGGAGATCTTTGTGGCAGCAACGGTTACAGGCTTTGCTGCGTGAAACGGCATGTAGGATATTCAGCCTTTAAGGCTTAGCAGCCGTCACACTTGACAAATGTTTTAATATTCATTTCCTTAAATCGCACGTCTCATTAACAACTAATGCCGGATATGCCTCCACCCGGCAACTACACAGCTTGTCATTTTGCTGTTTGTTTTTCAAGACAAATATATTCAGCAGCTTAGTGGCTGATCATGCAAAGGTCATCCCTACCTCTGAATAAAATCTTTTTTAGTTCCCTCCCATGCTTTCCAGTGACGTAACACACCTAATAACCTGCGCATGAACGATATGTCAAGACCTCATGAAGCAATGCTAAAAATGTGAGTTCATGGCACTTAAATGCTTCAAAAGAAGATGAAAGTCAGTAATTGTTGCATTCAGATACTGCTGTGATTCCAGGCTACGAGGGGATGTTGCAGCGAAGAGCTCCGTCACTAATGTCAGATCACAAGACTTGCGTGACACATCTTGATAGGCATGGATCTTTCTGCATGGATATTTCATGGAAATAACTTCTAGAGAGTCTCCTGTGTCTTCATGTCCTCTTGCTGTATCAGTCCCTCTTTGTCACAGTGATGCATGTACAGATCAGCTGTTTGACTGAGTATGGTTACATTATGAAGAAACAAAGTGGGAGACTTCAGTATTTGTTTGAAAAGCATAGTAAACACAGGTCATGTAATCAACAACACAGACCTTATCTCAACAGATTAAGGCCAACTGACAAAGTCAAAGTCCATTTATGCAAGACAAGGTCTGTCACTGAGAGCAGCCTTTCCTGTGGCCCAGGTTCCTTGATGGTACACTTCAAAAGTTGTGTCTTTTAATGAGCGGTGAGGACTGACAGGAGGTGAATTAACAGCTCAGATATATGACAAGGACATCTGGACCGAGTCACTTCATCTGACCACCACAAATCATTGCAGCTTAAGAGTCCCCACAGGGCATCACAAAGTAGGCCCTTAACTACAATGGCATTTCCAATGACTAAACCTGTCGAACCTGAAGTTTGATTAGAAAAATACGACTTCCTGATCCTTCTTTTGAGATGCCTGTTGTGAATTTAATGAATATGTAGACTTCATGGAGTTAGTTGCTTAAAACAAGACCAAGTGAGGAAACTTGAGGCAAATTTAGTAATTAAACGAACGGACGATTAGCGTTTAATAAAAGTTATTTACATTGACGGGTTCAACTTTGTTTTATTTGACAATCTCGCCACGGATACATTTCAAAACAAGACGGCCGCAGAGCAGTCACGTATAAAGCCTCAAAACTCCTCATATTCGGAAAACAGTGTCTGTGGTCGTCCCTCTCTCTCTCACCTGACACCGTGGAGGCTAGCATGACGTACTAGCCTGCTAGCTACGACGACGTTAGCTACCAGGCTAACTAGCAGTGCTGCTGGTTGCAAAGCAGCCATTATCCCAGATACTTCACAGAGCTGTAACGTACCTGTCGTCGCGTTGACAACCGGAGCTGACAGGCAGCTGCCGACTAACAGCTGGAGGAAAATAACCAGAGAAAGAGCGCAGATATTTCTCCTGCTTCGCCCCATCGTCCCGCACGTCGCCATGTTGTTGCGTGAATAACCGGAGAGGCGTGGTTTAGCATAGCTACAACACTGAGTGTGTGTGTGTGTGTGTGTGTGTGAGTGTGAGTCAATCATGAGATGTATTTTGGGATGACTCATTGTGTTGTAGTCTCTTCTAAACTTGAGTCTAAAGATCTGGTATGCTTATTTATGAACTAGTCAAAACTTACAAGTGGAATTTCATGTATTTGTTTTTATTATATATTAAAGGTACAGTGTAACACAATGGCAGACATACATAAAATAATATTCATAACTACATTTTCATTAGTGTAAAATCACCTGAAAGTAAGAATCGTTGTGTTTTTGTTACCTTAGAATAAACTTTTTATATCTATAGACAGGGCGGGTCCTTTTCCATGGAGTCTGCCATGATCACAGTAGCCCAGAATGGGCAAACTAAACACTGTCTCGAGGCCCTTTCGAGTTTTTCGTGTGTTTTATGGCCACCAAAGTTTCTCCTTTATGTAAGGAAAGAGAGGATGAGGCGAGGTGATTGCAATCAGCAACTACGCCGCTAGATAGCACTAGATCCTATCCAAATTATTTAAAATCAGCATAAGTCACAAAATATTATGATATAACAATAGGTATGTTTTAAAGAGGTTTCCAGAACATTTTGGTTAAGAGCAGTCCACACAAGAGTAGATTCATACCTTGTACAGATATATGATGGGTATTTAATGTTTTTTTCCAAGAGCTAGAACACAGGTTCTTAAATCACTGTAAGCTTTCCTCACATCCAATTGACTTACCATTTTGGTAATTTGAAAGCAAAAATGTGAAGATCTGTTCTTTTTTATTTCATGTTTCAGGTTTTGGACTGTATATAACTTGACAAAGCTAATAATTTAGAGACATCACCTTGGCATCTCAAAAGACATATCTTATGTTTCAAAATCTTAATCGCCAGGATATTTCTTCGTATTTTTTTTAACAATAGTGTTTTCACAACTTTTTAAAATAAACGTGGGTTTATCATCACAAGAGTCAGAACATTATGTAACAAAAGGCAGCAGAACAAATACAATCAGAAACTGGTTCAAGATGTTCTTTATTTAATTCAGGGAATGACAATACTGTCAAGTACACTAAGCATGATCCCCGTAACCAGTTGTGGAAGACTACCATTTCCTGTCCACTGTATTTATTCTTTTTATCCTCCTTCAAAGAAGTACTGAGACTCTTATCCAGAGAATTTTAACTGTGTGCATGATAGGTTTCCTTTCGTTTGCTCGACCAGGAATAATTGACATGTCATTGCCTTCATAAGACTTCACAGGTGTATTAAACTATGCAAGACTGTCAATAAAATAATATTATTTTTGCTATATGTAACAAAACATGTTTAACACCAAATGCACAGACACAAACAAGTGAGACGAAAACACAGAATGTACACATTGGGGTGTAGTGTCTCTTAGAGCTACTGACAACTGCTTCAACATCAGGGACAGCTAACCCTTCCCATTGTATTATATAATCAAGACAGACACCAGAGCTCACCAGTGCAGAAGTGTGAAAATAAAACTGTTTTTGACCATTATGACTTTTGAGCAAGGAGTGCTTAATGGCGCTATGCAACAGCACCATCTGGTGCTGAAAATACTCAACTGTATGCTGACTCAGTTGAACCTAGTTTTGATTTTCCCTTTATCTGCATTGGAAAGCAGAGAGACACAAATTAAAGCAGTACTTATGAATGTAATAAAATGACCACGAGTGAGTCCAACATGAATGTACCCAAGGTTACCTTTCCCTTGCAAACTACACAATTCAAGATAAAACTTTATGTTAAACGAGTGTAGTTTTGTTCCGTAACTTGGCTCCTTGTTTGCAAAATATAATGTTCCCTTAAAGTGGTCCGTTAAAAGTAGTAGATCGTCGCAAGAACGATTTGAACTTTATGCTGTCTGTAGCATGTCTACGGGGAAACGGGAGTTTTGTAAGGGCTAGGCTAATCAATAGGATTTGGATTTTTTAATATTTGTTTTTTTTTTTTTTTGGTGGGGAATGTGTGTGTGTGTGTGTGTGTGTGCAGGGATGACTGTATAGGCATCTGCCTCATCCTCCTATGCCTGGAACTCGAGGCCGAGACCAAGTTTGTGGCCACCAGCGTTAATGTTCTTGCCATCGAGGAGAGCAGAGAGCGTCAGCTTGATGCCTGCAGGAACACATTACATGAAACACATCAGGATGAGCCAGCCAAGGAAATGTATATAAATCCATATGTTTACAATTTTTGCTATGTAATCTTTAAAACATTCAGAAACAGTATTCAACCTTGTACCCCATCTTTCTGTACAGTTTTCTCTATTGTTTACCCTCATGAAATTGTGGTTGTTCTATCTAAATTACATATCACATCTCATCTATCATCTTCTAATAACTATTATATTTTTAGCTGGACATTATCGTTAGAATAATATGAGTAGTAGCAGGCATTCTAGTTAGTTTGATGTCTGTATAAAAAAGAAATGCCTCAAAAACTCTGTAAGTCTAAAATTTAAAACTAAGGTTGGAATAATCCACATACACATTTTGATTCTGAGTTAAGAAGAGTTGTTTTTCTAGTTCATGGCCATGTCTTACTTGAGTAAAATATTCTGGTTTGTAAACATGGGTAATGTTTTGGACACCACCCAAGTTATAGCCAGACTGCACTCACCTGGCTTCAGAGTCTGAGTGTAGCCCAGGCCCACAAGGCTGGAGTTGTTCACCTTGGCCTGTGTGGGAACCACAGATAAAAAAATTTAAAAAATCATACAGAGAACAACACATATTACCAACAGATACATTATTTCATGCCAATGCTGGGTAATTTAATTTTTCCAAGAAATATGTTAACAAAATCTAAACTGTGATTCATACTGAATTCTGAAACTAATACTGTGACTCAAAAGTACCACCTCTGAAACACTTTCACTTCAGAATGGCACGTCGGCCTCGTAATCAACATGTTACTAATAGTTGTCTCTGCAGCATTTAAGGACTGACGTGATAGACAGGGCTAAGTCAGCCTGGGCCTTTCTGTAGCAGTCAGCCTGCTCTCACTGGCCATTTTTGGCTCAGATGAGGCTGATCGTGATTTATTCACATTGACTTGCATCCATTCTTTAAAGTATGTCAGCTACGCAGGACATGCAGCAAAGACTGTGACCTAAATCTGAATGGAGCATCATCACAACTAGTTGCGGTACATCTCAGTTCATAATGTAGACACCCAGAATGTCCATGTAAAGCATGCATTGCCTGACTCATGCCAGTTTTAAAGACCTATGAATTCCTTGTGAAGAGGAAGTGGGAATTCCTAACAGGTACTACACTCACAGAGAAGGATGCATCAGAATCAATCTGATACTTGGCAGCGATGCCAAAGCGAGTGTTGCTGTTTCCTGCAGTCCAGGCCAAGTTGACAGCTGTCTCCAGCTGGTCATTCACCTTCTGGTAGATAGAGCCACCAAACTCAGTGCCATCATTTCTGAGGAAAAATAGCAGATTGCATTATAATCAGATGTTAATACAATGTGAAGACTGTTGTGTGTAAGGTTTTGTGTTAAAAAAAGTGAATGCCTTTCTTGGTATCATGCATGTGTATTAAAGAGCTCCTCAGACGGGTGCACTGTCACTGATGTAAAGCCTCCATTACACTTCGTCTGACCTCACACAACCACTTTAACTGTAGACTGACACAGACAGGCTTGGCCAGGGGCACAGCAGGAACAAGACTGAACACTGTGTCCTGTCCCTCCCCCTTTCTTTCTCACTCTCTCTCTCACTGTCCGACACTACCTCACTTTGCCTTTTCATTGAGGACCTTTACGCCTGCCAACCACTCACTCCACCTCACTTGCAATATAGTAAATCCCATCACCTGGGTGTAAAAATAACTGCCAGGCACCTGGATTCCCGGCAGAGAGCCAAATGGGCAACCAGTTTGTCAGCCACAAGGACAAGAAAACAGACTTCTGTCTAGTCGAGGCCAGTCGTCTGGGCATAGTATCACACTGATGAAACACGCATGCATTTTAATGCTGCTTTAACTAATACTTCAAGCTTCAGAGTAGCATAAGCATCAAGGTAGTATACATTCACTCTCTTAGCTACCTTAAATTTAAATGGGCATGAACTGTAGCAAATTCACAGCAGAGGGGAACCCACATGGGTGTGTGATACAATGAAATGATGCATACTAGCATACTAATCATGACCATCTGCAGCTTTGTGTGTTCTTACACATTTGTATGCAGCTGGAACTCGTCAGTCTTGAATCCGACTGCAAAGTTGCTCTGGGTGATCCTGTTCCTGCCAGCCTCAAAGGTCATCTGGTAGCCGGCCAGCCAGCCCTCGTAGCCCACCACTGCTGCGCCATGAATGGCTGTACCGTTGATATCGTAGTTGACATCACAGCCAATGTTGATGTGGTCACACTTGTAGCCTGTCTTGATCTTGCCGCTCTTCTTGCTGGCAAGATGTTGAGGAGAGAGAACAGCTTTTAAATGTCAGAAGCCGAGGCGTCCGTCACAGAGCTAGAAACATCGCAACACACTAATGTGGCAAAGAAGTTAAAAAGAGGTGCAGATTATCAGGGCTGCAACTACTTAGACACATGCTAAATATTGCTTCTGTATATCATAGTTTTACCTTTTAGCTAGAGGGCACTAAATTGATTGTTGAAACAACATTATTTTTTTAATGGCCAGCATGGCTAGCATCTTTTGTTTTTACAAATCAGCCTCTGTCTGTGACTTTCCCTCATGTGAAACCAGCAGACATCAACAGAAAGCTTTCAGATATACTGCTGACTTCAGCTGCTGTAAGACATAAAAGAGCGGTTCTTACCCAGTGTTTGGCGAGAAGGAGGAATCGAACGTCAGCTTCAGCCCCTTAGCCAACTGTGGAAAAGGTAAGTGAGATACAGCAAGATGATCAACTTTCACAGAAGTGTGAGCTACTTGTTCAGATTAAACTAGTGCCAGTCACTACTTGAGTGGCATGGACTACATGCTACTGCAAATAGTAACCCAAATAACATTTTTTATAGACATTTTAGATTTTCCTGGCACCCACAGCCCATCACTAACCTGATCTTCAAGGGTGATCTCAGTCCCAAGGGTGTTGTCAGTGTTCCACTTCTCTGTGAAGGTCAGTCCATGCTCCGCCCATTTGTACTTGGTCTCCAGGGATCCAGCGACCTTGCTGGTCTCAGTGTTGGCAGATCCTGTGCTGGTGAACTCCTGTAGATGATCATATTGGTGTCAGAGTCCTACAGGCAGGCCAAACTAGCCAGATACATTACCTAGTAAGTAAAACATTATACATTTTTAACACTGTTTTAACACAGCATCTTCTCAAGATACATTTAAAAGTCATATCAGTCAAACAGCAGAGTCTAAAGGTGTCCAGGCAGCGTTTAGGAGATCAGATAAACAGCCACTTCATTATCAGCCCGGAGCCTCTTAAGCTATGATAGGACGGCTGCAGTCTGGAGTGGCAGCTCTGATAAACTCAACTGCAAATGACTTACCAGTCCATTCTCAGACTTCGTTTTCAAGTCCAACTTGATGAGCCCAAAGCCTGAAACAGACCACATTAAAGATCAAAATGAGCAAATCAGCAACAGCAACTTATGCAACCATTAACACTGTTAACAACCATTCTGAAATATGGAACTAGAACAGGCTTCTTAAAACCCAAGCAGTGGACAGTGGCCTAGTCCTAACATGCAAAATTCTCTTCTATACTAACTCCATTAATATACATTTACAGAATAGATAATAGATTTTTTAAAAACACATTTACATCAAGTTATTGATTAGTTATGCATATGCCATTGACTGAATGTGTGCATTGATGTGACTGATTGATTGATTGATTGATGACCATGCAGTGTTGACAGATAATAGCTTGAAGGTTGGTTAAATACATCCTGGCTCCAGCCTAAAGCCCCATTCCTGCCCTAACCAGCATTACAGCTATCAATTGAGTCACCAAACCACACTACACGTGACCCAGAGATCCCCATGTTTACTCTTCATCTTCATCCAAATCTGCAGTTCCCACCCTAGGAAACGATCACCATCTTCACGACTTCTCTAAATTTTTAGGTTTTTCTTTGAAGGTGACAAACTCCAAATGTGTCACATGACACGCCAACTAAGGCAGCAGTAAAACAGATAGTGATTTGCAGTGATTCACCCTTCATGGAACATATGAATCAGTCTGCTGCAACAAGCGGGAATTCCCTTGATATTAGGCGGACATCATTCAGTAACCCTTGAACACAGCTGTGTGTATACACAAAACACACCCCAAGGGAATACACTCTCAATGCAGGCTCTGAACTACTCAACATGTGGTGAGCTAGTGGTACGCTATAAACAGTACACAAAATGGTTTTGAATATTTACTTTCATTTGACATTTCAGTGAACACTGCGCTCTATGCAGGGACTGAGAGGAAGTGTTGCACTGAATCTTGCAAGAAAGGAAGATGTTCTAGCGTATAGAGTGGTAAACTATTAAATATTTCTATCAATGGCGGAAGGTATAAAAAAAATTATATACAGAATGATGTGTAAATAAAGCTAGAAACAAATGCTACCTTACTTACTAGAGCCTGACCAATATTAGGGAGTAATAAACACAAACACCTTTCCTCTATATGATACTGCTGTAAATGTTGATGAGATAAGTGAGTAAGGCTGGCTGCTTGGTGCTTACCGTATCCCTTGGTGAAAACATCCTTGGCAGACTTTCCAAGGTCAACGTAGGTGGGAGGTACAGCCATGATCTGCAAAGAAAGGACGATCAAGGCTGTGACTAAGAACCAGACAGAAAACAAAGCAGCACAACGGTCTCGCTTAAAAATAACATCCCTGCTGTCTTCCCTCTGTGTTACAGCTTTAGGACAGCAAGATGCCAGGAACAGAGCAGAGGGAAAGACACAGTGTAGCAGAGGACTGACTGATCAGATGTGATGTGCTTGGTGAGCGAGCAGCAGCGCTGCCGAGAGTGCGAGAGGCAGGAGCAACTGGAGGTCACTGATGGATAGGAAAAGTACAAATCTGATGAAGTTATTGGCTTACATGAGCTACACACAGGAACACACTGACTGTCACACTTGCTTGTGCACGCACAGATACACACACACACACACACACACACACTTGTTAAAACTGCATTCCTGTCAGTACACAGGCCAGTTTGTATGCGGGTGTCACATTTTGGCATTAGATGTTAATTTCCAGTTTGGGGATTTTAAATACATTCAAATTAAATTCTCCCATTCTGTTTCAGACTATTTTACATTTTAGGAAGATTTCCCTAAATCAAATCTGATGTTTCGAAGTAAAAGGACAAAAAGGGCAACAGACTGAAGCACAAAGCAGACTCTTTGCTAACCCACTGGATTGCCTGCTCTCGTGTATGTGTGCACGTCTTTGTGTTTCACTTTCCTGAACACCCTGTTATGCAAGACGCGTCTATTTCTTCATTAGAATAGATGTAGGTTTCATTTTTCAATAGCACAACAGTTATCAAGGTACAGTTGTTGCGCAGGCCTATTGATAACATACATATTCATATTGACAGTAGATAGAGCAGGAATTTGAACAGTTTACCAGGCGAATAGCAAACTTAGGGCTTCCTATTTCCCAATTAACCAAGAACTGCAACTATTCTACACTATTGCGATATGTCTTTCGATATGATTAATTGAATTATTACAACAGAACAATTGAGTAATGGGTAAAAATGGCAAAATCTTACTGAATAATATTGTAAAGTATGAAAGCAACACATGAAGGGATTCTATTAAAATGACAGAAATTAACTGCCAAATCTTCACTTCAGTGCTAGTTCAACATTACCGCCAGATCATATCCTTCAAAGCCTGTTGATTCAAGTTCATAGGCAGTCACACCTTTTATCAACACTCCACCTTTTTTTTGCCTCAATTAGAATTTGACTAACACCTTCATTGCATCGCATCCATATGCACATTTAGGCCCCAGATGTTTCTCTGCACCAACCGCTTCACCCCCCTCAAATTAAGGCCAACTCCAAAACAACAAATGTCAGTCAGTCCCCGGCATGTTGTAAGGCCTACGTCCAGCTCTAGGCCCCCACCTGACTCATTAAGCCACACGCAGCTTTATGTTTCCATGCATTGTGGTCATAAAGAAGCACTCAGACAGGAAGTGGACCATCTACAGTGCCTGTTAACGCATACACAAATAGCATGTCCACTAAGCCATTCACCCTGTGCCACAGACACACATAGTAAGCCAATACTCCCCACTGCGCCTGAGTAGTTTTATGGCTTTCACACATGACTACAGGCAGAAATGTCAGAGGCTGTAGAGGACGTGGGACGAGGACAAACCTACATTTATGGGATGTCTTGCAGTAAAACTTAATCATTTCAAGCAGAAGAGGGTTTATATATTTACATAACTTTACAAGAGAGCATCAATCCCATGGCACGTTCAGGACCATTCATGAATTGCCACACTTGACTTTGCATCTAGCTAAGTTTGGGATCCATCACTGTCCTTCAGCACCACCTTAGTCGTAGTCTAACTCCCAATTCATCTGTGAGACAGCCACACAATCGATGTCAAGTGTAGTCTCTCTCTTTGGAGTGAATACAGCAGCGTCCACTTGACCCAGACAAAGAGGTTTATGGAGGCAGTGAAGGCAGCATCTCCCTGCCCTCGCGTGCTAGCTAACAGATTAGCATTAGCCAACTATCAAGGTGGACAGCGGGCAAGTCACTCCAGTGAGTAAAGTTATGTCACACGAACAAGCAAAGAGGACGTAACGCGTCAAGAGGGTAAACTCGTAGGCTAGTGGAGCTTTTATAAATGCATAGCTAGCTGAATAAGTGCTGAGCCCTGGCCTCCAAACTGTCCAATGACCGCACCGCAAGACATTAGCCATCGAGCTAACAGCATTTGTAGAGCCAGCAGGCCTAGCATCTTTGCTGCACGTCGCGCTGCATCTGACTCCGGTTAAAAATCAGTGGATGTGACGCCGAGCTCCGGTGGTCAGAGTTTGCTGACTGACAGCAGCGACAGAGCTGTGGAGCAAAGAAAACGTCGGCTACGTTGTATTTCAGTATTAGATACATAACGTACCTCTGTGTGTCCCAGTCCTGATCGAGAAGGGGCTTGTCAACTGCACAAAGGGAGGAGAGAGGAGGAAGGAGGTGCGGCGTCACGTACGTTACAAGTCACGTAAGCAGAAACAGCAGTTTTGTCATCGTCAAAGAGACAACATTCAGTCAAACAGCGAGATAGTTCACTCCCTATTTCAGCATCCCAGCCTGAGTGGCACCGGAGAAGCAAAAGTACGAAGGTATCCACTGTTCCCACACAAACATAGGACAGTAATTGTCGTAGCCTTGCTCTTGTAAGTAATAGAGTACGTTTGGTCATGTACCGATCTTTCTGTACTTTCACTGAAGTAGCTCAGCATCTCAAGGGTAAGACATTTGGTACTAAAGTAGTTCCAAGCAAAGTCCATTGTTTCAAAAATAAATAAACAAATGATGTTTTTGAAAAGCATGCTGTGTTAACAGAAGCAAAGCAGACATTTTAAAAAACCCAGTAAAGTAAAGTTAGTAAAGTTATTGTTGAACAATAATCCTGAAAATAGGTAATGTATTCGCTTATTTTTCACTCATTCATCCCGCCCCGCGAAAACGGAAATGGCACGTAGTGAATTATCTCGCATTGCTGCATTATCTCTGGTATCGACTGCGCATTGCCTTGACGCAGGCGTAGTGTACTCCGGGCAACGTGCAACTCCTGCGGCATCACTGAAAAAAAAAATCTCATGAACAGCTGACTGGAGATCAGCTTTCTGCACCTTCACTACGAACCTCATCCTATAGTTCAGTCTATACAAGCTGTCCCGGGTCAGAAGAGACATTTCAGCAGCTGTAATGTTACATCACATCATAGAGCTCATAGATGACCTCTGATATTATGATGAAAGTCATTCACAGCCTATGACTAGTACAAAGCTTTCTCAACTATTTTTACTCACTTCCTTTGCACTGGCGTACAGTCCCTCTTTAGGGTAGTTATTAAATATCCCATTTTTATTATCCATGCGCATAGCTCAGTCCATACAGACTTGGCTTGGGAACCGGAGGGTGGCCGGTTCAAGTTCAGCATGGACCAAAATATGAAGGTGGACTGTTAGCTGGAGAGGTGCCCTTGAGCAAGGCACCGAACCCCCCCAACTGCTCCCAGGGCGCTCCTCAGGGGGGCTGCCCATCACTCCACCATCTCTCTCCACATTGCATGTCTATGAGCTCTTGTATGTGTGTTCGGGGTTAAAAATGTATGTAAAATAAACTGAGTGAAAAAAGAATTTCCCCGTTGAGGGATTAATAAAACTATCTCTCCTTCTTTCTTCTTCTTTTGAAAAGCCTGCAGTTTGATTCAATCAGGGATCTCATTATTTAGAATAGTATGAGAAATTGTTATCTAATTTCAGTGGTGGAAAGTAATTAAATACATTTACTCAAGTTCTTCAGTCTTCTGCTGCTTTCTACATTTCTGAGACAAATGTAGTTTGTACTCCATTACATTTACTTTACAGTTACAGGTTGTTGTTGTTCTTTTTTTAATGTTTTTTGATTTTCAGGTTAATATTTTACATAAAATAGGTGTTCCATTTATAAAATATGATGCTATTATTACATATTAAACCACCCAACAATATATAAAGTATACTGTATACGGTATATAAAGTTGTTAAAAGTTTCACCTCCACCAGTTACAACATGATGTTGCTGGCATGTCAATGCAACAGCAATAATAATCCGGTATTGTAATCATTATTATAAAGTGACATTGAGATGGATCATGCTATGAAGATTTTAACAAAGGTTATCTGGGATGTGGTTTTTTTGTCAAAACTTTATTGACGAAAAGTGTATCTCCCTTAATGCATTCATTAAAATAAATATTATTTGTTCAGGTCATAGGTTCTGCTTGTAATCTCAGCCAAACATAGAGACCCAAAAATATTAGAATATATAATAAACATGATTTGGGGGGCACATGAGTCATACACAGAGATAGAAGAAGTACTCAGATCTTGTACTTTGGTAAAAGTAGAAATACCACAGTGTAGAAATACACATATATGTCCTGCATTCAAAAGTTTTACTTAAATAAAATTTCAAAAGTGTTGGCCACAATATATATATATATATATATATATATATATATATATATATATATATATATATATATATATATATATATATATATTACTAGTATCATAATATTATTAATAAAACTTTTATTTGATTTTTTAATTTTTATTAATATTATTTTATTAGTTATAAGTTTATATCATATTTAATTTATGTCTTGATTATGTTTTGTATTATTAATGTGAACCTGCCAGTAACTAGTAACTAGTTATCAAATAAATGTAGTGGAGTAAAAGTAATACAAAGTACAATATTTTGCTCTGAAATGTAATAAAGTAAAAGTATAATGTAGGAGAAAAAATCATTTGTTACTTTACAACACTGGTTGTATATTCACAACTAAAGTGTGTTTAGTCTTGCCTTACCCTACTCGGTTGTGAATGCTGAGCTATGAAATGTTTTGCAGTTTTGTTTAATTTTGTGTGCAGGATTTCGCAGAAACAGCAGTGTGGTTTAGTTAAGGGAACATTGCCAAAACCTTAAGGCGCTTCCTTTGCAACAGGCACAGCTGGCAGCAAAAAAGCTAACACACCTCCTACTGTACCTCTTTCACCCAAATATAATTTATGTTTTCATTAGCTTTGCTTTGTATTTGATAGACACTCATGTCTGATATTTTTTTCTTTTTTTTTAATGTTACTATAGCATAGTAAATCCAGATAAACCCCACAATCAAAATGCCTGAAGTAGTAAAAACTCAAACCACTCATTAATAAAATGTCCCCTGCCTGATATAAGAAAGGTCAAGAGGTATAAAAGCAAGTTAAGCAATGTCTGATCAGGAAATTATAATCAGTCACCAAGTACTTTATGAGTCTGCATGCGGCTGGTTTATCTATCTGTTCTGTGAACATGTTTGAGGGTTAAAAACCGTAGCAACATCCTTTCTGAAACAAAGAAACAAACACAGGATCCTGCAGCGACTGAGTTTGTACGTGTGCTTGTTTCAAAAAAGATGATAATAGAAATCTGATAAGAGTGACGGAAGAGGCTGTGATAGGTTTTATCCAGTAGATGTCAGTGTTAGCAACAGTCTGAGAAAAGTCAGTATTGCCAGTAAGTTGGGTATTTCAGAGAAATGAATGCACTGTGGTTTAACTGCAGACTTCACCTCTGTGTCTGTATTAAGGATCAAATTTTAATTCAAGCCACGTTGTAATTTATTAAACGTTTCAACAACATTTTAAACATAATTTTTAGCTTTTCTTTACAGCGATTTGTGGGTTACGATTAATTTGTTAACTTTTAAAACTTAATAGAAATTAGGATCAAAATGGCATTTTGCTTCAACAAACAAACAGCAACTTTTTCATTAGAAAAACAGTCCAGTTTTTAGCTCTCTTCACATAACCTAATGGGTTTTAAATGGTTAAGTCATCCCAAGAAATAAAGGAATCTCAACGCATAAAGAAACATTTAATCATGCAGTGTATCTGGAAAAACTCTCACTGGACAGTGACAAAATGTATTTAACAGACTTTTTTCTTTGTTTGAATAAAGTCATAGATTAATACAAGCTAACATGAACTAAAATGTGATCTTCCATAATGTTGTTTTCCTCCCACAAACATGAGCACATACTGAAAGATTTTGTGAAGTATATTTGATTCGTTTTTTGTTGTTGTTTTTTTTTTTACTCAAGTGTTCCCAGTTTATCTAGACTCAACTGCAAGCAAAATATTCAGCTCAGAAATATTTGTCAAAGACCCTGCATTTACCCAATTCTTTATGGAAAAGGATTAACATGCAAAACATTTAGTTTATAAGATTAACTTAGAGAGAAAAGTCAAAGCCAAACATATTTTTTCACTTGCCAGGAGGACTTTATATTGAACATGTTTTTTTTTTTAAGTACATTGAATATTAAATACGGATTAGTGTACCTCTCCTGTCACTAAACTTATTGACTTCAGTTATTTTTTAAAGCTGCAGCAGACAGACACATCTTTTTTAAAAGTGATACTTTTTAGATTGTTCTTCAAACTGGCTGGCTTTAGTTTATTTTCTTGCAGGACTGCAGTTTTTAACACATGATGCAATATCAATAGAAAATGTTTTGATGAATTTAATGTTTTTTAGTATATGCTAAAGGCGTCTATGATGGGAAATAGTGATTAATAGCATTAATTAAAGTCACAATTGCAAACAGCATGGCTTATAAATAAAAGGAGCTGTCTCATGACGAAAGAGAGGAGATAACTCATTTTTTACTCCTCCATGGACATCCACAGCTTGCTGTCATTAAACGAACATATTTAACTTATTTCCTGACGTGTATTTAGAAGTTTCCATCTCTGTTTTATGTTCTTGCATCACTGAATCTCAAGTAACATTTAATCAACAACTAGTAACATGTTTGTCGCCTGTCGGTCGCCTTCAGAGCCAGCCAAAATTCATTTCTAGATTATCCTCGAGTCATATCTGGATGCTTTGCTTTCATCCCCCAAGCTTCAAAGCCGACGCTACGCTCACTTCAAACAGCCGTCACCGAGTGCCAATCAAATCCTGCTCCAGAAGACAACAAACACTACAGAAAATGTTAATCAACCCAGGCCAAGCATCACCAAAGTAAATAAAATAAATTGTAAACAGATGCTATAATTTGCAGCATATGGATAAATAAGGCAGTATGTCATCTTTCTTTTCCTTTTTTTTTTTAATTTGGTGGTTCACACAGGGTCCAAACTCCTCTACCTCTTCCACTTCCCTCCATCTATCCATCCATCCATCCCAAACCCTCTCCTATGAGTCAGTGACTTCGCTCCATGCTGCTGCTTTTTCCAGCTCAGGGTGGAAGTCTATAACCCAGAGTCTGGTTAATACAGGGGTATAAATCACTTCACTCACGTCCCTGTGTTCAAACGGTCTGAGACCAGTAACCTTTTTACCTTCGTTTCTATGGGATCAGATGCAACACTCAACACGCTTAAAAGGTTTTTGTAAAAGATTTAATGGTTCAAAGTTTCCACTCCCTCAAATTTGGAGGGATTTCTGCCATCAAATGAGACGGTGAAAACGATGACAGGTCCAAATGGATAAATAAAATCACTCATTCTGTCATTGGGAAAAGTCCAAAAGTACCAAAATGAAAACTACTGATGCAAAGCAATTTGGTTTTTATATTATGAACTGACGTCTTTCATAATGAGACACAAGAAACATTTAACGTCGCAACAAAATCTCCAACATCCGTGTGTGAAAGCACTAATGAAAGAAAACTCAAAACATAATCGCTCGTTTTAAAAACGAATAAAATATAAAGATCAAATTTAACTTGAAATGGCACACACACATTTTTGAGTTGCCTTCATAGTTTATTGTATTTCTGTTTATTAGATAAATTAGATTCAGTCAGTTAACTGCAGCTGATAATAATGTGCCAAACACTTCTTTGCTCGTTTTAAATAACCAACCACAACTTGTCCTGTGACAAGCCCAGTGATGTAATGTCTAGGAACAGAAACAATGTGAATGTGTTTCACTAAACAATAAAGATCTGTTGGCTTTCAGTCTTTCGTCCTCTCCACATTGTTGAGACTGGTATCAGCGAGGCATTGTTCTCCTGTGGAAAAATCTCAAAGTGGATCTCATGGATTGAATTCCTATGAAAACTGTGACGCTGTATAAATGTCACAAGGTCAACAGGAAAATCAGGTGGTTGCTCAATTACAGAAGTTGACTTCAAAGCGGAAAACGAGTTGGAAACAAGCAGATTGTCATAGTGGGTTTCACTTAAAACAACATAAAAATCATCTATTTGTGTGTGTTTTTTTGTTTTGTTTTGATCACCATCACTGTTTATAAGTGGCTGACATGATAGGAAAAGTGAGCGACGCGTCCTTCCTGTCTGAACTTTGGTAAATAGATTGGAGGCATGAGAAAATGTCAAGACTCAACTGTGGTCAGAGCGATGCTGTGGAGCAGTGACTCACTCTCACTGTGATTGTGTGTGTTTGTAAGTGAGAGACAAGGAGAGAGACAGCGATGCAGCGTGTGTGTGTGTGTGTGTGCGTGTGTGTGTGTGTGTGTGTGTGTGTGTGCATGTGGCACGTTGTACATGGCAGATGCAACGATCTTTATCTCTCATTCATGGCGTCCAAGGAAATGTAGCGTAAGCTGGTTAACAGTCACTTTCTCAGTATCTGCCAGGCAGAGATGTGCTGATAGTCACTGCCATGTCGCTCATACAGCCACCTGCTGCCTTGTTCTGTGGAAACTGAGGTGATGCTGCAGCATTGCCCAATAGTTCTCACGTTGCCCACATGCTTCACGTTTCATTGATTGCATTTTTAAATGCTACATAGCTGCATTGTGCAAGCAGTATTGCACAACTGGGTAAAAGCACTGCGATTTAAAGGAGCAGTGTGGAGGATTTAGTGGAATCTAGTAGTGTAGTTGCAAATTGCAATCCCCTCATTCCACCCTGTTTTTTCTAGCATAGCGGAGAAACTATAGTGGTAGTGAAATGTGCAAAAACTGTAGAAAGCCCCATCTAGAGCCAGTGTTTAGTTTGTCTGTTCTGGGCTACTGTAGAAACATGGTTGTTCAAACATGACGGACTCCATGGAAAGGCGTCTGTAGATTTAGAAGGCTAATCTAAGGTAACAAAAACATAACAATTCCTATTGTCAGGTGATTATACACTAATGAAAACATAATAGTGCATAATTCTTTTCATTTCTGCCATATCCGCCTAAATGTTACACACTGGACCTTTAATAGTTTATTGAAATTGAAAGTTGCATTCACTTACAGATTAATTTACAAATTGGGGTATTTTGCGAAACACAACTTAAAACTATTTCAAATCAAGTTAGATAAACATTTTCTCATCCAGGTGTTTTCATGACTTAACAAATCTGGTTCTGATGTAAAAATAAAATGCAAACTTAACTTCTAAACACTGGTATGGTGCTAATTGTGACACTCCCAGAGTTAAATGAATACTGGCACCTTTAAAGTCAAAACTCCTTTGTAAGTAATGACAGAGCTCTACTATAAGAGGGGGCCAGGTCGCCACCCGTGGTTGTCTGGTTAAAAGCGTTCATGAACAGGCATACAATACTCCAAATCAGTTCAAGTAAATAACTTATATTTTTGGCCACATTGATCAGGAAATGCTTATATTTTGATTCACATCTGCCGTTGATGATCACAGTATGAAACCGCATGCTTGGCAGACAGAGAGGAGATCTGTGGCCCTGCCAGTACTTTAACCACAAACTATCAAACTGCCACGTCGAGGCCCCAGCCATACACTACCTCACTGCACGCAGCATCAATGTGAGTACTGAATACAGGACCCTGTAATCAGCAAATTCTCCATATTCTCCCCCTCAGGTGCCTCGCCAACATCAAAGGAGGTAAAGGATGGCGTGGTATCTCTGTTTGCCTGTGCCTTATACTGTATAAAACAGCCCGGCTTTCAGCCCCGAGACACAGGCGGGGAGCAGCCGTGGAAATTTAATTTCACGACTACCACGTTGCTACCTGGAAGGTAGGGCTGTGGTTCATGTGTTTTGTAGGTTTCTCCTGCACCTGGTTGAGAGCTGATCACACCAAATGCCAGGATCAGATATGAAAATCCGTATGCCAAAGATCCAAGTTTTTTATGATTCTGTACAAGGCAGAAATGCAAAAAGTACCAAAAATGTCACTCATTTGAACTGAATTATTATATTTATATTTAAAATAAAAGGGTTTCTACTGGAAAGTTAAATTTACTGAAAGTAAAAATGACAGATTGCCCATGAAATGAATCATACTGTTTATCAACACAAAACCTAATAAAGTGAATTCAGTGAGATGACTTTTTTTCTGTCTCAGATGACTGATCCCTGATAATGATGTCATAACTGGAATATTTCTATTCTATATTTTCTTTTCTTTTCTTTTCTTTTTTAAGATATTTTTTTGGCCTTTTTCAAGCTTTATTTTTGACAGGGACAGCTGAAGAGTGACAGGAATGTGGGGAGAGAGAGATGGGGAATGACATGCAGCAAAGGCCGCAGGTCAGATTCGAACCCTGCCAACCCAACTGAGCTAACACCCCGGAATATTTCTGATTTTCAAATGAAATTCTTATGCAAAAGATTACTCAGTTTAATTTGTGTCAAACTTATTGAAAACAAACTTCCTTATTTAGACATTCTTGAGTTTATTTCTTTTTGATCATTGCACTTAATTTCTGTTGAATTAGTGTTATTACGTTGTTTTTTTATGCCATTTAGTGTCTCTCATATATATGTACATGTATATATTTGAGATGGGGCAAAAGAAATACTTGTCTGATGTCTGATCCAAGTGAATGCTGCAAGATATGATGCTCCTGTACATTGCACAGTTGTACTCCTCCCCCAACACGACCTGTTTGTATCTAATGCAATGTTTACATATTTCTATTCAATTCTTTACTCCTGTGACACAATAATGTAATGTTTTTAAGTAAAATCTTCATTTGGGGGTTCTTCCAAGCAAATATTGATATATTTGATTGCTTGCGATTAAATCAGCACATACAGTATATATTTCTGCCACCCTTTAAAGTCTCCATGCTCTTGTCACCTCATTCATAGATCTATTCTAGATCTGCCCCTTTTTAATTCACTAATTCCAAAAAATCTGCTTGAAATTATTCAGCAATTGAATGTGAGTAGATCAAAGTACAAAGTCTTTTGAGTTGTGATGCAATTTAATTGTTTCTCATCATTGTGGTTTGCTAAATAATCGCGGTGGCTCTTTGACACTTTGCTCAAGCCTTAAAGTTACTGGGGTTAATTACTGTAGCAAAGGCCCAGTGAGAGAAGCTGTGCACCAACTGAAAGTCCCTGGCACTGAACATCAAGCCCCGAGCTAGTAGCATTGGTGTGCTTTTTGATCCTGTCTTGAATTTCACATCAGAAAAATCACCAAAACTGCCTTTTATCTTCTCAGGAGTACAGCCAGATACTGAATTCCCTGTGGAATATTCGAGATCAATTGCAGATGCAGGCATAGATGTTTCATTAGTTGACCCATGCATTTTAGATTTTAATGATCTGTAATTGGTTTTCAGATCACTCAATGGAGTGATACCTAACAAACTAATGTTCTCCCCCTAGATCCATTCTACTGTACCTGTGGTTTCTGTTTAAGGTTTTCTTTTTTCTCAAACAGATTTTATTAACTTTATATTAAGCAATCGAGTCTCTTTTAATCACTTTATCAAATCAACCTACTATTATTCTTTCTTTATTTAGTTATGTCTCCAGTGATCTTCTTGTCATTTCTCTGTGAAGTACTTTGTTGTGCAATCTTGCAATCACAAAAAGCATGTTTGATTTTTCTTGATTATGTTGAAACAACCAAGATTTCATGCATATATGTGAATTATAAAATCAAGTTGTGAATTCATTCATGAAAATATTTAATTGTCAGCTGTGACATCTCGTCTTGAACCAAAACTTTTTCTTTTTGAACAGCATGATGTCAGCTGTTTTTTGTCTTGATTTGGTAGCAGTTTATGTCATGCAGCTTTTGAGGTTGAGTTTTGGCCATAGACTGTAAAGAAAATGGACATTGTATCCATGATGTCACCCATAGGTCGTTGTGAAGCACAGTGTAGTGGCTCTGGTCACCGTCATCTTGGCAGTCCTGCCTCTATTGGCTCCCCACATATGCAAAAATGGACCATGATATGGATTGTCGGTGGACCTAAGGTAGTCTGAATAAAGCCTGGGTGCTCAAACAAGCCACCTATAACGTCAATCAGTGACCATGCTCTTAGTTTAAGCCTTAATATATTATGAACAGATGAGTTATATATGTTGTCAAAATTCAGCTTCAGCACAGTTGTCATGAATGGGGAGCTATAGAGACTGTTTTTTGTTTGTTTGTTTTTTTGTACCAGGCTGTAAATGTGTTTATTTCCACTGTGAAGTGTTACATTTTAATATAGGAACTTATGGTGATTGGTTCATTCTATAGCTAATCTCAAATTGACATTTGAGGAACTACAGGAAGGAGAAACTTTTGGCACTTTGGCATTGTCTTCATTTCACAGCAGTGTAGCTTATTCTGTTTAAAAATGTGACTTTCTCTGCTGTCCTAAAACTGAGTAAACTGAAGTAAAGTTGTATAAAACTATTATAAAACTATTAACTATTAAAAATGATAGGTAAAAAATGTTAAACCAGCCCTTTAAACATAATGCAGTTTTTAACTGGTTATGAAACGGATGCCTCTATACAAAAACAATCAAGACCATCAGCAAGAAGATCGGTTATTTCTATAAAGTTATTCCCTATGCTTTCCACTGGGTTGGATTCGGTCAGATTTTCCTTCAAAGAGATGAAACGGGGTAGTAGAAACACACTACAGCTTTTGTCCACAGGGCCACCAGAATCAATACAAAATTAACGTTCCTTGTAGCTGCTTTAAGTATAACAGTACAGACAGATTTGTTTATTTTGGCCTTGGATATATGTAATTTGATACTAACCTTCATCATGGTTTACATTGTTTTTATTATTAGGAAAATAAACAGCCATGACTTATTATAACATATGCTGCAAGTTTCTATCATTTATGTTTTCTTCAAACTACAAAAGAGAAGGGTCTCTGGAGAGTTTTAACTCTCAGAAATGCATGCTGGGAAGTCTACTAATATGTTAGTCTTGTTTTCTTTGGAGTCAGAATTGCCGATGTTTGTAACTTCTGAACTGGTCTCAATTTAAAAACAAATAGAAATAAAAAAAATAAGTTAAATTAACTTGAAACAAATTACATTTACTTATTACTTACATTAATATTTAAATTAAGTTAAGTGAAAAGATTAATGACGTTTTACAGTGTAGGCTGATGAATTTATTTAGTTTTGTAAAATCACTGATGCAATTTTCACCTTACACCTAAAACCTGAGAGGAGGTTACAGTTTGTGACACAGAAGTAGTAAAAAGAAATGTTCCATAGGGCTGTCTGATCAGCGCTAAGATCTTTCAGTGGTTGTGTAATTCTGTATGTCCTTAACAAACACGCCTCAGTGACTTCACAAAGCATATACTATAGATGTGAAGAGCTTTTTCAACTGAAAGGGATATCTAGAGATGAGACAAAACTGTTGTCTGGGCGTAAACATGCTGTTTGTTCAGATGCTGACGGTTAAATCTAAATGCCAGGCCCACCTCAAGCTAACGTGCAGACAGCCACACACACACAGGAACACAAGCCCCTCATACACCCACAAAGGCACACACACACAGATATACAGTGTACATCTACACTCACATAGACAGAGACACACAAAGATTATTGTCTCTGTGGTTGAACTCTCTGACTATGTCTACATCTTTCAATAGCAGAAAGGTCTCCATAAAACAATACACAAACATATTTTTCACATGTCTGTGCTTTGGTAACTCCTTACTCAATGAGAGTTTAAAATCTGAAACCATTTACATGTCTACAGTGCCCAAACACTCTGTTGGTGGGCACCTGGCTGAAAACTGAGTCAATCAATCAATCACAGTTTAACGCTCGGAAACCCGTCTGAAGTGCTTTCTTTTATTTACCCAGAAACAGTGCACTAACAAATGCCCTTTTGCAGGAACACCCTGTTCACAGCAGATGTATTTTCAAATTTAGTCAGTTTAATGTGGATGTGGTGTAAGGCATTCATTCAAAATTTGTTTGTATAACAACTTCCATACAAGTTAGTTCATCTCAAACTGCTTTAGAAGTAGGTGACATAGAGACACAGATACAGATACAAACTGTAAAGCTATTAGAGACAAATGCATATGAAAAGTTAGAAAATTGAAATTATAATATAGAATTTAAAAACAATAATACAAAAAAGGAAAAGTAAATCGTGGCTACAGAGATATGTTTTAAGTTTGCATGTAAAGGTCCAGTGTGTCAGATTTAGGGGGCGCTATTTACAGATTATAGCAGAAATGGAATGCAGTATTCTTAGCTATGATTTCATCAGTATAACCAGCCTAAAAATAAGAAACGTTATGTTTTTGTTACCTAAGAATAAGTCTTTTTATATCTACAGACGCCTCTGGTCCTCTTCAACAGAGACCATACAGTAGCCTAGAAAGGAAAAACTAAACACTGGCTGGCTGCATCTGGTTTTTCTCGTTCTTCGAGTGGTTCACAGCCACCATAGTTTCTCCTCCATGCCAGGGAAGGGATCGGCTATCTGCAACTACACTAGATACCACAGATCCTACACACCTAAACTTCAAATCAACACTTTTAGCTCTTCTCAGACACTCAGGTGGACTGTTTGCTTCGCTAAATGTTTTTGTCCTGCACTTTGCAACCGAAGATTCATCCTGGTTCATATACTGCAGACATGCAGTATATGAACATGAACATGAACATTTCCTGCATTTCCTAATTCGTACAGTTCATTTTTTTAAGTTTCTTTTATCGAATGTTCTGGTTTTAACGAGGTTACATGTCGATGACTAAGCAGGAAACAATCTATGTTCATGGGAAATCTAGACACAATCATTAGTACATCTTACAACATTCTTACAGCACCCAACATAGTTTATAGTTCATATTGAACAAAGTGTTGGAACCAACAGTCAGGAATGGTTTTGGTGTCCATATGGTCTTATCACTGAACAAGTAATTTGACCAACAGGCCCAGTCTAACCAACAAACTGCATCCAGAAACACTCAAGGCAAATTTTAATGAAAAAGAAACTTCATTTATAAGGCATGCTGTTCAAATAAGCATTTTAAATTCCAGCAAAACTACAAAAAGAAAGCAAATTAAATAAATGATAAAAACGAGAATGGAATGCAAACAAAGTAATATAAGAATATATATCTCCATCTGATGTCATCCTAGGGCAAAAACAAACCAGTCTTTAACTTTTTTTGTAATCAAGATAGTTTCATACATCAGCGAAATGTTACTTTAATTACATGTTATGACAGATGTAATTCATACAGTCACTTCTCCATTCAGTCAGGCTTCGTTAGCTAGGATGAACTACATTATTATCCTTCAGCTCAGTCAATGAGAAAAGTTTTGCTTTTCCTTGATCCCACTGACTTTATTTCTGATGATGCAACCTCAAACCTCAGTTACTCTTCCCAGACAAATACATTTTGTCAATCACAAAACAGGGCAGCTACACAGCAAAACCCTAAATAAAGGTTTAACTCAAAAATGTTAAAACCCTCAACAGCTATACATCACCACGACATTCAAATTAGTACCATATCGGCTGAATCACACAAGAAGCTATGCATCAGGAATTGTTTCCGATTGTTTTCTGTGTGTGTTTATAACAACCAGACAGAGCCGATGTGGAGCTATGTGTGGTGACACATTTGCCGCCATCGCAACAGGGGTCCTATAATCTTCCCAATCAGGAAAACCAGAACAAATTGGGTTGTGCAGCACTTCCAGTGTGCCATCACTATAAATCATCATCATGACCCCGAAAATGTACAAGTTGTCGAGAACACTCTACAACAACAGGGCCTGGGAGAATAATGTTTGTTCCCAAGATTGGTCCACAAGCATTGGATGATATACTGTGAGAAGAGTCCCATTCACATCTATTTCTCACACACTTATTGTATGGTGGAGTGAAAGTATTTCACAACCATAGCTTACAGGATCCGGAGGCTTTGGGTTTGGCCCTCTTTCTTTTTCATTACAGGGTTTGTTGGCTGTGAACAAGCGTCAGGCAAATCACTGCGATTGTTTACTGTCACTGTGAGAAAGCATGGAGCTACAAAAAAAAAAAAAAAAAAAAACGGCAACACAAAGGCCAGACAATGAAAATCCTGTAATAATCTACAAAAAATAATATTACATTTTTTGGTCTATGAAACTTTCTCAGATGTTCAATAAGACTACAACTACAGCCATGCTAGCAGCTCTGTAAGGCTGTACTTGACCACACTTTTAGCATGGCAGCATGGTCAAAATAACAATGCAAACTTGCAAATAATTAGCAGGAATAATGTTTACTATGTTCACCATCTTGGTCTTACATGTCAGCATGCTGACAAGTTTTTCGGTTATAAGTATTAATTAAAAAGGAAAAACGGGGAAACAAAGCAAAAGTTAAGAGATCACAAAAGTTATTACAATTCATCCTGACAGGGACATGCACGTCTACCAAATTTAATTGCAATTTATCCAAAAGATCCCATCAAGATATTTCACTCAAAACCACAAATATCAACCTCATGGTGGCACTAGAGGAAACGTGAGAGGATCACAGGATCAAAGCTATTTGGGTTCATCCCCCAGGGACCATGAATGCATGTACAAGATTTTGTGCCAAACCACCCAGCAGATGCCAAGATAGATAGATAGATAGATAGATAGATAGATAGATAGATAGATAGATAGATAGAAAAGATAAAAAATAATTGTTGAGATATTACAGTTTGAACTGACTGACATTGTTAATCATAGAGCCAGATTCTGTTGACGCCACTAGCATAGCTAAAAATGATGCAGATCTGTTCCCATGTAGCAACTTTTGTTCCTATGATGAACAGTTGTTTCAACGTTGCCAATAAACTGACTAACAAACAAAAAGAATACATAAACCAATGAGGTAAAAGACAATTTTCTGGGTCATTAATTTGAACAACATTGTACTAACATGCCCTGCTGTTAAGGGGAGGTTTTGGAGATTTTCAGAATTTCAGACGAAAAAAAAGTTATTCCATAATCTCCAGATCAGTGTCAGGTCTGTTTTTAATAATAGCACTATAATAAGAAAAGAGCGCTTTATTAGGGCTGAACATCAACAGAAAGCAAAGAAAATTTAATTTAATTCAGCTGATGCTATTTTCAGTCAATAGTTTCCTCCACATGTTTTGTAAAGTAAAAATGTGGATTATGACAAAGAAGGGAAGAATAAGACAGGCAAAAGGAAGTAGTAAAATGCAACAAAAGAGAAAGCAAGAGGGTGAAGAAGAGAGGAAAGAAAAGTAATGAGTGGAAGGCAGATGCATAGAAGGAAAGGGAGCCAGTTCAGTTCCAGTTGGATATCCAATCTGTGTTCTCAGTCTCTGAGTCAAGTAAAAACCATCAAAGCTTGAGGTTTGGGGACTCAAAAGTCGGTTCAATCTCCAACCATTTCCCGCAGCCTTTCAAGGGCTGCCAACCGTTTATTTGTTTTGGATTAATGTAATTAACCCCCCCGTTCCCGGTGTCGCGCAGAAGAAGCAAGTCACAGTGAAAAGATTACAAGGCCTCTGCTTCTCATACAACTGAGCCAACCCAGCACAGTGGCTAAGACATTTCATATCAGTGAGTTATATTTTGCTTTAGCTTGACATGTAAATCGCCCTCTGACAGTTCTCATGAGCACATCAGCAGACGCTTTGCAGTCCATGCAGTAATACAATAAATTGCAGCACAGGAATGAAGAATTTTCTGTAAATTCTCTGCATTTTAACCACTCTAAAGTCACTGACATCTGTATAGTTACTTCCAGTTTTGTTGTTTTGTTTGTCATTTAGAATGTATATATATATGTGTTGAAGCAGTGTTTGTCTTCCCTTCAACTCATTTGGCTTTACAGAAGTAGTTAAATGCTTGTAAAGATTAAAGTTGGTTAACTCATCTTTACAGAGTAACTAGTAACATACAGTACATGACTACCACTCTGCCCCAAATTATGATATGAAGATTTAAATACAACATGCACATAGTATCATGACAACTTAAAACTTAAAAAGAAACATTTCTCACAAACAAATGAGATTTCCAATCCTGTATTGCACCATAAACCAGTTCATCGTGTAGTGTTGAGTCATGTGAAAGTCTTAAATTTCTAAATATTCTATTCAAAATCTCAGAAAACCATTGACCATATAATGCAAATTCTGAAACCATGCAGTGTGTTTAAAGTGGGTTTTATTAAAGATCTTCGACTTGGATCATAAAACGTATTCAGTCAATAATAAATAAAACTACATTTCAAGTATAAACCAGGTTTTCACAAACCAACTCATCGGCTTCTCCAAGCAGCCCAGAGCAATAACTCTTCTGGCGTCTATATTTTTCATGTGACAGAAGTCACAGTAAAAATGATGTGTGAGTATGTAATACATTAGTCTTCCAGCCATAGTAAAATGTCCCATAAATCCTAAGGGTTTTCTGTTTCATACGCTGCATGTTCCTTCATGAACGGAGGAAGAAAAGTATTGTGAAGATTTGGCGATCAAACCCAGATGGGACCAAAAATCTTTTTTCAAAGTCTGGTACAATGAATAATGTGTTTTCTGACTTTGCATAAGTTGGAATAACAACTGAGAGATGCAAGTTATGGTTTAAAAGTACCTTTATTTTGACTTTATAGAAATCACAATACACACATCTGAAAAATATCTTTTGAATAAAACAAACTATTTATTAGTTGATGTATCAACATCCAATGTCAATTTGTCATCATCTATAATTGTGGTTGTCCTCATCTGTGTATTTTCAAGAGTTTTTTCAGCACTTAAGAGAAATGTTATAACGTTATATAACCCTAACCTTACATGTAGATATAGATATACATATATTTGCCTGTACATAGTAGTTTAATGCTTTTGTCTTGTTGTCCTTGTTTTTAGTTGTTTATATGTTTATATCTGTGTATGTACATTGAGAGAAATGTGAGAGCAACCGGAGTCAAACTCCTTGCATATCGACACATACTTGGCCAATAAAAGTGATTCTGAATCTGGTATGGTCTTTAATTTTCAGTGAGGTTTAAAGTGAAAGAAAAACTTTAACCTTCAACAGACAATAATGCCAGACTTACTGCTGCTTTTTCATGTTGACAAACTACATAAACTTCCCCTCATCTGTATTCTAAAATGATGTGTTGGAGCTCACACCTTTTACTGAGAGATTAATTTCCATGTTTTACCTCAAGAGGTCAGTCTAGCTCCCCGTGCCAGCAGCGGCTGACCAACTGAACTGATGATAACTAACACTGAAGCTGGAGAAAGAGGCTGATTTCAAAAGAAGCAGAGCAGAAACCTGAAACTCTTTGTCACAATGGTGTTAATTAAAATCTGCATGTTTCAAGGCGAGGAAACAGAAACATATTTATCTTTATCTGCGTGTCATTCAGATGCTGTACCTCTCCTTCACTAAATAGGTGACATTACAATGGAATATGATATGGTATATATATATATATATATATATATATACATACTCATCTCTTTCCCATGATTATCTTGTTTTATGTCATTTTAGTGCTGTACAAAGGGAGGCCTCAACCATTGTCCTTTGAGCCTGGCACCTTAAACTTCTTTTGACCTCCAAAGTAATTAATTAAAAGAAACACTGAGAAAATAATCTGATGCTCTTAAAAAAGCATATATAACAAGATTTCCGCAGGTGTTTCATGTATTTTTGTACTCTTTGTAACTGGACAAATTAAGAAAATATCATCTCAATTCTATTTCCAGGGCAACGATAATTGAGTTAGATAACAAAAAAAAAATCTTTTAACAATCTAAAACATCAATAGTAGAAGCAGGATTTGGAATCAACCCAGCTTAATGAAAGAAAAGGGTTTCCTCTGATGTCCAACAAATGTACAGAGAGAAAATCCATCAGAGTAGACACAGAGACAAACAAGGTTCCACCCACGGCATCTTTGAAAGACCTGAGAGCAACGCTGCCAAAACACGTGTTGGGATGAAAGCTGCTTGTTTTTCTCTTAAAAATCTTTTGCACCAGTTATGCTATGCGAGCATTCAGGGAAATCATAAGATGATCTAAGGGTGGAATTGTCTTTTTTAATTTTTTTTTGGACTTTCAGCATTTGTCACCTTCATTAAACCAGTATGTGGTTAAACGCTTAAGAATGAAATAAAATAACTGTCCTTGAAATTCTTTGGCATTGATCTTAGCGCATTTCTGACTTGAGGATTTGTCTCTTTACCTTGAAGAGAACTGTTTCTGTCGCTGATTAAAACCAATTTGTAAGGATACCAATGGACAAAAGTATTTAAAAGGTTATTTCCACAATGAGCCATGAATTAACTCAAAAGATTGACTCTGTAAGCTTTCAGTGCAGTTCTTAAAGCAAACCAGTTTGCAGAAGTCCTCTCTTTGAGTCTTTGCCTCCTCTTTCCATTGCTGCTGCCAGTTTGCTAGAGAAAACACTGAATTGCCAGGATGTTTTCTTTGTCCTTGCACGACACTCCCTACATTTGACCTTGGCTTCAGATGAGGCTGTTTGGGCTCTCTGTGATGCTAAGGAAATTTAACAACATCACAAAGAGCCAGGGGAACTATGAATACTCTCTCTCTACTACAACCTTCAGTACTGTAACAAGTTTCACATTTAATCGGTGCAATAATGTTCTTGTAGCTGCAATGATGTGGACGTACCTTGCAAGAATATAACGCATGACTGTACACAAATTACAACATTTATCCCCTTTGTGTCTATTTTTATATGTTTGGCATTAGCAAGAACAAGCTAGAGACTAAATTCTGCATCTATATCTCGTGAAAACCAAAAATGATGAACACACACTGCAATTAGAAAATTTCTGATTATCATTAGCCTGAATTTACAGTCACTCTCACCGACATACATCCCTCCTCTTTCCAATTGCCAGAACAGTATTTTGAAGCCTGAGTAGAAACAGTTCAAACTGTGGCAGCTCCAGCTTTGACGTAGTGTAGCATCATATTTTCCTTATTTCAGTTTGGGCTTTCTCATGCTGCACGTTATGCAGGAATATATCGTCCTGATCAGCAGGATCAGCTCACACTCTAACTGTTTCTTCTGTTCATATAAACACTCCACAGAGTGTGTTCATTCTCTGGTAAAAGCTTTTACTCATATCATCACAGTCCTGCAGAATCTGTTGCATCTCCAAATATCTCAGTTTCTCAGGGAGAGGGACATTTTCACTTTTGTGTGGATTATGACATTTTGCGATCAGTAGTCCGACTCCATATTTTCTGCATGTATAGTGAAGTGTCAATTACTATAAAGAAAGATTTATATAAGCCACTGGTTCAGTGCTGTAGTGAAATACAAACCCAACTTTAACAAAGAATATCAGCCTCTAATTTTATTATCATTTATATTAGTTATGTATTTATTTAACTGTTGTAATGTTAATAATATAAACCCATAGTGCACTCTGAACTGATACGAACAGCATCCACGTTTTTGCTATTTTTTCACCCCATTGACCTGATTGACACATACAGCCACAATGTCACACACCGTCTTTTCACAGTCACGTTTACCCTCAACATCAAGGACAAACATCAGTTTCGAAATCATACATAACACCTATCCTTATGACTTCAGATTTTGTTTCATAATCATCAGTTTGACTTCATCACCATCAGTTTTTACTGGATTCATTGTATACTGATGCTGCACAGACATTATTTTCACCCAATGAGCCAGTACTGAAGTCTGACACCTTACACAGCTTTGACAGTAGGTAAAAAATGTGTTGAAGTTAGGGACTATTTTGCAGAATCCAAATCAGGTTTGTTGTTGAATAGGTTTTCACATACAAGCTATTAATTAGATAAATATAAAGAAGATAAAAAAAGATGCCCAAGCATATATATATATTTAATTTTTTTTTTTTTTTAATCAAAAGAGCTGAACCGTTTTGTGTAGGAAAGTATTCACCAGATGTGTCAGTGACTTTCTCATATTTCATCACTTCATCACCTTTCTTTCCCACACACTTAAAGTGTAACACACAAAGACAGTAGTAAACTTTGCATTACACCCCTAATACATTTAGTGCAATGACAGGTCATCCACCCATTTCCCATAACTGCTTGTCTTTATCAAGCTCACAGGGGGCTGGAGCCAATCCCAGCTGGCATTGGGCGAGAGGCGGGGTACACCCTGGACAAGTCACTAGTTCATCACAGGGCTGACCTACAGAGACAAACGACCGTTCACGCTCATGTTCACACCTACGGGCAATTTAGAGCCACCAATTAACCTGCATGTCTTTGGGCTGTGGGAAGAAGCCAGAGTTCCCGGAGAGAACATTTAGGCATGGGAAGAGCATGCAAACGCCATACAGAAAGTGTGGAATGTTAACTTCTGGAATAAAGAAACTTTGTGAAAATGTATATGGTAGATAACTCAAGGAGGTTTTATTTTAGCTAGGATGCATTTTATTAGCCTAAGACAGGAGGATTCTTCTATGGATTGTTTAATTGATTGACAGACTTTCTACCTACTAGCACCTGACTCCCAAAATTGATTCTGGGGGATTTTAACCTATGCTCTTTGAAAGACTGCAGGCTTAAAAAACAAAATCCACAACACGATACAATGCTGTTATAATCGACACATTAAAATGCATCAGTAGATTCTGCTTGGCTTTATGTTGTTGTTTGATGTATTTTTATATCCCTGGTATATCAGATGACATTTGGAGCTACATGGTTTTTATTGGACAGAACTGTCAGATGTGATTAATGCTTTGTGGGAGAATAAATCAGTGGTGTTTCAATTGAGGATCTGGAAATTACACTTTTTTCACCCTATTCCACTAATTACTACTTCATTCTTCAAGTAATGTTTAAGTGTGTGAATGTGTGTGTGTGTGTGTGTGTGTGTGTGTGTGTGTGTGTGTGTGTGTGTGTGCTCACGCACATACATGTAGTGTGCAAACTACTACATATGTTTGCTGCTTCCATGCAGATGTTTGTCTGCACACATGTATGCACGTACTGTGCGGCCAATCCCGAATCCTTGATCTTCAACTACATGAACAGGCATGGAAACACTCACACACGTACACGTGCGCACTCACAGACACACACACACACACACACACATGCACATAGACTCACACACCCACTCCCCAAACCTAAACAATGATCCATCATACGATTCCACATCCTCCTCTGGGCCACATCAGTCCCTTTGCTGCGGAAAAACTGATCCCAGAATCGGCTGCTAACTGTCAACTGCAGGACTCTAAGCCGCCCACTCACCACTAGAAAGAGACCACTGTGGACGCATGCATTTAATAGGCCTGCCATCAGAGTAAATGGAGGCTTAGTTTGAGAGCGCTCTGATCTCTCTCTGGATTTGTGACGCTCCTCTTTTTTAAAAACCCCAAGGAGAGCGAATACAATGGTGGATTTGTCGAGGCTGTAATTGTGATTTTAGTTGTAGTTTTGTTCCTTGTCATTGTAGGTGAATTGTCTGGCATGTCGCAGCTGTCATCAAGGGCTTGTGTGTGGCGTGTGGTGTGTGTGTGTGCTCACATACATGTAGATCTCTGCTCTTTTCTCTGGACACACGCAGCCACTAGAAGTGGCTGTTGGAAAAACATCCATCCAAACTGAGATGCCACCACCTGGAAAACTTAGTTTCCCATTAAACCATTGAAAACACTGAAGAACATCAGCAAAATCAATTTTTCTGTGTTGTAATGGATGGATGCAATATGTCTGCGTGTGTGTGTGTGGTCATCATTAGCCACCACTACCCTTGAGCTGCCCACTGCACCAGTATGGACGTGGCCACCCACACTCTCTGCCCTACTCTACCATTTATATCAAACTCCACATAATGGACCATCTGGGGACTCTGTATGGCTAAATCATTAGCATCACCACAAGTTCCTCTTTGTGCCAGTTAAAACGTGTCCTTCTTTTTCTTTTCTTTTTTTTTTTCTTTTTTTTTTTACTATTTTCCAGTCTCTTGGCAGCTGAGTCACTCAATATGCAAAGGTGGACGCAGCTAAGACAAATGTTGAGATTTGGTTCAGTGACAATTTTAAACAACATGGTTTTCATGGGAAGCTGCAAAAAGGGAATGAGTGTGTGAGTGAGTTTATTCTAAAAGTATTATAAATCTGTTACAGCTCTTCCAAGGCGAGTAAACTGGAGTAAAAAGAACGAAATGTTTTATAGAAAGTCAGCTGCAAGAAGGATATTGCAGCTAAAATACGCTGGTTTGGTAATAAAAACTCTGCAAAGTAGCTGAATTTTTAAATGTCACTAAAGACAACAGAGACAAACAATTGTTTTATGTTACAGCTGAAGAGGATGAGTGTGTCAGGAAAGAGCAATCATATTTTAAACTGTTCCATCACCGTCAAAAATTTTGTAAATTTTGTTGTGGTTTCAGCATTGAAAGCAGATGATTTCTTGTTTCTTTTTTCCTAAATCCATTGGAGGCCAAAACCAACAAGGCAAAATTATGCAGAAGCAATGCAAGATTTCAAAAAAAAAAAAAAAAATTAATAAAAAACCAAGTATATCTCTGACATCAAACGGTAAATAAATGAGACCATAGCGGAGAAGACAAGCTCAACAGATGAATAGAATAAGACTTTGATTATTAACATCCTGTTTCATGCAGTGTGTTGTGTTCTGGTAGATGAAGCTCTGGGCAGAACCTTCATCAGAGACAGAGTCAGGCCTCTCTGACTGTGGTGAACACACTAACCACTAATATCAGGTTGGTTCAGCAGAGGAGAACAACAGCACGGCCACACTAACCAGACAGCTGCAGTTTTCTGCATCACAATATGCTAGAAGAGGGATTAGCCACTCAGCTAGCATAATAACAACAACAACAATACTGACGACAATAGTAGAAATAATTATCATAATTACACTATACAGCTACAGCCACAGCTGCTAACATGGAAATACTGTATATTGTATAGGATAGTTTATGGTCATAAGAGTAGTAGCTGATCACAAGATATTTTATTCGTAAATCTTTTTTAGAAACAAAAGTTTTAATGTTGAGGAGAATAAAAAATATGAGATGTAATAAACAGAACTGACCTATCATCAATCATCAAACAGTTATATGGCTCTATGAGGCTGCAATGTGGCACAACAGTGCGTAGTGCATCCAGTGTGTAGGATTTAGTGACATCTAGCATTGCAGTTGCTGATCGTAACCCCTTCGCCTCACCCTCCCCTTGTAGGTATGAAGGGGAAACTATGGAGGCCACAAAATGTGCAGAAAATGTTAATATCTAGAGCCAGTGTTTAGTTTGTCCATTCTGGGCTACTGTAGAAACTTGACAGCTCAACATGGTGGACTCTGTGGAAGAGGACCCACAGCATCTGTAGACAGAAAAGGCTCAGTCTAAGGTGACAAAAACATGATTCTGATCTTTATAATCTTTTATAATCACCTGAAGATGATAATAATAAAGCTTTAAGGCCTTTAAATTGACAAAGAAAAACTACAGCAGTAGCTGAAGACATAAAACATAAACACATAAAAATGAACAGTATACATTTTGTTTCCATAAAAAGATCTCTGATGCTTTAAGTGTTGGTGGTCGGATAATTGAACCTAAACAATGACAAGTATGTTTAAGAAAGGCTCTAATTACAGATGAATATTTTTCACACAGGCCTCCTCTTTAACATGCATCTTGTGTGGCTCTCACTAACATATTTCATATTTGGTTTGGTCATTTCATGCAGAAGGAAATCAAATTCATGAAACAAACCACTTTAGAGGAAACCATTTCAAGTTGTGAGAGTAATGTGAGCATTTTTGAAGGCTATATGCAGTTTTCCTGAGGATTTCGTAATTAGTGTGCTTTGAACTTTGCGGAGGTCATGAGATCTAACATCGCACTGAATACTGATCTGTGGCTAATTTATTGCTTCATGAGTTTCCTTCATAATGTTGGACATAAGATGCTCAATGTACTGTATGTCAACCATGAAATCGCTTGCAAGAACTACTTCTACTACTACAGCTGCAACTAATACCAGTCAGTACAACAGAAATATGACATGATCTGACTAAAATGGGAGAAGATGGAAGAGTGAATAAGAAGGGTTTTATGAGAAGTAAATCATACAGTTGGGCAAAATAACTCGACTAAATCTTTGAGGAAGATGATATGATGTAAATCCAAAGGAATAATATTTGCTGTCAAAACTAAAATTTAGCTTTCTTTCCATTTTGCTTTTGTGTAGTACAAAGTATGATATTTTAAGGGTGTCAGTTTACCATGAAGTATTCTGTACAGATGATCAGAGACTGGTAGTTTCATTTTAATGTGTTTGTTTGCTAACTTTGTCTTAAAAGCCTTAAAAAAGAAGCCAGACAGACAATTTAATTCATTTTTGCCTTTGATTTCTCCACTATTACTATTGTGAATGTTAACCAAAGATTATTCCTACCAGTGAGATATGATAACGCCTCTAGGTGTGAATGTAGCCTTGTAGCACTTCTTAATTTCTTGATTTTAATTTTAAAAAATTACTTTTTCCTTGCTGAATTCAAATGGTGGGAATTGATTTCATCATGGGTGAAAACATGCAATGGAAAAAAAAAAGTTTGTTTCCTCCACTGCCAAGCTGCAGCTTTGTGGTTCATCAGCGTGTGAGCGTGTGTAGAGTTCGGCTGATTCAAATCTAATGTATCAAGCTTTAAATAGCAGCCATGTTGCCTCGACTCAGGGAGATTACACTGTTTTCACTCTTCACTTTTTTTCTTTTTTTTTTGCAAAAGTGTGTGTTTGAAGCACTCTGTGGTAAGAGGCTGCATGGCACATCCTCATGCGTGTCTCACATATGCATGTTTCTGTCTTTCTGTAAATGACGTGTGTGTGTGTGTGTGTGTGTGTGTGTGTGTGTGTAAGGAGTGAATGACTTGGCTCCACATCAAAGGCCCCCGCGAGTCTCTGCATTAACGAGGCCCTTTGTTCCCTGCCTCCCAGATTACAGCACGTCTCTCCCTGTGCTGCCAGTGAGCAGTGTGTGTGTGTTTGCAGAGAGAGAGAGAGAGAAAGAGAGAGAGAGAGTGAGTGTGTGTGCAGGGCAGAGTAACCTGTAGACCAAAGGCCAAGGTCTGATCCTCCTCCTCATCATCATCATTCTCATCTAATGGAACCAAAAAGAAAGCTGATGCAAGGAAATTACAGTTTTTCACTCAACTCCATGAACTAGTTTAATTTCTTGGAATTCTGGAGAAAACTTTCATGTTTTCATTGTCTTGCTTTCATAAATGTTACCCAACATTATGTAATTCTCAGCTAATGATTTCAGGCTAGTTATCTGTTATCTAGCTTATTATTGATCTATTCATTTTAGCTGTACAAACAAAGCTATGCAATGTGGAAGAAATAGTGCAGTAATCGTCTTTATCTGCTTCCCTATCACAGAAAATTGCTCTTTCAGGCTCTTATGCAATGCATGTGAAATAAACAGAACTACAACAGCATTAAAAAGTTCCTTCAAAACAGTAGGTGTATGAAATAAAAACAGTGATCAGACATACGTACAGTTTATTTGTAACATAAACTTGAAGAAATAACAACTTATCAGCAGCCTGTCATGGAATAAATTTCAAAAATAATCTTCCAACCACTCGACCTGCCTTCAAACGTGATGCTTCAACCTGCAAGATCACCTCATCTCACCTCAATCGGCTCAGCAACGCACTGAGACAAACCTCACGGTGTGTGTGTGTAGACACAGTGTGGCGCAGAAGCTCTTTTGCTGCTATTTCCAGTCACTATCAGACCTGTTTTTCATAAGCCGGGGCACGATTTTTTAATGCACGTCTTTAAAAAGTTCATGAACTGAAGCGGGCCTGAGCGAAGATGGAGCTGTTCCAACCACAGCTCACTTGTTCTTTCCTCTGAGTACACAGGGAGAAGAGAGCACAGTTTTGTTCCAAACAGAGATATATATTGTTTAAATTTAAAAAAACAAAAGGCTGCCTCTTTTGGGGGATGGAATCTCCTCTTACATAGTGACAGATAACACAGAATGAAAAAAGGATGGCACTTTAGAAGACTATCCTTGGAACGGATCTGATGAAACTCAGCAGTCAAGTCTTCAGTTGCCAATGAAAAGTACAGTTTTATAGTTTGGATCTTAAATTTGGCCAAATCTGCCATTAATCCAGATTCCAAAGTGTATATAAATGTATTGGAAATTGATCCCCAGCTTTTATTTTTATGTATCCTTAACTCTAGTTGTGACATTTTCTTATGTAGTTGCTGAACTTTCTGCTTGGTTTGTTTTAAGTTGCTCAGGATAAGACAAAAATGTACATTTATTGCATTTTATATCTCACATTGAACCCAAAATCACAAATCAAGTGTTTGCATCTTCATCCACTGATCCTCCACTGAAGACCAGCGATGTGTTTTCAAAGCTCTTTTTCCTCCACTGTTTATGTTTGTTGATTTCACCCCCAAAGCCCTCCTCAGATCTGTGATATCAGCTCATAAATGTTTGATAAGGAGCTAACGAAGAGGTAAAGGGACTGCACTCTGCTAAATCAAAAGAGACAGACACATTCAAATCAGCAAACACTCAGCAAACTAGAACTTGAACAAGCCTCATTATCCGGCACAAGATTCTGGGCTTATTTTGCTTCACCAGTATCCTCCGGAGTGTCTCTGTTCTGTCGGTCTGTGAGTGGTTCCACAGGAGAACATGCAGGTTTAGTGCCTTGCTCAAGAACATTCTACAACTGGAGGAAACTTTTTTCTCTGTTTCATTTTTCACTCCAAGATGTAACCTTTATTCTCTGTGGTAAAGCGTGCTGCAGCTGCTACTAATGTTTCCACCTCTGTGTGCCACTTCTTAAATAAGTGTTTGAAATTTTGAAATGATTCACAGGGTATTCAAACTCCTACAGACATCAAACCCACCTTTAGGAGCTACGTGGCATCCCATCAATGCACTACTAAAGTCAGCCTCTTTGGTCGAATAAAAAGCTTTGCTCAAATTTCAGACTGTCTCTAACGGCAAAACTCAGACAACACATAAGATAAGTACGAGTAAATAAAGGACTCTAACACACGTGATTCATTTGATTAAAAGCTGGGTAACATTTATTCCTCTACGCAGAACTTAAAAATAATCTTCTTTAACATTTCAATGTTTTTTGCATGCAGATTGGTGGCTATCTTGGCCCATTTAATATTCTAAAACAATTAAACATAAATCCATCATAATCTTTAATCTCACTTAAACCACTTTATTGTTGAGTATTTGATGTTAGAGTAGATTAGTTTACTATTTCATAGCAGAAACTTAAACACAAAATAAAACCGTTGAAAAGATTTGTTGAGGTTCCACATTGCTGTCTGGATGCAGCCTTGGAAGGACATGGTTTTGATTGTAGGAAAACTACCAATAAAAAGCACACAAGTGGTTCCAGTTAAGAGCTGTTCGCTTGGATGTGGCTTAACCCCAATGAAAGGACATGATTTAATTACTCTGCCGCTTTAATGCGCCTGATGTTTCTTTAGAAAGCACAGTATATATAATCTTTTTTTGAACCAACTGTGATTCATCTTTGAAAAAAAAAAAAAAAGACATGTTAAAGAAGAAACATTTACCCCACCAATGATTGAGCAACGGAAAGAGACTCATTGAAATGATCTTCTCATATAAAATGAGTCTTTTACACACTAACAGTGGAGTCGATGTTTGTCTATTTTGCTCTGTAAATCTGTTTCTTTAAACAAATGTTTGGGTTCAGGCGGGAGCAAAAGACGTTATCTTGTTTCCTCTTATACTTCCTGTCACCACTGTGATGATCCCCACCTCTTTGGCTTGTGGCCCCTTAAATAAAAACAAGCAAGGTCTACTTGGGACCCCACTCGTCAACAGGTTGAATTTACCAGTTGTGCACATTTCAACCAGAGAGTTTTACTTTATTTAAATAACTTTTAAAAGGTTGAGGACATAAAGTCATTTAGTAACTCCAAAATGTTCATGACCTCTCAGATTACTCCTGCAAGGGTCCAGTCCCCCCCAACAGAATTTTTCTTTTACTTTTCCAGTTGACGTTTTATGTTTGCTGTGCACTTTGAATTGTACGTTCTGACAAATATTTTTAACCAGAACATGTATATGACATAAATAATATCTTTAAATGTTAGCATTACTGAAAAGTCAGGTATGTTTCGCTCTGCTACATGTCCATAAGCTTTACATCAATGAAAACATACACATCTTTGCATCAAACACATTTCCTTTATCAGAACAACCGCAGTTTTTGTCTTGTTCGGATATAGCACGCGTATCTTTCTCTGTGTGTGAAAAGCTCGCCTTCTGGGGTCACAGTAGCTATGCATCCTTTTGTTTTCTGTGTGGGCTGCTTATCTTTTCTATCGGCTGCATGTATCCTTATTTGGCCTTTCCTCCCTGCAGATGATGTCTGATGTCACGACAGTCATTAGAGTTCAAGAGATACTGTAGATGATGAGAAAGGATGCTCAGGGTGTGGGTGAGTCACAAAAACTCTGGACTGATAGGGTAGTGTGAACTTAAAATATGACTATGATCTGACAAGAATAATCAAACGGCTCATGGTAAAAAAGTGTGTGTGTGTGCGTGTGTGTGAGAGAGAGAGAGAGAGAGAGAGAGAGAGAGGCAGAGACAGATATAAAGACAGAGAGTGTTTGTAGGTCAGAGCACCTCAAAATATGTCAAGAGAGAAAGCATGTGCAGAGAGAGAGTGTGTGTTCATTTCTGGATTTTTGTTTTGTGTATCTATCTGTGTGAGAGAGACACACAGGCTGACCATAGCCTACAGTCTAAGTTGAACCTGTGAACCCATGTGATGAATGTGCGTAACCATCGGCACAGATATTCATGGGAAACTGTGTTAAGATCAGAGAGCGGCGAGCTCACGAGGCAGCGTGGCCCGCGCAGGAGAGGTGCTGTCTCTCTGGAAAAACAGCTGTCTATATTTAATCAAGGCGAATAAACAAGGAGTTTAAACAACTCATTTATAATTTAGATTTGCATACATTAAAACCGCTCATTTTAATCTTTTTATTAATATGCATTGATGATATTGTATAAATATGCAGTTTTATGCAAATACCAGGCCCATTTTCTGTTTGTATTTAATTCTGTTTCCCAGCTGTGGATCATCATTTTCATTCAAGGCAACCGACTCAGATTAAGTCACGTATTAAGTCACAGCATGGGAGTGTATAAATATTTCTCAATTAAAAACTCTGAAGACCAGCTATGCTACTGTATCAGCATTAAAAATGCATTGGCGTTGGGAGGAAAATAGGGGAAGTTTGATAAGAAATCAGAACTTCAAGTCTACATCTTTGAACTATGTTTTTTCTTCCATCTTTCCCTCCTCCAATCAAGTAGTTGCAATAGCTAACACTTTTTGGAGACTGTAACAAAATCTGGGGGATGTAAGGACCAGCCAAAAACATGCTGTGTATCTGTTATTGATGAGCATGCCATGCCTTCTGATGTTTTTTTTCACAGAATGTCCTACATTTTTCTGTATCTCGCCAGAGCTGCCACTTTTCTGTCCATGCAAATGAGGAGTTTTGTTACAAAATGTGAAAACTAGCAAGTGAACAGTGTGACAACAGCCACTACAAAAGGACTGTTGGAAGAGGAGTAACACCCACGATGCATAATTACCAAAGTTATAACTTGATGCCCCTCAAAAATAGTAACATTTGATGCTAGTCGGACATTTTTAAATAGAAATATTCTCACGTTCATCTTCGTATACTAATGTATACTAATATAAACATCAACCTTTGAATGCAGCATTCATGACAAGGCACATGTCTAATGAGAACCAATCACAGAAAAGAGAGGGCAGGGTTTCACACACAAGAGACAGCTGATAGGATCCACTGCCTTCATCACCACACATCAAAACACACACGAAGTGAAAGCAAAATATTTCTGTGTGAAAATGGTGTTTTGCATTAATGTACATCAGTTTGATAAGATAACAAAATGTTGCATGTTGTCAACAGCTAAAAAAAACTGATGTAAGTATAGAAGAAAATGCACAGTGAATAGATCTGCAGTTTATTCTCCCATATTTCATTATCAGACACAGATTACCTCACTATCTTGCGTGTTCTTAATATTAATCTGTATAAGTGCTGATAATATTCTACAGCCAGTGATTGGTTGCAAAATGTGCTAAACTGAAGTACTCAAATGCAGGAAGTAAAGAAAAAAATATGTTTTCTATCTTTCTTCTTCTTTTAAATTCAGTGTTTATGTGTATAGAACCAATGCTGCAATACCAGTCCCTTTCAGATGAGTTATGCGGATGCATTTGATGGAGTGTAGCTGATAAAAAGAAATCTATTATTTGTAAATTTCATGATCCTAAAATTAATAATTATGCATTAATGCTGTAGGATTGTTATACTTTAAGGTTTAATCCAGGTGGATGTGAAGTAGAAACCACCTCAACTCAAAAAAAATCAGTAAAGAGCAACATTGACAAAAATGAGCTGGCTCCATATTATTCCCCACATTTTATTGTGAAAATTAGTTTTAGCTCCTCCGAGTCATTGTCATTTGGCCGTAATTTCATTTTTGAATAAACTGGTTCTTGACAACAACAACAAGTAGAGATTCTTGTGCAAACTTTAGGATTATGGCACCAAGGCGTTGTGAATGATTATCATTTCACTATTGTAAATAAGTAATGAAAACATTTGCAGTAAAACCGAGTGAAAAAATAACTGTAGATGCAGGTATTTAAACATCAGTGGTGGAGGATGTACTCAGTTCATTTACTGAAGTAAAAGTAGCAATATCACACTGTAAAAGTCCTTAATTTAAAATGTTAATTTATTAAAAGTATCAGTAGCAACATGTACTATGTAAGTATCAAAGTAAAAGTACTGATTGCAGAAAGAAGTCAATGTGAATGTGTTATATTATACTTTTGAAATACTATTCATGCATTAATGTGTGCATTGCATTTTATTGTTGTAAATGGGTGGAGCTAATTTTAACTACATGTTACTCAAGAAGATACTCAAGAAGTACCTCAAATGTGTACTTCAGTGCTTATTTTATAAGATCATTATAATTTTTTTATGCAAAATCTTACATTGTAAAGTAACCATATCTGCAACATAAATGTATTGGAGTAGTAGTACAGTGGCATGAAATGGAAATACTCAAGTAAAGTACAAGTACCTCAAATGTGTACATAAGTACAGTACTTGAGTAAATATACTTCCACCACTGGAAATAAGGAAGATGCAGATTTACATATATATTTCCTGAAACTGGAATACATCATTGTAATCAGCAGTCCTGACAATATTAAACAAAACAATCAGATATTAACATTTTTCCTATAGCGTTTCTTTCCTTGCCCTCAGAGAATATTTGTTTGACTTTTAGTGAAGTTTTTGGTGGCAAAACGCAGCAGCCCAGGGGACCGTGGATAGTGTGAACACGGCCCTGGAAGTCATGAATAATGCCTGTTCAGCTGAGCTCGGGGAGGCGATGTCTCTTTAAGGCTCAGCCCTCTGCCGAAACAATCGTACAACCCCCCAACAAGTCATCGGACCTGTCAATCATCCGGTCGGCGCCCTTTGATGTCGGGACTCCTCGCCTTGTCTTGGGCTCAAATGAGCTGTTTGCTGTTGTAGGGAAACATTAGTCCTCTACCAACCAGCCAGCCACATCTCAACTTTTTTTTCTGCATGTGGTGGGGGTTTCTACACTTTGGAGGCGCCCCAGACTGAGGAGATTTAACAGAAGAGAGGTCCCTTTGATTCTTTTCTTTATTTATACTTTTTTTGGGGGGGGGTTATCAATATTTTTTAAAAGTCTATAATATAACGCAGGGTGGGGGGAAGTAGACATGCCTCAGCTCAGCAGCGGCGGCGGGGACGACCTGGGAGCGAATGATGAGATGATAGCGTTCAAAGACGAAGGGGAACAAGAGGAGAAAATCCAAGAAAACGCGTTTACGGAGAGAGACCTGGCCGACCTCAAGTCCTCTCTGGTGAACGAGTCGGAAATAAATCAAAGTCCGAACGCAGCGGTAGGTGGCACGGAGTGTGTGTGAGTGTGTATATAACACAGAGAGTGTGTGAGAAAGCTTGTTTTATTTTACACGCTGCTGACAAGCGTTGAATGAGAGCGAGAGAAAAAAAGCGCTGTGAAATGCCTTCAGGGTTACAGTAGTAAAAGTTCCCAGGCTACCAGAGGTTTACTACAATACAGGGATGCCAAATCATAAAAAACACACCATAAAGTATGAGAAGGTTGCTTTAAACTCACTCTCACACTCTTCGACACTTGTGTGGATGTTTTTCTTCGGGGTGTATCGCCCTTTTCTGAACTTTCCCCGGAGTATCTCATTCCCCGTGTGTGTTGTCGGTCCTTTTGCAGGCGGTCAGACGGGGACAACAGGGCGAGCAGAGGGTCTTCGCAGAGAAACACCGGGAGCATCTCGACGGTGGTAAGGAGAAACATGTACACACACTCGCTCTCATCCGGTATGAGTAGCCACTACTGTCTGAGAAAACAGCTGAGAAACCCCCTCCACCACCACCCCCACCCCCTACCCCACCGTGTCAAAGAAGTGAGGAGTATTTTGGTCACGAGGACACGTGTTGCAGCATTAAAACCAACTTCAAAGAGTCGTTTTTCAGGTGTACACTGCAAAAAGATGTCTACGATGTGTTCAGCTCTGCAGTTTATCTCTCGCATCTATCACTTGGGGAGATTTTCTCTGTTTCTGTTTCAAATTTCGCACGCCTCGAGAGAGATCCATGTAGAAAGCTTGCTCTAAATGTCAGTTTTAACAAGTTATTCAGTGCAACGTGGCCCCTGTGAGTCTCTTGGCTTTGGATGTATTCACATGAGTGAGATCTGCCTTTTTTACTGCGATGTGTTAAGATGCATAGATTTCCAGGCCTTGACTTTTTTTTTTTTTTTTTTTTTTTGCAGTGTAGCTCTTGCCAGACTTTGCCAAAAGTGGGGTCAGCCAGGGTCCTTGAGAGGTTTATTTAAGGGTTTTCTTTTAGGGTTGCCACCCAAAAGAACAGACCAATTTCCCTTTCCCTCCCTAGAAGAAGGCACATTTAGAGAATGTATACATGCCAGTTTTAATTACAGGCATCACTGTAGGCTCACTTGTGTAACTCATTGCAACCGTTTCGGAAAGGAAAAATTGAGCAAAATCTTCATCAAATGTGGATTTTAGCTTTCAGATCTCTCTATTTGGAAGAGGTGAAACCCCAAAGATGAAAAACCTTGCTGGCTATGAATGATGCTGATTGGATTCATTTGTGTTCTGTCACCCTGGGGCCATATTAAAAAAAAGTTTTGGCACCTTCGGAAAAGGTCAACAAATGACAGGGAAAGGGGTGGGACAGTGAAAAAACTTTTGTCTCTGTGTTTCATACAGACCAGGTATAACGCAGTCATAGCTGACCTGCAGAGAGGCCTCTGATGCTTATTATGGGGTGGTGGTGAGAGATAAATTAACACATAGGCTACAGGAGTTCACGCCTCTCAGACTAGGTGACAGTTGTAACGCTTTTGTCTCATGTATTGTCGTCTGAGCTCATACAAGGATATAACATGTAGTAACCAGAACACTTATAAATGGTTGACCTACTTTGTATGCACGTTTATTTTGGATGTCAGGTTTTTCTTTTTGTTCTGAGGCACATAGCTAAATCTTAAAGCAGCGCTGTGGGAGTAAGTATGAGATAATATTTAAGTTTTAATCCTTATAGGGTGGACACAATGTTTCATCCATTCCATAAGCAACTTATACATTAATTAAAACCTAATAAAATGATATATGTCCTCTTAGAGACCATTCGATTTTTTAATTTAAAGTAACATTTTCAGAATGATTGACTTTCTAACTCTTTTTCATGTCTGACCTCAGTGTCAAAGCACCAAGATGGAGGCATGTACAAGACGCCGACGTATCCAGGGTATCCGCTCCTGATGCTGCCCGACCCCTACTTCCCCAACAGCTCGGTTTCTCCATCTGTAAGTGCAACTCTGTTTCAATCCTCCTGCGGGCTGATGTGCACTGGTCACTGTTTAGTCTCCTCATGGTTTCTTGTGTCAGCAGCTGAGGGCAGTCTGAGGTCCTTATCTGTCCCTGTTTACGTCCTACTTTGGTGCAAGTTTGTGGACTTCTGCTCCTATTTGTATTCTTTGGAATCGAGTCCAATCACTGAACACATGGTTTTGTGCTTCAGGAGGGGATTTATGTGATCGAATAATATTCATTGTTGGTGCTGAAAAACAGAAACATACTCGGGGATGGAAATGTTTAGAGCTTGGTGGTTGCTGGCTAGTGTTTTTTATTTTACTTTACTATTTTTTTTGGCTAAGGTAAATAGATCCTCAGTAGGCAAAACTTGATATTAACAACCAGAGATGATGCAGACGGATAAAATGTTGGTGATTTTTCTGATCTTTTTGGATAAAGGCGTGAACATTGCTTTTGGGTATTTCTGCTTTTTCCTTATAATTTGTATTTAATTTGTTGTGGATCTAGTCTTGTAAATTAGTGAACCTCCACTCACATCAGCTTAAAAATCTGTAGTGTCTTTACCTGTTGGATGCGATCGGCACACTATGTCCTCATCTATAATATTTCAAACATTTACTTCTCACAAAAATAGCATTTTTATCTCTATATACAGATTTTATTTTTATGGTTCCTTCGTGGATGAATCAAATGTTCCTTTCACAGTCATGCTCCTTTAGATATAGTTATATGTGATTGAAATTCCGTTTATGGCGTACACCACAGTCGATTAAAAAACAAGAAACAAGGCAAAAAAAGGCAGAATCATATCAGAATCACAGCACTGCAAATCACTCACAAACTTTACATGAGTCCTAATTTAACTTTGAACTGTGCTGCCTCCCCTCCAACTGCTTCATGAAATAAAGCGGTATTTAAAACATGCTTGGCGCCGCAGCCTCATGAGGGAAAGCAGAGAGAGAGCTTGTTTTTGTTTACGCTTTTGCTGAAGTTGGAATATGATTGATGTCGTCATCACGAACCATTTCACATGACGTTTTCCATCTGTGTGTACCGTGCGTGAATGACAAGAGGTTTGTTGCTGCCTTAATAGCTGTTCTGAGTGTTAAACCGCTAAAACAAACACCAGAAAGACTCGTGGAAGGATTTCAAGTCTGTAGTATCACTCATCCAGCCAGACAGCCTTAAAAAATTAATCATAAAATCCCTTCAAGTCACCCATAAGAACCAATATCCATGGATAGGCTGACTAATTGCACCAAACATGAGCAGTTATGCCTAATTCATATTTCACGTGCTGTGTAATCCTGTTGCCTGAATTAACCCCCTGCTCGAGCAGACAAGACATTGCTAAACAGCAGAGATGTCTGTTTATGAGATCACATGTACTGTAGGCTGATCTAATGTGAGGCACAGTGAATTAGGAATCTGCTGTAACACAAAATCAGGTTTATGGCCAGAAAATGTGATTTGCTAATGACACCTTGAAGTCTGTAAGTGTTTTACCACAATGTCCCCTTCAAAGTCCAGGTCAAGACCTAGCGGCTGGTCATGGGAAATTTGAAATGGGTCATTGAAGGGTCAAAGAAAAAAGAAAAAAAAAAGATCACTATCTCAAAGTAAAATAATTCCTTGAAAAACCTCAAGCTCCCCACATTGTTTTAGAAAATTATTTTTTCAAGCTCTAGTCTATGGAAAAACAAACTTTAATTTTAGCATCAAGGCTTTCATGCGAACGCAGTGTCTTAGCTCCACTGTAGTCGTGCAGTTAGAAAAAGGGTTACTGTGTTTATACCTGAATAATATATTTGTGTGACTTTAAGCCTGCCAGGTTTGAACTTGCTCGCCTGTTCAAAAAAGGTTAGGTATAAACTTTTTTACAGTCCTTTTACAACGTCTTCGTTTTTCTTGGAAAGAAAATCCTCGACGATAATCGTTGCACTTGTTGGGTCTAACGCCTGAAGGTGCGTTTGTTTGCGAGAGCGGCACGTGTACACACAACAGCATCTCCCAGGAAGTCACATTCTGTAACTCTAAGCCTGTTGTTCATACCCCTACACCGAATATAAGTGAATGAACTACTAGTACGAGAGCGCGTATTCATATTTCCTTGAACATCATTTGTACTCCTCATTGCATAACACGGCACATCCGGCATCGTGTTAGACAAACATGGTGAGCAAGTGTGATGGCATGTGTGGCTCATCAGTGCGTCTCCACTTCTTCTGCTTGGTTTCACAGTCTTCTCCTCTCTTTCTCCATCCCTGGCGTGCTGACCGCAGAGCCTCTCAGAGATTGTTTTTGTTGAGGGTGGGATGGTGGCGGGGTGGGGTTGGTGGAAGGGGGGTTGGAGGGGGGGGTTTGGTGGTGGCAAGATAAAGAGCACTTTCTTTCCCCCGTGTGTCTTCGAGACTCCACACAATGCTCACTTGTTGCTGCTTCCCTTGTAATTAGCCCGCTGGTTGTGAGGCGGTAGTGGCGTATCAGGCCCCGTCTACCTGCCACTTGAAAGGACTGAGAGTAGTGGTTTAGAGGGGTTTGGGGGGGGGGGGGGGGGGAGCGGGAGGGTGTTGGGGTGGGGCTGATGATTATGGATGGAAGGGATGGATCGGAAACTATAGGTCTAGGAGAATGACAGAAAAACCGGCTTGTGTTTGGTGTTTTCCAAGTGTCGTGATGTTAATGTGGGACAAGGCAACACATGTAACATCTTTGAAAGGCTCCCCTCTTTACTGCTGGTGTTTTATGGCGTTTGCACCTCTAGGAAGTGAAGTAGCATGGCGATTTTATTTCTGAGTAATCATTTAGTTTCTAAGATGTCAAACTATAGTGCCGATTTCCCAGAGCTCGCGGTGACATCTGCAGAATTCTCTTTTTTTGATTGACGAGAAGCAGAAAACCCAAAGATATCTTATGTAACAGTCATGTAAAAGGCAGCATTCAAAAAGATGGCAGCAGATTTAGCTGAATTTTTTCCGTCAATCGATTTTTAGCACTAATTATATGTTTTATGGGGCCTTCTCATTAAGCCTACCTTTTCAGTGACGATACTTTTTATCCAGCTGTCCCTGATAAATGATTTGCTCCTATGCTTCAGACTGATATATGAAAAAGTAATTAATGAGTTTAATTGCATGTTTGGAAGGTTGCTAGATTAAAAAACAATTCAATGTAGAATCAGTTTGGTCAGTCTTTGAAGCTGTTTCAGCCGAGCAATTGTGTATTCATCCACTGCAGAGAGATTTATATTTAATGTAGATAGTTTATTAATCTTTAAGTGATTATTTAAAACCAAACATTCTCTGGTTTCAGCTCCTCAAATGTGAGGATTTTCTCTGTTTTTATATCACTGTAAGATGAATATCTTTGGGTTTTTGGCTGCGGTCAGACAAATGTTTGAAGACATTACCTTGAAATGAGACGTTGTGAGGGTTTTCTGATGTCTTATAGGTCAAATGATAAATCAAAATAATCAAAATAATCTGGAGATGAATCGATAATAATCATTCGCAGCAGACTGAGTTCTTTTATGTTACACAAGGTTATACAATTATTAGTTTGTTTGTTAAGAGGCGGTGACGGTAATCTTCCAAGTCAGTGGGAGCCTAGATGTTGTCAGCATTTACCATTTTTATCAGCAAAACTAATTTCTCAAAACCCCTCAGTGTTCCTGTAAACTCCTTTTAAACTGTTAAACTCATTGTGAGAACATCAACGACATCAATGACTGTAAGTCAGATATTAATTGTAATATATTTGTCCCTAACCTCTCCTGGGTACACTGCGTGGGTTGTTGCACAAAACTAATCTAATAATTCTTTCCAATTCTCAAAATATTTGATCATTCATGCCTTTTTTTTTTCTTTTCTTGAAGGTTTGAATCAAAAACGTCCAAGGACGTCAAACGTTTGTCTCAGTCTGATCTAGACCGTCGGGCTGGGGGTGGGGGGTGGGCAGTGGCACATTGCATTTCACAGAACAAGAGATTAACATATTATTTTCCATGTTCACATGAAGCAGATTGTCTGAAATAGACAAAAAGGATGGATAAATCACAACCCTTATTATTCTGGTATTCATTTTAACACCTCATGTATGAAAGCTTCTAATCTCTGTTAAGAAGTGAAAACTGGAGACTGTAGAGGCGGCTGCAAAGTGTTTTGCCTCCTTATCCCATTCAGCGATAATACTCATATTACAGCATTTCATGGGACTTTTCACTGTTGTTATATTAATGTAGATATCAGCTGTCCTTTCGGAGGATGTGGCCAAAGAGGGAGATTTGTGGGATTCAGAGATATGACTAAACTCCCTCAGCTTGTTGTCTTTGGATAAAGCTTTATCCGGAGTGTGTCAGACAGTGCATATTGTGTTTGTTTGTGTGTGTGTGTGTGTGTGTGTGTTTGCTGTTTCATTACACTAAGTAATTTGTATGTATCTACGGTTTGGGCATATTTTCTGTGCACACGCGTGTGTCTTCATCTGCATGTGTCCCCCTCAAGTTTGTTGCCGTAGGCTTGTGTTTGTATCCAGGCTTCATGGTGTGTTTTATGCGCTAATGTTTGCTGTATGGTGTGTGTGTGTGTGTGTGTGTGTTTGTTATCCAGAGTTTGTGGATGCAGCGGTATGTGTGTTAGACCTTCGCTGGCTGTGTGTATAACGCTGTGGATTACCAGCAGACCGTGTTTTTGAAAGGATCATGAGTCTTTGTCGTCTCCAGGAGTCAAACCCAAGGGAGGGGAGATTGTCAATAAAAACTGAGCATCGTCCTCTCTTCAGCGTCACACCCATCTCTCTCCCGACTCCTTTCCTATTTTCCTTTTCCACCTATCCATCGCTGCCTTCATCATCTCCACTTTATCTATTAACAGCTATGAAAGAGTAAAAGACAAAGACGAGTCCCCGTTCATTTTGAGTTACTCTGTGGCATTTTGAGCAACTTGCTGAATCTCTTCCAGCTCACGAGTGCTGCTGTGCGGCTGAGCAAATATATATTTTGGTATGTTGATCTGTAGTTATGCTAACACTGTTGTGTGTTGTTTAATGGTTGATTATGGTTTGTGAAGACGTTTTCATAGAAAGTGGACGAAATACAAGAGGGAATAGAGAAAGCAGAGAGGAGCAGGGAAAGAAGAGATGAAAAACAGACCCTTCATAGGTCTGTATCACATTTTGGTTACCAAGTGTTATTGTTATTGTGGACTATTTGTATTGATACCAGCTTACCGTAATCTAATGACCATTCTTTTAAACAAAGATCTTTGTACACAACACAAATGACTAAGCACCCCTTTAGATTCCCCCTAAAACTTTTCATATCAGTTGTTATTAACAGGTTGGGGGCTTTTAATGTGATGTACCACATTATTACCTTTGTTGCTGTGGAGTCTGATAGCACAACAAGTGGCAACGGATCAGAAAATAGCAACGCTCCTGTATGTTAGATTAAAGAGACAGCAGAAAATACTACAAAATAGAAGTCACATTGCATCATAGTTGAGATTGAAATTGGTGGGTTGCACGTCCTCTAAAACAACAAACAACTGTTGTACATTTCCTGAGGTGGCCAATGACTCACAAAGAGTGACTGGTGGTTAGAAGCTTATATTTTGACATAGGAAGTATTTAGATGAGATCAAATCATTATCGGGCTTTTTATGAGATCAGCTTCTATGTCCAGACGTACAACTCACAACTGGATTGACGTTTGCATTTAGATCAGTTTCAATCGGCAAATGTTGCCGCTGAAAGCTGGAAAAAGATAATCAAACGTGATATGGTGTGATAAAGCAACAGTTGACTGTTAAAGACACTTTGTTGCCAGACTGAGAGACGTTCAGCCGGTCCCGTTTGCAGATCATTGACTAAAAATTGAAAAGCAATTAAACCTAGCGTCTGATATTCGGCGGCATGCAGTTTTATTCACTGTCAGAGAGGCTGTGAAACTCCCTCTGATGTGGAAGCTGTGGTCACACGAAGACGTCAACAAGCTCCAAAGACAACACACCGCTCTGAAACACTTTCCCGCTCTCTGTACCTGGCGTGGGCTTACTGTATTAACCAGTAAATTTGGGAAAGCAGTTAAATGTTTTTTTGTTTGTTTTTTTTAATGCTGTTTGACAGTATGCAAACTTAGTCACAGGAATTCACAAGCCGGTGTTTTAACAGCTCAGTGTGCAGTGTCATTGTCATTGTTTGGGGGAATTTCCTGCTCATTTGACATTTCGTTTCACAGACTAAAATTGAAAATTGACAGGAAGAGTACTGAGAGACATTTTACATGTTTGGGAAGGGTGGGGGTAAATTGTCGTCATTTCTAAGACTCCAAAGGCTCAGCTGCAGTGTGTTTTTGAAATTTTGAAGTATCTCAGCTTTCAAAATGTCCCTTCATGGCTTTTTATCAACCAAATTAGAATTTCCAAATCTTGCAAACAAACAGCAGTCGAATAACCCACTTCAACTGACAGCTTGTTTGCTCTGTGTTTTTTGGGGGAACGTTAAGTTTCATGCGTCTGCCCCATACGCTTTCTCATGCCTCCTCCTCTCCCTCGTATTCATTCAGAAATCAGCTGCTGTTGCTAACAAGCTCCCCTCCCCTCCCCACCCCCTTTTCCTCCTTGTATCTCCCAAAGAACACAAAGTCGATCCTCCAAGATCAAGGGAATGGCATGTGTGTGTGCAAGTCTCTAGGATCTTGCCACTTCCTTGTTTCCCATTGTGTTGCAGTGTTGACAGGGGGGTTGTTCAGCCAGCCCCTAGTCCCTTGGTAAACAATGGCAGCAACACAGGCTGAGGCCTCTCTAATCCCCCCCTTTATACAGACCCAGGGGCTGGGATGAGCGGTGCTGGGGCCTCCCTGCCTCTGACTGGTTACGATAAGGACCCCGCCACTAAGATTTAAGAGGCCTAAAAGAAAAGCAGCTTTCACTGGAAGGCAGCAAAAGCTGGGGTCGCATGGAAATCTTACATCTCCGAGAGTCTTTAAGGACTGTTTGTTTGTTTTTTGACATACACTGCCATTGTTGCGATGTATGTAAGTGTGAGATTATGGTTGTATAAAGTCTAAGATTATGAGGTTGACGATAGGACGGCAAATCTCCATTATTGCTCTAAGCCAAAATATGCAAAAATCTATTTTTCTTTGTGTTGAGATCATGAGAGTGTAGGAGAAGTTTCCAACTTTCACATCACTCATTTTTTGTATTTATTATATTTCTAACAAAACATTAGGTCCCAATATAAATTTAAACCACAGAAGTAAGAAAATCCTCCTCAAAAGAACTGTTTAATTTAGAGAACTAATATTTAAAAACAATATTAAAGTTTCAGTGGTTCCTGGTGAGATTCAGGTGTGGGGCTGTAACTGAGGATTATTTTGATTAACTGATTATTTGTTTGGTCTTCATCATGAATTACAAATTCCCAGACATAAGGTAACCTAACCAGATATTTTGTTTTGTCTGGCCAGCGCTCTAATATCCAAATATATTTATTTTTCTATCTAAAAAGCAAAAAAAAAAAGTACAAATATTCACATTTTAAAGCTGCAAGTAGTAACATTTATGCCTGAAATAATCACTTTAACCATGAATAGATCTACATTTAACCAAGATGAAAAAAAACAAGTTGTTTAATTATATCTATAGAAAAGAAATCATAAATCAACACATTTCACATCACAAAAATGCATTGAATAGCCAAATAATACAGTATAAAAGTATCTGTGTGTGTGGTCTTGTCACAGGTTAGCACCTTTAGTCAGTCTCTCAGGTAGACTGAGGCCCCCGCTGCTTTGAACAGGGACAGGAAATATGAGAGATAAAAATAGATGTGGACGAAGACAGAGAGTTTGAAGAGGCAGGGCTGTAGAGGTAAAGGGAGCATTATAGATGGAGGGGGGTGAAGAGAGAGAGAGAGGGAGGGAGGAGGGAGATTAAATACAAATGACCATAAGAGCGTCCTCGACGCCCGCCGGCTTTGATGTAGCGGGCTGTGAAGGCGCCTAAAGAAACTGTTCAGACTATTTAGAGAGGCGGAAATGTTTAAAAGTATATCAGAAGATGAGGGGAAAAAAACCCTTCAGATGGCCCCGAGGTGTTTATACCTGTAATTATTCATCCACTTATTTCTTTCCGGCACAGAGGGAAGGTGGGACTGGAGGGAAACTGTAGAGCAGTAAAAGACAGGTGTTGGCAAAGGAAGTGTGGTTTTGATTGATATTATTAACTCTTTTTATATTTATATTCAGACACATTATTCCAGGCATAATCTTATGTGTTGATCCTTTTATGTTTACATAAACCGTCTCTGAAGAGAACATCAGATTAATTGTGATACCATGCTGCAGTTAATGTGTGGGGGAAAAAAAAAAAAGAGCTGAGACGGTTGGTAACTTCATGTGGTGTTGTTAGTGCTAGTGTTTCTCTAGATTAAGACCACATTTCCCATAATTCCTCCCACGCTTCCTGTCACCAAGAGGATGCTAGAGGTCAAACATGTTGCAGGATGTTTTTGTTTTTTCCATCAGTCTTGCACTTTTGCCGCCATCAGCCATTGAAAATAACTCTGAGAGCTTGAGCTCCATTTTTAGTGAGTGGCCATATTCCATTTTCATGCTGTAAAGTAATCTACCATTGTGCCATAAAGCAGCAAGGGGGATTAGCTCTGACCCGGTGTCATGAAGTTCAGACAAAATTCAGATAATAATTTTAAGATTGACATTTTAGTCATTAATTAAGTAAAATTGCCACACATTTACAGGATTTGCTGCTTTATTATTATTGTCCTCATTACAAGTTTCACTCGAGAAGAGACAGAGGGCAAGTTTCATACTCTTTGTTTAGGCCCCAGTGTTTATCTGTGTGGTCTCATGAGGTAGGTTTGTGTGTGTCTGTGTGTTTGTCTGAGTTGCGGGATGTTGCACCCAGGTGACTCATTGGCCCGTGGAGTGAACCCATGCAGTTTCTCCTGTGTCGTTGTTTACAGAGTGACTTGTCCAGGCCTCCCAGATGGGTGTTCTCAGCTTGGAGTTAATCAATGACAGCATTGTCTCTCTCACACTAGCAGATCTGAAAATAGTAACATAAATCTACTCATTAATACTTCACACATGCTTTGTTGATAATTTAAAAAACCACCGAAACCAATGACAAAGCCTGCAAATTTTTTTAGCTCCCATTAAATCACTCTGAGACCCTTTAGGTTCTCAATGCTCTCATTCATGATAGCCAAGTCTAGACTCATAACCTGTCTTTGTCTATGATGTGTTTACAATGGGAACTAGCCTAAAATGTGTGGTTAAGCTACACAACAGACAATAGTGATACAGCACAATGAAATAACTGCACTAAAAGCATTTAATGCGACAGAGTTTGTCTCACATGACAAAGCATTTCCTGCAGTATGGTACTGAGAGTCAACATTTTTGGTTAGTCATGCTTCTATTGCGCCATAATTGACTGACGGTAATGTGTCCAGCTAAAGTTGAAACAAATGCAAGAAAGTAAGAATTTAACTTGATCTAGCAGATCTTTTCAAGTTAAATAAGATTTATTGGGCGCGATCACAACACTATGTTGAGTTTCTGTCTGTGTACAACCTAAAGAATATATAGATTTGTCTTTATTAACCTTTATCTATAAAGAATTAGCTTCTAACTAGCAGTAGTAAGTAATTAGCCACCTGGTGTGTAGCCTACTCTGTCATTGTTTTCATGTTTGCATGTCGAGCAGCTCCCCAGAACAAGCATGTAGCCACTTTGTTTAGCCGGTCATCTATAAAAGGCTCATGCACACACAGACCCACATCACAAAGTTTGTAGGTTAGTGGCTCACAACGTGTAAACACGCCGAGTCCCTCCTCCCTCTCGCGCCCAGGGTCAGTGAGGAGTTTCAAAGTACACTGCCGAATGAATGGCTGCAGCTATCCGCCTGTCAGCCCACCTGTATAGAGATGCATGTGTCCACTTAGACTGAATCCACACGGTGCTTGTTTCTCTGTTTTCGCCTTTTGACAGCAAGTAAAATACAAAGTATCTGTAATCTGTATTTCTACTTTTAACCCAGAAGTGAGACTCCTGTCAGTAGAAACCTGCAGCATGTGGATTTGTTTTATCTGAAACACTGATGTCAGTCAGTATCCATTTCCTGACAGATTTGCTGTTGTTTCTGTGGGGAATTGGGTGATATTGAGGTGATCACACTCTGTGGGTTTCTGTTAGAGTGAGAGTGACTTTCTTTTTCTTTTCTTTTTTTTTTTTTAAGAAATCACGTGACCTATGGGAATTAAAATCTTCTTTCATTTCCTCTTCATTGCTGTCAATAATCAGCCTGTTGAACAGTTTCATATATACTTTGTCACTACCTTTCTAGATTAGTAGAAGTTCACACTCTATATATAGCCTCACACATACACACACATGCACACACACACACAATCACCCTGTACTTTCCAAAACAAGGAAACTAAATCATGTATAACACCAGATCATGTTTTCAAAGAGAGTTACAGGAATAAATCTCAGGTACATTAATACAAAGAAACTAATTTGACACATAAAGATGTAATGACATTTAAATAGGCAGTGTATGAAATCTACAGATCAGCTTTGACAAAGTTATTTATATGTAGAGGTCTCAACAGGCCAAGTCAACTGTATGAAATGACCTTGGTCAAGCCCAGCGTGGATACAAAGGTCAGATTTTGCTTCGTATGAGGTGAGAAATTGAGTGTGTAACTTCAAAGTATGTCGGCATTATGCAAAGCTGTACAGGAGGAAGTTGAGACAACATTAAAATGTTGAGACGAGGCAGACAAATATTTATCAGAAAAAAGAAGAAAAGCAAACACTTCTCACTACCAAATATGCACCTCAATTTGTACTGGACATTACTCTACTAAGACCGTATGAGATGTATCAATACCTCCACTCATGTTGACTTTTACATTTTATAAGTCTCAGCTGCACATGCTGTGTTGTGCCTGTGTGCTGGTGCTTCTACTGTTTGCAAACACAGTCAGTGTGACGACCATATGTGATCGTACATGACAATTTGCCATGTGCTCTGTCTCTTTCATCTGTCCCTGTAAGGAAATTTACAACCTGTTTACACTCTGAGAGATGGAGGGGTGTGTGTGTGTGTGTGTGTGTGTGTGTGTGTTCCTTGAGTGAGTGTAACTAACTTCACATGTTGTTGTGTGTGTCTGTGTGTTTCGAGTGTTGATCCGATGTAGGATGGTACTTTGATAATCGTATGTGCATGTGTTGCTCAGCTGCTGGGTACTTCTCATCTACTGACTTCACTCTTGATTTCACAGTGCCTCTTCTTTACGAGGGTCGAGGGGGCAATGTGACTTTCTAACCTCTTCCTCACTGTGCTGTTTTCTAATATCTGGGGTTGTAAATATATTCCACTGTTGCTTGAATTGTTCTCCAGTGCGAGTACCCTTCAAGTAAGTATCTCACTTGTATAGTCGTTGCAAAAACTGAAGTTAAAAACAATAACTCACCATACATGCAGGACTATTTTTTTTGGACCCAAGTTTGCAACCCAGTGGCTTGACTGGTTTCTAGGGTGTCCCCAGCAAAAGGAGGAATAGAATCTTTTTATCTATCTCACATTTTTTGGAAATTTCTTAATAAATAATAAAAACAAAAACGCTAGATGAGATCCCTTAAGACAAAATCCTCTCAAATTTGGGGTCTGTGGTCTAATGGGCATCTATTATGGTGGTCTTTGACATGAAAAAATGTGAGTATCCCTGCTTTAATCCATGCAAACATAAGAGCTAGGACACAATAGACGGATACTTTAATGTACTGATGTTTTAGACGTGTTACCGATTTCAGGTCATTTCTTCCAGCTCTGCTTGAGCAGAGTTTCTGATTGACTCCTTGTCTGTCTCATCTGACAGTCTTCTTACTTAATGATTTGAGTACCATGGTGCTCACTGACTCAAAAACAGATAAGAAAGTAATTTGATTTGATCATTTTTATCATGTACGTGGGTAAACATCCGCATTTAGTATGTTGATGTTAGTAATTGATAATGTCCTGTGATGACCTCCCGACACCACTCATCTCACCCTCCAAACCTCAGCCGACCTTTATCATCATGTTAATGTGCACTTTATTAAAATAGTGCTCATAAAAATAGTCGACTGAACGAAACTCAAACCCCGTCCTCCTCCTCCTCCTCCTCCTCCTCCTCCCTTCTCCACCCCGTGCCCGTGGCTCTGCCCAGACCAGCTGGAGCCTCCACAGCCGCATGAAGCAACCCAGCACACATGGCTGTGATCACACACACTCACACACACACGCACACACACACACATACATATGCATACACAGGAGCAGAAGTCTAATCCTCCCTCATATGATGCTCATCTGCTGAGGGAAGGAAGCAGTATATATAGATATCACACCACTAATACTGTGCTTGCATACTGAAATCACACACAGTACTACACAGAGAAACACACTGACGTACAATACATACACTCACAGTATTTTAGTGGTCTTCTGTTCTGCCTTCCTCTTCATCCACGTTGACACACTAACATACATTGTGTTCAACAGTTCAGCTTGTTTCACTGCTGTAGTTATATATTTTTTATAACATCCTGAATGTACAATTAAGCCATCAAATGATACTTTCTTTTAAGAACTGTAACAAGTGACACCGAGATTGAGATATTTAGGCGTCTGATATCTAAATTTAAGGACAAACCTAAATAAAAGAGTGCAGAAACAACAAATGCAGATGTTCCAATGGCTCACTGAAAAGTTTGAGTATGAAAATGATGTGACCCACATGTCATAACCTTCACAGTCACCAGCTCTCACCTGAACACGGAGAGAAACGTTTTATGGATGACCAGACCAGACGTGAACACTGTGGTTTACTCATCAGCTCAGTTAATTACTCCCCGTTACTCAGCACAGCTCCAAAACCTCTGCACCTCACACCTTGAAATTGTAAACGAGACTTGCTTTAACGAGCAACCATTTGGAGGTATTTACTGACCACCAACAGCCAGTTTAGTTTTCCGGAAGTCCTGTCTTCACAGCGAAGCTGCAAGATTCACACGGGCCCTCTACCTCGCTAATCAAATGTGGGCGAACTATATGGCTAGCTAAAAGGCACATTTCTACTCTGTTGGTGGAGTCCAAGCTAACATATCTCGGTCCAGTTGAAATTGTTATCAGCCCTCCATCCAACTACTCCTCCAACAGGCCATTGTAAGACTCCTGCAATACAAATGGAGATATCAAAACTTTGGAAACTACTTGTAAAGAAAGTAAAATTCTTTGCACAGGGAAGACGAGTGCCCTCTTCCTTCTTTGTGCCATAAAGCAGCAGATATCCTGCAAGGCTTGTCGATGCCAAGCGTGTCACTGACTGTGTTATTAGTTTAAGGTAGTTACATTAATGATGTTAAAATGACCATGTTGTGCCAGAAGAAAGAAAATGAGTCCCGGGTGGGTGTGTTTCAGTTTTTCTGCCAGGGGTGCGTATGTCTGCCATGATTTCTCCAGTCTGTGTAAGCTCATATGTTTTGGCACCGCGTTCGTGTGTTAAAGTCATTTTTAAGCCAGAAAAGGGAGAGGGAGGAATTCCCTCTTCAACAGGTTTCCTCAAAAGGAGCTCGGCCATGCGTCAAATTGATTTCCTACCTTTGTTTTGCAATGTTTTGTAGGGTATGAAAAGACACCCATCCCTGCATTTTGTGGCCATGGGAACCTTTTCTGTTGGTCTACAGAGAAAAAACAGTCGGGCTTGCAAGAGATGTAACACTCACGCACAAACACGGCCGGACACGCAATTGTAATTTTCCCTATCGCCGTTCGTTCTGTGATGGAGAAACGTTAAACGTGCGTCCGATGATTGCGTCAGAATTCCAGAGTTGATGGGAATAAGAGGCCAAGAAGAAGGAGAGGTGGCCTTGAGGAAACTAGGAGGGGTGGTGTTGTCTTGAAAAGGAGCAAGGGAGGGGGGAGGAGGGAGTAGAAGAAAAGGGAAGGAGGAGTGAGATGCTAAAAGAAAAAAAAAAAGAAAAGAAAGATGCTTTAATGATAAACAATAACAAAGTTGTTGCCACTGGCTGGCAGAACTTGATATGTTTTAGTTTCAGGAAGTTATGGCTCATAAAACATTTTTATCAGTGTTTTGAGTGTGTGTAGGTGTGTGAGAAGCTATTGTGGTAAATCGGCTTGTGTGAGCATTTTTTTTTTTCAGGGCCAAACAAAAACTAGAGCAACTGTGATGTGCACTGCACTGTGGTCGGTGTGTGTACGTATGTGTGTGTGTGTGTGTGTGTGTGTGACAGTGTGTGGGCGTGCGTGACAGTGTAGGTGTTGCACATAGTACAGGACATGTATGTGGGAAACACTGTATGCACACCAAGGACAGATGAAAGGGAAGAGGTGGGTGGGCAGGAAGCGAAGAACAAAAGAAACACATCATCTGATTTATCAGACGGGTATAGATTTGGTCGATCAGATGGAGGAGAGGAAAAAGATGATGGAGAAAAAAGGATGAAGTGGTTGCAAAAAGAAGTTTGAAACAGGCGGAGAGATTGATAAAGTGAGAAAGAAAGAAAGAGAGAGAGAGAGAGAGCAGTGAAGGAAGAGAAGATAACTGCAGTAGCGGAAGGGAGTTAGCAGTAAACAATGAGAAGCGGTTACCGCGTTGTGCACCTGGTAAAACAAAACCACAGCCCCAGTTGAAACAGACTCTGACACCTTAAGAATACCTTTAACCGTTTCACCACCGCACTCAAGGAATAGGAACATAAATCCAGTCCTAATTCAAATCTTGAAAGCCAGTTTTTACTTTCAACAATAGGAAGTGGATTTGTTAAAAGAAACCAAAGTGGGCAGCAGAGTTGCCACAGCCGAAATGATCGAGACTGAATCATTTCTCTGTGTTTGTCTTTGATAGATTTTTTTTTTTTTTCCCTCGCCTGCGCTGAGTGACAGGATGCCTCTCTGTCTTCTTCTGTTATGTGTTACACAAATATTAGGCTTTTATTAAATATCACATAGCAAACTATGTCAACCATTTTCCACTCAGAAGTCACTTCATATTCTACATTTCAGTTGAGTTTTTCAGTCATAATTCTTATAAATAAAAACCTGAAATACCTTACGGATATCAAAGTTGGGACTTTTTTCCCTCCTGAGGCCTTGCAACAATATTGAATGCACCCTTTACATTTGAAGATTAGATTCCTCTTTAATTAAAAATAAGTAGTAACAGTCATATTGATCAAATATGGAGGAAGAGTTATCTTTTGCACATTTTCTATTCGTCCCTCAGGGTTACCAGAAATTTGGGGAAAGTACAGTATGACTGCTTGTTGGGGAATTTAACAGCCAAACTAACCTGAAATGCCACATATTACCCAGCTGTATGCTAAACATCATCTGAATCGACCAAAACTCAACCAAAACCAGTATAAATGTGAGCTGTCTGTAGGTGTTGCTGAATCAGTTTTCAGTTCCTGATTATTTGAACTCTGATGCCGATTGTTGAAACCTCCTAAAGAAGTCAAAAGTTATCGATAAAGACCAAACAATAAATCTGACGCAGAGATGAAAACTTTATGAAACTAAGCATCCATCATCTTCATCAAGCTGCAGATGTCACACTGTAATTCTTGTGGAATAGGCGCCATTGATTAGGCTTTTTTTTTCTTCTTTTCATTCAGAGCGAATGGAAGACAGACAGACGCAGTCAGTCAGACTCCATCAATGACGTTTTTATTGTCCCCTTGCCGAATCCCCCTCCAGACAGAAGCAGATTTACAGCAGGCGCAGGCACAGTCAGTCCATTGTCAGGACCCCAGAGGACTCATTCGCTCCCCCGCTGCGCTGCAGAGCGAGGCGACCGTCGCTCCTCCCCAACTCTCCCTTCTGTCTCGCATTTGTGCTTTTTGCCCTTCGTCTCTCTCTCTCTTTCTCCTTCCCCTCATCTCCCGCTCTCGTTTATTTTTTTTTGTTTGTCTTTTAAAAATGTGCCCGGGGTCTTAATGCTGCCAATTAAAGACAGCCATAACTCTGACACTGTCACAAACAAGCAGCGCAGCGTGAGTGCCATCCCGGCTCCAGTTGATCCCCCCGCAGAGTCACATTAATCCCAGGCCAGTTGAGGGAATTCTGGTTTCAATTAAGCATCCATTAGCTTAACATCAAGTCAGTTGTATGCTGTTTTGATTAGAGGATACAAGGATGACGACTGTTGATTTTATTTTTCTCCTCTTTTTTTTTTTTTTTTTTTTTTTTCTTTTGTGAATTTCACCACAGGGAGAGAAAATCCCCAAATGTCCCTGAAGACTCCCCGCTGCCACTTAGTTTATTTAGAAGAGTTGATTCCAAGATGAGACATCGTCATGTGAAGGAACCTGCATTAGTCATTGATCATCTGCATTATAAATGTACAAAACGATATCTCATACGATAATATTGCATTTGAGTAGGATATATTCATCTGTTTTTGAATGATATAAAAACTGATCAAATTGGAGAAATATTCATACATAAATATATTAAACTAAAGAATCTTAATATTACTTCACACAAGTTAGATTCCTGTCATCCTTTCCCCCATCCAAAACCCCAAAACTAACCCCTCCCCTCCTCCATTTCACCCTATCTCCACCTCACTCTTTGCACGAAGTTACACTGTATTTAAGACAGTTACACAAACAGTTATTTCATTTGCATTCATTTTTTTTGGCTTTTTATCAACAGGGGTCTTAAGATTACTCAGAATAAGAAATGGTAACGTGCATTACTTTATTTAAACCTCAAATATTGGTTGTCTCAAGATAAACTGTTGCAAAATGTAATCTGGTTATTGCAATCATCAGCAATCTTCTTGCTTATGGTAAGAGAACCATTAGTGCCGACTCCAGTCGAGGTTAAGAGTGTGTTTAAATGTAATCTGAAGCTCGGTGAGAGGAGTGAGACTTCCATTTTATATTTGCAATACAAAAAAATCCTCACTCCACTTTGACAATAAGGGTCTTCTCTGCAGCTCTGTGTGTGTGTATGCACATCTATAAGTACATCTAGTCTTTGTGTGTGTCTGTGTTCGTTGTGTACAGTTAGGCGAGGTTAAGCCTGTTGTGGTTTACCATGGAAAATAAAGGCCTCAAGTCTCATTGTCACCTGAGCAACACACACACACACACACACACGTACACACACATGCATACACATGCACACACACTGCTCCTCCCTAACCGTGTGCTGCTCTTGTGCTGGTGGAAAATTTTTTTAAGCTTCATTTGCTCAACTGCGTCTCCTTTTTTTCCTTTTTTTTTTTTTTTTTACCACTTTAAATGGAGAAGTTGCTCTCTGCAAAAGCATCTGACCTGCGATGGAAAATACTTTGTAACATAAAAACATAAATAAAGTCAATACAGTTGCAGAAAGTGATGTGTTTTTAGATGATAAGAGAAATTACAATTCTGGCTTGAACTAGCATTTTTTTTTAAAGGTCTTTCAAGGAGGAACATCAAATCAAAGATTGTTCATTCTTTGCATCAGTACTATAATTATTCTGTCACCGGTGCAGTGAGAGTAGGAAGGAGCAGCATATTTGTGTGTGATAATTAATGGGAGACCAGATTTTTTTAAAACCTCCAACTCCGTTTGAGGATTTTGTCATAAATTATTGCAATTTTAGTTTTGAAGATCACTTTGTACTTGTTGTGGATAGCATCATTCCCCCCACAAACTTATCAACCAGGCAAAGAAGGTGGAGGTGGCGCACATCACATCATCACCTGCCGTCATGGAAAGACGTGTTGCATAACAGATCAGATAAGCAGCAGAGCAAAGCAGAAGTCTTGGAAATTCAAAAATCCCGTCCGCTGAACGAAATGAAATGATCTCATAACGCGCCGGGCCATGGATTTGGTGCTCTGTCGTGAGCCAGTCATTGTAAAATCACGGAGTATGATCAGTGAAGTAATGTTTTCAAAAGCCTGTTTGTGCTTTACAGCAGCATCACATGCAGTAGCTGGAGGGAGGAAAGGAGGGAAGGAGTCCAGGATGGGAGCAGTGATCTCTGGTTTGGCCTCCGTCGAGCTGCTTGGTTTTTTGGTTTCCAACCATGTTTCTTTTGGACCGAGATTAAACGAGTGAGGGAGAGAGTGAAAGGGAGATAGGAAAGAACTTTTAGACCAAAAAACAGATAAATGCAGATAGAGCAAGAGACATCATGAGACTAATGAAGAGGTGGAGAAGTTTGAAGATCCAAGAAAAAAGTGAAGAGGGCAGACAAAGCTTGTTTATTGATCATTTTATATGGAACAAGAGTAATAATGTCCAAAGGGGTACTTAGGTACACTTTTAGTGCCTTTAATGAACACGCTGACACCAAAACCAGCTTTTAACTCAGAAAACTTTCCACTAATCATCTTAAGTAACACAATCGTTAATGCCTAATATTAAGGTCCATTTAGTAGTTGTGCTTGAGCTTTAAATCATACCACATCTCTATGACATCTGGGCAAACTTCATTTGCTGATGAAGATCATGTGATATGATCAAAAGCTCTGTGACGGTTACTAAATGGACCTGGAGGTGAGATTGTTTTTTTTGTCAACTGCTGTTTCCGACGTCAAGAAAGAAAACAAATGTACATCTTTTCTCAGTTTCACACTAATTAAACAAACTGCAGATATCATCTTTGGTCTTCATGAATTCACGATGGTCAGGTGTCCAACAAACATCAACTGTTGTTCACCGAGGACCTCCAATATGGCTGCCAAAGGCTGTGTGACGTCGCCCGAAAGGCCTCTGGTTTGTGAAAGATTCTATCATGTAAAAATGGAACATGCATCCATCATTGTTTTCGACTGTTGTCTGCACTGTATTGTACGTGGGGACTATCTGCTCCATCGTAGGGCGGTTGGAGCCTGGAGGCAAAGTGAGCCATAAGGGCTGCTGATGGTTAGCCACTTGGCTCGGGTGGACCAGCGCTGAGAGAGTAGAGGCCCGGGAACAATTATGGCTTAGTAGGAGTAACAGAGCTGAGCCAGGCAGCTGCTGGTTTCTGAATATGCTGTGTGTGTGTGTTTGTGTGTGTGTTCAGGGGGCGTCCAGAGGGAGGGAGCGGTGCTCTCACACACAGCCACATATTTACATTACAAATCACGACTAAACAATTCAGCCGACCACAGATGCAAACATCAGACGTTTATAGATGGGGTGGATGGATAAGAATGATGGAGGGATGGATAGAAGAATGCAGGGATGAGGGCACAGAAAACGATGGGAAGGACGGATGGATGTAAAGATAGAGGAATGGAGATGATAGATTTTTTTTTTTTTTTTTTTTTTTTTTTTTGAGGAACCTGTCCTACCGTTACAGGCAGCTGGCTTCCGTTCATTTTTCTCCAATATGAATCACTTTGCAGACTCTTGAAACTTACAGTGAAAACCAACTTTGCATTTGTTTAGGCCTGTAACTGACAATTACTTTCATTATTGATGTATTTTTTGATTAATCAGTTAACTGGTTGGTCAATAAAAGGTCAGAAAATGCAGGAAAATGCCGTTACAATTTTCCAGAGCCCAAGGAAACATCTACAAATTGCTTGTTATGTCTGACCAACAACCCAAAACCCAAAGATATACAATTTACTTTTCTAGAAGACCAAGAAAACAAATAAAGTCACATTTTAAAAACCTGGAATCAGTGAAATGTTGACATTTTTCCTCTAAAAAAAACGACTTTAACAATTAATCAGTTCCTGTAATTGTTGCTGATTAATCAACCAATCAATTAATCCTTTCAGCCCCCCCATTTGTTTTTGTCATAGTTACATTATCGTGGCACGATGAAGTGCAGATGGATTTGAGAAGTCTGCACTTCATTACCATAGAATGATAATGCAGCGCTGACAAAAGGCACGCCGGAGTGGATGTTCACAGTGATGGATTACACAAACAAGTTTCAAGAGTTTGCCAACTGATTGTCATTGCTTACTGCAGTGAGTGGAAACCAACAGCTTTATGGAAAAATATATTCAAACATCTTAAAACACAACGGCATGGTTTCCCAAATGGTTAACTGTGATGGAACAAGATAGGATAGATGGAAATAGTGACACAGGACAAACAGGGCGACACATAAAAGCCACATAGAACCTGTTGAACATTGCTGGTTTGAATTATCCAGGTATGGAAGTGGTTTTTGGTCCCCTGTTCCCACAAAACATCATACTTATGGATAGAAGAGAAGTCATATGTCACTGCGTTGCAAAGGTTTGTGCTCTACCCTGTGACTGCTGCTTGCTTTGGTTGCCACCACAGCTGTGGAGGAAGCTTTACAAAAATCTGACAAAGTCCTGAGACGGAAAATTGCGGGAGCGTCTGACACAGAAAATCAGTTCCCACATGACGCCCCCGAAGGGAAAATTGTCTGAGGATTTACACTTTAAGGTGCACAGAGTGAACTCTTTTTGAGGGGCACAAGAAGAAGGAGTAAAAGGGTGAAGGAGTGAGCAGATGACAAAAGCTGATTTAAAAGCAGAGATCCCTAAGTAGAGCCAGCCACTTTATTTTGGGGTGATAATTACACACTGTAGGCAAGTCACCATGTTATTAGTACACATGATCGATAGCAGAATATCAAACCCCTCTGTTAGCCAACCGGGCAGCTTGGCAGGCACTCTGTAAACCACAGGCCTGCCCTGCTCTCTAGGGGACCCTCATCCACACACACACACATACACACATGCATATAAACACATTAAAGGCACGGATGCTGATTTTCTTATAAAATCATGAATGCACACATTCTTAAATAGGCTTAAGGAAATAAATGGATACACATATAAACACATGCACATGCAGTTCAAACACATAAATAAGTGCACGCGCACAGTATGGCACAGAGAACACTGCGCCTCAGAGATGGTGAGTGGTGACAGGCGGTCTCTCTGATGCTGCTGCACAGCAAGGCCCCCTGGGCCTGTGCATGCAGCTCTGCGGTACATGGACCAGCACTGGCTCTCCAAGGGTTTTTGGACAAACTCCACATGTGGTCAGCTGGATGGTAGCGCCCTCGCTTCACTCTCCCAACATACACAGATGACTCCGCATGTCGAAATCCTCAACACAGTTTATTGCCCCAAACCGAGAGAAAAGGCTTTTCTCGTTCTCCTCACAGTCTTTATTTTCTGTTTCAAAGCATCAGAGTCAAATAGAAGAAATGTTTGCTGATTCTGAGGTGTCATTTCTTTATTCCTGCACCTTTTGAGAGATATCACAAATTTAGCAGTGAGCCTGCCATCATCATAGAAGTCTACTGATAACTTATGTGAAAAAAACAATCGTTAAATAGCATGATTAACTTTTTATGGAGCAAATTTGTGTTGTTTCAGAGAGATTGAACTTCCTTCAGTCGATGAAAATGTACGATCACTTTGATTTTGGACATATTAAACTTAAGTGTCAGGTTATAAAGCTAAACTAAAATATCTCTGAAATACCATAATTTCATATTCCATTCCAGGTTGACAGGCTAAGCGATTTTTGGAACATAACTAAATAAACTAAATAACTAATAGAAAAAGCAAATAGATAATCAAAAGGTAAGGATGATGCAAGAAAAAAATGATATAAAACTGCTTTTAATGGCATTTAAAATTAATGTTTAGTTAAACTTTCTGCAGTTCACCATTGTAAAGTGTTTTTCTGGCCTTTTTAGCTCACAGTCAGCCCAAAGGTCCTGACTTTATGTCGGATTATCTGAGCCAAATGTTGAACTTTGACCCATAAATTCAGTTTTTCTCCCTCAACAGTATTTGCACTTGTTTAATCTTTAAAGAAAATGAAAAAAAAAAGCACTGTCACTGTTAGAGATTCCATAAATATGAAAAAAAAGTTAATAAATCATCTGACCACCTCAGGATAAGAGAGACTGTCTGGTAGGGTAGGACCAGAGTCTGTGCAGTTAAACCTTGTGGGGAGTGCATCTCTTCTCTCCAACACCTCTTTGAGTTCCTGGAGATAAAAGCAGCTGGCGCAACATCAAATCAATAGGCCCATCAATGGGAACATCTCCTGAAGATTAAAGAGAAACTCGCCCAGAGACAGAGAGGGAAGGTGGGGTGCTAATATAGTACTAGACATGGTCAATGGAAAGAGATTTAATTGATGTGGAGAAGGGATGAAAAGTGAGCGTGAGGGTGAGAGCTGACGATGTGAGAGTCCATTTGTCTAAATATTTATCAATTCTAACACCTTAATTATTTATCCACATTTTTTGCAACATGCATCCTGTACTATATTTACCTTTTACATTAGTGTTTGTATCCTCTCCTCTGTCTTCCTAAATCTCAGGCTCCTCAGCTCTCCTTTGTAGTTTTTGTCTTTTTTTTTACCCTCTGCTTTCATTATCCTGTTTATCTGCTTTTCAAATTTCTTGCGTTCGATCCATCAAAAGACATTAAGCACCTGTGCTGAACAACATTATCCCCCCTACAATGATAAGTAAGTGTGTGGGAGATATTCAGATCCATCTGTTTATTGTGCTTCTTCATGACTGACCTTCTGACTTGTCTCAAACACATGTGTAACTAATAACATTAAACATGGCTGAATTCCATTTAGATCTCCCAGTTCCAGTACCTCGATAATGTGTATGGTGGCTGACTGACACACCTAATTGGAAGTGAGCCAGCACTTATGTTATTGGTTACACCTTTGCTTCTCCTGCTGAGACAAGACAAAATGTTTGCAGTGAAAATTGCACAATATGTGTACCAACATAACACTTTGTTATCAGAAATCTTAATCGAATAAAACGAAGAAAACAAAGTGATTTTTGTTCACCCATAATGGAGTTTGTTTATAAATCGGAATATTTCTCGAGGGCTGCAATGATTTGTCAATTATCGATGAGTCATTTGAGCTTTTTTTTTGTTGAGTCATCCCCTGTAGACAAAGGAGGTAGTGTTTCCACCACCTTGTTTTGTCTGATTTTGAGAGGAATCCAACCCGATGGCAGGTGGAGGTGGTGGCAATCTTCTTGCTTATCGTCTTGTTTGTTCATGAGGGTCTTACAGAGGCATTTGTATTAAATTGAGATCTTAAACTGGTTCATAACCAGTTAATCATTAATTAAATTCATTTTGAAATCAAACTAGTCTGTACCTGTCTAGAAAAGACCCACCTATTCATAGTAATGTCTTCGACGAGCTCTTCTTCAGCCCAAAAAGAAGGCTGCGAGTCCCCACCAATGTCTTTTTCCTGCCCTCAAGAAACAAAAACTAAAACTACAGTCTGCTCACCACCCTCAGCTCTGACATTCATTAGTTATTCTCAGTTCTTCCCAACTCCTACCAGAACCCACCAGAACCTTCTGTCCAGAAGTGAAACCCGATGAAGCGCTGTGTGCATCCCTTCAGAACAACTTGTCACAACCGCTGGCATATTTTGCGCTCCCCCCCACCCTCCTCATAAAAACCCCATCTAAATGAGAGCAGCATGTGGTGGTGGTGGTGGTGGGGGGGATATAGTTAGGGAATGTACAAGGCATTCAAAAATATTCTTTCATAGTGAGGAGACCGCAGGACTGGGCCTGCACTGAGCTGGTCTGTGTGGTTGTGGGCCGGGGTTTGTACGCTCTCTATCTGAAGCCACATCAGAGTCCTGGGCCCTGTGTAATGTGATCTGGATGGGCAAAGGAGGGTTCCCCCTTGGATTCAGAAGAACCGCCACTGAGGTGCAGTGCTGGGACGGGCGGTCAGTGATGTAAGGCAGCGCTCGGTAACAAACAATTATGGCTGTGGGTATGGTGACTTCTTAACGGGGCTGTTTTCTGCCACCGTGATGGCGATGTGTGTCGCTGCGTCGCTTACTTCTCTTTTTGTTCCTCTGTTACCAATTTTCTTTTCATCTTTTCGTGTTCTTGATTGTCTTCTTTAGCTTTGTGAGTGAGCACGTGATGGATATTGGCATCTAGGAGGTCAGGTTCAATATCAACCTCAAAGCCTTTTTTAAAATATTACTCCACCACATCAAAACTGTCTTAAAATCACAGTGGGGAATTCCAGCATGTACATGTGCATGCTTCAGCTAAGGATGAATAAAGTCATTTGATTTTGGTTTTGCTGCACGCCGTCGTATCATCTGTTCAGTGTCAAAACTCCCAACTCTGTCCTCGCTGTTTTGTTCTGTCCATCTTTCCTCCATCTCTTTTTCAACTCTTTCTGCTCTTTCCCGCACTTTGTCTCGCTCTCTCTCTCTCTCTCTCTCTCGCTTTCTTCTCTCTTTTATCCATCCTGCACTCTCCTCCCATTTCATCCCCCTCTCTCTTTCTCTTCCTCTTGCAATCCCTCCGCTTACTCAAAATCTCCAACAAACAAACAAGCAGCGGGTGGCTTGCGTCTCATATCTATAATTCAAGCCAGTCAAACTGCAGCAAGTATTTTTGGCAAACACATGAAGTGGATCTCTCTGCATCTAGAAAGAGAGAGAGAGAGAGAAAAAGAGAATATGTTTTACCACCATGGCCTGGACTCGATACACAGGACGAGTATCCCAGCATTCAGCTGAAAGATTAAAATAATGTTTATAGCATTTCTGCATTCTGTTTTGTTTTGATAGAAAACACACCAGGGAAGGGCAGGGGATGATGGAATAGGGAGGACAGCCACTTTGCTTTGAGGATGACATGCACTTAAACTCTTAATTTTAATGAGAGAAAATAGACATAAAAATGAGATCTGATTCTTTGCAAATTGTATTAAATCACAATAAACTGTCCCAGCAGTCGGCACAGAGTCGCAGTCTTTCAGCATCGAAATCATTTAGAGGACAACCTGAAGAAATCGAATGTTTAAGAATATGTTTTCTACAAGAGAATATTCATATTTTGCCTTTTTACCTCAGGGCTTCTGTATTTTGCTCAAGGACACTGATGCAGCTGCATAACAGTAACTGACTGCTGGCATTATCCATCATACAGAAAAGCATCATATCCCCCCTGAGACTAAGCCAAACCACTTGTGGTGACAACCACTTATAACCATAAATGAGAGTCGAGGAAAACTAAAGCTGTTTTTCCAGGTGTTTGGACCAAACTCCAGAGTATAGTTTTCAAGTCCATCTGATGTTCTGAAACCGTTCACTTCTGGTGAAAGGAGTCCTGTAACATTCAATTTATTCTTTTGAGCCCCTCAAACACATGAACTGTGCAAACTCACAGAAGCAGTAAATTGTGTGTCGGTTAAAATTCTTCAGGTTTCACCGTGAAATCAGTTTATTATGGCTGAGTATACGCAGCGTAACATTCAGGCTCATTACAGAGGCAGATTTGTGATCACAGCAGCTTCTGTTTGGTCACAGATGATCACTGTAGTGTATTTAATTAACACATGTAACCCCTAGCCCTCAAATGCATCTCAGTCTTCAGATCATTTCCTCAATTCATCGATCAATCGTTTGATGTATAAAACAACTGAAAATGGTGAAAAAATACACATGGATGCTGGTGAAAAAGTTTGTAGAGCTCAAGGTGACTTTATTGAAAGTCTGTTTTTGTTCCCCAACAGAATAAATTCAAAAACATCCATCTTATTATAATGTAAGATGAGGAAAAGCAGCCAGTTCTCTCATTTAAGAATCTTAAACAGTTGCAGATTCATTGTTATAATAATTAGTATAATCATTAATAATAATTGCAACTAATAGTTGCAGCTGTGTGGTAGACTGTGGGTAGAAAGAGCTGTTTTTAAGGGTCAGAAGGGGTCAAACAAGCTGTATTTTCGGGCTTTCTGCTAGTATTGACATATCAAAACTCCACATATCTACATGGATGAAAATGTTAATTTGACTTATTTGCACCCATGTTGTGTTTTGCATTGTTTGTGCTCTGACCACAGAAATATAAGTGGGTCAACCGATCTTAGATGAAGAGTTGGGACTTTTTGCGGCCTGCGGTTGGAGGAAGGGTGGGAAGGGGGGGTGGGGGTTATGGTTGCCATGGTCACAGCATACGTACACTGTTTCCTCACCGCTGCACGGCATGTAGAGAGGGGACCAGCCCAGCAGGTGGGCCAAGAGAGGTAGAGGGGAAGAAAAGTACAGTAAGAAAGAAAACGAGAGAGAGAGAGAGAGAGAGAGAGAGAGAGGAGAGCAAAGAGGTGGGGCGCACTGCACATCCAGAGGAATCGCTCCAGCCGCTGGGGTAAAAGGAATTAATCAGACAGAATAAATTAGGACATGAAAGGAGAAAGAGAGGGAGACAGAGCAGCATCCACCCCTCCCTCTACACTGCCATCCATCCATCACTCTTTTCTTCCTTCTGTCTACTCCTATTTTTCCACATACATCTATCCATCCACCCATCTCATCCATCAACCATCTCCTTTTTGTGCTTCTTCAGTCTAGAGCTGAAACAATTAGTGGATTAGTCCGTCAACAGAACATTAATCGGCAGCAATGATCAACATTAATGCTTCAGTTCTGGTCTAACTGTGAATATTCTGCTGTTTTTTAGTCTTTAATGATAATAAATTGAATAAATTTGACTGTCAAACTAAATCGATTTAATCTAAGTGTGCTTTTGCTGTGTTTCCACAAGGAAAGTACTTTTAACCCAATCAAAAGCAACACGTAACACTGCTTCACTTTGCAGCCTTGACAGTTGGACATCAGCACACAGGATTCATAGATATATTAGAATATTAATTTTACATATTCAAGGACTTATTCGATTGTGGAGGCTGTTCTCCGTTCTGCAGAGTCCTTGAATCTCTAAGACCTTTCAAGGATTTCGGGAAAATGGCATTTATCAACTTATTCACGATCAAAATTAGTTCAACTTTTCTTTTCAGCCGTTGGAAGAATCCTGCAAAGAAAATCAGAAAGTCACAGTTTTGTAAAGAATGAATGAAAAATAGATGAAAAAGTTGTAGAAACATGGGTCAAGAAACATTAATGTCATTTTAAAAAGCGAATTAAAACCAGAAAAAACACTGCAGTTATAGTTCTGAATTTTGGTCTTTAGTCAGTTTGAAGTTTTGTAAGGGGTCAAAGGTCTCCTCTCTGGGCACTTAACATTTAGACTTCTGAGGAGACCCTTTAAGTGTTCTGGGTCAGCCCTTTAGTGCAGACACTGATCATCAGTGATGATAAATAACCGCGTTCTCACAAGTGTTTAGTGCAACAACCGTAATCTCTGGTGAAGGATGGTTTTTAAAATAGTCCTGAGCCGGACTGCTTGATCTCTCTGAGAGATGATGAAAGGACTGAGCTGATTGGACGGCGGCCTCAGCGTTCTGGTGTGTCACTCGCGTCATCTGATGACTCCCCCCTTCCAGACAATGTGTCTTCTGGGTGGGTTTGGGGTTCATGTCCATGATTCTTCGGCCTCCTCCTTCTCTACTAGTGTCAGCCAAATAAATAACACACTAATCTTGCAGAAAAAAGAGAAGTAGAGCTGAAGCAACTGCTCAGTTAGCCCAACAGGAAAATCATTGGCAACTTATTTTTGAATTACATTTTATGTGTGAAACTTAAAGTTGAAACAGTTATTGACAGATTAAGGTTGCAGAGGAAGATGGAGCGGAGGATGATTAAAAAAGAGAAGAAGAAGAAGACTGCACAGGAGACAAAATGCAGAAAAGGCAGAAAGAGATGAAAAGGGGATGTAGGAATGATTTACGGAATGAGACGGCAGCAAAAAGGGACAAGAACCGAATCCATGAGAGCTTGTTTGGCACATCATTCCCAAAAGTTTGGAAGTTTGGACACTGAACAGATAACACAACGGTGTGCATCAAAACCACCTTTCTTGGTCCTTCTCCAACATGCACTGTTTGGTCGGATTCCAGTGGAGGAAATTTGCTTGCTTGATTAGTCGATTGGACTGGCAACTATTTTTGATCAAGTTATTTCACACAAAATGGTTCCAGTTTCTCAGATGTTAGGCTTGAATGCCTCTCTTTGTGGTTATGAAAGTAAATTCGACAGCCTTGTATTAAACGTATCAGTATCTTCAGCATCTTGAGCCGTGTCATTGACACAAGTGAAGCAGGATAATCCAATCAAGATGGTTTTCACGCTCATTTGATGCCCCAACTGTTAATAGCTGTTAATGCCCGTGTGCGTGAGGGTCGAGGAGGGAGTGGACATTAACTTTGTTGTAGTTTCTCGACACAGACTGAGGGGTCAACACACCGATTCGAGCAGCTTGTACTTGAAGCATCCTTGAAAACAGCGTGGAACTTCAGTGACCTCATGACCTGCTTCACTGTCAAGGTTTATTCTGACTGGATGTGGCAATTAACAGTTTCTATTTTTGTGTTTCTGAAGTGATGGAACATTGAAAGAATTGGAAATTTGAGAGAAAAGAAGAGTTTTCTGACAGATTATAAAATTAAGTGCAAGTATAAATCTTCAAAAAGTCAATTGCTTTTAATATTTTTAAAGCACCATACATTGTATGTGTGTATGCAAATATGGGGGAAAAAATTGCATATCCAAAAATAAAATAATTCCTGTTTGGGTTTGGGGATGTGAAGGCCATTCAGCGCACTCTGCCCCCCAGGTATTTCTTTTGCATGGCCTTCAATGCCCCCATAACACACAAACGCCCAGGGATGAGATTATTTTGATACAAACATCAAAGCAGCAGATCAGACAGAAAGCACCGTGCACGTGAAGTGAACCGGTGGCCCAGAGGGCAGAAAGCATGTAAGCTGATTGAGCTGTCTGCTTCCCCAAAACTTGACTCAACAACAGTTGGCATACATGAAGAGTCAGCCATGTACGACCACCTCGTCAACGCCCCGATCGCTACAGACACTTGAGAGTCACATGCACTGTTGGAAACACACATACTCATGCATAACATGCATGTTGCTGTTAAAGGTAGCAGATAGCTCATTTTGGATTTTGGAACTTGTTTTGTGCAAAGATGCAGCTGACTTTACATATATTTTTGTAGATTTATCTGTCGTTTTATATTAATAATCAGTTGTTAAGCTTTTGAAGTCCACATAATGCCAAATATATTCTGAGATCCCAAGATTTGGTCTTTAAATGTCTGATTTTGTCTGATCAACAGTCCAAAACTCAAAAATATTCAATATAAAATGATATAAAACACAGAAAAACAGCAAATCCTCACATTTTAAAAGCTGGAACCAGCAAAATTTTGGCATTCTTCTTGATTAAAATAAAAGAAATAATTAATCAGTTATCAAATTAGTTGTTAAATAACTTTCTGGAGGTCTATTAATTGACTAATTTTCTTTTTCAGTAGCATTCTGGGACAGTTGTATTGTCCCACAGTCGAGGTGATAACGTCTTTTTCCATTCATAATTTTGTCACTTTTTTGACTTTGAAATTGCCGCACCGCTCCTTCCTGTCTGTTGTAAATCTCAGGTTTTGCAGGGTAAAAAACTTTCACTATTTACCTTGTCTGTGTCTTTTCTTGTGGTATCCGGTGGATGGACATATTTGTGTAATGAATGCATACTGGCACACAGGAAACACGTCACTGCAGGGGTTTTTTTTCAATGTGTGGCGGCATTTCCCATTTTGGCACATGTTCTGGTATTTAGGTTGAGTTGGTGAGTGAAAGTCCTCGGCAGCCGCACAGGAAAGGTTTCACAATGAGTGAGCGATAGACGCGCTCAGTCATCTTAGCAGGGGACGATACCACATAACCTGCGAACGGGATGACGATCACGCTGGGGATCTTTAAGAAGAAAAAAAAAAAACCTAAGCTCTGAGGCCTGGTGTTTTTGTCCCTTGTACGATACAGTAGGTGGAGGAAAAGATTCACCAAAAGGTCACTCATGATTGGGTTAAACTTTCATCCCAAACCGCAACCAGATAAACACACTTGTGGAAGTTTGACATTTCACACTGAAGCAATTCTGACTGGCTCATCTGAGAATAAGTGCCGCCACGGCAAGGCCCCTTTTTCCTTTTTGACAATGCTGTTATCAAACCGCTTTTTATATGTATATATTTATATATGTTTTGTTTTTTTCTCCCACAAGACGGACAAATATGGCTGTGGCCTGAAGTAGTCGCAGCATCTATTGTTTGAGCAAACCAAACCCTGGAGGAAGTGTGTCTCAAAGAGGATTTATGTCCTCTGTGGTCGCTTCATTTCCTCCCGTCTCCCTGTGTCAATATTTTTGTTACGGATGACTGCCCAAATGTCACAAACAAGTTGTTAATTGTGGAACGTTCTGATAGAAATAAACAAGTACACCATTAATTAGCTCGCTTTAGTACCAATCATTAGAGGTAATTTCTGCAGTGTAAAACCGTCACCGCAGTCTGGAGGAGAAAGTTGCCTGCTTGTCTGTCTCCATCCACTCATTAAGAGAGTAATAACTCATCTCTGAATGCCATCGCACTGGCTGGATTTGATTTTTTGCACGCAGTCACATCCATGTCCCCCGGAGTCGGCTGCAGCAGAGCAGAGTGTCGTCTGTCATAATGAGCCCAGAGGTTTTTCTCACCACATCGAGCCTGAGCTGTGATATCACATTAAGTGTAAAAAGTACATCTCCCTGCACTCTTTCCTGTCTCTTTTCTCTCTGTCTCTCAAGTCTGGTCAGTAGTACCGCTTGTATTAAACATTCTGCTACTGCTGCCATCATTGCCTCTTCTTATCATATGCATGCATACTAAATATGCATATGTGCAGGAGAACTGGGAAGCTGTTTAAAGATCTCTCTTAAAGAAATTACATGAATCATGAATCAGGAAGGATGGAAAAGCAATTCCAGGTGAAAAATGGAGAAATACAATACAAACGAAAGAACGCCAACACCTCTTTCAACTACATGTCTACAAAACAAATACCATTTCAACCATTACTCCGCTAAGACAAGTACAAATAGGAACTGTTTCTGTGGCAGCAGTTGTAGCTGCAGATCTAAAACATTTAGATTTAGTTCCAAAGTCTTCACACTGCCAGGAACAAAATGTTGGTGGTGAATCCACGATTCATTTATTTATTATGGAGTAAATTGACCGTAAAAATTACTGGAATCAGCTACCAAGTAACCTACGTGTCCTCTCTGGTAAAAGTAGTTCAGATAAGAGGAAAAATCTTTCATATCTTGATCCAAACAAATAACTTTTCCTTATCAAAACTTAAAACTGTTCCATCCCTCCTGACCCACACGCTGGATCAGGTCCTGCCTGAAAATTAAAAAAAAAAATTATATATATGTATATGCTGAGTAAAAACTGGAATCGTTGTTCGTGAGCATCACATGTTGCTGTAGAATGCATAGTAATATGTGTACACACTCACAGATCATTTCTGCCTGTTACTTACAAACAGCGGTTACTGATTCATCATGGCCGCGGCCCAGATGTTCCAGTGGTGTGTGGCAGCAGTGGACGGTGGTGGTGTATGCGTGTGCATGTGTTTGTGTATTTGCATGCACACCACTGGGCGTGTCCTTGCATACATGCATTCATGCATGCATATGAGCATTTGTGTGCGTGCGTGTGTGTGTGTGTGTGTGTGTTTTTTGTGTGAGTGTGTAATTGGGGAGTGGGCGGGCTTGTTGGGGGGTGTTTGGCCCTTTTTTAAACATAGCTTCGTTGTTATGGTTGCTTGGGCTTTGATGTTGTTCAAACCTCCAACTAAGAGGCTCTCATTTTGGGCTCTTGACTCTGGAGATGGCAATGACTTCCAGATTGGGAGACCTACTCACTACTCAAGACTGACTGCTGGAGTGGGACGGGCTGTGGGGGGTCAAGATCGGCAGAGCAGGTCACCCTTGTGGCACTGGGGTCAATGGTGGATGTACTGAAGTGTAATTGTAAATCAACAAAGCACAGGATTCTAACACCACAGCATTTGCATCCTGCGTCCCATGTGTTTCTTAAAACACTCGGTTAAAGATGGGAAAAGATAGTGGTTTTGGTTATAATACAGAGAACTATGCACCGTGCCTTGCGCTTTAAGTCTGCATTGACTTTTTCTATGTTTTACCAAGACCGCAATCTTTTGCTAAACTTAACCAACTGCTTTGAGTTGCCTGAACATAACCATGAAAACCTTTCCATATGAACATTTTGTATTGGCGGCAAACAGTTTGCACATGTGTTAAATATAAATGTTTCCTCGGTATGTCAGTATAAGAAGTCAAGGTTGTTTAAAGGTCCAGTGTGTAATATTGAGGGTAATCTATTTACAGATTATGGCAGATGTTTTTGTCTTATATAATCATGAGAAAATAGGAAACGTTATGTTTTTGTTACCTTAGAATGAGCTTTTTATATCTACGAACACCACGGGTCTCCTTCCACGGAGTCCACCATGGTTCTACAGTAGCCCAAAACAGACAGACTAAACAATGGCTCCAGGGCGTTTCAGGTTTTTTTAGTTTCTCCTCCATGCTAGGAAGGAGAGGATGAAGCGACAGGGTTGCAATTAACAACTATAGCACAAGATGCCACTAAATCATACATACTGGTCCTTTAAGTTTGTGACATTGTGTTCTGAACTGAACTGATATCAAATCACGGAGAAATCATAAAAGTGCTTTGGTTGAAGAGTTACAGCACGAGAGCAATGTGTTCTCAAGTAAACATGCTGAAACATTTAAATCATTATTTACGAAATGTGGCTCATATTAATAAACTAATTTGACTAGGGCAAAAGTAAAAAAAAAAGCATGCTTTATTTTTGTTGTCTCATACAAAACAGAAGATATTTTCTGGCAAATAGTCCAGATTTTTAGTCCTCAGAAAGTCAGGACCTTTTTTTTTTTTTTTTTTTTTTTTTTTTGTCTTTAGTCACACAGGACAGTTTCAAAATTGTTCTACCCGGTGTCACACAGTTCAGGTGTTTCCCACAATTCTGCCTTTTCATGTCCATGCATTAACCTTCCTCCTGGGAGTCGATTAAAATCAGATCAGGTTGAATCCAAACCAATCTAATCTAATATCAGTCTGATCTAGGCAACGAGTTTCCATGAGATCAAATGCTCTGTGAGATTCTCAGGTCTTCTATGTGAGGAGCTGCCACCTCATATTACCCCCCTTTCTCTCTCTTTCTGCATACCTTCTCTTGGTTTCTCTGCTTTGCACTTTCTCTCTGCATGCAGGTGTGGGGAATTTTACCGCGCTTTTAGACTCAGAGGTTTTTTTCCCCTCCTGTTCACCCACAAACACCCATATGTATATGCTCTCTCTCTCTCTCTCTGTATGTGTGTGTGTCTGTGTGTCTGTGTGTGTGTATGCGTGTGAAGTTACATTCACACAGGTGACCCTGCCCTCTGACCTCTCAGATGAAGGAAGCATTGAGGTATTTAGAACAGTGCAATTGTGTCTTTCTAAAGGACAATAAAGGGAAAACTCCCAACTACCTTGACATTTGACATGCACCACTTTGACAAAGAAAAAAAAAGACATTGTGTGAAATAATCACAGATTAAATAGATTTTTTTTCTACTGAATAGCTCCTGAAATTCAGGTTGTAGAATGATGGAATTCCAGGCTGCATAGGCGGTCAGGGTCTGGACACATCTACAGCTTTCACATTTCATATTTAATTTTATTGTGAGCATCGGACCTGTGATCAGCGGGGCTGGTGTCAGTGTTTTGGCTGCAAACCAACTAAACAGGTGCTTATTAGAAAACATCTCAAGCGAATTAAAACTGTCAAAGTGAAAAAACGGATGCTTCATTTCAGAAGTTCTTTTGTCTGAGTTGGTATTTTATTTCACTTTCATTTCAGATGATCCAGGAAATAAAATGACAAATTCTTGAAAGATGTAAAATTATAAAGCAACTACTGTATTAATAATCATTATGACTGGAATTGGAGCTCTCATAGTCATTTTGAGGTTACTGCTCATAAATAGCAGAAAATGTAGAAAGAGTTCTGAAAGCGTGATATGAAGAAGATAACCTCAAAACAAAGTTAGTTTCATCTTCCAGACTGGTAATGTTTTAAGAAACACTCTTAGTGCCTCATGCATATAGAATATTTTCTAACTTGTATCACAACTTTCTTCACCGGTTTCTTATTTCTCAAACAGCTCATGCATTTCGAGAGCTAATTTACAGATCACAGAATTAAAACATGATTTTATAAATGGTTGTTTTCGTTGGTCTTTGACAGACGGTTTATTAAGTGCAATCTCAATTCATTTGATGACAAAACATGACACGGTCGTGCTCAGATCTCTTTGTGAGAAGGCTCCTTCCAGCAAAGCAGTTTGATTGCAGCCACTTGAAAGGATTGCAGAGAGCAAGGTGAATTCACTGCTAATTCCCGGCGACCGTCCGTTTCTTATTTATTTCAACCACACCAGGGCAAGGATGACTGTGAAAGAAAGAGAGTGAATGAGTGTTTTCAATGTGCCATCTCCGTGAAATTTGAGATTAAAGACATTAGACTCAAAAGCACTCTGGAAGAGGGGAACAAAAGAGAGGACGTTTTAATTTCCGCTTCAAATATAAAAAGAGACGGATCTACTTAGTGTGTCATCTGAAAACTAAAGAATACATTAGAGGTGTTTTATCAGCATATGGTCCTCTAAATGAAGGCGTGTGTGTTTGTGTGTGTGTGCGCACTTATAAGCACGCAACTGCGTTTCTTTGCACACATGCGTATGTGAAATGCATACGTGTGTGTGTGTGTGTGTCAGGGTCAAGGTGGAGGGCCGTCATTACAAACAAGTGATGTCTGAGATCCCATTAACTCCTGTATTCAGCAGCAGATTTCTGTTCAAATAGAGTGAAGATAAAAGGCAGCAACAATATGCTGATAAATCAAAGGCCTTTCAAGTGAAATTAGACTACAGAGACACTGAGGGCTACATTTACGATTTCCTGACGCACATAAAGAGGTGTTGATATCTAATTGGAATTTTTAAAGTAATCGCAGCTTTGAAGTAATTACATCTTTGATGTAATCAACAAACAGGAGATTTATTATTCAGTGCTGCTGTGGTTGGTGTTTGGCAGAGGGTTTCTTCATGTGTATGGCTGCTTATATGATTAATGTATGCACAGTGATACATAGTATACTATGCCCTCTTTGAATGTAATTGAATGCGACAAAGAACTACCGATATAAACAACCTCTGTTTCTTTACTTTAAAGACATTGTGTAACTTAAAGGTAACTTTGGACTCATTTATGTTCAGTGTTTCTCGCACTTTTCCTTCCTCATAAAACATTTGCAAAGTCTTTTTTTATTGTGTAAGATTTATGGGGCTCTGTTTACTATACACTCGTCATGGCTGACATGGAATATAATATGCACAAGTATGTTTTCATTAGTATATATTCGTAAAAAACAGAAAAAAAGAATTACTAATACTGCCACTGCTTCTAGCGTGAGCCTTTTGTATCTACAGATGCTGTGGGTCCTCTTCCACAGAGTCCGCCATGTTGAACCGCTCTGTTTCTACAGTAGCCTTCAATGGACAAACTAAACACTGGCTCTAAATAATTAATAATAACCACCAGATGCTACGACATCCTACCCACTGGTCCTTTAAATTTTACACTATTTTCATCCATATTTGTTAGCTTTGTTAGCTTTTGTTGGGATACATTAACTTGCACATTACCACTGGCAACTGACAACATACCTGCAAGCCACTTGTAACAGCACTGCTCCACAGCGCTTCTAGTGGTTAAAAAATGGCGTAACCTGTTGCATAATGCATCACTTTGATACTGTTAAGAAAGGTATTTCCTGCAGATCTGCAGATTTAAAGGAAGCTACCTCACTTAAGTTGCACACAGACAAAAACAAATCACCACTGCAGCAAAAACTCAAATGTGTGTGAGAAACATTACAGTCTAATACAACACAGCGTCCAAAGTGACCATAGAGTTGTTTGTTAAGGGCAGCACAGACATGAAGATGTGTGTTGCTGCGTCATGATATCCCTGTCCCATTTCCTATTTAGTAAAGCAGAGGTTTTGTTACTTCCATTCATCTTTGCTTCTGGACCTTGACAGCTTCTTGTGTCTTGACATGTGTCAAATGATGCAGTGCTTACACAACGTGTCCGGTGTGTGTGTGTGTGTGTGTGTGTGTGTGTGTGTGTGTGTGTGTGTGTGTGTGTGTGTGTGTGTGTGTGTGTGTGTGTGTGTGTGTGTGTGGTGCCCATAGTCGTCACAGTAACGTGTTTGGAAATTCCAGATTTTAGCGAACACAGTGAGCGGGAAATGTAAGGGGGGGAGGGAATGTAGGGAGAAACAACTTCGTAGAGTGCTTGGAGCTGCACCCATTTCCAGGTGGGCACACCTGGCCAGTCGCTGCAGACAGTGGGGTGTGTCTGTCCTATTGTTCATTTCAGAAGCGTCAAAATCGTTGGAAGCACATCCTCCATTTGAACCATTCAGACTGTCCTTACACTTCTGACTGAGCACATATTTTCCTATTAAAAAAAATAAATAAGTCAAGGTTCAGCCGGTCACAGTTAAAAACCCTGTATTTACTATTGATTTGTACTATGAATTTATTCTCTGACGATTTATGTCGGTCTGCAAGGGTGGGTTATTCTACTCCTGTAAATTAAAGGGTGAGTGAACTTTTCCCTCCATTGCGTGTGCGTGTGTGTGTCTCTCTGTGTGCATGTCTGTGTGTGTGTGCACCTGAACATGTGTGCGTGCGCACTTTTGTGTGTTTCCGTTTCAAAGATGCTGTAAGTGTTATTCGATCTTTTTGCGAGTGTGTGAGTCTGCCCCACACATGCGTGTACACACTTGTCTGTCTCAGCTAAGGTAATTATGTGTAAGTTGTGTGAGTGTATGTGTGTGGTGGGGGTGAGGAGTGGAGGAAGGGGGGGGGGGATTTCTTTTAAATACAGAGGGGTTGATAATTATGGGTTAAATGAGTGCTCTCAGTCAGCCTCCCTGAGTGTGTGTAAAAAAAGGAAGGCGCAGCTAAAGCCACTTCAAGGCCGGCTAATTACCCCGAGGAAGAGAGGAAACATAAATGGACGATTTTGCGGCTATAATGTTACAGCAAAATGGCTACATCAACCTCAGCACGTGAAACGGAGCCACAGCTTACTTTTGAAGGCTCCTAGCAGCCCTGCACAGATGTGTGTGTGTGTGTGTGTGTGTGTGTGTGTGTGTGTGTGTGTGTGTGTGTGTGTGTGTGTGTGTGTGTGTGTGTGTGTGTGTGTGTGTGTATCCATATGTGCAAAATCTGTGGACAAGCAGAATACGTGTGTGTGTGCATGTGTCTGTACATGCCTTGTGAGGTGAGTGTGATCTGTGTGCAATAATTCACACCTGTGTATATTCTGTATGCGTATAGCAGTCACAGCATTGTGCCTGTGTGAATGCTGATGTTTGTCACTGCTCTTTTTTTTTTTTTTTTTTGTTACATGCAAAAACTCATTTAGATATTTGTTGACTCGAAGTGTTTTACATTCAAGCCTCATGTCATCTAACACACATGCACTCTGGTGACACACTGCTGAATACCCAGTTTTGGGATTTTCCCTGCAAAATGTCATTGCTGCTGCTGAAAATGTAAAAACTGCATCATTTTATTTTTCCCAGGCCGGGACAGATCTATGTATCTCCAGAAACAAACGAGAAACGATTTGCATTACATACCGCACAAGTGCGGATAAAGAGCGGCATATGATGCATCTGAAAGTTGAATCGCTTTGAAGGCAACGGAATCATCAAGAGATGGGGAGATAATATAAGATTACATATGCATATTTTAAACATATTTCTTTAATCCAGACAGATTCTGCTGCTAGTTTATAAATATAATGTGAGTGTTGCCTAGTTACCATTTTTTGAATTCTAAACGCCCCTTAATGTTGAAAATCTAAATGTTCCAACACATCCAACTTAATGCTGACTAATCTAGAAATGCCTGAAACAGGTTGTCTCACGTCGTTCTAGCTTATTAGTGAAAAGCTAATTTTAAAGGTCCAGCGTGATTCGAAAGATTTCTAAGTATTTTTTTGCAGGAATTGAGTATTCATGAGTATGTTTTCATTCGTGTATAGTAACCTGAATATAAGAATCATTGTGTTTCTGTTGTCTTAAAATGAACCCATAATATCTACAGTAAGAGCGGGTCCTCTTCCATGGAGTCCGCCATTTTGAACCGCCATTTTTGTACAGTAGCTCAGAACAGACAAACTACAACTGATCTAGATATGACCTTTATTAATAGGAATTTTGCAGCCTGAATTTTTCCTACATGCTAGGAAGGACAGGGTGAGACATGGAAGAGTATTCATTTGGTTGCAATCTGTAACTTCACTGCTAGGTGCCACTAAATCCTACACACTGGACCTTTAATCGTTCCAATTGCTAACTTTCATCTTGAACACAGCATTATCCACAAAACATTAGTTTGTGCTGTTGGAAAAACACAGAAGAATCAGTGAGGTTAAAGACATTAACACCAGGTACGACTCCTCTACTTGTTTTCATGGGTAAATTAATGTTTTCACCTTAAAACCTACTTAGCATAGTGTTTAATAAAGTGTCACCATGACAACATGTATCTGTTCTCGCGCTGTAAGGGGGCCAACAAGCCATTCTGTCAAAATCTATGCATATTCCTTAACCCACAAGGCTCCTCCTGCGTCTCTGAGTGCTTCTCTTCATGTTATTATGAATGCAGACCACCTTATCTAAACCCTCTCCACCACCACCACCACCTCCACCCTGCTCCCACACTACCTCCTCCCCTGCACCTCCTCCCCCACCCTCAAACCTCACGCCCTTCGGCTCTCCGGTACAGAGGCAGTGCGTTTTGTTTTCATGTGTCTCAACATTAAAAGCGGTTTAGCAGTTTGATCTTAGCAGCCGTGTAGCATACACATGAGGGGTCCGTTTGTGGATGTGTGTGTGTTTGGCGTGAGAGAGAGTTGAAGATGTTGATGGATAGGAAAGAAGCTGTTGAAAGTGTGTGTGTGGAAGGGGGGTGAGTGCGTGTGTTAATGTGGAGTGGAGCGTGTGGAAGCTCTGACTTTAAGTGATAAGGTATTCACTTTGTAACTCAGCAGGAGGCCCAGCAAGTAGCACTAGATCTGCCCCTCTGTAGTGCTGATGTTACACACTTACACACACACACACACACACAGACACACATGCAAATAGTTCATCACACACTCAGCCACACACACACACACACACACACACACACACACAGAAGATCGTCCATCTCAGTGTACAAAATAAAATAACTTAAAAACTTTTCTCAGAAATATTCATATACATGAAAATCTCTGCCAAGCTTTCAAAGGCTTTATACAGCTGGGAGACACACACACACACACACACAGACACACACACACACACACACACACACACACACATTCATATTTGCACAGAAAGAAGCATATTTATACCCGCCTCCCACAGTAACAATTACAGTACCCAGTCCACACCACACACACATATACACACACACGGCCCCGTTCAAACATATGCAGTGTAACTGTGTCCCAGGCTGCCTGGTTAGCTGCCTCCAACATTGCAAACCGCTGTGACATATCGTATGTCGGCCAGCATGCTGTGAGCATTAGCAATAACTGGATTTCACGTAAGTTATTGAAAGCCATTTGTAAACAGAAACATGAAAGCAAACAAGCTCGCACGCAGCCTCGCTGGATCATCAAAGGCTTATCGATCAAATGGGCCTCCTCCTTCTCCTCCTCCTCCTCCTCCTCCTCCTCCTCCTCCTCCTCCTGCTCCTGCTCCTGCTCCTGCTCCACTGAAAACCAATGGGAGCAAAGTACAGCCCATCTATTTGTTCCAAACCATGTTTTAAAATGTTCAGCTTTCTTCCTTTCTATCTTTCATTCTTGTTCAAATGGATTTCTGGATCGGCGAGCAAATGCAAATGTTCTCACCGGTGTAGACAAATGCGGGAAATGTTCAGAGAGTCTGACATTGGCGTCTTAGTGAGTCCGTCTTAATCTTGCAATCTTGCATAAGCAGTGATTCAATTAAGGGAAATAAAGAGATAGAATTGAGATTTTTCTAAATCATATCTGGTCTTGAAACAAATGAAATAAAGCAAAACATGCATCCGTGTGATGTTCTTTGATCGTGTCCAGCAGTCTTATCATGAATCCTGAAATACATGTGTCACAAATGTCATAAATCAGTCCTGCATCATGGATTATATTACCTTAGGTCTTATTTTCATCTTTTTAATCATCACCACACTGACATGTGGGAACTTTCTATCACAGCTCCAATTGCAATATGTGATCGTAATGAGTAGGTGTAAAAAAAAAAGAAAAAAAAAAAGGCAGGTGATGAGAAAGTCTCAACTCCTCGAGACATTTTTAGTGTGTCAATCTTTTTAGTGTGTAGCAGTTTCACAAGTTAATCTGAGGACATTGGTGTGAAAAAAATGCGGCAAACCATATGAAATCATTAATATTTAAATTAATTGTGTCTCCCTTGTGTATCGTCAACAGTCCAACAAAGTGTCGGTGGTGCAGCAGTCTCACGGCATGCATCCGTTGACGTCCCTCCTGCCCTACAGCAACGAGCACTTCAGCCCGAGTCCTCCACACCTGCCCACAGACATGAGCCAGAAAACAGGTGAGAACACACACACACACATACAGTACATACCTGCACACACAAGACAGAAGTTTATGTAAACGCACACGTACTGTAAGGCATAGACGTGGAGACGCGCACGCACACACACACACACACACACACACACGCAAGTAAACACAGACGTAGTCCAGACAGCTGCCGAATTGTTGCTGAAATCCTCGTCCACATACACACTGCAAGCTATTTGTTCTGTCGACACATCATTAATCTCACACACACACACGCGGGTTGTCTTAATTTACGAGAAACACACACACAAAGAAATGTAATATAACAAATGTAATATATTCATATTCTTGTTTTTTTTATATATTTCTCATTCCCTCCCCTTTCCCTAACACGCACACACACGTATTACGTTCATGTTTGTCAACCCCACCTCCCTCCTCACACATAGACACACACGTACTCAGGCACGCACACAGTGTGTGAAGTGGCAGTACCGGCTCCGTCAGCCTGTGGCGGTTCCTTGGCTGCTCTGAAGTGGCCTGGTCCTCTGAAGGGACCGCCAGCCACACACACACACACACACACACACACACACACACACACACACACACACACACAAAGATGGAAACAATTAGAGTGACAATCGCACAAGCCATCGCCGAAGCACACACAAGGTTCTCCTTAGCAAGCGCCGTACATACAAACACACACTGTACTCTGTTTGAAAGTCACAAACAAACACACCCTGACATTTAAACACTGGAGGATTCTTGCTTCAAGGCATTGCTACAAGGGTGCCAGTGTTGGTTGGTCAACCCGTCTCTTTATGTGTCTCACTATACAATATATCTAAGCTACTGACCACATTACTGTTGAATATACTGAACGCATTCATCATCCCCAGAGGATTTATAGTCACAACATGAAATTACTGTCGCTGTCAGGTCAAAGGTCAAACTTTGAAAATCCCTTTTGAAAAAGAGAAAGATTGTCATTGACTCTACTGAACATGTTCATTGTCCCCAGAAGACAAACATGATGTACATGTATTCAAAAGGAAACTCCACTGATTTTCTAGAGGCATGTTTGGCAATGAAGAAGAATGTGTGGAATAAAAAAAGATAGTAATTCTGCTTTCCATTGTCTGACAGTGTTATAGAAGTACAATGCTGTATGCACCACGGTGCAGCTGGCTGTGGGTAGCTGGTCGTCCGTTCTCAACTTCTCCTCCCCACATACTAAAGTGTCCTTGTGCAAGACCCTGAACAACAAATTGCCCCAGAGGCTTGTGTGTGTGAATGGATGGAGAAGAGGCAATTTACTTGCAACATCTGTAAAACTATTGACAGAATACCTCAAAGGGAAAACAAGATTCATTATTGAATTTGTATTGTGAATTTTTAACCCATACAAGCTACCTACTATGAGCTTCAGGGAAGGAGACAGATGTGTAAACCTTGAGACCTTGAGGAAAAAAACATTTTTTTGGCAAGTGTGCGGGGTGAGCAATGAGTGGGCGCCATCCTGGAACACTTTATACAGTTCTCTTTATACATCCACAACCTTTTTATTTTGAGCTTTTCCATGAGATTTATTGAGCATATGTATTGCTTTAATTATTTGATGTAATTCAGAGTAGTTCTCTTGGTTTATGAGTGAGGTTTATGAACTACACTGCAGTTTGGAGTTTTGGCTAATAGTGACAACCAGAGTAAGAAAGATGTATCAGAAAATGTAAAGATCCAGTGTGTCAGATAAGGAGGGTTTACTGAACATGGCAGAAATGGGATATAATATGCAAAATATATTTCATTAGTATATAATCACCTGAAAATAGAAAATGGTGGAAACTGTATTAAAATATTTGTCTCTACGCTTCCACTGTAGTTTCTCATTCACACTGTTGTTGTTGTTGATCAATGATCCTATATCGGCTGGTCTATTTTTGATGGATGCCATGTCAAGCAGCGCAGAACAGATGACAGAAGTCAGCCACAGAAAGGATATAGAGAATCTGGTCAGTTTTCAAAATAAAACACCCTGTGCAAACTTCAAATCATAAAAAAACAGACAAAAGGGAAACGTTTTAACTACGTAGCCTGTTTCCTCATGGAAAAGCATGTGAACCAAGGAAAGCAAATCTGAGCAAGTTAACAGCTGATGGTGGTGTATGGAGCATGGAGAGTGGACCAAAGCAGACCACAACATCGCAGAGCAGTGCTCAGTGGACTCCAGGGGTAACACTGTCTGTTTTTTTTTTCTTAGCCACGTCGAAACTGAAGTTTCTGAGTCTGAATGAGATAATTGAGGATTTAGACAGTGATGATGACAATAAAAGAAATTACACTTTTTTTTGTTTTGTTTTTTTCCAGAGAAGAGGAGAAAAACTGGAGTAGAGAACGAGGTTTAGAAGAAAAAACAGAAACTTGAGTTGAACAAAAGTCCTTTCTAGGCCCTGATTAGATATTGGAGTCTGACCTCAGGCAATCTTTTGCCTGCTCTGTCTGGAAAGCCCCTTTATACTACAAAAACACTCTCCTCATCTGTGTGTGTGTCTTTGTGTGTGTGTGTGTGTGTGTGTGACGCTACCACTGTGACTCAGCCCTTAATGACAGACTGAGCCACCTGCTTCTAACCCCCTTACACACACACACACATACACACAGCTAACACCTGGCTGCTGCACATAACCTTTCTCACATCATCTCACCTGATATCTGACTACTTTTCCACTCAGGAACATCATGCAGTGCACGCACACACACTCGCACTCAGACACAACCTTACCTCATTCATAATGTCATTCGTCAGCTCGTCACAGGCAGGGGTTACCTCATCGGTGATGTCATTTTTTGGCACACCTATCTACTCCTCTGTCTTCAAACTGTTCTCCTGCATCGCTGAGGTCAACAATGATCAATAAAGCTTTATACCTGTTGACAGAAAATTAGTGGATTAAAGCTGAAGTATGGGGAGCTCTTCAGAGGCACTTCTTTTACCTGAAGTATCCACTCCTGAGTGCCACGGAGTAGATTTTGTGTACTGTCTAACTGGAAAGCTGATGTTCAGTTCAACCAAAAAGGGTGTTTTCTTTCCTATTTGTATAAACTCTGGAGTTCTGTGAAAAGAAAAATGATTCCTGAATTCACAAGAGAAGACAAAAAAATCAAGATAAGTGAGGAAAATAAATACAATTTTATATATTCCAATAATCATCTCACAACCCCTCATATTTTTCATGGTTTTGATGCTACTGGTCCAGCAGAGAGAGTCCTAGAGAGAGCATTCGGTAACCTGCAGGGACAAAGAGAACAGGCACAGGCGCCTACACTCAGCTGAATCATCCTGATTCATGCTTTCTCTGAAGTTTTCCGACGGTAATATGAGTCACCTTTATTTATCTTAGTAATGCAAATCTCCTTTTGGGCTTTCTAATGGAAACATTTCAAATCCACCTGAGATTTTTTATTCACTTTCAATCAGCCAGTCATGATCAGATTGAACTGTTCGTACAGTTTCAGATTTCATTTTTGTACACACATTTTCCAGCCAGTGTGTTCAGTGTATGTGGTTGCAGTATGTCATTTTTATCACGATTTGAAGATGAGTATATGCATATGAACTGTAAATCAGGGCAGGTTTATATCAGCCAATATAAAACCTGCATTAATTAAATTTAGTAGTACCTTTTTCATCTTTGCCAAGACTCTCTCAGTGCTGTCACCATCTAATCACTCCTAATCTTCATAATTTGTAGTCAGTGTTGAATTCAGGTTTTCTTCTTGTTCGATTTTTCTGCCTTTGCTGCTGTCATATCTGGCATTAGTTCTTATCCAGCAGCGGAGCATCATTTGGGGTTTCTGTCCTTTGAAAAACAAAATCAAATTTGAAGTCACTGACTGGCAAGTCACTGGCATTTCAGATACATCTCAATAAAACATTTTATTATATAAAACAGTAACTGCCGCAGTGCCTTATGATCAAAAACTTCTTCCCTTGCTAAGGTTCCATCATTTTCTGATTTTGCACGGTAATAAGTGTTATAAGTATCATGTTTTTAAAAGATCTTTTGATTGTTCGTTGTCTGTTAACGGTTTTCAAATTATAGTTATACATTTCCTCCGGGTTCACCTTTTATAGATCTCTCATAATCATTTAATCTCTTGTCATTTCTGTGCTCTGCCAGTTTCCCTCACTCTCCAGGCCTGTAATTATACCACTCATGCATCACATGCATGTAAAGGCTGAAGGAAAATCCAAGATGTGCTTAGCATTTTTCTTTGTTCTTGAATCTTTTTTGCGGCCTTGTCCCTCTTTCTACATCACCAGTGATGTGTGAAATCCCAGGCTTAACCACCAGTATAAATCATTTAACTCCAGTTACTCTTCGCATTCAGAGGCATCATGTTGTCCTTCCTGCTTTTTATGTCATCACGTTGGTGACAGCCAATAGGATTTTATTCTGATAACAGCTCATTGTAGGTTGCTATAATAATCATGCAATATAAACAGTGAAAGTCTGTTCTGCTCAAAGTTGAAACCTCTTTAACCTTCTTTGTTGTACATTGAGCTCACAGCTCTCACTAAATTCTCACTGCACAGATTATTATTTATTTTTATTGTCCCCTAGTCATATTTCAGCTTTAATGCCACAATTTTCCCTTTAATTTCCCCTTATATATTGCAACACCTGTCTCATAGCTTGTTGTGTTTGATTTACCAGGCATAAAACATATTCATTCACTTAAAAATGGTTGTTGAAGTGTAGAGGAATCTATGTCAGACCAGTTTTTGCCTCTTTGGGGTATCAAAAACAACATTTTGGTAAAATACAGATTTTCCTAATCCCCGCTCTAAATTTAGCGGCAGTGCAGTTTCCAAACATGACACAGGAGGTACAGACTTTGTCACACCTAAGCCCCCCATCATCACCCCATGATACTGCAGGAGACTTAAAATAAGAGACTTACAGTGACTGGGATGCAGGGATGCCAGTTTCCGTGGTAACAAGGGAGGCTGTGTCTGTTTATGCTCCCGTTTTTTGTGTTCTCATGCAAGAACGCTAGTTAGATCACAGCAATTTAAAAGCTCACTTTGATATCACAGTTATGTGTGACAGAGCAGGCCAGAAGAAGGAAAAAAGTGGAATGAAGGATCTTTTTAAAAATGCTCCCAGAGAACTGTACTTTTTCTCATAATTCAGATTTTTATCTCACCAAAACTTGTTTATGTTTAGTAAACACTTTATGATATATTTAATTTGTCAAACTAGGTTTAAATTTTTAGTCAAATTTGGAAATTTGGATAATTATAGAAATTATTACTCATTACTCTAAAAAGGCTGTGGTGTTTGACATTGTGTGACCCAGCTGGTCAGTCCAGTCAGTTCAGTCATGTCTTCAGTCGACCATAACACCACATTAAGCATGTGATTCAAAAGTAGTTGATCGTAGTCGATCCACCACCGTCACTTTGACTGTTTCTCAGATATGACTGTTCGCTCGGACAATGGAGCGTAAAATACAGAAAGAAAAAGAAGAAGTGAAACATGTCTGCTCTCTCTCGCACTTTAATGTGCAAGATTGACACTGATTAACACTTACTGTATAGTCTCATATGGACTTCAGGTATTACTGTACGTGTGCTGCAGAAAGAGTGTGAATTGCATAACGCATGTTCTAGTCACCTGAACAGAACCTTGATCTGCCATTACATTTCTGAGTATTTTAAGTGTTACTTAATGATGATAATGATTAAGGCTGATGAATAACAAGTATCGTCTGCGTAAAGCTTGATATTTCTTGTTCCCCTGTGCTGTACAGCTCCAATGTTGTACAAAAACTGTTCAGTGAGCAACACTGTTGCACTGGGCAACATGTTCCTTCATTTCCATAAACACACACTGTGACCCAAAATAAACTACAAATACACATACAAGGTCCCACTGCTGTAAATACTCCCAAGAGCACAAAATGTGTTACCGTTGCTGAAAATAGTCTCCAACAAATACACTTTTGCATTTTACACCGAGCTGTTTTTGGAAATAATTCCCTTTATTTAACTGTATTTTTTTTATTATTTTCTATTATTTCTATTTTTTATTTACATCATTCGGCGTGGTGCATTGAAAGATTGACTAATGCATTTTTTGTTGTGTTTGTTTTTATGCCATTGTTATACAGTATTGGCAACCCAAATCTTTTCCGTTCAGGCGAAGTGAAAGTTTAGTTTAAAAAATGAAGTTTCAGTTTTCAGTTGAGGGGTTCATTTCTAAGCTCAACGTTGCATAAGACCACAGCTCTTAATTCAATCACAAATATATTAAATTATTGAATTAACATTTTACATTTACACATTTGATTTCATTTCAGTCACTTGATTTGTCTCCAAAGATGAAATCTACAGACTAAAACAAAGCACAGAAACATACAAATTTAAAAACGAGGGAACTTGGAGAGCACAAGTGAAAACTTATATCCTGACTGGCTATTATGTTCTCATGTTGTGATTTCCTTTTACATTTCGATGATGAGATGAGAGTGTGAGTCACTCTGATTAAAAACAACATGAGAAAAAGAGAAGCTGTGTATTGGAAATGAAATGTGATGAATAATGAGACCCAAAAAAAGTTATATTAATCATGGCTTTTATAGCCTGTAGTTTTACACTGTAAAAAAATGACTTTTACTTTTACTGTGACTTTTGATGTTTGGACTTAACAAAAGTGACTGTTCCTGTACTTGTGTAAAATTTGTCAGCACTCATTACTGCCCTTACTGTAACAAAACACTACAAAGTTTCTTCTGGTCTTGAGCTCTTTTATGTACACCACACAGGCTGGTTGTCAAGTCATTTAAAGGCTCAGATGCTGTAGCACTTGCACTCTCAGTGGTTATAACCACCGCAGCACATTATCAGTGCAGAAATACTATTTTCAGCTCCTCAACACTCAGCTCAACAGCACGCGTTCTGATACCGAGCTCACGCAGAGCTTGGTTTGACTCAAATGGTTTCCCTTTTAAGTGTTTCCCGAGACGCTGACATGGAGACCGTGAGATAGTTGCTGTAGTTGTCATTAGACGGGTGCTTTTAAAAGGGGCATTCCAAAGAAAACTGCCCCATTACTGCTGCCAATTTTCCCCTTCAGGTTTCCCAACAACAAAAACAGGGCTGATAGCAAAAACGTGACTTACAGAAACCAGCATCATGTTTCCATCGTGTTCAAGTGTGACTTATTATTTGATTAACAGTCAAAATAAAACTTTTGTACATTGTGTTTATGATTTTCATGTTAGCCGTACAGTCATTTCAGGGAACATGGTTGATTTGGAAAGAGGATGTTAAGCTAACACTTTAATTATCAAATGCAGTATTAACATTTATTGTTTTTGATGCTTGTATTCATCAGTATTCTTAACTATCTATCATAAACAGTTTAATCTGTTGAGTTCATTTAACAGTTCACTTTTATCCTGTACAATTTTAACATGGACAGAAAAATCTATACTAGCCTCAGGGCACATTCAGACTGACGATAGGCCTCTGGCAAAACAACAAAATGGCTGATGTTGGTGCACTTGAGCAAGCTATCTGCGAAAAGACCACATGCAAAGATACTGCACTGCTGTTTGTACTTTACCTCTGAGGCATGGTAGCAAAGATTTTCTCTGTTTCAGTGCTTGCAAAGTAAAGTGTAAAGATAACACGTGCTGCAAGGCATTCTACCTGGAGTTTCATGTTTTCCCCCATTCTGTATAGCTTCATTATTTATTACAATTTAACTCTTCATCATTAAACTGGAGAACCAAACACTGAGCCAAGTTGCCGAATTCTCTCAAAATTGCCATAATTAAAACATTTGATTGCGTTTTCAGTTTTCACAACAGAACAATCTTTACCTTCCGCCCACCGTTAGCAGTGCGTGTGAATAATTTCAAGCCTGGTAATTGGATGTTTCTTGCTGAAGTGCACCTTGGGAGTCACTGTTACCTTTGAAATCAAAGTACCAGATATTTTCCAACACAGTTGTTAATCTTTTGATGATTCAAACAGGAACGTTTCATGTCCATCCAAGCCATAAAAGCACTCCACCTGTGAGTCACATAATATTGTCTGTGGCAAAAATAAATGGCTCACTTGACGACTCTACTGACGCAAAATGTTGCACTTTTATTGGTCGACTTCTCCAGATCATGTAGCACAAAGTTGAGCCAGAAGTTGTTTTATTTTTTGTTGTTGGTTCTTGGTTCTGCATGTGTCGCTCTCTTATGGATGTAAACGAGGATTCCGTGTTTTGTCACGCAGTGCTGTGAGTCTGAACACCGCCTTAGGGTAAACCCTGTGTTTACAGCAAGTGGAATTTTCCCTGATAACCTGGCCTCTATATGTTGAACCTTGTTTATGTGTCTTGAGTTTGACACGAGCTCCTGAGAAACTTCCTCCGTTATGTATCCGTGACACTTGCAGACCTGTGACTGGAAGATGTAACACCTGGGATCAGAGAACCAAAAGTCCCCTCTTCCTCTTTTAGTGTTCTCATAGCTCCTCTTTAAACCTATTTATCACGATGTCTATGGAGTAATGTACTGTGTAAGACACTTTGAATATCTGGCTGGGAAACCATAACTGTCTTGTTGTAAACAAATTTGATTCATGCACTAGCAATAACCTGCTACCTCACTGAGTGTTCAATTTAAAAAATTAAATTTAAGCTTTCTAACGCTTCGACTTGTTTTGACTGAAGAGCTGACTGAAGTTTATTTGTTTACAGAAGTCACATTATTAAAAATAGATATACATGACTAATGAGGAAATAGTTTTGTTGACAGAACAGAACATCTTTTTTTATCTTGTATTTGTTGTGTGGTGGAGAAATAAACCAGGGGAGGCAGAGGAGAAGGCGAGAATGAATGCAAAAGAGATAAGGGGGACGGATGAATTCTGGGAACGGCCGAAGGGAAGGACGGAAGAAGGGAAGGAAAAGAGTTGTAATGGAGGAGGGAGGACGGAGGAAACAAAAGAGAGGTAAAAGGTAAAATAGAGGTGAGAAGGACAGAAACGAGGAGTTGGAGGGTCTGGACAGTGGAAAGGCGTGGCGGGACAGACAGAGGGAGGGGAGGACGGATCGGAGTGGTGAGACAGGTCGACTGACTCAGTCACATTCCTGTCGTCCAGATTTATAGTGGCTCGGGGTCCTGAAACAGGCCCGGAGCCGCGGCCAAATTACAGTCATCTAGAGCATTCCACTGCTGCAAACACAGGTTAGCAGCCGGGCCGCGCTAAGTGCTAGGTGCTGCTTGTTGACAAATGACTTCCTTTGAAGGGCACAAAGAGGGAGACAGAGAGAGACTGGATATTTACTGTGTGAGGGCACAGAGTCGAGCTGTCTGTGTTTCTTTTGTTGGAAAACATTTTTGCTAAAAGTAGAGATGAAGTATGTGAGATGGTTTGTTTGTGTGCATGTTTGGGTGTGTGTCTACCCGTGTCTGTGTGTGTTTTTAAAATGTGGGAACTTTTACCACAGCCAGTAACTTTGTCTAGTATAAACCAGTGAAACCAACTGGCGACATCATCTCCCAGTGGAGGGTCCCACACACACACACACACACACACACACACACACGCTATCATCACACGCACATACTGTGACAGGATGGGAACAGAAGTGTGTGACCTGTGTTAAGGGCATCTTTGTGCTTAATACCGGGTTCCCAGACTACTAATAGCACTAATAGCCCATCATGCCTGGGGCAATGGCCAAGGGCTGCTGACCTCACCTGTGTGCACGTGTGTGTGCATGTATGTGTGTGTGTGTGTGTGTGTGTGTGTGTGTGTGTGTGTGTGTGTGTGTGTGTGTGTGTGTGTTAAAAAAAAAATTGCAACATTTATGAAGTGTTTGTACTTGTGTTGTCGACAAAATGAAAGAGATAAAAGAGTGATTACACTGATGTTAATGTGTGTGTGTGTGTGTGTGTGTGTGTGTGTGTGTGTGTGTGTGTGTGTGCGTGCGTGTGCGTGCGTGCGTGCGTGCATGTGCGTGTGTGTGTCCGTCCTCCAGGGGTTCACAGGCACCAGTCCCAGGACCTCTCAGGGTACTACTCCCTCCCTCCAGGCGGCGTCGGCCAGATCACTCCCTCCATGGGCTGGTGAGTTTCACATACATACATACACACACATATCTGTACATGCTGTGACTCACTCAGTCCTTTGTGTACTCACGATGACCTCGTTATAGCTCAGAATATTCCCCTAACTTTAAAGGAACACATCAGGTTTCCCTGTTACACAATGAGAAATGACATATAGCAGAAACTGTTAAACAGTTAGCTGATAGGGAGAAAATTATTCTGCAACTAAAATACAAAAAACTGTTCTAAATGTTAAATTTTTCTTTGGATTTTGTGACAGTGAACAAAACAATTTGAAAATAATCATCAGATAAATCAAAGATGAAAATAATCAGTAAGATGCAGTCGTAAACTGATGCTGCAAAAATGAGGACAAGAACTGAAGAGCTATAATATTCTGAAATTCATGAAACATTAAGATATGCAGTCTCCATCACTCACTGCATCACTTCATTGTTTGCAATCTCATGTCACATCTCTGCACAGCAGCTTAATGTTGTATTTTAAAAATGTATTAGCTGATAACACAGATAATACTCACTTCTCATCTCTGTAAGGATAGCAAAGTAGTGGATAGTATTCATTTTTCATCCAAAAAATGACTTGTTCCAGCTTCTCAAACGTGAATTGTTGCTGTTTTTCTTTGTTTTCCATCACAGTAAACTGAGTACTTTTGTGTTTTGAACTGTCCAAACAATTAATTCAAATATGTCAGCTTGCATTTTGGGAAATTTGATGATATTTTTTTATTATTTTCCAACATGTTAGAGACTAAACATTTAATCGATTTTATCAGTAATAAAAAATAACCCTCTGCCCCAGCCCTACCAGCATCCCTCTGCTGTTTGGTCTAATTGTAACATAATTTGCACCATTAATCTGTATCTCGTATAACCTCTAACCCTCAGACATTCATTTTCCCAACCGACTCTTCTCCGACCTTCCCAAACACCCCATCATCATCTTCCCACAGCATCACATACACATACACACATTCACGTACACATACTCTGACCCAGGTCAGTGTTACATATATCACTGTCTCACCTGGTGTCAGAGCAGCTAACCCAAGGCCCCGTTGGCATGGAAACCTCCTCCTTTGATCCTCTATGTTTAGGGCTCTTACATCAGTCTGTGGCCTCTGGTCAAAACAATAGGAATGTGCACAACTGCAAACTTTAAATGAAATGTCAGTGTTGAGTAATAACTTCACTGCTAACAGTCTAACAAATACTAAAAGTCTATCTAGTCACAAGTATGTTTTATTGGCAGGCTCAGGTGTATTCTGGCCTTAAATATACCAGCAAAAAAATCCAAAAATTAAACATAAAATGAGCATGTTTTGGCCTTTATCCACTGCGTTGTGTTTTGGTTTACAGTGGTATAATTCCTCTTAGCATGTGTCTTCATTTTCCCAATTGTTCCTCATGGGGACGAAGCAGCGGCGGCCTGCAACGGTCACATCTGTTCCATATTCAGTTGTTTCATTTCGAGTTTCCATCAATACCGAGTCGATTGTGAGCTCGCGGTGTCATGCTGGTTGATTGTGAACTTGTAATGTCAGACTTCAATTGATTTATGGATCAACACAAATCCATTTATTACAACCTACAGTATCTGTGCCTGAACAAAATCCCCTGCAGGAACAGTTAATGGCTTACATAAAATGTCATGGAGATTTTAAATGGAAGCTTAAAACTTTGTGTGTGCATTCGCTCACATGTGTGTCTGTTTTTCATGTTTGTGTAGGAGGAGCTGTCTGCCCCCCAGACATTTCTCAAATCTGTGATTTATAGACATTTTATCTTTTTCAGACTTTGCACTATGGATTTATTATTAACAGCTAATCTCCTTTAACCCAGATTATCTGCTTGTTTTGGCCTCTTGTAGTGTGCGTCTTTGTTGACGGAGGAGGATTGGAGAACATGGAGAATGAGTGGTTAAATGTCAGACTGTTTCTGTTGTCTTGACTATTAGTTTGGTTTCTTCTCCTGTCCCTCCATGACCACCTCCATATGTCCCCCTTTGGCTTGCTGGTCAGTTGTTTGCTTCAGACCAGGAGGGGGCCAGGAATTATTGCAGATGTGTTTTGTTGTTTGTAAGGATGCAGCTTTACAGTGGCGACTGCTGTGGCGAGAGCACAAAAAACATGTTGCATTATTGAATACAGTGTGAAACGAGAGCTGAAGGGGATGTTATGAAGCCTCTTTAACTTCTGCCAACTAAAGCAGAGTGAGACTGGAAGCACAGCCTCCTCCTGTCTCCTCGAGATACGATGTCCTGTAAAGATCGGATTATGCTCGGAAAGAGATAGTTTGTACGTGTTGTACAACATCGTCAGAAAAGAAGGGTTAACAAGCCGGACGACATAGAGAGGGAGGAGGTGTGATGTCGTTTAAATATGGGAATAATGGCAATGACAGTCTCCCTTGGAAGACGTTACAGCGTTACACTCTGTTGTTCAAACCAACACTGACAAAAATTGTTGTATAACAAATGAAAATGGAGAACTAGAGAGAGCACTTCAAACCCTGGATTTTTTTTTCTTGACCAATCACACTGCAGTACAGTAACACTAGCAGTTAAAGTTGCATTTTTACAGCTTGGCAATTAGAATAGACAATTCTAGTAAAAGGTTACACATCGCCATGCAAATTACTGTAGTAATTAGAGAGTAAAGAACATCAGCCTTTGTTTGCAGAAATATCTTGTTTGCTTCATCCTCCATCATTGAGGAACTGAAATTACAACGATGTGGGAGTTTGAAGATTGGGTGTGACTAAAATTTCCAGTAATGGGCATAAAGTAAGAAAATTAGGCCAGAATTCACAATTTATGGTCACTCTTTAATTTCATAGCAGTAAAAATGAACTTTCTTTAACAATATACCCAGAGAGCAGGAGAGCAGTCACAGGTCTTGTTCAGTGTCAGAACAAGCTGTTAGTGTTGGAGACAAAGCATGAAAGCTATTCGCCTTCTCCATCACGCGCTGACGTTTTCACCTCGTACCTTTTACCGAAGCCATCAGTTTGCTAGCGAAGTAATTATGTTGTTGTCACTTGTAGTCAAAGTGTAAGAAAGACGATGCTCAAGGCGCTGACTAGCACAATAGAGCATGAGGCCTCATTTCATTCCCGGCATACCTCTGTCCAGCCATGCCTGTCACATGGGCGGTGTTTTCCTGTTTGGCGTCACAGTCGCACAGCTGCTGGTGTTTGTAAGAATTTGAATTTGTGCGAGCTGCATGATGGTGTATATGAGGGCTGGTGTGAACTGCCTTTATCTGAACAAGATTTGACCTGCGTTGTAGTGTAAAACAGAATTGTTACAGCATGAATGGCCCTCAAGGAGCTGAGCACAGTGATCCCTGGATCTCTTCCCAGCCGTAGGCCTCCGCTGCTGGGTTTTACTGTTTGTGCAGCGCTGCCTCCCGCAGCTACAGACTGGATTCAGTGGAGGAGAAGAGGACGAGATGAGACGTGGAAGTGTGTGTGTGATGATAATTGATGGTTGTAAAGGTGATTTAAATACTAGATGTGGATTGGAGGGTTTGCATACATTGAAACATAAGGATGAGTCAGATGAAGGGGAGGGGGGGTGGTTGCATTGGCTCTCAGGAGGTAGAAGTGTGGTTTTATACATATCAAAGGCTCCCCATCCCCTCTCTAGACCTCCCATGGTGTTTGTGTGAGTGTGTGTGTGTGTGTGCGTTTCTGCTCCCAGTAAGCCAAGTATTGACACACAGCTGTCAACAGTGCTGATCCAGAGTCTCGGCAGGGGATCGTCGTGCATCACAGCCTCAACAGAGCTTCTACAACAGATACTTCTATAGATTTGAAGAAAAATCAAAGAAGCGTTAAAGCATGAGATTTCACTTTATTGACTGATTAGACTTTTTCTAATTTGCTGGTGCTGAAATTCATTTTATGTAGTTATTTATTTGCATGTTACAGATCATAGCAAACATACATACACATGTACATAAAACACTCTTGCCCCTACAAGCATATATTTATGCATATATATATAAAAAAAAATGAGGTGTGTTGGGAAGCTGAAGGTCTCTCCTAAAACTCAAAGCAAGACAAAGAAATAATATGAACTATAAATAAAAAGGAATGGAACATACATCACATGAACAAAAAAATAAGAGTTATTCAGGAAATCAGCCACGTTTGTTGACGTTTTCTAAATGCAAAGAAGGATGATAAATGGTGCAATATGCAGGTTTAAATTCCCCAAAGCAATGCTGATGTGTCATAGTGTTTTTATTTTTTTTTATGTGTATCTGATTTTGACTGAATTTAAGGATGAAATTGCATTTAAATTAAGATTATAGTGGAATTAAATTGACCATGAAGGCTAAACATCCCCACGGGGATCAACAAACGTTTACCTGCAAAGCTAAAAGGCACCAACTGTTGCCGTCTCTCCCCTGTGCTGTGCCGTGGCAGGCAGAGCCAGCCAGTCTATCCTGCCCTGTCCCCCTGTGGATTCAGGCAGCCCTACTCCTCCAACCTCTCCAGCGCCTCCTCCTACTCCAGGTATCATAGCTGGCTGGTCGGATCAAGCCAGACTGAGCCAAAAAAGTAAAAGCAAAAAAACAACAACGCTCTGCATCATTGACTCCTGTTTATAGCACATTCAAAATGCCTGAGCAGGAGTTTTCCATTCGCCTTTCATGGCAAACTCGTGTTCAGCTTCTGTGTCAGCTTTCATTGGGCAGCTGCTGTAAAAGTCCTATTGGAGCCAGCGTGCTGTAAACGGGACGAGGGTTTCGCCGAAAACGAGCCGAGTCGAGGCAAACTGAGCCGAGCCGACCTAGCCGCTGCTGCAGAATACAAAAAAAAGCTCTTCTTCTGTTCTTCTGCACCTTGAATACAGTCAGGACATTAACAGCTTTTTCCTTGCTATAGCACACCTTTATCCCTGTTCTGTTTCATTTTTGTGTGTGTTCCTGATCCCTGACCCTCACTCATAAAACTCAATTTTAAAAAAGCAGCAGGCATTTCTGTTTCAAGGACGCATAGGAACACGAAAAATACAAGTGTGAACCATGTGACCCTGCTGTGAGTTTGAGAGATCTACAGTTGTCTTCATATTGTCCAGCAAGGTGTTTTGGTTTTTTGTGTACTCGCTTAAGCTGTGATTCTAATTTGACACATTTGATCCTGAACCACTGTTAAAGACCTCTGCACACACACATACACACCCACACACACACACACAGAATGTAAGTCAATGCTTGCAACAGACGGATGCTTTCTCGCTGCAGCGCTTTGGCAGGTCATCTGCTGGGTCTCATACACAAGGCCTTAGAGACACAGCAACCAAAGGTCAACCAAGCCTTCATATAGTTTGTTTACATGCCACATGGGTGGGCATTTCCACAGTGACTGTCTCATTGAAAGAAAATCACATCAACTCAGAAAGAAATATAGATTTAAGAATCCAAAATGAGAAAATGGCCTCATGATCATCAATTATATGATCTGCATGTCCGATATCACACCTTTTAAACTAACTTGCAAGTCTTTATTTATGCATGTTGTGAATTATGTATTTCTGTTGCTAATAACTGAATCTATCAAGTGCAGCAGACTCCACTTATGAGCCGCACGTTGAAACGAACAGTCTTAATATTTTTTTGGTTATTATTTGACCCAGAGGCTGACTCGGCTGCCAGCAGCTGACGCTTCATCGCTGCTTCATTGTCAGTCAGGCTCTATTTCCCCGCTTTCTACCTCCACAGTCTGCAAAGGTGCTGAGACAAATCTGTTTTGTCATGAAAAATATTGGTCTTGTATTTAAAAGAAAATCTCTGTCTTCTTTTAGACTTAAATTAAGTTGACAAGGGAGATTTTCTGAAGTGAATTCAGACTTAACACAGCACAACCTTTGAGATGTGAAGGCGTATTCTCCTTGTCGCCTAACCTCCTGTTCAGTAATGCTATGATGCCCTCTAGTGGTGACGGATGCTTATATCTCCTCTGAATAACCATAAAGAACCAAATCACACATTTTAAGTGCCGTGTTCAACATTAACAGCCACCGGTTGTATATTTTTTTACTTTTTGTTCACATAGGCAGAATTCCTGTGTTCACTTGGTCAAATTTCGATTATAAGTTTAATTTTCAACCATTGCAGACAGCTGGAGGAATACACAGATCTGTTCTCTGTCAGTGGGGAAAAGAGCTTAAATGATCAACGTAGAGGCTTTTTACGCTTTCAGGCTCATTGCTTACCTAAACTCTCGCTCTTGCTTTGACGCTCACTGTCCTCTCCGTCCCCTGACACAATGCATTTCTCTGAACTGACTAAAGATTTTTTTTTTTTTTTTTCCTGTCACTCTTCTGTCTTCCTCCACCTATTTTCTTACCCCCTGCACCAGGTTCCCTCACTCTCTGATGCTGAGCCCCTCAGGCATGCATCCTACAGGGATCCCCCACCCAGCCATAGTGCCCCCTACAGGCAAACAGGATCACGAACAGTATGACAGGAGCATGTATGTGTAAGTATTGCCCGCATTTCATGCCAGTCTTGCTTCTTTATTGGTTCTTATTTCTTCACGGTTCCCTCTTCCAGTCACGCTCACCACACTCCTCTTCTCATCTCCTTTTAAAGTTTTTAGGTTGTGTGTTTCTGTACTAATTTATACTGTGTTTATATCACTATATTATATAATTTTTCCTTGTATGGTTTGACTGTAATTTGAAACTGCTTACTATGTTAGTGGCAGTGTTTAATATGTTTGTTTACTTGACTATTTTCATGCTAATGAACTCAAAGGTACTCAAATATTTGTATTTTTTATTTTTATTTGTCTAGTTCTGGGATACATTAGACCTGTTAGCGTCTACTCCTTAGGAGTTAAATAAAAACAATCTGTTCATTAAGTATGAAGCTGCCAGGAGGTGGTTAGCATGGCTTAGCATAAAGGCTGGAAACAGAGGTAACCTGTACAAAAAAGTGTATAAATGACTAATGTAATGTTACAGAGGGTTATTTGTGGGGCTGTTTCTTGGTCGGGTGCTGCTACTTCCTGGAGACTTCTCGTAACCGTGAGATAGCAAGGTTATGTTACAGAACATGTGAGCTGGTAAGATTTAGAGGAGCTGGTAGGAAGATTTTTTTTTAAACTTTCAAACACAGCTAGGCTAGCTGTTTCCCCCTGTTTCCAGTCTTTGTGCTAAGCTAAGCTAACTGTGTTCTTGCTAAAGCTCCATATTTAACATACAGACATAAAAGTGGTATCAATCATATCAACTTATCCTTGTTTTTTAAAAAGGAGTGAATATGTGTTTTCCAAAATGTTAAAAATATATATTTATATTGTGTATGTCTGTTTTGTGTTGTGTTTCCTGTAACCTATAAACTGAGAGAAAAAACAGACTCTTCATCTTCGCTCAAATGTCTTCACCCGTCCTCCTCTTCCTTCCTCCCGCTCTCCCTCCTCTTCCTCTCTCCCCTCATCAGGAAACCGCAAGAGGTCAAGCGGGAGAAGGAGCCCAAGAAGCCGGTCATCAAGAAACCTCTGAACGCCTTCATGCTCTACATGAAGGAGATGAGGGCAAAGGTCATCGCCGAGTGCACATTAAAGGAGAGCGCCGCCATCAACCAGATTCTGGGGCGAAGGGTGAGGGATGTGCACACATTCAACAACCAAGCCAAACAGACACACACACACACACACACACACAAGTAAACACAGACTAATCCCGTTTCCAGGTCAGTCTCTAATTTCACACATGAGGAACATGAGAGGAGTGTGGTAATATGAACTCCCCTCACAGACTGGTAGTACTGGGATGCTGAAGAATGATAAGGCAATGTAGTATGTTATACCATCCTACCCACCAGATGCAGATCGACTTTCCATGATTGCGGTTGTAACCTTTTTTTATTCCTTTCTATCGTCTCTAACAGTTTCTCTCATGATTGTTTTTATTTCTCTGTGTGTGTGTGTGTGTGTGTGTTTGTATGTGTGTGTGTGTTTCCAGTGGCATGCGCTGACCCGGGAGGAACAGGCCAAGTACTACGAGTTGGCCAGGAAAGAGAGACAACTCCACATGCAGCTCTACCCGACCTGGTCTGCCAGGGACAACTATGTAAGGACTTCTCTTCTTACTCCTCCTTTTTTTTTTTTCCTCCTCCTCCCTTCTGACTGGAGAAAAAAAAAGAAAACATGATACATTGACAACTTTGGACTGGTTTAAAAAGCTGATCCATAACCAGGGTGATGTAAAAGTTTAAAATCAAGGATGCTCTCTCACTTTGTTTATGGAAAATTGTGGAAAACGTGATGATTTTTATACCTGGGCTGTCGTGGGAATCATTTCTAGAGTAAAGAAGTCATTTAGTTGCTATGGTTACAATATTAAGCTAGCATTTCTTAAAGACTTTGTATAGTGTTTTTACTGAGCTAATGTTATTATATTACTTACTTACTTACTAAAAAGGTGCACTGTTGTAATTATTATATCAATGTTAAGATATTAGATGATAAACACAAGAAGTTGTACTTAGTTTTATTTCATTGTTAGCTCATGTCAAGGAACTACATTATACTTAAAGAACATCATTTTGAATTGAATTATTAGTTGTTGTTTTTTTTTTAAGAAAATAAGCACCAATGATTTTCCTTCAAAATAAGAGTAAGAAAGCAACGAGAGCTAATTTGAACTTTGAGAACTTACTATATGATGCAGTATTTATGATACTAGAAGGACACACTTCACCAAATGCTGCGATTAAGCAGTCCCTAGAAGCAGAAATCTGCATTTGAGAACATTTGTTCAAACAAACACCAGGAAGTGGCGCAACCACTTGACTTCTTTTCTCTCTGGTTTGACTCCCTGTAAATGAAACCAAGATGGAACAGAATGGGAGAAATAAACCAGAATGAACTGGGTAAACTGGGTTTGATCATATTTTATAGTTCTCACATCAGAGCTGAAAAAAAAATTACACAACCTACTTCCCTTACTGGCTACTGTCTCAACAACCTGCATGATTATTGGGTCCCAGACCTGTCAGTCAGAAGTCATAAAACATAACTTTAATGGCATGAAATAATTGAATAGGTCTCCCAGAATATAGGAGGAAGTCAAACCTGTGTGGTGCATGTGTTTTTAGTCTAATGTTTTGGGGGATGTGCTGTATCTGGGCTGCTGTGTGCCTCTGACTTGTCAGTTTGCTGTTGAACTCTTGCAGGAGGCGGGCCTTAGCGGGGTCGCAGGGGAAAAGAGTAAAGCTGATTGGGTAGGGACACGTCTTATGGTGGATTTATGCCTCTGTGGTGGGGGGAAAAAAAAATGAGTATGTGAAGAGCTGCATGAAAGGGGTTGTGGGTATTCTTGTGCAAAGTTTGCATGCACCTTCCAAAAAATCTTAATGACTCACACACGTCAGCCTCACAAAACGACACACGAGTAACAGCAGGTGCAGAAGCAGATCTGATTGGTCAGTTCCAAAAATCCATTTCACCCAAGTCTTGCACGTTGCCATGGTTATGACTACTAGTCAGTTCAACTTTAAAACACTGAATCACACAGAGGTATAAATCGACCCGTTTTGCTCAACTAACAGAGAGCAGGGCCGCATGGCTGGCCTCGCTGCCTTGCTGCTTTAGTTTTATTTATTTTTAATGGGCATCCCTTTAAAACACAGCCTCTTTATTTGTGTTATTAAGTGTAGCTAGACAACGACACAGTATGGTTATACAGACACACAACCTTTTGACACATTTAGGAGTTTGTTTTTCGAATAATTACAATAAAAAAATGACGAGGGAAATGTGTCATAATCAGGTGATTTAAAGGCTTCGGTTGTGACAGAAGCTGCTTTTCAGTCACTTGAGATACCCGTCAGAGTGGTAACCTGTTTACGCTTCTCTCTGCTGTCTTTGTTTCGCTACATCTGACTGAGCTGAAATCTGTAGACGGGCAGGCATGACAGTTATGGTGACACTTTACTTTTGGCTGTGGTTTATAACACGTTTTTAACATCCGAACGAGCGCTTCATGTCACAAACGTGCATGCCGACTCAGTACTAATGTCATCCTCCATTTAGTTTTCATCATCATTTTAATTGCTGCATTAGGCAAAGTCAAGGTTAATGAGTAGATATTTCAAAATAAAAGTCCAAACTAGTAGAGAGGAAAACATCCTCATGATGTTCTGAATGTGTTATAAACCTGAGCTGTGGTTAAATGTGATCATAGGTGTAGGAGCTGCTGTATGCATGGAGCTTTGAGCATCTTCTAAGCAGCTCAACAAGGCATAACACGGTGGATGATTGTTCATAACTCGTGTATGTAAACATCATCCACACATGGTGGCTTACTGACAGCTCGTCTTTACAGTGTTTAACTTCAGGGGCACTGGGCACGTAACTTTGGACTGTATGTCTAAGCTGAACCTCTCTCCAAACATCACAGCTCTCCACGAGTGTAAAGAAACTGATGATTTATCGTAGTACCAGCGTCTGCTAAGACCAAATGTATTAGGGCTTCTTGGCTGTGCTTCAAATATTGTCTGTTTCATTCTTAAGAACCCCCCTCTCACTCCTCATCACCCTCCACACCTCCACTCCTGAAGTTATAAAAAAAAAACTGGACCTACTAGCAAAACAAGAAGTGAAGTTCCACATTCCGCCCCCGCAGCTGTGGAGGGTTTCTCCTCCGAGTCCTAAAAAAGTCTACATATAGTATCCGCACACACACACACACACACACACACACACACTCACTCACATACGCCCACAAACATAAAGCTTTCAGAAAAAGGTGCAGTTGCAAGAGGAGTTGTTGTTGTAACCACATAGACAGTGCTGACAACGAGCCGAGGAGGGCAGACAACGAAGCGTAGGCAGTAGATCTCTGTACCCACATCCTTCATCTCACCCAAATATGAGGCCTCACTTCACCATCCCCGGATCTGTGTGAACAACTCCGATGTTTACCTCAACAGTCGCACATTATAGTCAGCGTGGAGATAATGAAATACAAGTGCAATTATGAGAAGACGATTATTGGATGATGTTTCAGAGCGGTTTTTAAAGCGGGTTTTCTTGGAGTGTGTCAAATCTCCTTTTTACGACACGTCAGGTTTTGCATGAATCGAGTGTATGATGACATTAGTGATAATGTTTTTCTTTATCTCTCTTGCTTCTTCCTCGCTTTTGTAGACCATTAAAGATGGTTGCCTGACCTGGTTGCTGGTTGCTGCTTTTAACTTTGCTTTTTTTTAATGTCACATGAGAAAACTCATTTTTTATGGTGCTGTTGATAAAAAAAAATACAGTTTGTGACTATGTTCCATTATAAACACTCACTGTCAATATCACTCTCAAAGGGGGATTGCACTTGAGGATAATAAACAAACATATTAAGCTTATCAAGAAAGCAAAGAGGCATCCAGAAATAATGTATGGAGGCCACATCAGACAAAATAAGTAATTCATTGGGGGGATTTTGTTTGTTTTTTCTCCCACAGGGCAAGAAAAAGAGGAGAAAAAGGGAGAAGCTGCAGGACTCCAATACAGGTAAATCATCTTAAAAACATCTTGCTTTTTTGTTTGAGCATAAGAAAACAAATGCCCAGTGTCAACTCTCCAGTATTTGAGAGAATTCAGTTGAGCTTGAACTTGCGTTGGCGCTGCGTAGCACGACATCTCGGTGTCTTTGAGGCAGGATGTGTCTCTAACGTCAAACCACCCACCCACTCTCCTTTCCATGTAACCTGAATTATAAACATTGTGGACAAAACTTTATCTCCTGATCTTAGCTGTTTGAGTTTTGTGTGTCAGACATCATGACAATTTCCCCTTTCCTTTATCATATTAAGGCAAATGATGAAAACATATTTTCCTGTCTCTTATCTTTAGAAATGTAAAAAGAAAAATACAGAGAAGTCCTCGACATGACCCTAGTAGGTCACTTGTTGTGTGTGTGCATGATAGTAATTAACATGAGCAGGTAGCATCAAAACTGAAAAACTTGAAATAAGTTCCCAAGCTAAATAGTGTAAATCTGACATGGATTTCAATATTTTTCTAGTATCAGACCCAACTTCAGCCTCAGAAATCGATGTGGTAAAGTGTATTTCTGGATCTCCCACAGATAAAACAGTTTATTACTTTGTCTTTTCTGGAAAGTGAATATAAAGTGATATAAATCCTCAGAAGCAGGCCTGTCACCACGTCAGACGCTCTCTTTTGGTCGCGGCAGGATTACAGTAGACAACAGACAAGAGCTTCACTGCAGGAGTGGTATTTTATGTCAGAGATAGATAAATTAAATAGATAAATAGCTATAAAATCAATCAACAATATCTGATTTTCAACTAAATTCTGACATGGATTTCAATATTTTCTAATATTAGGCCCAACTTCAGCCCCAGAAAGATATGCAGTAAAGTGTATTTCTGGATTTTTCACAGATAAAACAGAAAGTGAAGACCTTTTAAAAATCCTGTACTAACAGAGTGTCACAGCCCAGCTGCCCCCTCTGAGTCTCTATTAACTGCCTGTTTCCAGGATGTCTGACTGTGTGTGTGTTGGGTGGTTATTCTGGCGGTTGATGATGTTTTGCTATGCTGTAACCGGCTACTAACAGTTTGACCTGATGGCTTTCTCTGAACGGACAGCCCTGTTGGTGCTTTTTCCTGCCTTGACAAACTCTTGTGTCTCTTTCCTCCTTTGTTTATCTCTCCTCTCTTTTCTCCTCGTCCTCTAACCCCTCTTATTTTTCTTCTTCTTCGTCTTCTTCTGCTCCTCTCTATGTCTGCTTTTCCTCCTCGTTGTTTTGTGCATGCTGTGCATTGTGCTCAGACCCGGGCTCTCCTAAGAAATGCCGGGCTCGCTTCGGCCTCAACCAACAAACGGACTGGTGCGGTCCTTGCAGGTGGGTACCAAACATCCACTCCATAGCACTGCGCTGCTCTCATCCAACAAACTCCTCACATCTCCTCCCATTTAACCATCTGTCCGTGAATGCACCACTCCCCCCTGATGGAGTATCAGTTATTCAAACATTTCTCAAAGGCGGAGCTGTTCCAGAGGTAGCAATTATCTCCTAAATCTGATCACAAAGCATTATAATTTTAGTATCCTTCTCTTTTTACTTCGAGAAGTTAACAAGCTCCACCCACTGATGATTCATTTAACCAATGAGATTATGTCTGCCTCAAGACGAGCTCTGTCTCCAAGGGATGTTTGAAAATCCGTAGCTCTGCATGCCATCTGTCACTAACTTTCTGCTCTGCAAAAAACACAGTAAAGACACATTTTCACAGTATAAAAAGTATCAAAACATCCCAAAATAATAGCCCTCCAGCCTAATTGACTTCTGGGACGAGTTTGAGTGGAATCGCCTCAATCAACTTGAGTCTCATCATGTTTACTGTCAGTAATCTCGCCAGGTTTTCCTGTGAATTTAGGCGAGGCATCACTCCGGATTTTCTTCTGTTTCTTTGTTATTTTCCTGTTACGTCGCACCTTAAAGGTCAAAGGTGGTTTGGTTCTGCACTGCTGTTATAATGCTTGGCATCATAGAGGCCCTGTAGAGTGAATGTGGGTAAAGGGGAATACCACTCAATAAAAAAAAAAAAAAAAAAAGCTGTCAGAGAGTGTTGGTAGAGTGGTTCGCTGGTGCTCAAAACAAAAACATACCTCCACGTCAGTGGAGTGAAATCAGATAGAAACCTTCATATATTTCTCTGCTTCCTGCTGATTTTTATTACAGAATTTAAATCAAAACTGCACAAAAATGAGGCCTTTTATTTTGTTCTTGGCAACTCTTAACATGTTCTGACAGATTTATGAATTTATATGAGTTTGTGCCATAAAATGCCCAAAAGTCAAACATTCCTACAAGGCAAAATATTCAACTCATAATTCAGGACAAGACTAAAGTTCAGCTTGGACTAAAAACATGAAACCATTACAATCATAGTATTAATTTAGTAAGTGTTAGATTTATTTGTCTGCCACCGCTGTGCATCCACGTTTACTTGATGTGTCTTTTCCTGGCCTTTTCTCAGACTTACAACAATCTCAATTCTCTTTCTGTAACAAAGCAGAAACATGGTAATAATACAATATAAATCCTCAGAAGCGGGCCTGTCACCACGTCAGACCGCTCTCTTTAAGTCGCAGCAGGATTAACAGTAGACAACAGACAAGAGCTTCACTGTAGGAGTCAGGAATCTGTGCGGTTCTGCAGAAAAAGCTTCTACCACCACAGCACTGTAGCAACCCCGTCGTCTTCCCCACCATCACGTCATGGAAATCTGATTGTGTGCGTGTGTGCGCGCGTATGTGTGTGTGTGTTGGTTTGAGAGAACAAAGGGGGGTGAATGTGGTTAGAGCAAATCCTTATCACCACAGCTCAACACACACACACACACACACACACACACACACACACACACACACACACACTCCCTGCAGCTTTGCATTATGACGGCGTTCTCATGCCCATCTGCTTTCAACTTTCTCCATTCATGCGATGTGGTAACAGGCGCCTTTTGATGGTGAACTCTGACATTTAGAAATCACTTTCTATCGCACTCTTCCTCCCTCTCTCTCACTCTAAATATGGCCTAGCGCCTTTCCTTGCGGTTAAACCTGGTGATTCATATCATATTCTGGTAATGATCATGGGATCCTGTTAACTGCTTTGATGCTGCGCTCAGCGGTACACAAGTCTGCTTTTAAGTATAACACCTCAGAAAGCACAGCACGTCATTCCTGTTTGCAATATGTTTGGTGCAAACGTGGAGAACATTGCACATGGGGTGGACAAAAAACCCACTAAAAAACACTGATTGTATAATGCAGTTTTTTTGCAATAAAACTGTTTATGATGCTTATAATGTTAAGGACAATGTCAACTCCATGACGCCGTTTGTGTTTTAGTTCATTGTTTAACACTAATACCAATAAATAAAAAACAGATGTAATATTGTGAATTAATTATAAATTTGAGTGGTATTCCCTGCTCTCAAATAATAAATAATTTATCAATATACTGTGCATATGTTTGCATTATCCAACATAAATAGAAATATTTGGGAAATGTGCCTCTTCGCTTTCTTGCTGAACAATAGATGAAAAAAATATTATGGTAATATTAAATATTATCATATTTAGTTCTATGTTCACTATAGAGCTAGAGGCTATTAGCTTAGCTTAGCTTAGTTTAGCTTGGCTTAGCATGAAGACTGGAAGTATTCTGAAATGGCTAGCCTGACTCTCTGTACAGTTAAAAAATAACATATTAATGCTTTTAAAGCTCAGTAATTAATTAAGATAAATCACATGAGAGGAAGTGAGGTTATACTGAATATCAGCACGGCTGTGATTCGGTCATAGGTACGAGGCCGCAGTTTGTGTTGAAGTATCCAGGCTCCTTTCCTTTCCTTGTCCTCTTCTGATGACCATTCATAGTTTAAGTCAAATGTTATTTGTGGGAAAATGTTCATCTTTGCAGTGCAAAGTTTGTTAAAATTCGTGAGGTTATACTGAATATCAGCATGGCTGTGATTCAGTGGTAGGCACAGCGCCACACTTGCGCTGAACTATCCAGGCTCCTTTCCTTCCCTTTGCCCTCTTCTGACGACCATTCATAGTATGGGCCAAATGTTATTTGTGGGAAAATGTTCATCTTTGCAGTGCAAAGTTTGTTACAATTTAAGATAGATAATGAAAAGTTAATTAAACGAATTTAGAATATCTGTGAAGCGGAGTGATACATGGATTTAAAAGTCCCAGTGATGTCGTGCTCTATATCAGGATGCTCATGGAAAGCCTCTTGTCCAATCAAATTACTTGGTCGGAACAAACTGTTGTATAACATGTTATATCTCATTATGTAGCCCTGAGTTATATAGTATAACTATCTATTTATAAATGGCCATTTGTAAATCCATCCAGCACTTCTGTGCAGCATCTCCACTGGTTGCCTGGCAACCTTGAGGTCACAACAAAACTCCAGCAATTCACAGCAATGTTCTCGAAGAACTAGTTCCAGCACATTGCTCCCCCTAAAGCCAAAAAATCTTGGTTTTATATTTCTGTTGTGAACATCTCAAACTAACAAGAAGCGACATGTTAACCAGTGAGTTCTCGAGGTGATGACGGGTGTCATTTTGTACTTTGGACACAGTCAGGCTAGCCGTTTCTCCCTGCCTCCAGTCTCCATGCTCAGCTTCTCTCATCTAATTCTTGTCAAAAACAAGTATTTCCCAATGTTTAAAATATTTTACCTGAGACTGAGACACCGATTGTTACTTTTTCCTAAGGACAATACTCTCAGAAACTTTCTTTTATATCTCAAAAATCATAATTTAAAAGTGTATTTCTGACACTAATACTTTTCTGTTGTTCATTATGATCATATCTTCCTGTTCATTGACATCGGTGTGAATGATGCATCTTCACTGAAGCCTGCTGACGTTTACCATCCACACTTTATTCACAGATAACTCTCTCTGACTGTCCCTAGGAGGAAAAAGAAGTGCATTCGCTACCTTCAAGGAGGAGGCTGCCCCAGCCCAACTTCTTCAGATATAAGTGCTATAGACTCTCCCCCCTCCCCGTCCCCTGCCCGCCACCGTCTGTACCAGCACCAGCGCCCCCCTTCCCCGGGCTGTTCCCCACCACCTCCCACTTCCCCATCAACACGCCTCCCCTTGTCTCCGCCAACACACACACGCTCGCACACACGCTTACCCCTGCAGCAGTCTGCCAGCAAGCGCAGCGACCTCCGACAGCCCGTGACCAAACACACCCACACACACCTGGAACTGTCCGGCAAGCAGACGCACAGCTCGACGACAGCGCTGTCGGCCGCCAAGGCCGCAGGACTTTCTCTCAAAGTGCTAACAGAGACTCAGTGATTGCTCCGGTCCGCTCACATCCCTGACACCCCGTTCACCTCAGCTTCCTCCAGAGGCGTGATAATCATCATCCTCACCTACCTTCATTCTCATATGTATCTATACGCTATTCCTTATATAAAAAAATATGAGTGACCAAGTGGGGCAGGGTAGTGTGAGATCAATCCTTCAGCTCCTGGTGATAGCCAGCCATTAGAGTAAGATATTAAGTGTGTCTCAGTTCAGAGGCTGGATCCTCGAAAGTCTGCGTTTCTAGACCAAAAAATGTCATTAACATGTCAAAGAGGTCTGTTCCTTGTCTGAATCAAACATTCAGGCAATCCTTGTCAACCTGCAAGTCTGGAAATGTCACATAACCACATCACTGGCAGGTTTGTGGTGCAGGTGGTCACCAGTCAACGGTAAATTGTTACCAGCCTGGACACAAGTTTAATATTTACCGTTAACCTTGTTTTAATGTAAACTTCCTGTTCACAAACTTCTAAATTTAAGAAGTTCAGAAACATTTGGATGTAGCAGAGTTTGTCTGAGAGACAAATCTGTCTATTAGGAGGGAAGCCTTTGTCTGGTGGTCCACTGAAGGATCTACTTTTTGAGCCACATCCCTTGGGAAGATCCAACCCCTGAATTGGTGACTTAATCTCTGCCAGACACCACGAGTTCCAGTTATTCAGAGGCAGACCTGCGCTGGAGGCAGAATTAACATGGAGCCTAAAAATCTGTGGTTCTTTGGCTCCATCTGCTGCAGTCAAACTCAGCTAAATTGATTAGTTATGCCTGGAGGACAGCTCTTCCTCTTGAGAGATAGTTTTACAAATAACTCCTAAGCCCCCTTGGTTCTCCGTTTTTATTTTCTTTCTTTTTTTTTTTCTTTTAAAGCTGACCCCATGCTTTGACCCCCATGACAATCACAAACAAAATGTATTGTAACTGAGCGCTTTCTTCAATGAACCACATCAATACGGACCTAAAAATGAGAAAAGAGCTAATGATCAAGGTGAGAGGGTTGTTACAGAACATTCTTCTTCAGAGGTCACAGTGTTACATACACACTTCTATTCATCCACCACTATCACTCAGACCAAACCAGAGGGGAGCACAGACCAACCAGCCTGACCAGCAGAACCTCAGGTCTAAAGAGAGGGACAGATGTTTTTTTTTTTGTTTGTTTTTCAGCTGCCATTTTGTTAAGTTTGACCTTAATTTCATTCCATTTCCATATATTTTTTTATAGCTAATAACTTTGACATTTTCAGAAAGTATCAGAATTATACATGACAGAGTATCCCCAACTTCAGCTTCTCTTAGGCACTTTTGAGGCTGTCAGTCTCGAGACATCAACGTTACATTTTTGTTCTGTTTTCTCCTACTTTTTTGGTATTTTTGTATGACTCTCACGTGATTTTAAAGGTCAGATGTTTTGCTGGCGGGGAAACCCTCAGAAAGATGAGAGGGTTTTTATTTTTATTTTAAAGTCTCTTGGCTGTTTTTCTTTTGACTGAACATTTTGCAGCTCCGTAAACTAATCTGAGACCAAATGGGTACTATTATATTGCATTGTGTTGTAAAGTTTTATAAATGTTGGAATTCCCTATTATAATTAAACTTTTATATGTTTTTATGTAAAAAAAAAAAATAAGTGAAATAACCAAAAAAAAAAAGATTCTTTTAGTTTCTACCATTTCTGAAAGCAATACATTTTGTGTTTGTCCTCTTGTGCAGAATTTTACTTTTTCTCGGTCAAGTGTTACTGCGGCAGCGTTCAAATGATATCTTGTGTTCTCAATCTGTGCATGTTCCGACTTAAATGTAACAAAAAATAGATTTTGACTAAAAAAAAGGCTTTAATTTGCTGTTCCGCTTGCAGCTTCGAACTCCAGCTTACAATTTTGTGGACTGGAGGCTGAGCTTTTGTACAGCAAAACTGTTTTCCTCCAGCAGAGAGAGCTCTTGTGCTAGAAATAGCTTGTTTTATTTTAAGGTTGTTCACAACAGTAGTGGCAACACCTTGAAGATGTCTTTTGTATTTTTTATGCCTCAAACGCCTCTGATGTATTACTTGTTTTTGTTTGATGTATTAAAGTGTTTTGAATATCTTGTCCTTGTCTACTGTAGTTAACACACAAAAAAATTTTAATGAATGACTTTTTTGAATTTCTTTTATATAGCGGCAAGTTTAAAGTCTGTGTTTAAAGTTTAAAGGCAATTCTGAGATTTCTTTCAAAATACATCAAATATGTTGGAAAATAGTGAGAACACGTGATAAGAACGATATATTACTGAAATGTGGAGTTAGAGGTTAAAGCAGTTTTTCACCAGTTCTCAGTTCAGGCGGGGGGCGGGGGGGGGTCCTTAAAGGGTGGCCCGATGACACACTGAGGCCACCCTGAGCATACCCCTGCACCCCTAGCAGAGAGATAGATTAATTCATCTCGCTCAGAGTGTTTCAAAGTTAGTCATGTCATTTTCTGAATCTTTCAGTCGCTTCAAAATTGCTGCTTGACAGCTCCCAAGAGTGGGCATGGCTACATTCAGCAGACACGCCCCCCCACAGTCCTGGAGCTGAGAATACTGCTCATTTTTACCCGATTAGACACCTAATTTCATAAACCTGTAGATATTTTTAATCATTCAAATTTGGCTGGGCGGTTAACACTTTCTTCTTTGTTCTGACAAACTCAGAACACATATTTATTCTTACTTTACACTGACTTTAAAGTTATCTCATGATATTTGCCATATAGAGCAGGTCTAGACCATAATCGTTATATTATTTACAGAGACTCAACAATTCCCACCATGAGCAAGCACTTGCTGACAGTGGCAAGGAAAAACTTAACAGGCAGAAACCATGACCACAGCACAGCTCATTTGTGGGCAGCCATCTGCTACGACCGGTTCAGAGGGAGGACGAATATATAGAGAAATCAGAGCACCTGGTACTTTCAAAAATGACAAACACCAACCTTTTTATACATTTTATTTACTCCTTCAATATGTTTGAACATCCCAAAAGCCAGCATCAGAGCTCATCTGAAAAAAAAAAAAAGCTTCGAATTCAATAAAACGGGATTTTAGGAGCGAGTTATCCAATGCTGTGTGACAACGCACAAGTACTTCGAGTCCAAAAGGACATGATGCAAAAAAACATCTTTCCACCTCAAACTTCACTTTTTTTTTCTTGAAACAGCCCATCCTCTCTTAACATTGCTTCACATAACATATGCATTTACAGAGCAAAAGTAAAATATTCACCATTTCCATTGTCAAAAAAGCCATTTTATTCAATCAATTAAACCTAAAAGAACAAACATGTCCAGTAAAAAAGACAACCATTGCAGTTAATAATAGGGAAAATATGAAAGGACCGTCTTCTAATCTTTAAGGGTACAAAGCCGTGAAACCAGAAACCAGAACTACCGTTTTTATGTGAATACACAATGCGTGGAAAAAGAAAAGAGCTTTTTTTTTTTCTTATTTATTTAAATTAATGACAACACACAGGCAAGTTAAAAGTGTCATGCTATCAGTATACAGAAACTGAGGGAGGTGGGTATGTGGCTCTAAATATACTAAATGCAAATATTGACAGCTATGAACAACGCCAGTGCAACCAGTTAGCAGGGACAATTCCTATTCAGTGTGGTAGTGTTTGTAGGCTCTTCTCCCCCTTTACTTCTCTTCACACCACTGGTTCTCTTTGCGTACCTGTGGAGAAGAGGACGGACAAACACGGCTGAGTTTCCAAGAAAATATGTAAAAAGGCAGGTCAGCTGTCAAAGCTGTGATCCATCACAATAAAAATGTCTTTTTTGAATTATATTGAACATTATTCCAAAGTGATCTATTCATTTCTGGTGATTTATGTGAGACTTTGTTGTTTTATGACAGACAGGTGATGGTTGGAATAGCTACCTGGGCTTCCTCCTCCTCTGTGAAATCATTTTTGATGTTAAAAGTCTTCCTGATCTCCTCTGGGGTTTTGCCTTTGATCATGTTGGCCACCGTCTTGCAGGTGACGTCTAACAGGCCTTTGATGTCCAAATAGTTGGCGGCCTGAAAAGACAAAAACGCAACAGTGACATGATGAGGAGCAGCGGGGGGGGGAGGTGGCGGAAAAGGGCTGTGAGAAATGACTGACGCTTTGGCATTTCAAGGAAAACATCAAAAAACGTGGAGCTGTATCAACATCCGCCAAGGGCGATTCGTTTTGGAGGACGCTAGAGCTGTTGTCTTTCCCACTGTGAAGGTTTTAACGCTGATGAGAACTAAAAGCATGTTAACAGAAAACTGCACCAAATTAAAACAGCGTGAGGTCGCATTGATGCGGGCAAACGCCACGTCTGTCCGTCCACCGGCGCGCCTACACAGAGATAAAGACATAAACATTGTGTTGCACCCTTTATCCGCAATAACATTAAGACGTTCATCTATGATGCATTTACTATTCCCGTTCTCTCTTTCTTTCTCTCTGGGAGCCGGTCAATGTGCAAGGGGCGGCCTCACTTTCACACAGCTCTTGGTGACATTGGCAGCGAGTGAACTAAACGCTCAAGAGAGTTTGGTTACACTTCACTGGTCAATGCCAACAATGGTCACTGCCACAAGTGTAAAAAGTCAGCTAGGAGAAGTATATCACACACAAGCAGAGAAATGCCAGCTCCACCCATCTCACGTACGCACGTGGGCCTGGAGCCCACACCTATACAAACATGTGTTGCTACTAATGTTCATCTATATACAGTATTTATTTAAATAAAAGTTCATTCTGTTCTTCATTTGAGAGCAGATCGCTAAGCAGTATCAGTAAGAGTAGTAGTACCATTAAAATCTTGGCGATACACAATAATCCATAATTAATACCAGGTGAAAATAAGGCCTGCCGATCAGATCATTACCCAGATCATATTAATTCCATGTGTAAATGTAGTCAACATCCAGGAAGGCCAGTTTGACTAATAGATCCATGATGAAACAAAGCACAGCAGCTTCTATCACTTATGATTTTATAACTCTGGGGAGTTATGACAACAATCATTTTATCTTTGATGAGGTACACAGCAGGAATGGTGAGTTCGTGTTACGAACGTACAAAGAATGAGCAAGAAAATGAACCCTTTCAGCCTGACACGTTTGTGTTCCAGGAAACTCGCATCACAGAACACCTGTTGGACCTCACAGTCAACGGTCAGAACAAAGCCTTGCATTCGTTTTCGTACAGCGCGGGAACACCCGCTGAGCTTGTCACTGCCTCTTCAGCGTCCCGTCGCTTTGTGCACGTAAACACGTTTAAAACAGCAGCAGGAGGGCTAATCAGCTCGAGTGACGACTTGTGTTTCACTTCCTGGAAGTCCACAGCTTGTCCAACACCTATTTCCCAATCACGCCCGGACACCGCTTAGGTTACCTTTCACATGCCCCTACGGTCACACGCTGCCCCGAGAAAAACAATTTAAGTCCGTGAGCACTCCGTGTGCTTTTTTTCGCCCAGGCCGCCAATTCTCCAGATGTTGCTAAGCAACTTTTGTATCTGTTAACCAAATGAAAACGCTCAGTACCCACAGCCACAGCAGTGAATGAAATCAGACCGCAGGCAAATGAGCGTCGCAGAAGAAATGCTCACAGTCAACTTTACAAACAGGCACTAAGGCAAAATAGAAAACCGACTTTATACGAAGGTGTATCAAAGTAGATGTCCTCAGAATCAAATTATAGAACACCACGCTGCTTTCAGCGCTCCACAAAGACAGCCCAGCTCTGCCATAAAAAGTAATAATTTGATCTCTCGCTAAAACACTTGAAATGATCCGTCTGAAAGGTTTTGAGAAATGTTTATGTCCATATGAACAATATTTTCCATTATGATAAGACTGGAACTGAGAAAAATCAATTGTATTCATCATATGTTAAAAAATTAACATTGTAGGGACTCTTATCTAGGCTAAAGGCCTGGCCTGTACCAATGTTAACTTTCCAGTTATACAGTTTTGTTTTTTGGTTAAAGTTCAGGTTTACGGTTTGGCATTTGGCAACGGTTGTGGTTCAGGGTAGTGTCAACCTTCAGGAAATTAATACTGTAAATATAAAGTATGACTGGATTTACCAGAATGAGTTCAAACAAGGTGCCTTGGTCCACTTTGAGGAACTCCTGGTCCCATACAGGAATGTCATCTGTCCTCTTCTCTTTGTTCTCATCATCCTCAGGAGGTGGGGGGTCGTCTTTGTGATGAGTGCACCACTGAATCACCTGATGGAAACACACACACACAATATTTTAACCAAGGTAACGCATTACAGCGGTCATAACAAGTCGAATATATATATGCCATGTGTCAGTGCTGTAATTCAGATTTAGCACATGGGTTTAAAAATGGTTGTTCATGGTCTGCTTTGATTCACTTTCTTATTTAACTTGTAGCAGCAATATGTTAATGAAAATGATCATTAATCAGAACACAGTCCAGTCCTCCAACTGACAGATGACTGTAAGTACGGTCTGAAGTAACTGCAGCTCTGAAGCACGAGCATGAACTTGCAGAAGAGACAAAAGAAACAAACGATTAGAACAAGGCGACAAGGGAAAAACCAGTAGCTTGTGCTTCAGTAAGTACAAATCTGACTCATCTTTACAGAACGTCACATCAAATGACACGTACACTCAGTTGCTGTAGTTTTTGTTGGACACCTAGTTAAAAAAAAAAGGAACTTCAATACAGCAGGCATGTGATAGATTCTACCTCCAAGAAGGCTACATCTAATAAACTGGCAACTGAATGAACAGTACATGGATACACTTTCCATGTGTTTATACTGTATTTGACCTGAAGCTGCTTCTCAGTGAGACGTGCAAAGACATTACAAAGTACTCATGGTAATCATTCACTTGTGCTGGTCAAATCATTACAGGTGTATATGAATGTGAGGTATGATGTGTGTGTGTGTGTGTGTGTGTTCTGTACCTTCTTAAGGATAGCAGCGTTCACATTAGGAAGGGGAACTGGGTCATCATCTCCTTCATCATCCATTCCCAAATCTGTCAAAAGAGTCAATGAATGTCAGCCTGAGGTACTTTCTACCATTAAATGGTGCAAATGAACAAGAACAAGTATTGAAAGTCAACCCAGAAGTGACACAATGGACCTAATAGTGTGTGATAGTTTAAAAGTTATACCTTCCAACATGGTCTTGATGGTGACAGACTGTTTGGCTATCTCAACATCCACCTCGAAGATTTCCCCATCAGAGCTCTGTAATTTTATTGTGGGCATTATCTGCAGGGAAGAACGATTGGAGCATTAAACACGTTAAACAAAAATGTAACTACACGTACATATTTATACAAAATACGACTATCCAACAACAGCTGACAATTCTACGTCTGGTCATTGCTAACGTTACAACTAGCTAACGTTATGCTAATACTGAGCTGCTGTGCTAGAAAGAGTACACACCATTCACAGTTAACCAACTACAGCAGCAAAGATACACCTGGTATGGGTGTAAACACATTTTAACGTTACCTACGTATGTGTTGTTATTAGCAAGATGAAGCTACCTCCAAGCTAACCAACGTTACATTTAGCTAGCCACCTGTTAATACAGGCTAATCGACGGGAGTGCTAACCCGGTAGGTATTGGCTTCCTCTGACAGCTAACTGGAGGATATATACGTTAGTGTATAAAACACCAAGTCCGAGTGTTGAATATTAGCTACAACGTCTGCCCTGTGAGTTTTTATAACCAAAGCAAGTGTCTAATGTCGGTAGAGTGGTCAGCTAACCAGGCAGCTAGCATTACCATGCACAATGCTAGCGTCTTAGCTTGACGTTTAAGCTAGCGCCTTGCGATGTCAGTGAGGCCTCCTAGCCAAGGCTATTCAAACAAAGATGTAAACAAAATGTAAAAGAAAACGCAATTTCCAAGTGTGAGCAAAATGTAAAGATCACATTCCGATTTGCGAAGCTACGTACCGTTTATATTTTAACTCAGATCCAGAGGTGAAATTCCTCTGCAGTCAATAGCAGGGCCTGACAGACGCGGACGCACTGATAGCGGCTGGAAGTCTCTGGGTGAACCTGGTGAGCCTGCCGCCCGAAGGCTGACGATCGCTTTGTCAGATGCTGGAGGAAAAGGGGGGGGGCGGCCGTATTAAGGCTGCTTTCCTGTTTATCTAAACCAGTTTCACTTCACTTTTACTTAAACTGATAGAGATATGTTAATCAAATATGAATAATTTATTCCATTCCTTGCACTGCGTGTAGCATTTGTTAAGGAGAATAGTATGAAAAGTGTATCCTGGCAACGTTGTATCATATTAAACAGTAAAAAGTAATGCAGTAATTCTGTGAATAATAAACAGTGTTAATAAGATTGTATAATGCCTGGAACATATTTTCAGCATGCATTAGTTGTAGACTGAGGTGAATGTGACCTTCATCAGGGGCTAGTCTTTAATTAACTGTATTTATAATTAGCCTTTTGTTCTGTGTCCTTTAGTTTGTAATTATCTGTTTATAAACTTCAATGTTACGTTTTAAAAATCGCTGTATACGCTTAAATTGTAACTTAGCAGTTGTAACTTAGCAGTTGCTAAGTTACTTAAGTTGCTAAGTTACTTAAGTTACTAAGTTACTGCAGGTTAACCTGCGCGAGGGAATACGGATGTAGACGGCATGCAGCAGGGCGCAGAGTCCAATTAGCTACATTCACCACTAGAGGGCGCGGGAGCTCAGTTTGTTGTCTGGACTTTTTATATGAGTTAAAGTTTATTTTCGTATTGATAATTCAGGTGAAATTCGTTTTGTTTAAAATATAAGTTTACGGCTTTCTTCCTGACAGAGCGCTCACTTTTTAAATTCCTATTGGACTAGATTGTCACATGACCAGGAAACTTTTTCTTTTATAATCAAAATAGAATTTGTACAATATATAGCAAAGCAGAAACAGGAAACAGGATTCAACCTTAATAAAAGACTAAAATGAAATTGGATAAAATAGCTTAGGGGTCTCTGAATTATTCAAAGACAATAATAATGTCCAGCCGTTTGTTTTTGTTTTGTTTTTTTTTTCCATAAAGACCAACTACAGACCATTTGGCCATTGTGATTTGTCTGTTTCACTCCAAAAAAAATTTTTGGCCACAAAATTTCCATCCATTTGAATTACATAGTTTTAATATAAATGAACTAACAAACTTAATGTGAAGCAAGTAATAAGATATGTGTAATAGTACTAATAAACTCAAAATGACTGCATTCATTTTCACTGCTGGGTTTGGGCAAACAAATTGGCTTTATTAAAATTGAATGCATAAACCTGGCTACTACTACACTACTGTGTAGTGGAAGCACATTGAGTTTATTTGTACTATTACATAACTCTTATTACTTGCTTCACATTAAGTTTATTAGTTCATTTATATTAAAACTATGTAATTCAAATGGATGGAAATTTCTGTCATGCATTTTGGCCCCCAAATTTTTTTGAGTGTTTTCTATATGTGAAAAACTTAATAAAGTACTCTCCGAAAAAAAAAAGAAAAAGAAATAGACCTTTCACACAGCAGCCATTTTGGTGTGAAACAGAATGGTCAACACAGGTGTTTCCAATGATACTAATTAAGGGCAGCTTTAATTAGTATCATTGGTAACACCTGTGTTGACCTTACTATTTCATGTCAACATGGCTGCTGTGTGAAAGGTCTATAAGGGTTGTGCCCTACCAGCTGTGTAGCTGTGACCACCTTACTTTGTTAAAATGACACATTTTGCTGTCTTTACTGCGTCTAGTGCACATTGAGTGCAACTGTTGAAACTGAATTGAAATCGACACCCTTACTCACCAGCATACTAGCACTATCACTCCTGGGCTCAGCCTGAGATCAAATGTAGTATCTGTTCTTATCAGTGTAATATCTGATACGTCTCCCACCCACCAACCTTAGATTAAATTGATTTTTGGAACAGGGAGATGGAACATGGGCTTGCTCCATCCACTCTATGTATTGACCTGGTATTGCAGTACTTCCAGGAATGGTGCACCCTCAATCAAAGATTTATGTTATCAAACTAGGGCTGTAGATTGTGTTTTTTTATACTTATGATGTGCCTTACAGAGGCTGCATGTCATCTGTCTACTGTATACTGCCAGCGGTTGTAAAGTGGTGACGTTATATGCATGCAACTATTATGTGTCAGAGCTTATAATTGTGTTCACACCGATATCCGTACTCAGCCGATTGTGGGAGACATAAAATGTTTATTATTTCTTGATAAAACTACCTTTTTGATAGAAGATATTTAGCTGTGAGACAGTTTAGTTGCCATTACAGTAGCACTCTCCAAGATGAAGGTCATCAGTGTGCAGACCTGTCCGAAACGCTCACCCTGACCTAATGCCTCGGTTTTAGAACTGCCAGCCAACCTGCAGCCCAGATGGCTGACCTACTCATTGGTTGGTTGAACTGGCTGACGTCCAGTTGGTTCACTTCAAAATTAAATCACAGGTCAAAGGGACCTTGTGGGCCAGACCATAACACTAGTTGTGAAGGGATTCAGGGCAAAGTTTTCCAGTATTATAAAAAGAAGAGAAAGAAAACAGCACAGTCACATCAAGGAGCCACCTTCATCTTTATTATTCAAATGGTTTGATTAATACAGACTCTGTAGTTCAGAGGGAGTCAGTGGGTTGATGTGGATGAACATTCCATCATCTATCATATAGACCAAGCTGGGTGACTGCATAACAAAGAGTTTTCCTTAAAAGTTACACAGGACAAACAAACCTTGTGTAAAACTTGCCTGATGGGGGCTTTATTTGTAATTTTTAAAAAAAATCAAAAAGGAAAAAAAAATCTGTAGTGTGAAATACTTTCCTTCTTTTGACATATGTTACATTTCTTTAGATTTACAAAAGTGCAAACAGATCATGTTCAGATCTCCTAAATATAAGCCATGGCATGTGTGGTTCAAACAGCCGCATTCTAAGTAGCAAATTTTTCGCCTCGGACCTCGGTGCCATCAGTCCAGCTACACAGGTACAGGATGAGGAATTTAAACTTCACTGTTGTATTACATAGTGGGGGAGATTTTCAATACAAATCTTCAGCAATGAATATTGTAATGATTATGGCACACACCTTTTGGTCCATTCATAGACACACAGACATTGTTTTCACTAAATGCTTAAATAGGTCTTTGTGTGGATATACAATGTGCACTGCTGTGTAGCCCCACCCCCAAGTCTCCCACCCACCCCTTCCTCATTCATGTTGTTATCGGTTGAAGGTCATACATCATGGCAATACTGGACCTGGCTGTACAAAGGTCAAAGGTCAGACTTTACAGGAAGTAATCTGGGGTGCGGCGAGTGACATGAGGCTCCCCTCTGCGAGGCGCCGGATCAAACTGCAAGCTGGGTAGGAGAAAATAATAAAAAGCGTTATTTAGAATAATGCATGCATGTCACAATTTATTTTAGATTTTGCACATATTTTTAGTTTTGCAAAAACTTAATCACACTTACAACGAGTATTTAAGGGTGTCATCCAGTTCCATGATAGCTGCCTGGTTGCCACAGCGGTAGCAGTAGTTTGGAGCACTAAATATTGTCACCACATTCCTCTCATGGCACCAGTTGTATCCCTGGGGGAAGCAGTTAACCAAAGGTGTATATTTCAGGAGATAGTGTTACTATAATGCTTATCTAAAGTGTTGAACTCAGAGTAAGAGTACTAGCTGGTCATATTTAACCGTCCTATTGTTATGTTATGTGTTATTAAACATTTAACACCACTAAATCAGGTCATTCTTGACTGTAGATGGTACTCTCTGAACTAAAACAGTGACCTTTGGAATCAGCCAGAGTTCAGTTGACGTAGTACGATCTAGTTTCCTGTCCCAAACAAATATCATCCAAAGCAGCACATATACAGTAATTATGCACCAATACTGCATACAGACACCAACCTCCATAACCAGCTGGTGGGCACGGGACACCAGTGTGAGGCGGTTGGCGTGGTTGAAAGTCTCAGAAATGTCCTGGCCGAAGGTGTAGCCGGCTCCTCGTGGGGAGATTCCCCAGCCACCACGGTCATCGGGGTCTGACCACAGCAGGTCACACATGGGACCCTGTGGAGGATGAAGCGGAGGCATTAGCAAAGAAACACTGACACAGTCCTGCTACTGATTACCTGAACAGCCACCATCATGTTTAACTGCATATATGCTGAATTATGGAAAAACATCCCACTGCATTCTTTTTGTTTCTTATCTTTAAGTCAATCCGTTCATTTTCTATTCAATTCATTATTTTATTGTACTTAATGTTACTGTTCCTGGCCTTGAATAAGCATGTACCCATAAATTATACACACATTTATGTATTATCTTTACCTCATGTGGCACTTCCTGTAAACGGTCCAGTGCTCTGATGTGATCCAAAGTATCTATGGACGGTGACAGGCCTCCATGAAGGCAGAAAATCTGGAAGGGAAGGAACATTTCAGCATTAATATCAAATACAAGTACCATATCCGTATCGATCAGATCATCAAACCAATACTTCCTAAACTAGCAGTGTTAGAGCTTAATGTTAACTGCAGAAAAGAAACAAAGGGCACAACATAGTCACGTTCAGCTCAGTCTATATATTTCATATCTGTGAAACCCACTGATGTGTATTCTCACCTGAGAGTCTACCAAGGCAGTGAGGGGGAGATAATCGAACAGGTCTGTGAAGTACTTCCAAACGTTGGCGTTACCATATTTCCTTAGGCACTCATCATAGAAGCCGTACACTTGTGTGATTTGTCTGCTCTCGTGGTTCCCTCTGAGGATTGTGATGCGCTCCCTGTAGCGTACCTGGAACCAGAGCAAAGACCAAAGAATAAATGTTAATTTTTCACGAAAAAGCCCAATTAAAAAAAAAATCAGTTTTGGTTCAAGTTAGATGTGTGAGAATGTTTTACATTATTACTTACCTTAAGTGCTACTAGTAAAGTGACGGTTTCTACGGAGTAGTACCCTCTGTCTACATAGTCTCCCATGAACAAATAGTTTGTGTCTGGAGATTTCCCTCCAATCTTAAACAGCTCCATGAGGTCGTGGAACTGGCCGTGGACGTCGCCGCACACTGTCACCGGACATCGCACTTCCTGGACGTTTGACTCCTTGGTCAGGATCTCCTTTGCCTGTAGACAAAAAAAAAAAAAATGAAATACAAAAACTGCAGATGAGATGAAAATGTCTCAAAAAGACAAGCAAAAGTCAATTTTCCATCGTTTATATACTGTGTGCTGCTTTACAGTGTTTTGCTCATTGAAAGGCAGGAAAATCCATGTGATCCTGCTCTGTAATCACATGCTGTGTACACTGTAATTTTCCATGTCATTCTTTGTTCTCCATCTTTATTTCAGGAACAGACAATTTCCTGCCAACCTCTGAGCACAATTTCCACATCAGCCTCCAGTGGGGTCTACATTAAGATGCTACAGTGATTGCAACAGCAACATCACCACTATAATCTCTCCAAGGAAATAAGCCCCTACCCTGTGTGTGTGTGTGTGTGTGTGTGCGTGTCTCTAGTTTCCTGTGGGCCTGCCTTGCAGCACTTGGAAAGACAGCTCTGGTTGTGCTGCAACAATTCGTAAAATCAATTAGTGTGATGCTCCAAAAGCCAAGAACGCGGTGGAAAACGGTTGCTGGTGTCTCCTCCGATTATTGCTTTAAGAGGACTCCGTTATAGCTAGGAGGGCAATTGCAACACAACAGTCAGCCACTACATCTAAAAGTAGCACTGTCAGAAATGTTTTTCTTGGACACTGTTCATTCTACCCAGAATTCATCATGGCGTAGTTTAAAACCTGCTGCAGCAGCGTATGACTCAGTGTGTTGCCTACAGCCACTGTTTTCAGAGGAAACACTTGGGTTACTGTTGTCTGCTGACTCAGTGCAAACAAGAGAAAGTCACACACAGATGAAACGGCACGCAGAAGATTCTCTGGATTTTCAAGGGATCATTCTGTTAACCATTTTCACTAAGCCTAATGATTATGCAGCTATTATCAGTACTTGCCACATTAAAACAAAACTAAAAATAGAGAGAAAGCTTTATACAGTACCAATACTAAATCTGGAGACCCACAACAAGGCCTATTCCTGGAGCTTGGCAGGTCTGACTAAGAGGTCAGTCAGCTGGACGAGCTCTTTTAAGGAGCTTTGAAACGAAACGTAAATCCTCAGCTCTGAGCTACATGACCGCCAGACATGTCTGACGTGCTGAGGCGCATTGAAGATATGGAGCAAGAAGAGAGACAGTGATTCATGTGCAAAATGAAAGGAAGGTGAACAATGGAAACAAGGAGGGGATAAAAGAATCACACTTTTTATACGTCTACCATTTTCAGGTGGTTCTAGAGAAAAGGTCACTGTGCATCGGCAGTGAGAAAGTTGTGTCTCGTGTGTTTCTACTCCAGACTGAACACCTGACTTCTACTCACAAAATGCCCCCCCCCCCCCCTCTTTTCGTACTGTTCCCTTTGAACAACAAATGCAACCAGGGTGAGAGAAAGAGATAATTGACATTGACAGAGTGCTGAAGTTGGCCTGTCACCCAAGCAGATGCGACAGAGAGAGCCAGAGCGACGAGGACGGGACTGCAGCTCTGCACAATGCTGACCTATATTACACACACACACACACACTCCATGTGACCATACTACCATGTGGCAAGATGCCTTTCAGTGACCGGGGTGGGCTTCGAATGTTAACGCAGTTAAATCACTAAACCAGAGTGAATATTCTACATGCCGGCGATATATTTTAATCCTCCACTCCTCCAATTCAAGTCAATTTGTCTGTGATCCTCCTGTGACACATGGCAGGTCTGAGCTCATGGTTTTTGGACTATATGGTAGATTAGAAATTTGTTTTTGTGAACTGTGAATGAATACTCAAGATTTTAGTTGGCATCTTCCTGCCAAGTGTTATTGCCATAGTGTTATTTCTAGTATTTGTTGAGGCATGAAGGCTATCAACGATTAAGCTATCCTGTTCCTCCTCTATTTCAAGTAAATCTCTGTTGATCCTGCTGGAAATCCTCTGATCTAACTTGACTGTACATGTAGAGCAGAGGACTCTTCCCTAAGAAAACATACCGGACACTGGGTTTAAACAAAAGTAGAATTATCCAATCAAAGACAATATCCTTAAGTGCTGTTCCGTCCACCCATCATTCATTAGGACATTCTCTACAAGGTGCTTTGCCTGTATATGATACAGTAAGAGGCCTACAGCTCTGTAACCTTACACTGAACTGTATGAGTAATATGCTCAATGATCAGATATCACCTCTGTGTCCTAAATCTGCTCAACTGATTATAACTTGGTTCATGTGCATTTTGTGTGAGGTCAGCGCACTATAAACTAACACTAACAAGTTATGTTTTATTGCTGTATTTTGTGTTGAATCACTGATTTCGTTTCTATCCACTTATTTCCCTGTCCACTCAAGAGACCTTTAACCTATATTTAAAACTCTGCAGTTGTAAATAAACCTCATTAACTGGTTTTACGTTTGGTTGTTGTAGTAGTTCAACAAGTTGTTCATTCTCAACAATTGACCCTTCCTCAGTCTGGCTTTTTGTTAGTCTGTGCGCCAATAACAGTTGAGCAAGTACGTCCCTTTCCTGTACTAAGACATGCCGTGTGCTTGAAAATACCAAATTCTGAAGATGCTTCAAAGATAAATACATAAAACTGTAGGGAGTACACAAATTCATTGTGACTGCTACTCATGTTACCAGGATAGCTTTTTCAGCTCATACCGTGGATGTCAGTCCAGCTGTGGATGAAAAGGATGACGGCAAAGGTTGCGTAAGTACCTCGCCCAAAGCAGAGACCACACCTGTAGCAAAAATGCCACAGAGCAGCTGTAGGGAGGGAACCTCTGGCCAGATTACAGCTATGGCCAAGACGTCAGACGCCACACACTCAACAAACTGCTTAGCCGAGTGCCGAGAACTGAAGTCAGCATTTTCACGGCTGCCGCAATATAATCCCATTAAAGTGAGTAAACACGGCCAGAGGTTCTTCTGGAGACAGCTTGGTGGGAATTAAGCCTGACGACTAGGCAGAACTACAACCACAATGATGACCTCACTCAGGACAATAATGGTAGTTAAAAGTTAAGCATCTTCCTGACAACAGCACTATAATCAGTTTGACAGCTCATTTGTGGATTTTGCTGAGATGTGTTTAACAACTTTTGTCGACGTCAGTCAGTTTGGTTAGTTACGTTCACGTGATTTTGATAGCACTGTTACACCAGATGCAAATTTAGTTCATTATATCAGACGTTGTAAGAACACTAATCATCATTTGGGACAGCCCTTCTCACTGAATCATTTTTCTGAGTAAAACCATGACCTCATTCGGCAAACAAAGCTTTATTTGCTACGCTGACTTGACGCATCAAACTGGTTTTAAAACAGAGACAGAGGTCAGAGATGGGACTTCTGGTCAACGTATCGTCACATGACCAAAGTATTACATCATTCTGACACACTTTAAATGATGTCATATGACATTAATATTTGAAGAGAAGCTCAGATGTCCAAACTTCTATTTGTCTATTTACGCATCTGTACTGTGGCTGTGCTCTGCACCATTTTCTGCCTTTTATAAGCCTGTCATGTGTAACACTTTGCAGATGATTTACCTAACTCAATACAAGACGAATGCTCTGGGTCGAGCAGAAATTGTGAGCACACAGAGCTTGAAATGTGAAGACAAAAATGTCTGAATGGTTATGTAAAGGTTTATTTTTGAGCAGCGGGGGAAAAGGGTCATGAAGAGGATACGTCTGTCTGAAGCATGTGTTACGCATTTAATTAAACTGACTCTGTAATTGACAGATTTCCAGTGAACAGAGTATTGTCTGCAGTCACAGTGTTTGGTTAAACACGATTAAAAGGATCGCACAGATGACGTCACTTCTCTCACAAAATATATCTCGAGCCCTGACAGGGGGGGAGATACTGCAATGCTGAAAACTGAACAATTTGCATTGATTATGACGAGATAAATCTTAGAAGCATTCACGTGTCTGTGCACACTAGACGCCAGACACTAACTCTGGTATGTTCAGCCTTTTTTTTTTTGCAATAGCTGGAAAGCAGAAATGAAAAGACGAGGAACAGATTACACAGCACATCTCATTCCTTCACACCCCCATACATCCCAAAACAGAGACGACTGCTCTCTGAGTCACAATGAACACTGTAATCCTGAATCACATACACACACTCTCTGATCCCCTCTGCAACAATAGCTTTGGTTATGTTGGTGATGCAATTCAAAAATCAATCACATCCTCTGCTATTTTTAAATAGCAGAGGGGGGATGTTGTGTAGGTGCATTCTGCTGAATATATTAACAAAAGTCACAGGAGAAATGATGCATAGATGCAGGTAGACAGCAGTTTGGAGCAGTTATGACAATTATACAGCCTGTAAGTGAGGAAACTTTGCAGCTTTCCTTTTTCCTCTCGACCTATTTTATGGCATTGAACAGTGGAGCGCAACAGGAAAGAAAAACAACATTATTTGTGCAGTTCCTTCATCTGCCTGTTCCTTCTTGATTGTGTTTTTCTGTGGGTTCTTGACACAAACAACTAATATGATTGGCTTTGGCTTTGCAAGACAGACAGGCTCAAGAACAGGCACGACAGCCCTCAAAAGCTTCCTACGTTGACTACAAGATGGCACAAACGAATAAATGTGGAAAATAACAAGGACACAGCAAGGACAACTTTTAGAGCAGACGTTAAGACTGCCACAGCATCGGACACCACTATGCCACTATATATACAGAGTAAGAAACTGTGTTGAACGATGCATATTAAACTCCTGGAACTGACCGTATCAGATATAGAAGACAAAAAAGGAAAACAAATGCTAAGATTAACCAGCCACTTGAAAAAAGCCTGCCATTAACCTTCAGCGCACAGCACTCCTCCAAACATGGTAGTGGGCCTAGTTTTTCTATCCTTTTACGAGCTGGGGGGGACAGAGCCGCACTGAAGGCTGAAAAACAGAATTTGGCAAAGAGCAGCAAAGAAAGAATCTGTCCAACTGTAGCCTCCGTTATCAGAGTTAAGCCTCATAACAAATTTGAAATGCAAAAAAAAGTTCAGTGTGGACTCATAACACTGACATCCAACAATCAGAGACAGAGTTGTCAATTTCTACAGCAATATGTGCTTAAATAGAGCACAACATCAGGCAGTAACAATATACTGCACCTTGTTGTAGGGTTGGTTTCTAGAATACATACATACATCCTCAACAGATGGGAACCTCAGGATTGATTAAGAGTCTCTCTCTTTAGCCCAAACATCTAAAGCTGGAAATCAGCAGGTGGTCTGAGCAGAGGCAGAGCTCCAGCTCAGACCAGAAAAGGGTCTGCAATATCAACCGTCCAAAGCAGGAGCACAGCAAAAACATGTACGGTTCTTGAAATCATTGTACATGTATATCAGTTCCTGGCCGCTATTCAATATGCTGAGTCAAGCTGACAACACCTCTGTGAGCACAACAACGACAATGTCAGAGGAAAAGGCCATGAAATGAGAAGTATCAGGAGTGGTCGGTTGCAAACCAGATTTAATTGGATTAGCCTCCATGTTTCCCTGGAACTGTGACGTGAAAGAAACCAGCTGTCCTAAAACATGAGTAAGTAAACCACAAACAAAAGAGGAGTCACCACTCCCCATGATGTGAGCCATTACATCGTGTAATGTCACGTTTATGGTTGACAATGATTTACCCAATATAGAGGTCAGTGTCACTACTAATTGACTAAAGAAGTAAATAACAAGCTAAATGAAGGACAGGGTCAGAGGTTTATTGCAACTTTTTTGACTACCTCTGAGACATGCGTAGAGGATGACGAACTTCATATCAGTTTTTACCTGCCTAGTAAGTATTTACCAACCCTTTCAAGGCTTTACAATATATTTAGGTAAAGTCTGTATTTAAAACATTGCTCCTAAACCTTTTGATACCCACCTTTCCTGTTCTGCCACGTACCTGCCTACACACGGACAGCACTGGGTAAAATGCAGTCAGTCACGTCGTAATTAAAACTTGAGTGGACTCTCACTGCCACAGCTAGCTGGCTAAAAGAGATGCTACAGGTCACAGTGACAGGCTGAATGAGGGGGCTGTAAATGAGGAATGTGACTTGAATACACACTTAAGACTGACCCTTCATGGCTGCTACACCCACAGCAACTGACAGCATGTGCTTGTAATTCATTATGTCTAGACAGTCGACGATTCAAATGTTCAAAAATGACACCACTAAGCACTCGTAATGATTGTCAAATATACGCACAGCGCAGTGAAATGTACACTATAGACGCCATTTTAAGAATGTCTGGAAGGCGTCAGTTAGGAGAGGGAAGACGTTGACAGTAAGTTGGGGTTGAGAAGACATATTTTTTAAATACCTCACCTTTTCGCATAGTGTTTTCACTTGTCCCTCGGATAGCTGCTTGCATTCGTTGAGCTGCTCGATCCACTGATCAATTTCTTTCGTAAACGCCTTTTCGTCCATTTCTGTGTGCTTTCGGGGTCGCTGCTGTTCGTTTGCCGACACGTTACCCGATTTCGGTTAAGAGACGACTCTCCCAGATGTTCTAGTCTTTTCCGGAGTTTACAAACCGGACACACAAGCTGCTAATTACTCTCTTACTAAAAGACGCATGTAACTACCGCTGGCTGCCAGGTCGCTATGATTTGACTGAATTGAAACTTGAGGGAGGGGTAGGAGAGACGTCAGTTGGAGATCCACCCTAGAAGCTTGTTTTTGTCGAGGTGCCTGCAATAAAATGCCGCAGTTCCGGTTGTGACCTTCTAAATAAAAGCATTGCCGCTGACCAACTCACTGTTATGAGTGATACAAGTTACAAACTGATGAGAAAAGCTGTGAAAACACTTGGTTGTCATTTTAATTGGACATCTTAATGTTATTTAATTATTTGTGTGTTGTCTGCTCTGTCTTTTGTGAGTTTCCACCTGATAACTTTGAAGTAACTTTGCTCTAGGTTTAAAGCAGTGTCCATATGTGTCCAACTTGGAAGGAGGATCTGGTATTGATACTGATGTATTTATACACATTAATGTATTTACACATCTATATCAGTACCACTGTCATAGCTAAATGCTTTGCGCTCAGGGCCAGAGTTAACAAAAAACAAAAAAAAAAAAACACAATGAAGGAAACCAACAAGAAGAAGAGAATTGATTGAGCCAGGAAACAAAAGGAATGAACATAAGACCAGTTGAAATCTGTACTTTGTTCTGATGAGTCCAAATTTAAAATTTTTGGTTCCAATCACCAAGTCTTTGTGAGAAGCATAGGAAGTGAACGCGTATCTGCATGTGTGGTTCCCACCGTGAAGCATGTAGGAGGAGTTGTGGTGGTATGGGGGTGCTTTGCTGGTGACACTGTTGGTAATTTATTCAAAATTCAAGACATACTCAACCAACATGGCTACTATAGCATTCTGCAGCAACACACCATCCCATCTGGTTTGTGCTTAGTGGGACCATTACTTGTTTTTCGACAGGACAATTACCCCAAACACACCTCCAGGTTATTTAAGGGCCTTAGTTGAGTGATTCTTGCCATAATATTGATTGATAATAATGCCAATACAGTACAACTAATGGTCTTAAATGCATTAAGAAGGTAAGAAATTCAATTACCTTTTGACAAAACACACCTGTTAATTGAAAATTATCCCAGGTGACTACCCCATGGAGCCGACTGAGTGAATTCCAAGAATGTGCGAAGCTTACGTCAAAGCAAAAGGTGGCTACTTTGAAGAATCTAAAATATAAAACACATTTTGCTTTTTTTCCATTTACCACATATTTCCATATGTGTTTTTTCATAATTTTTGTAATGCCTACTGCATATATAAAGTAATAAAATCATGTAAAACCATGAAATGAGAAGATGTGTCCAAACTTTTGACTGGTACTGTACCTGGCACCTGATGGATTGTAAAGAAGGCAAGGTGATTTTAGATGTTATAGATCTTTACAAAATAAATTCCTCTGTGTAACAAATAAGAAAATAATCACCGTCATCAAAATGGATGTATAGCAGCATTCACATCCTATTTGTGGTGTAGACATTACCTCAGAAGAATAAATTAATTTTGATAAATAGAATAAATTCACTTGTATACATATGTAGATAAGAGCAGGGATAATGGGGAACTTTCCCTCCCTTTTTACCACCCAGCTTCCGGTCTCACTCTCGTTGATTGTGTCCAGCTTGCCGCAGTAGCAGAGCGCCGCCCGACACAAATAGCAACCGGAGACCGATGACGGCAATTCTGCCATTGGTTCCCGGCGCTGCTTCCTCTGCAGTTTTATTGGCTCACCGTTCAATAGAGAAGTTACCAACACAAGCCAGAAAGAATACATCATCGCTTTTTGGAAGCATGTTGTGAATTTTGTGGTGTGGCAATGATGTCAGCGTTTGACATGCAGCCAAGAACATTAGGTAAACAAAATCAAAGGCAACAACTAATCCCTCCACTGATCTGTGTCCATATGGCTCAGTCCATTGAGGTATGAATATAAGCTATTTAATAACCACTTATCGTGTTTATATGATATATTTAATGCGTAGCCAATAAGTCAAAATTAGTCATTAATCCCATTCAGACTGTTGTCCTGTAAAGCCTATTTATTCCTCAGCCTGAAATTCAATTACTGTTGTCTGTTTCTCCAAAGCCTGACACAGTTCATTCCCTGTGCCATGGACCCCATTGTTGTCTAAAAATGATCCAAACATGAGCCATAAATGAGTAAGAATCAGAACTGGATTTATTGGCAAGTGATTTGCCTTGTTATATTTGTGCATCACAATAAACATAGCATGGGAAAATAAAGATTAAATAAAGATGACAAGTACTGCAGACAAGAAGCATAACATTTTTAGCAACATATTTTTAAAATAAAAAGATACATTATGATCATATGAATCTGTAGCACTGCGACATGTTTTCTTTATTGCAATACACACACACTGTGCTGCTGCCATAAAATGTGCATTAATTGGGGCTAAAAATAGTCTTCAATCGTACTATTTAGTCCTGTTTGTGACCCATTTACAAAGATTTCCATCTTCAGCAGGAACAGTAGCAGCAAACTTTCCACACTATGTTTACATATTAGCGAGAGAGGCTGCTTTATTACGAACACATGATATCACACAAAAGTCGTCTTAAAAAGAAATATGTATGCTTCTGGCTTTTCTGGTTTCAGCCCTTCTGCCACAGACACGTGTTTATATGGAAACTTGCACAAGCTTTATATAGACCTGTAAAAATATGCTGTCATCACATCATGTAAACTCTAAAGTAGGCCTTTCTTTCTTTGGATTATAAAGCAGCCTCAGTTAAACTGACAATATAACAAAGCAACAATCATTTCAGGAGGATGTACTGTGTGGGATAGTGTTATCAAATGTTGAGCAGAGCTTTGAATACAATAAAAAAAAGCCTTTTGTCTGCAGTTTGTCTTTATTGTTCAAGCGTAAAAGATTCAATCAAGCCTCAGATTGTGATCCAGTGATAACGTCTTTTTTTCTGGGGGAAAATTCTGACAATAATTTCCTGTTGTCTCGACTTCATAATGCAAACAGGATATACATGCCTGCGGCTGGATTATCGAAGGTACAGTATGTTCTCTGAAGAAAATGTTTTGTTCCTTACCTCAGCAAGCTGCGGTCCAAATATGCCTGTGCACTGCCTCTACAAATGTCCATATCAGGAGCACACCAGGTCGGTTAATAACCTACGAAATCACAAGACACAAACATGAATCTGTAATGTGATCTAAATCTACAAACTATATAGCTGAAATAAAAATAGGATACAGTGGAGTGATACTAAGGGCTATTTGTAAAATTTTAGTTTAGCTTTTAGACTCATTTACAAATTTCATGTGCAAAGTTTGGTCTGTGCTTCACTGATAAAAGTCCCTTTTTAAAGGAATAGTTTAACATTTTTGGCGATATGCTTATTTTTTGGATTAGATGAGAAGATCAAAAGATAGAGCCAGCTTAGTTTAGTAATAGCAAACAGCTTGGCCAAGCACAGTGACTTCTGCGCATAACCCCCATGACATCTGTTACAGGTTTACATATTGTTTTCCACCCTGATTAAACAAATTAGATATTTTAATTAGAGTGCTGATATATGAATTTTGTCACCTTTAGGATGAGTCAGGTTAACTGCTGTCTGTCTGTCGTCTTTATGCTAAGCTAACCGGCTGCTTGCTTCATGTTTAACAAACACAGTGGTATTGATTTTCTCACCAACTAAGCATGGTCCCCAAAATGTCCTTCAAATTTGATACCACTGTTCCTAAAAATGTTTTATCTGCTCCCTTGTTAGTTATTGACCGTTCAGTTACTTCAACGTGTGCTGATATTTCTGCCACAAAGACACATTCATCAGCAATCCCCTTCCACTTTCTGGAGCCAAGCAAATGAGAACTTACTTCCATTATTCTGCATGTTTAGTAGTTTGTTTGCCTCTTTGCTAATTCTGTAAGATTTATGTTCTGACTGACCCCTCTTTGTAGTAAAATTACAGTAGAGAAGGGCGACCATAAATCAATGGCAGGGTCCTGTGCCAGAAATGTGCCAGAGGTGTTAAAAGCAAACCGAGTTAGAGGAGACAGAGGTCATACAGTAGGTGTCATTTTAAAATGAATAACAATACACCATGAAGGAAAATAAGAGTACATTAATCTGAACATATGCTCTGGTGTTTCTATGTGTGTGTGTGTATGTGAGCGGTCGACACAATATATTTCCTGGTCGATGTGGACCATTATTGAAAATGCAAACCTCACTCTCTACTACAAAAAGACGCCACACATGAAACAAATGCGATCAAAGACTGGATCTGCCTTTCAGGGCCACTTGCTGATGCGCTGAGACACATTCAAGCATCACCTTAATTAATAATCATTGTACCTTAAATTAAACCTGTTATGTTCCTTTGTAAACACGATGAAACACCAGGCAAGATGATAGAGGGTGACAAATGGTGGAGGCGGTGGGCAATATGCTCAAATAAGGGAAGGTTGCTTTGTTTTACTGCTCCACTGCTGGCACACAACCTCAGATACAGTAGGCATGTTACTTTTAAAATGGACAGAATATTAATTACTTGCTGAAATATGCTCTTAGCATCTTTTACAACCATCAAACATTAGGTGAAGCATTAAATATACCCTCATAACTGTGTAGTCAGTTTAGTTATTACCACGATTTTCTTGCAGATTACAGTCATCTTTTTATTTGACAAACTGTTCTTCTTCAGCCGCTCTGAAATCAAAATCAACACATACTTTGGTTCAAAAGGGTTACAGCAATCACACAATCCCACAGAGGATGTGTGTGTGTGCTGTATTGACACATCTCTCAATACGTTCTTTATTAAAAAACAAATAATAATAAATGAAGCGTGCCAGCACTAGGCGCCGCTTCATTGTGGTTTTTCTGTTTTTCCTAATTAAACCTTTTCTGCAGCAACAAATCATGTAATCATCCACATTTTTGAGAGCTCTCTCCTCATAATTGAAAATCTCTGTTTACAGGTTCATGGTAAAAACAGGCAAGAATTCTCTGCTTTGCACAGACTAGAAGCGAAAAGCATCAGCTGCATCCTTGAGATGAAAAAAACTAACCAGTATTTCTCTCTGGATCATGATAATCCATTTGGTGTCTGTGTTCATTATTTTTTAAAAATTGGGATCGTGACTCTGTTTTCCACATTACCTTCCACGGTCGTGACTCATGATAAGCCTCCACTCCATCACCTTTCAAGTCTCTTAAACAGTGACCCTGTGTGTAGCCTATTTTAGATCATGATAAGCATTCTCTGGATCGTTGTTTTCCACATTAACATTTCATCGATCACTTTGTAAGCGAGCTCATCCGGCTGTCTGATTGTTGTGGCCCTGGTTTCCCCCGGTCAGCGGACCGGGCAGTCGTCCAACCTGGCACACCCCAACGGCTCATTCCCCCTCTTCATGTGACCGGCCTGCCTTTGTTTATCTCTTTGTGGTGTTTTTTTTAGCTGAAATATGCTGCAAATAAGAGATGACAAGTTTAATTTGTCAGCATTAAGGAAATAGTTAAGTCTATTAAGCTGTTCTTTTTTTTTATTTCCCAGTTTCTGCAGCCTGATGCTTGTGACACCTTATATTTGTGCTTCTGAAGGACTCACACCACATAACAAAATGCCATCTGTAACTCTGCAAAATGTAAACAAAAGTGAATCATATGAAAAGACATGTTTGACAGGTGGACTACATAGTTGGTTAGCTTTCATCGTTTAACTTTACTCAACCCCATGCACATCTCCATTGATGACAGAGTGTCCCAAAGGTTTATTTCTAGATATAGGAGTGATGACATGTTGACCAGCGTTGCATAAAGAGGCAGGAGACAAAGGCAAGCCAACACAATACATGAGCTTAATCCAAAGTAACATAACTCTCAACTGCACTGTGGCGGGACGGAGCCACCGTGAGCTCCAACATGCCATGCCAGGATACACCCGGATACATGATTCTTTTATCCCCCACCAATCAAACGGCTGCAATTTATCAGTGGGCTTTAGTCTTTGTTGTTGTTCCCGTTATTCGGGTAACTGCTGCTGCTGCTGCTGTTCAACATCTAAATTTAAATTCTCTGTGTGTGCCAAGGAGGTTTGGATGAAAGCCCTTTTAATTCCAGGCGAGCAGATGCAGACCGCATGTTTGATGCTGATGCCAAGCTAACAGGATAAAATGGCTGAACCCTTTTATAAACAACACAAATATGTCTGCCTGTGATGTAGCAGAGGAAATGATCATGATAGAAAAATTAACCTGGTTCTGCAACAATAGCTTATCAGACATACATAACATTACATCAGCAGTGCATTGTGAAGTCATGATTTCCTCTGCATAACCTTGAAAAACTCTAAATAAGGAGAGAAAGAAAGAAAGAGACTGACTGCAAGAGACAGATACATACAGATACAGAAAGGAAGTTTTATGCAGTCGTAGTTTTAGAAACATATGAATGTATAAATGTACTACAAATAAACAGGTCAACACTTATTATGACTTTTAGGAACTTATGTCATTGCAGCCACATGAATAAAACAAATCAATACAAAAAAATACAACAAACTAAGGTTACAAAACATGTGAAAAAGTAATGTGGCTCATAACTATATTCATGTAATATCGTGATTATAAAGTCTGATCTTCATTCTTTTTAGTTTCCCTGTTATAACCCAATGTTTCCCCACACATTGTTCCTCCATCTATCTCATGATGTTTTTACATGTCAGACTAAATATAGAAATAGAGATATAAAACCAAAAAAAAGAAAGAGAGGGAGCAACAACCTCTACCTCTCTCTCTTGCTATTTCCACCAATTAGCTTTTAGTATTGTGTCTCCAGGATACCTGAAACCATGACAACAGCAGATTACTGTCCCCATCTGATATCTTGAGCTCCATCTGGTGTTAACAAAGAGGAAGTCCAGGCTGCTCCTCCTCACTGACTTTGAGGACAAACTTTGAAAAACAATGAAAGCTCAGTTGCATAAACACTAAGAGCCCTTTTCCCTGTGCTTGTGCTTTTTATGTACTTTGGACTATGTATATCGCTTGTCAATTCTGCTTCTGTAAATCAGGCATACATTGAAAAATACAAATATACTGTATTCATAAATATTTAGACAGAAACTGGCTAGTCTGACAAAATAATCTCAGTGATGAGGTCTACTTACCAGCTCCTTCTGGATCTTTCAACAGCTTTTCACAGTGCAGTGCTCACATAACCTCAGTATGGATCAAGTGACAAGACGTGGTCATATATGGGGTCAAGATTATAGCCCCTCTGTCTTTACAAAAACAGGATGAAGACCATGAGATGCTGCTGAAAACTCTGGAAAAAGAAAGTGAGTTGGGGTTATTTAGTGAGGGCTCATCAAATCCAAGCGCATGGTCTGAGAGTTACAGTCTGGAAAATTCAGTACTTGAGCTATATTTAGATTAAATGTATGTGTGTCAAAATGTATTGCCGGTCCCTGTCTGCACGTTTAACCACTTGTGTGCATGTGGTGATTTCAGCCCAGCAGAAGTTTTGCAATAAAGGTTTCAACATTTTTTGTGATGCATCTTTAAAAAATTCTTGTTTAAAGAAAGAAGATTAACAGAGGGCAACAAAAGTGTAACCTGCACAGTTTGTATTTGTGGTCTGGTGCTAAAACAAAAGTAAAATCGGTACTTCTTTGAGTGTGTATCAACATTTAATATTACTCTCTACATCTGATACTCTGTCGCCACCCAGGGTTGGGTACAAGTCCACTGTTTTACCCGCCTCACTGAGACAGTGTATTGCTACACAAAACACTGTTGTTGCATCAGCAATGAATGAGTTGAAACTCATAATAACCAGCATTTGTTTTTGTGCATTTTACAAAGTTCCACATATATTGTAGAGACTGTGAGAAACTTCCAACAACAATAATATAAAATCTATGTCTGGGGAAAAAAAAAAAACTTGTATGAGGTTTCTTTGATGATTAGATGAATCCACATTCTCTGTTTATCTCTTCCTGTAGTCCTCAATGAGACACAACATTCTGTCTGGAACACTGAAATTAAGACATCCTGCTCTACATTACAGGAGATAAGCTACATGATAACAAAGACCATGAATCTGCAACCACATTAGTGTCTCTAAGTGTGTTATCAAATGGGCACATCAACATGCTAACATGGTCATAATGACAATGGTAACATGCTGATGTTAAGCAAGTATACTGTTTACCAGGCTTTCCATATTAATTAAAGGGATACTTTGGGGCTGCATGAGGTGTAACACAGTTCGAAGCTTTACAATTTGTGCAAAAGAATAATGCCGTCCGATGGCAAGATATAACTTTGAAAATTTTCTTTATATAGCATACACTTCAATAGATTTTCAGTGAGGTAAACCTTTTCCATGTGGCTAAAATACATTTTTCTGCTGACCCTGTTGACAGTACATTTCTTAGCATCCGTGGTCTTTGTCTACTGAAGTGGAATACTATGCAGAAGTACCACAAACAAACTCACTTCAAAAAACCCGAGCTACCCCTTTAATGTGTTAGCATGGTAACCAGTGGTAGCCAATGAGTACCAAACACAAAGTACAGCTGAGGCTGATAGGATAGCAAAATACCTGATGATGGTGCTAGAGGAAAAATTAAGGGATCATCAGAGTTATTACAAGTCATCCCATGGGGGACATGAATGTTTGTACCAAATTTCATGGCAACACATCCAGCTATTTCAGTCTGGACCAACAAGGTGGGCTGAAAGACAGATACTACCTCTGCTCAAGCATCAGAGACAGTTTATTATGAAGCACCTAATAAAGATAAAGATCATGCAATAAAAACTACCTCACATTTCACTCTCACACCTTATGAAACGATTCTGTACATTCCAATGAGGGTATAATTTTAATCAATTTAAACTTCATCACCATCACTGAAAGCACCATTGCCCTTCACAGATCCTAAAATCTGACAGAGACACTCCGACCGGCTGCATGCTTCACCGACTGTCCAAACACTCACCCAGTCAACTGTGTAATTTAATTACCACCATCGCCCATGTAGATGTAACGAGACATCACAGCTCTAATGAGACAATTAGCCTGTACCATCTTAAAGCTTCACTCCTCGTTCACACTGATGGTTGTAGAACACATTAATGGCTCCATCACGGCCCCACCCTAACACTCAGACTGGAGTCTTCCAGCCGTCGCCACTAGGTTTCTGTGGAGACTAATGGATCATTAGAGTACAACTGACGAGTGAGGTAAAAATGCCCGAGTGACCTCTCCATCCACAGAACATGAGGGAGAGTAAGGAAGGGAAGCAATATAAGGTCCAAACTAACATACTTTGTGAATGTTGAAAGAAATGTTGATATTTTTTGACTGTTCAGTTACATAATAACACAATGTACTGCATTAATAAAAAGCAGCCCTACCATGTAAATGAAAACTACATCCACTTTAAATCTATCACATTAGGTAGCTGTGACTGGAAAAGAGCTTTCATCATGGTACAAAAGGATACACACAAACAAACAGCCAACAGCAGGTGAGCGTTGTATGTTATTTTAGGTCTGTGATGTCAAAGATACTTGAGATATCAGTTTTCATTTGGTTGACAAATATTTCTGTTTCAGATTTCAGTTAGGACCCAAGCGACAACCTCCCTGGCTGTGAAGTGAAGCCTACGCAAAGTGCCAAAAACTGCAGTTCCTCGAACGGCCACTTGAGGCTGGCTACAGAACAAGCCAGTCTCTATAAGCTCCAATATTAAAATGTCCAACTTCACAGCAGAAATAAATGTGTTTGCAGCCTGGACTCTCTCTCTATAGCTTATTTCCCCTGTTCATGACAAGTGTACTGAGGGTGAATTTCTATTTAAGTCACCCATTCAAATTTTATTAAAAAGTGTAGAATTTAGTGGCATCTAGTGATGCGAGAATGCGAGAGAACTGAACCGACTGAATGCCTGTCACCTCTCCCATAGGTTCAGGCTAGGCTCCTAAAGTCCCATCTGGGCTGCTGTAGAAACATCGTCATTCAACATAGTAGACTCCATGGAAGAGGACCCACTCTGTCTGTAGATATAAAAGGCTCTTTCTAAGGTAACATAAACATAACAATTATTATTTTCAGGTGATTATACACTAATGAAAACATAGTTATGAATATTATATTTCATTTCTGTCAATAGATCCCCTTACATGTTACACACTGGACCTTTAAGGCTCAAAGTTATGCATGACAGACCAGATCAGCGGGGAGGCAGAGGAGGAAGGACTGCCAACATGGCAGTGAGCAGAGCCAACTTCAAAACAGCTCTTCAGAAACCTATAGGTGACGTCACAGATACGACGTCCATTCTTTATACTGTCAATGTTCGTACACCAGAGTATCAGTTAGGACCCACAGGACTCTGGGAGTTAAAAATGATGAATGTTATGTATCACCAAATTATTCTGCTGAAGTGTTCTGTGTCAGCGTTTCTGACTGGACTATCTTGTTATTATATTTTGCAGGAGTTTCTTCTCATTATTATACATTACTACTATTACTACTATATTACTATACATATTATACTATTTTCAAGCTTTCAATTTGTTTCTACAGCTTTTTTAGGTTAAAACAGATAAGTTACACTTAATTTGAAACATAAGTTTGTGGTGTCACGGGAATTTTTAAATTGGTTGACAGAATGAGAATGCATATACCTTCCTTAAAATAAGTCTCCCTCAATCGCGACCATACATATATTGTTTCATATGCAGTATGTTGGTATATTATGAGAGAGAGAGAGATGAGAGATGAAACAACAGTCTCAACAGTCAGTTTGTTACTAAGAGAAAGCAAAACATAATTTCTCTGCCCTTTCTATTAAAAGCACCTGACCTCAGCTGTGATACTTTATTCCTGCCTATTTTGGTTGGATCCAGGCCTTTGTCCAGCATCTGACATACAGACATGGGGTCACCTTTTTCTTTATGAGAGAACTAAAAAAAAAAAAAACTATTCCTGTTTTCAAGAAGAGTAAGCTTTAAGCTTTGTTCCAGAGTTGATTTAAAAATACTAAGAAGGACTGTGAAACTGATTGTAATGGATTAGGTTGATCCATAACAATCAGTTTTATAGTTCTCTCTGCGTCCCTGAATGAACACCATTACACAGCCGATAAAATCAAATTCTCTACTGGTGATGAAATCCCATAAATAAACCTATTTACTCCCCCGGGAGCCTAGATAGCAACACATGATGTAAATGTGTTTTGCATTACATAAAGATCATGCTTTTCATTCCTGGCTCTTGGGGGAGCCAGAAAAGACTAACAACAACGCCAGGTCCTTTTGTCTATGTTTGACCTACATTGTCAGTGAAATGCCAGCAGGGCAGTGGGTCTATTGACGGCTGCAGTCTGGACTGCCACAGGGAAATGGTCAAGAGAATGATTAAGCTAGATTAAATAGACTGTTATATTTGCTGGAGATTTGAGTGGGATTTCACTGAAGCCCTGGAGTGGGACTGATGCTCCAACTAACTGTGACTCACAATATTGAGCTGTGTAATGTGATCTAATCAATTGTAGCAACAGTTTCTTTCCATTTGAAAGACTAAGAAGACAAAAAGTGAAGTTATGTAAAAGTCTGCAGCAACTTTATTGGATGCTTCACATCTACACTATATTGTGATTGCTGTCAATGAGCCCAAATAACAGTGTAATCAAGCTGTTCACATCTATAAAGTTGTAATTCCCCTCCACTCTGCCCCTCTTTTCTGCTTCAGACATCATATTCATTCAAATGGAAATGTCAAAATTATGACAGAATACATTAGGGCTGCAACTAACAACTTTTTTCCAACTGCAGATTAATCAATTTATCTAGCTAAAGTTACACTTTTGTTAAGCCCAAGTCAATGTCATCAAAATCCTTGTTTTGTTTGATCAAGTGTCCAAAATTGAGTGATATTTAAGGCAACAAAACACAGCAAATTCCCACAATTGAGAGGCTAGAATTGGGGAATGTTTGGTATGTTGGCTTAAAAATTATTGTTATTGATGTTATTGATCAAGTGATTGATCAATAATTAACATAGTCCATCCACCCATCTATCCATCAGCCATACCCACTTATCCTTTGGAGGATGGCAGGGGGCAGAAGCAGATTATAGATAGTTATAAAACATTGAAGCACATGGTAAAAATACAGCATTGGCAGATGAATATTTTTCTTTGTTTCTCCTTGACTGTGGGCATAAGCACACTAACAGTCTCATGTTTACAAGGGGCCAAGAGTAAATGTTGCACTCTCTAATTAAAATGCAACTCGTCTAATAGCTACACACGACATGCACAACCTTTCCCTGTACGATAGCTTCATGCTCAGGAAAATCCAGAGTTCAAAACACATCTCAATCAATAACAAAATACACATCCTTAACTCCAATGTAAAACAGGTGATATTGTATGGAAATGATTGAGGATTGAGCAACCTGTGGAAAAGAGCAAGCCAGGATCCCACTGACCTACAAATTTGAAAGAGAAAGTGTTGCTGGATTGGACACACCCTAAGAAAAGCTGCCACAAACATCACCTAACAAACTCTAACGTAACCCCCAAGGAACAAGGAACAGAGAGGTGTCTGAGGTGGTCTGCCTCATTCTGAGGGGCTCATCTTAAAACCTGACATTTCCATTTTAGATCCCTGAAACATTTTATTCTGGCAAACTCCATCTCTACATCAATGAAACCATTTTCTTACTCTGTGACCTTTGATTTCATTTCTTCTACTGTTGTGTTGTTCTATTATATTACTCTTTGAGTGAGTCACTCTTGATTTGTTCCTACTGTGTCGTTTTATTGGTCCTTTTCAAAAAAACGTGCAATCATATTTTTCAAAGGTTGCAACATAACATCAACAAGTTTAGTCACAGTGCTTGATTTAAAAGTCAGTGCATGTTTCCACTGACTTGATGTTAATCATTTTACAGGCTGGATCATGCAGGCAGAGTGCATTAGCTACAGATGGATTACCGGTGTGTAAATTAGCCTGTTATTGCTGCGTAGATTATTAGACTGTTACACATTATTTTTTATTTTCACCTGTCATCTGTCCAGAGGTCAAAGTGAGTGACTGTATTACGGTTGTATCTTCTTTAACAGATTTTTCTCTCTGCACATCAAGTGATGGATGATGAAGGATGCTATTAGTCCATTAGTCCATTAAAACATGCTGCACAACTCCACCATGCTTTACGCATCGCACTTAATGTTGTGCAGCTATCTTGCTTTCACCAGGGCAAGATATCAGAAAACAAAAGACTTTTACAGAGACAAGATAGTGCAGACATCTGGCGAGGTGAGTAAAGCATGGCGTACTGGAGAAGAGTTGTGCAGTGTGTTTTACTTTTGATGGACTTTCACTGAAGCTGACACTGGCCTGCACCTTGCGGTGCACTCTTAAAGTTAGAAAATGAATTATACTGTTACCATGACAACAGACAAAGATGATCATTATGTGCCTTGCATACATGTGTGATAAATGTTATATACAATTAGAAAAGCAGAATCACATTGTAATTACTTATGACACAGGCTATTGTAACAATACAGATGGAAACTAGGCTAACAATAAGGTCTCTATAAAGAACAATATTTAGTCACAGTCACTTTATATGTCACTATAGAAATGAAATGGTCATGGTTCAGTGGTTTTGAAAAGACTTGTCCTGTAATATCCTGACTTCTTCTGATATTCATGTTTGAAATGTTTTGTTTATATTATGATTAACATGTTTGAAGTTCGTGGTTTTCAACCAACAGCAGAGGCCATGGGGAAAATCTGTTAATGAACCACAGGAGATGGTGTACCATCAAACATTATAAGATTACACTCACATGACAGACACACTGCAGTGTAAAACAAACTCTCTGAACTCTCTGTAGTTTGGATTTTTATCGTACTTTCAATGTATGTATTGGTGATTGAGTGTGCAATATACAGTATATTTTGTTACTTTAGTGTGATTTATGTGCTCTTTGTTTTAAATTGAATGTAAACTTGCTAAAATTTTAATAAAGTTTCTTAAAAATAATAATAAAAAAGATTATACTGGGATGTTACAATGATAATAGCTGCATAGTGATTAAAAATAGAAATACTTGATGATAATATGAGTAGCATTGCAATAATATAGGGTTTTTAGGGACATTTGGGTGTTACACAAAAGATGTTAGAAAATAATTTATAGATATAATAATGGTCACATATGACATAGGTTCAAAGCTTGAATATGTTTAAATGCCTCTATGGCAGACTGCTGGTTACCTTTGCGTGCAGCATATGAATATAGTGTCTTTTCAGATACTGTCCGTGATGGAACTTGAAGTTAAATGTAGCTATGAGGTACAATACCTCATAGCAACAGAAATACATTTGGGTTTAATTTGGGAAGCGTTATAATTAACATTTTACATCGACATCGTTTGTGACATAAAAGGGGCTGTACTTGTGTTGGCCAACGCTGTAAGCAACCGACGTCACCACATATAGCTAGCTAGCCAGTTGTTTGGGTAGAAGAAGAAAAAGGGCTACAAGCGGAAGAAACGCCGGATTTGGTTTCGGGTTGTATTCGGTTTATGGTCCTGGTTTAGTTTTTTTTATTATACATTTTGAATAATGTCGACCCCGGCAAGGAGACGGCTTATGAGAGATTTTAAAAGGTACCGCAACGTTTTGGCAGTCGTCTCTTCTGTTTGTGTCTGTGTGTGTGTGTGTGGCTAGCTGCGTTAGCCTATGAAGCTGTCGGCAGTTAGCTTAGCTTAGCGGTAGCCGCTGGTGCAAAAATACTGTATATAAAGCCTGACTGGAGTTATTGTCAAATACAGTCGGTAATTTATATGGTTCATCTCTGTAAAATGCATCGATAGGATTGACAAATGAACGTTTGTATATTTTAAATGTTATTTGGCGATATCCGAAGAGGGTACTTTGTTTTTATGCAGTGTTTTCTACCCAGGGAACAACGATGGTCTTTTCGTTTTGTCGTGGCTAGTTTGTTTGTGTCGGTGCAGTTTCGACTAGCTGAGGTTTGAGGTTACCTGAGGGGGGGGGGGGGGGGGGGGTCACATTTGGCTGGATAAAAGACTTTAAATCCAACAAACCCTTTTGTCTTTCTTTAATAAGCCCTTATTAGAAGCTAAACATGACTTAATTACCTTAATATCTCGTTGCAGCCTTCAAGCTGGTTTAAATTCTGTGTAGCTAAATCCAAGCAGCCTGCCAACATTATGGTTCAATCTCACTTGGTAGCAACGTGGCTCCCAGGTGTTGCACAACTCAGTGTGTGTGTGTGTGGTTAGGGGGTGCTCCATTTCAGTATGTAAGGTGCCTGCGACTTATTCTTAATGCAGACTTGAGTAGTAAACAATCCCAACATCCTCCTCCTGAGTGATGATGTTCTCAAAGTCCTGCTGTGGAGACAAGACAAGAAGAATATGTTTTTTCTTTCCTGGGAGAATCACACCTGGCAAGGGGCTGCTTGTAATACCTGCCATCTTCAATCTGTTGGCTTGCTCCATATGGTGTCCTATAGTACACGTTTGTGTGTCATTCACACACACCTGTCAGTGGAAAAAAGATCCTAAGCTATTCTACTAAGAACAGCCGATGAAGCAGGCCAGATAAAGTGTCACCGTAACTCTACTCTGCTGTGCCGGTCCCCAGGTGGTAAACTGTAACACACCGAGACAAGGAAAACACAATGGCGCATTCCCGGTTCAGTCTGTGTAGTCCACGCCAAGGCGGGTTGATTGAACTCAGCCTTGCGTGATATTGCCTTACGTCTCTTGTTTGATCTGAAAGTCAAATTATTTGCTTAATACTCGCTTGAAACTGACCTCATGTCATTGTTTGGACAGCAGCCCTTTGGTGTGATGTTTTGGCTGAGTACTGTGGATGTGAGATGACACTTTGGTGTTGAATTTCTTCAGATTTTATTCAGTAAACCATCACTTTCATGTCTTCCTGAAGAGTATTTTTAGAAGCGGTTTGACGTTGTGAAACTAATAACCACCACCCCGGTACCTTCTGTTTCTTTTTCAGCCCCATTGCTCAGAGCATTTTAGTGAGGCTTTATCTTTACAAGAGCTTACAGTAGTTTGTAAGCTACGGTAGCTGTAAGTTTTGGTTTGAGTTGAGGCTACGTTTTCTTCATCTTAAAGCTATTTTAGCTCAGTCAGGTGAGTTTTCGTGTTGATTAGTTTTTTTTAATCTGCGTATTATTTTCTCGATTAATCAAGTTGTTTGCTCTCTAAAATGTCAGAAACACTCCAAAAAGATACTCCATTTACAAGGATATAAAACTGAGCAAACAGCAACACCTCCTCATATTTGAGAAGTTACTGACTGGCTCAGCGATTTTTCTTGAAAATTGACTTGAACAATTTAACGAAAAATCAGAATAGTTGCAGTTAAATGTTCTACCAGTCTGTATTAGCTAGAGGTCATGGCTATGGTGACGCTGGATTGGAGCCGATTACAACCGTCGGCCAGTGTTTGGCATGTATTTCTGTATAACAGGCAAGATATGAATTACAGACTTTTTGGCTTGTTGCCAGGGGTTGCCAACCGTCACTCTTAGGATGGACTGCGTCTCTTCCACTGGTGAGGGAAGTAGGGAAGTTGAGTGGAGCATCCCTCCACCGGCAGAGAGCTCGGGCAGATTACGGTAAATTAGGTTAATTGCAGTGGGTCTGTCTGCAGCTAGGGACATGGATCTACGCTCACACACAGATACACAAATCAGCCTACCTTGTTTTAGAGCTGTAAGCTCTTATTAAACCAGCTTTTATACCAGGTGTTGGATTGTAGACATAAGTAGTCTGTGGTGATTCCGGACTGGGCTCATGTGCGCTATTGATTTAAAGTGACACCTTTTAATGTGACGCAGTAATGTACCATTAGTTTCAGCAGGTGACTAGATAAAGTAAGTTTTACTCTGAGGAGTGAGCTCAGTTCAACACACTGCCTTTATTTGTCAGTGTGGGCTAAATCCACAAGAAACATGTTTTACAGCCTACGCTGATCAATAGTTTAACAAACCAGAGGCTCTTTTCAGGAATTAAATTAAAAACGTTGACCTGCTACATCTGCGTGTTTTGATTTGTTGACGTCTTAGTTGCTAGGCAGTTGTTGCTGTAGCGTCTCTTTGCATTGCACTTCAGAGAGATCACCTGTCAAACAGCTCTGGGCAGTTTTCTTTGTGGAGCTGGAGCTAATGATTATTTTCATAAATGCTAAATCAATCTGCAATTATTTTGGGGTGCCTGAGTCACAGCTGAACAAAATAAACACGTCAACCTGTAAACAGCTTCTAAGTAAATACTAATAATTGGGAAAATGGCAAACCCAGTGGCATTTGATTTAAAATTTTTGGAAAATATTTGCTGGTTCCGGGTGTTGTTGAGTAATTTCACTTTACCTCAGGCTCTGACATTTTCACTAATTTCTTACATTTAATCAATCAAATAATTGACCGATTAACTGATAAAAAATAATTTGCAAATATAAAACACATCACCTCCTCTACACCAGATGAGCTTTCCTGGGAAAATAAAAGTGTCCAGTGCTTCCATGAACCTGCCTTCAGCTCGGTCATTAGTGTTTCATATAGATCAGCGATGGAGAATAACAGAACACACACAGAGAAAAACATCAGGGTGCCACTCCTTTCTTTCAGGGTGCGTATATTTGTCTGTGGTTTACTTGGACAGCCTGACCATAACAGTGTTTGTCAGAAGCCATTTCAGGTGAAGGTTGACTCAGTGCTTGGGGTGATCAGGTCTTTGATGCTCACCGGGGGATACAGTCTTGGTACAGTAGTGCTTCAGATGAGTGTCTGTTGTCTAGCTTATGTTAACTGACATGTGGCAGGAGCGTGGACAGTGTGCAGTTGATCCTGCAAGCCCGACTCTCTACTGAAGTTATGTTGATACAGCAGTTTGTGTTTTGACTGATAATTACCTTGCAGTCAAGGTGTTAATTAAAATCCTCACACTTTCTCCCATCCATGTTGCTCCCCCTCCCACTTCCTTCTCGCCATCTTTCTCTTTTTTGCTCTTGTTTTTCATCTCTTTCTTGCTGCTGCCTTTTCTTTCTTTGCTGTCTGTCTCTCCTTCCTCATCTCCCTCCGTCTTTCCCTTACCATGTCTCTTTTTCTCTGTCTTAACCAGACTTCAAGAAGATCCTCCCACCGGTGTGAGTGGAGCACCATCAGAGAACAACATCATGCTTTGGAACGCTGTTATTTTTGGGTGAGTCATGCTCTAAATCCAACTCCGCCCCGCTGTCTTTACTGTGCCACTGTGATTGTGATGCACAGAGTCCCCCGATGCGCCCACCCCTTTGCAATATTTAAATATTTCTGATTACAGCCCTGATTGTGGGACAGAATAGTCTCAGAACTCAGCAAGTCTTTGATGGAATTTGATGGATTTGGAAGAACAGGCTGGGGATTGAGTTGAGGGGTCAAGTGAGGGGAGTAAGAAAGAAATGATGCTAAAAAAAACAAACCAAAAGTGTGAATTTAAAATATGTTGGTGCAGAACTTGAAATGCATTTTTTTTTTTTTTAAGTTTAGTAAAGTTTACTAGTAATATGAAAATAAAAGCAAAAAAATATGAAAACCTATGAAAAACAAGCAAATTGCAAGCAAAAAGAAATTGAAAACTCAATAAGCAGCAACAAGGTGCAATAAAAACAAACCAGAGCAACACAGCAGCAAAATAGAAATAGACTTGCTAATAGTTCCTCACCTAAGTCAGAGGGGATGCTGCCAGAAATGTGAACCGTGTAGGCAGCTGATTTAATTGGCCCCTTTACACACACTGTGTGAATGTAAAGAGCTGAGTAAATAAAGCCTCTGGTGTCTGTGCAGAGCAAGTCCTCGAAGAGTCGATGGATAATGGTTATGCTTTTCTACAAGTTAATGCCTTATTGGTAGCAGTGGGGATGTTTTGGAATTTTTAAATAATTGTAGTGCTTTCCTCTCTTTCTCTGTCTTCTGCAGGCCTGTGGGAACACCGTTTGAAGATGGTAAGTTCTCCATTTTTTGATTTATTATGTCCATAAAGTCCACGCTCAGTGGGAGCAGATTCATCCGAGCTCTGGATTTGATTGAGCTTTCTCCTGTGTTGTTGTTGTTGTTGTTGTTATTGTGGAGTTGCATCATTTAATCCATCTATTACAGCCCTTCTGGGCAGTGTGATTGATCAGGTGTGTAACTCTTAGACAGTTACAGAAGTCCACAAACTCATAGATGTTTTCAGAAAAGTACTATCGATAAAATGATATTGGACTACTTTTTTGTTTATTTTTTGTTTTAAGTCTGAAAAGGTTTAAATCTACATTTGAGACCTTATCCAGAATCACCAGACTACTTAGGTTTTAAGTGTATTGAAGTGAGATTATGGCTCTATACACAAACACATTTGATTTGTAATGAAACGGTCACGATAAGTTGAAAGAGCCACCTTTCAGCTTTAAGTCTGTTTTTAAAGGTGTTCAGATTTATAGTGTCCCCGCTCCTAATTTCTGTACAGTGCAGTGAGCGTCTGATACTGTACTATTGCTAAGGATACTTTCTTATATTAATGGATAGTTCAGACTGAAATCAGCCCTGTGTTAACTCAACGCAAAGGGCTGTGTCACCTCAGGTATCAATGAGTAATTAAATACAGTCCAGGAAGTCCATCGTGACTGATTTTTCACAGAGGGCTCCTGTCAGTCTGAACACGTCCTTTCACCACACTCTTTGTACTCATACTGTGTTTTTTTAAATAACAGTACGCTCAGAATTATTAACTCGAGCAACAGAAAGTTGATATATGATAGCACAGGCACAGATCCTTTTTAAGATCCTTGAAAGTTTGTGAATTTTAGGGATGGGAAGCGGGGATCAAGGTCTTGAATGGGTCAATGAAAGTGCTTCAATTATATATTTTGTGCATGAATAGAAATTCAAGTTCTTTTAACATGGTACAATGGAGATGTGTTCACACATTCAAGCCTCTCTTAATTGTTGTCTGCGAGCTTCTGTGAAGCCCGCTGGTTCTCATCATAAAAATTGTCAGTGTTGTAACAGTAATTAACCTCAATCTGTGTTTCACACCGTGCGCAGTGTTGGGTACCTGAATTTTAGAATGGGTCTGAATTTGATGTTTTTAAGAAGGTGTGGGAACTTTGGTACTGAATGATCCACAATTTTCATCTGATCTGAACTTGAACACCCTTAAATTAAAGCTGCACGTCTGCTCTTTAACCTCCACAATCATCTATTCATTTCAATGACAATTGAATGAGCTAACACGCACAACTGAAACAATGTAGTCACAGATGTCTTTTATCTTTTATATTCTTTACGGCAATTAAACAGAGCCTGCAGCTGTTTTAATGAATGTTCTCATAACATGCAGATTATATAATTATATGCACTTACATGCACCTAATTTATCATTTGTTCCATGTGTTCAGTTGGTAACAGACTTGCAGTTCTGCAGTGTAGTACACTACGAGATATACACATTTATGCACATATACACACTTTTTTTTTCATTGTACTTTCTTTGCTTGTAATTATGACTTAGGTCAGGCAAGAGAAGTGCTGACTCAGGGTTTATTGTTTCCTTGTTAGTCATCTCCCTCCTTTTATTCTCCTTTTAGCCTGCAGAGTCGACATCTCTGCCTCAGTGAAGGATTAGCTTCCCTTTTCCAGTTGAGCCGGCTGTATTTTTAGCATCATAATTGTTTCTCTCTCTTTCTCTGACCCCCCCCTTTATGCTTCTTTCACATCTGTATTCTCCTCACAAAATTACTCGTGTGCACCAATCTGTGTCCCTCTCTCTAACGTTTTCTCTGTCTCTCACCCTCCTCCTCCTTTTCCTCCTCCCTCCATCTCTCTGCAGGAACATTTAAGCTTCTGATAGAGTTTTCCGAGGAGTACCCAAACAAGCCTCCCACAGTTCGGTTTGTTTCCAGAATGTTTCACCCAAATGGTAAGTGGCAGAGCTGCCCTAACAAACTTGCACGCTTCGATTAAAGCCATTTGAAAATAGGAATAACTGTCTGTGCTCACTTTATTCATAACCAGTGTCTAAAGTCTAAACCAATGAATTAAGTACGTTAAATCAGACACTTCATCTTGATGGCACTGGTACAGAGACATATCTCTGATCTCATGATCTCTCTGGTCTGAAGCTTGAACGTGTCGTCTCTGTGTTTGCCAGTTTACGCAGATGGCAGTATATGTTTAGACATCCTTCAGAACCGCTGGAGCCCCACATATGATGTGTCGTCCATACTCACCTCCATCCAGGTTGGTTGGTTTTGACTGCTGTCACACAAAGGACTGCACTTGCCTCTATTCTTGTCTATCTATGAATCAATGGTCTGACTGAAATGTGTGAGATATCATGTCTGGTGAACACATTATAGAAGTCTTTTCCAACAATTCAACCCAACAAACTGTACAGATATCCTCCTGCCACCCAGATATGTTGAATAAAATAAGAGGTGAATTATTGAACTTTCAGATGGGATCATTTTAATGCACTTCAGTAAATTTATCTTCATTCAGTGGAAGTTGAATTATCAAATCAGATTGTTTCAGTTTATTAATCCTCTTTTTGTGTAAATTGAGTTGTTGATGCTGTAATCAAACTATGTTTTCTGTTCCCATGGAATCCTGACTAGTGTATTCATAAAATGTTGCATTGAATACAGGTATCCTTCTCAATATTCCACCCCATTCAGAGAATGTGTCCTGGTGACTTAGTGCTCATAAAACAGAAGAAGATGTAGATTATTTTTCATCACTTTTGTCACTTTTTCCGCAGTCGTTGCTGGACGAGCCAAATCCCAACAGCCCCGCCAACAGTCAGGCCGCACAGCTCTATCAGGAAAACAAGAGGGAGTACGAGAAGAGGGTGACGGCCATCGTGGAGCAGAGCTGGGTGGACGTCTGAGCCTCTCTCTTGGCTCTCTACTCCTTCCTCTCCATCACCCTCTCTTCATCATCCCAGTACTTCTTTCATTTTTACCTCATCAAGAAAAAAAAAGAAAAAAAAAAACAGCAACTATATCAGAAGAACTCAAGTGCCACCATGGGGGGGAGGGGGGATAAGGAAGATTAAAACAACCAAACCAGAATGGACATTAACTTGCTTGCCAATACATTTGAGGAAAACGAGGGAGGAGAAATCAATCTTATATTTGTGTTTCTTGTCCTTAATTTTACTTTTTTTTTTATTATTGCATGATGTGAAATAAGTTATTGCTAACAGAATTTGTAATATATCTTGTTGTTTGGTTTCATTGATGCTGTTAGTGTTTGAGTTTTACAGTTTTTTTGTTTTGTTTGTTTTTTTCTTTGGAAATTTTCCTCTTTTTTTTTTTTTTTTTTTTTGGTAATTTCTGCTGGGGTGTACACAACTTGGCTGTTTGGAAAGGGCAGGTTGATGACCAAATCAGCATATATTGAATGTCACGGAAGAATAACGGAGAAAACTGCTTTCAGAGTTGCGATAGTCGTTATTCTTCAAGATGCAGTTGATTAAAGAACAATCCCAGGTCTGTTCCAGCATATCTCTGTTATTTTAAGAGACACTGTAGGTTTGGGCTCACAGACGTCACAGGCTTCAACAGCGCCAAGTCTCCCTTGCACTGATGAATCATGACTCCCTAGCAAGGCAGCTCTGAGCTTTTATTTTAATCATTTCTGCTCCAAGGTAGAAGATGAAGTGGGAGACGGAGTGTTATGAGAAAGTAAATATTAACACCAGGATGAGACGGGATAAAATTGGACCGTGTGACTGCGGAAATCTTGGCTGAGTAAAAACTGTATCGGCCTTTAATTTTCCTGAAGTCAATGAAGAGTCGATCTTTTCACTGTTTATCCGGCGTCATGCTGTCATTCTTAAGTGTTCTCAAAATGTGTGTCGAGCACAGGAGTCCCTGAGTTCAGGGAGTCAACAGTGCTTGTTTTGAATGTTGGTGCTATATCATTTTCCATTATGATTCAGTCATGGCTAACAGGAGACAGAGGTTGCAAGTGGAAAAACTGCAAAGACAATTAGAGTCAGTGTGACGTTAACACTTGATGTACTTCTACATCATGTTCTCTACACATTTTCTATAATTCACCTTTTATTGGTTGTCATAGATCAGAATTGAACTCAAAATTAGAGTTGAACTGTTCTCAGCTACTCCTGACAGCTCATTTTAGGTTTTCTAATTTCACTCTCCACAGGAAGTAACTCGCGTTTTAATGCTTTTGTTGCCTGTGAAGTGTGTGAGCGTGAATGAAGTGTCAGTGCGTTTGATCGCTCTCTTAAAATGACACAGCTGACATAAATTAACAAATGAGCAGAGGATAAAAGCAGCACAGTCCAATGCAGATACTTTTTGGCTCTAAATGAGCGCGGTTGAAAGAGGATTGACGGATCAAACTGCCGAGGTGAAGACACTCGCGTGCAGTTTGAACCCTGTTTCAACAGCGTGACATCAGCTGCTTCCCCCAAAGGCTTAAGTTGTTTTTATGCCTGCGTTTTGTCTGTTTTATTTTATATGTGATGCCCAATTTAAAAAGACCACTTCAGCATAAATTCATGACTTAACCATGCCCAACTCCAGCTAAATAATCCATGGAAGACAGTCATCATAAAACAAGAGTTCCTCTTTTCTGAGACAGTAAAGGTCATATCGTGGCTAGTGACTTATATCACCTAAAAAGCAGAAGGGATATGTTATAAAATTTTGTGAATTAAACAAAAAAATGTATACTTATAACAATATGCTGTATAAACATAATAAAACACATTTTTCAGACTTTGAGACAGTTTTTGCTTTTGTTTGTTCTTGTTTAAATTGACTTGCTAAACACAAACATGAACTTTATTACGTTGTAATTAACATAACTACAGGAAACTACAGGACTGAGAAATTGGAGAAGAGCTCTGCTTGTGAACAATTGCTCAGACCTATGTGTGATTTATTTCTAAAACCAACCCGTAATCTGTTTATTCCTTCTTTGTGGGGGTTCATCATTACATTACATTCTAGCAGTACATTACAATCCCCAAATCATTCCAACCTTAAAGCAGAGAGGAAATACAATGTTCTCTGTTGATGGTTTATGTGTGCTTAGAAATGATATTTTCCTCTAAAAAAGGAAAATAAAGTCTGCTTAGAGGCGAAGGTTAAGTATGATGCAAAAATAACCCTAAACCGAGAGAATGACAAATGTGTCGTTCTGCTTTTGTCGCTGCCATTAATCAGACAGATGGAAATTGTGCAGCTTCACTCGGTTCTACCTCTTTTGAAGCCAATATCCTGGTTTCTCCTTCAGTTACCATTTGCTTTAAACGTGTGTGGCAGTGACAAAAGAAAAGGTCAGCCCTAAATTGTTTGTTTACTCACAGAAAATCTCAAACAGCACAGAATTACTATGATCCATCTAACAACATCCAACACCAGTCTATGTGAGAGCCCACGAGACGAAAACATGTGGTCTTTATTGTGCTTCAGGCATAGACAAGACCCAGTGCGTCATTCATCTAGATTTATTAAAAAACACAGTACTAAAACCAATGAGTACACTTACTCACTTACTTAAAAAAGTAAAATGTTGTAAAATTCACACACAAAAAAAGGAGGAGCAATGAAGCTCCAACACTGACAAAAACATGTTTGCTGCCTCTGTACAATGTGTCAATGAGTAACAGCCTTTCTGCTCTCAATAAAAAAAGATTTTTGATGTTTACACTCTCATCACATCTGTAATAAACAGTATAGGACTGTAAACCCCATGTGAACTCGAGTCTGACTTGTTACAAGCACAGCCTGTATGTACATTAACAGCCGTTTCCAGTCTTGATTCGGCACAACCAGGCGGCACTGAGCCGGTCATCGACCCTGTGATGGAAGAGAGAGGAAAACATGAAGAATATTCTCTGTCTGCACATGTGTAAGTGTGTGTGTGTGTGTGTGTGTGTGTGTCCACAGATTGTACCTGTTGCTTCTTCATAATCTCATCTCTTGTCTTGAAGACTGGTGCATCTACCACCTCGATGCCTTCAGCCATTTCCTTCACTTTGTCCAGAAGCTGTGTGTTATACCTAAAAAAAAATATTATGACCCATAATTATTCAGCATCTTTAATTCACACGTGGTTCATATTGATTCTGAGAGGGAATAGTGTACAGAAGAACAAGTTAAAACTACCGGTAGATTGATGTACAGAGAATTAACAGACTGTAATTTTATTCACCATAAAATTATTTTTGATATGAAATGATTCTTTATTGATTTACCCGAAATATCATTTTAATTCTTAATTAGTAGTTGGTAAAGGCATCCTGATTTCCTTTGTCTTACATGATAAAAGGCTGCTTCTACTACTTTTTGACATTTCATTACCCAAACAATGAAGAAAATAATCAAAGGATTAAGTGATAATAAAAACAATCACTAGTTGCAGCCCTAAATCATCATTGTATTCATTCATAAAGTAAAAAACATTGGGTGGTTACATCTTGCATTAATTTATTCATTTTAATTCATACCATAAAAAAATGGTACTGCAGAGTGTTTAAAGGTAAAGCGATATACAAAACTTTAAACATAAACTTTGGTGATCAGCGTTTATTTTTGAGCAGACTTATGATTCACTGAATCAGCAAGGATTATTTTTTTGTAGATATAAATCATAGTCAAACATGAAATGTCAGTGCAGAAATACCAAAATATGTTTCAGGAAGTGTCCTTACTACATAATCAGACCACCAGAGAGCACTGACAAGTTTATCTTGGTCACAAATGCAATGGATCATTATCAATAATGTTGTTGTTGTTAGACATTTATGATATCTAACAACAAGAAAAATAATATTTCGACCCTGGGCGACATAAAACTTGGCTGCAATATGTATTCAATGCATATGACCAGGATTTTCTTTGTAAAGGCTCAAATCTTTGTACTGATCCGACAGATCCAGTATCAGTTTGCAACAATGCAGCTTGTTTGTCGTTTTTACGGTCGGACACAGGGGGCAGCAGAGAGCTGAGCTGAGTTGAGTAGAGAATGGGACGAAGAAGACTCTGCACCCGAAAGCACACTTGGACAAAAGTAGTAAGAAGTTATATAAAGAATATGTCTAACATTTAGAAAAGAAAAGGCACACGTTGTGAGGACCAAATATATCTAAAGTAAACATCACCAGCTCAATTGAAGCTAGTGTTAAGCCGCTAGCTCTATTCTCTGCAACAGTAGTTACACATTCCGGTCCGGCGGAGTTTTGAGGGCTGTGGGACAGTTTTATTACCTCTAGCTCTCTAAAAAGCAACATAAATATCTGTCCGATAAATTGTATTGTCGTGAAAACACCTCGTGTTTACGTACCGACAGCCGAGGAAGACGTTGTTAGCCCAGACCATGGACAGGGAGAGCAGCTGGTCCACGTCCTCGAACTGGAAGTCGTTCACGTTGCGCAGGATAAACTCCCTCCTGGCCTGCCACTGTTTGTCACTCTCCCAGTAACCTCGAAACTTCTCTACCTGGTCGGCCAGAGCTCTGTTTTGTTGGATAAAATCCTCCACGTCGGTAGACATCTTGCTCTTCTTCGACTGAGTCAACAAAGGCAACGTCCTGTTTGCCGAGATGGTCTCGGAAGTTGTTTTTCAGGTAAGCGTGTTTCAAACAGCGCCACACAACGGACCTGATAGATCCACCCTGCAGAAACTTACTCACTGTTTTGCTGGAAATAATCAGTTGGATTGAAGGTCCAGTGTGTAAGATTTAGGGGCATCCATTGGCAGAATATGGCGCAAATTAAATATGTAAAATATTAAGTGTGTTTCAATCACTTGAAAATAAGATTTTTTCTGTTTTTGTTACCTGGCTTTATTTTGCAGGTTTCATGGCCGCCATAAAATCTCAATGCATCCTTTAGACGAGATCACCCTGGCCTCCAGCTCCACCGTAAAGAATCTTGGAGTTGTTTTTGATCAGGATTTGTCCTTTAATGTCCACATAAAACAAATTTCGAGGACTGCTTTCTTCCACTTACGTAACATCGCCAAAATCAGACGCATCGTATCTCAAGCGGATGCAGAAAAACTAGTCCATGCATTTGTTACTTCTAGGCTGGACTATTGTAACTCTTTGTTATCAGGCTGCTCCAGTAAGTCTCTTAGGACTTTGCAGTTAATTCAGAATGCTGCTGCACGTGTTCTGACAGGAACCAAGATCAGAGATCACATCTCTCCCATTTTGGCTTCTTTGCATTGGCTACCTGTTAAATCTAGAATAGAATTTAAAATTCTTCTCCTTACATACAAAGCTCTTCACGGTCAGGCACCATCATATCTAAAAGAGCTCATAGTACCTTACTACCCCTCTAGAACACTGCGCTCTCAGAATGCTGGGTTCCTTATGGTTCCTATAGTCTCCAAAAGTAGACTGGGAGCCGGAGCTTTCAGCTACCAAGCTCCTCTTCTGTGGAACAAACTACCATTTTGGGTTCGGGAGGCAGACACGGTCAACACTTTTAAGAGTAGACTTAAGACTTTCCTTTTTGATAGAGCTTGTAGTTAGGGCTGGCTCAGGTCATCCCTTAGTTATGCTACTATAGGACTAGACTGCTGGGGGACTCCCCCTCCCTCCTCTCTCTCTCTCTCCCCATCACCATCACCATCTGTAAACATACATGTCTCATTAATGCATGTTAATGCATGTTACTAACTAAACTTCTTCCCCGGAGTTTCTGTGCTCTCTTGTCCAGCAGGTTCTCATGGATCTTGGCTGCTGCTGCATGGCTGCACGACGTCCACTACATATATTATTACTGCCATTATTGTTACCATGTCTCTGTGTACTATAATCATTTTATCATCCATTGTAATTGTACAATATGTCTGTTGATTTGTTCTGTACATGTGACATCTATTGCACGTCTGTCCGTCCTGGGAGAGGGATCCCTCCTCTGTGGCTCTTCCTGAGGTTTCTTCCACCTTTTTTTCCCTGTTAAAAGAGTTTTTTTTGTGGGCAAGTTTTTCCTCACTCGAACCGAGGGCCTAAGGACAGAGGGTGTCACTCCCTGTACAGATTGTAAAGCCCTTTGAGGCAAAATGTGTTTTGTGAACTTGAGCTTTACAAATAAATTTGATTTGATTTGATGCAAGGGAGGGTGAGGCTAGCGATATTTAGTTCACCACTAGTTCTTACACACCGTGCAATATGTTATTTCGTCATATTAAAACATTAATCTCAAAGTTAAGCTGCTGTTTGAGGACTTCTCAACTGAAATGCCAAATAATTACACATTTACCTATTTCTTATAGCCTATAAATTTGGTACTTGGGTGATTATTTATTTATTTGAGTTTACGACACATCAGCAGCATTGCAAAACTTTGACAATACTTCATAATCACTTGCTGCTTTTATTTCTGGTTTTAAATTCTCCCTACCCCAAAATTAATATAGTATAGCTAATATAATAAGCCTGTTCTCATGGTAAATTATTGCAACACCTTTTTCATTGCATTAGCATGGGAAATTACCTTGACCTATCAAACACAGGTGGAACGGATACTTTTTGAAGGCTCTGTAGTATCTATGTAAGCCACCTATGGAATACAGCCATTATTAATGTTTTAAAATGTTTTGAGAAAGGGCTGTTTAGATGTTGTAGTCCATGAAAATTGAAGCAATAGCCCCTCACTGCCTTTAGCCACTGAGCAACTTTGGCTAACAGGAGAGTGCAGGTGGGCGAACACAGTTTTAGACTTCCCAGGCTCATGTTTGCCCCTCCAGCTTGATATGTCTGTGTTTCTTGCTTTGCCAAGAGATATAAAACTCACAGAGCATGTAGTGTGGCGGTGAAATGTCTGACACACACACACACACACACACACACACACACAAACACAAACTTTCATTTTCTGCTTTCTTCTCACTTGAGCAACGTAACACAAGTGTATTTGCACTTGACCAGCCTGTCAGGAATATGATCAGAGAGGAACACTGAACATTTAACCTCCGGTCTATGTAAAGAGTCTCATGCTCACAGACGTGTGCACACAAACACACACACACAGAGTCTCCTTTAGTTCTCTCCACAGATATCTGCAAAACCATGCAAGATTCACACACACACATAAAGGCACACACAGCAGAACAAGGGATTTGGGGCTTGTTTTGACATGAAGTAATTTATATGCAGAGGGATTCCAGAGAAAGGCAAGCCAACATGAAGTCAGACAGATGGACAGATAGACAGACAGACCAGCTCACAGCTCTGTTGCAGGTTTTGTTTCCACAGCAGAGTAAAAACTGATTTAAAGGACTAGTGTGCAGGACTTAGTGCGTAGCATCTAGTGATGTAGTTGCAGATTGAACCCCCTCGTTTCACCCTCTAAACTACAGTGGCTGCAAGACATGAAATGACACATGAAAAACACAAAAGGCTCTATCTAGAGCCACTGTTTAGTTTGTCCATTCTGGGCTACTGTAGAAACATGGTGGACTCCGTGGAGGGGACCCGCTCTCCCTGTAGATATAAACAGCAACAAACGATTCTGGTTACACACTAATAAAAACATAATTATGCATATTATATTCCATTTCTGTCACATTCTGTAAAGAAAGAACCCTAAATCTGACACTCCTTTAACTGTAAATTACTTTTCAAAACCGACTGTTAACTTAACAGCCGGATACATTCAGGAAGAATTAAATAAAGAGCTTGGGCTTTGGGATTTTTTTGTGAACTCAAACTAAATTAAGCAAATTAAATATTATGTTTCATAACCTGTTATTAAATAAGCAAGATGAGAATGTTAAAAAAAAACCTCTTAAAGAACAGCTGAAATTCAGTTTCACAGCGGCTGTGAAGGAACAATGGAGACACAGCCAAAGAAAGAATGAACAGGTTGGAACAACAGTCAAACATGCAGAGATGAAGTAATGTCTGTGCAGATCCAGACAGGAGTTTCTTTAATGTGTGACAGGTTCAGTGAAGATTGAGAACATTGATGCGAGCTGATAAAAAAGGACTTGCCTTGAGAACTATACTCCATTCATTCTCCAAACGATGCATAGGGGGTCAAATCTGTACATGGGTGAATTTAATGTTTTGTATGGATGTTGTATGTTTTGAGGGGAATCTTGCAAGATCGTGGACACATCTCCAATACAGCTTTGAACTATCATGCAAATCTGGGCTGTACTTAAGCACTGTGTAACTTTATGTTCAATATGTCCAGTTGACCAAAACATCGACCTTTAAACCTTTAAATAAATGCAAAGGTGATAAGTGTGTGTGGACGTTCCGTTTTCTCTTCAGAGGTTTCTCTAGGTTAACAACAAATTCAGTTTAGAAAGAGAGAAATAAATGCATTTAATGATGAATGAGTGTTCACATCTTTCTGTGAGTGTTTCTGTTGGCTTTATTTTAGGAATAACCAAACTGAAAAATGCCATTGGTTTTTTAACATTTCCCTCTCTGCCTTTTAAATGCCTCACACATGTTTCGGCTTCATCCTGTTTTCCATGGAGAGCTGAACATTGTAATTCCATTTCCATGCAGTGTCAGTTTACTTTAAGTGGTTACAAAACTTCCCAACAGGCTGTACTCCCCTGATTCTCTGAATCAAGTGTTTTACTAACACACCACAGAGAGGAGAGACATGAACAAACTCACTTAACACGGGAACTCGATGCTGTCTGAATCTTTCCCCTGCACACTGGACTTGCATGCATGCACACAACCTCTGCGTGCTTAACAACACAATATCTTTCTTAGGCACATGTTCTAACTAAGCTCTGAATCATCTAAACCAGTTTCTGTCCGAAGTGTGGCCCCTTAACTGTTGTCCCCTCAGAGGTTTTCTTCCCCCATGAGCCAGTACTTGAAGACATGAAAACACACATTCACCTCCTCTCAAATTCCCCCAGAAAAACCACCATTGGCACTTCTGAGTATGTTATATTTTGGGCACCTTCCAAGTCATACAAGTCACCGCTTTATTGAGTGAACTAAACCATTAAGTTTATGGCCTCACTCTCCCCCTCTCGCTCAGCCTGAAATATACACTGATGCTGAAATAATACACTGCGTTCCAGCCAGCTCTGGCAGACAGCCGTTCTTGATGAGTCACCTAATGCATGCTTACTCAGGAGAAAACTATAATTGGGAAACACGCAGACAACAGGTAGCCCTTTCAGCCGGAGTCCTGGGGGAGTGCCAACACGAAGGGATTAACCCACTCTGTAAAGTGTCTGTGGGTATCAAGGTTACGGCGAGGAGAACGGGACAGGCATGAAACAAGGTTGTTTTAGATCACTCTGAACCTGTTTAGGGGTGTAGGAGACCATGAGATGTGTATATGAGAATGTTGCAGGGTGTAAATCACTGAGTACGGAGTTAACCTTCATTGAGGTCCTTCAAAAGCTGACGCAGACTGTTGGACATGAACAATCTCATGCTTTAATTCAGGGATAGGTAGTTTTCTTGTAATTCTGCCTTTTCCCCACAAATAGTTACAAACTCAATCTTATTTACTTACTTGTCCTCAGTGTACATTTTGAAGGTATGCTGAGTAGTATGCTTAGCTAAGCTTTTGCTCAGAAAGACATCAGACTCCTGACTAGCTGTAGAAGTTAGACTTTTTCAGGTCCAAAGGAAGAACATTTACACCAACTGCTCCACAACCTTAACCAAGTAGTTATTTTAACCCAAATCAGGTCATCTTTGTGGCTAAACTTAACTTCAAACTGAAATTATGCTCCTGCAGAGATACACATAAACATCTTGCATAGAAAGGTGCTGTAGAAAAGCCGATGCACACAGGTCCCAAGGTTGCAGTTCAGGTTGCGTAGTGTGTGGACCTGCACATCATACTGATTGGTTGATCCAACATCCTGCCAGGATGTTTTCTCTATTTATGTTTCAGAGTTAGGGCGTACCTTCACAGTTCTGTCACAAGCAATCTACCAATCTAACAGTAATTTCTAATGGATTTAGAAGGAATGAAACAAACGGGGTGGTGCAATTGTTTAATTTGGAGGACTTGGTGGTTCAGATGTCAGAGGGATCAAGTAGCAGCTCCTCACAAAAGTTAAGAAATACACCTTTAAACTCCAAAGATAACGGGACAACATATTTAAATGATATTATTACTGTAACAAATAAAATACATTACATCACATTTCTGGTTCTCTTACTTCCTGTTTGCAACCACACATAAATGTAATACTGATATTTTCCTTGTGTTGAAATGAGCTGCTTCTTAATCAAAAATGCACAAGATAAGCATATGTGCCGGAAAGAAAATCAAAGACCAAGGCTTGTGTTTTTAATGCATTTGGATGTCTTTGTTTTTCTCTTTTTCAGCTCATTTAGTGTAGCATTTCAGTCTCTAGAGATGTCTTGCTATATAAAGGTCAAAAAAATAAATTTTAAACTTTATGTTGCTTTTACACAACATGTCTAAAACATTTCAGCAGCAGAGGGCTAATCATTGTCAAATTACTCAGTGGGAAATATAAACCTTTGACTGCACTGCAATAGCTTTACTTCCAGGCTCAATAACATTTATGTAAATACTAATGTTAAATTATGATTATACCCTGCAGCTATTTTAGTTGTGAGCATAAGCATGTAGGAGGTAAAGCAGGAAAACTAGCTCATTAGCCACCAAGGGACTGAGTATAACAGAATACATATTTATTGTAAAGTAAATAAATAAATAAAAGATTTGATTTCATATATCACCAAAACAGGAAGAACATGTCTGAAGCTTGTGGAAAAATGCATTGTACTATTACAATTAGGCTACACTTGACATTGCATTGACTTTAGCTTCCCATAGAGGAGGGGTGCTTCAAAACTTTAGGCTTGGGACCCAAGTGATAAATGTAGTCTGTCACCCTGGGACCCAGACTAATTAAAACTAGTGCTCTTGACATGTAGAGATGCTGGAGCAGCAAGGCCTGCCAGCTATTTCAGGTCCTGAATCCTGACCCATCGTAAAAAAAAAAAATGTAGGTATATATCCGTCTATTGGCCTAATTGCAGTTAACATGAATATTGGAGCCACAATAGAGCATGCATCTCTTCAGTTAGAACACCCACTCTATTGTAACACCACCACCCTACACTGCATCATCTCTGCATTCACATGTTGATCTTATTTGTGGTTATGAAAATCAAATGCAACCTATGTCATGGAAAAATGGTGTAATGTTGGCTGATGCTGTGCGTGTGTGGGTGTGTTGTTGTCCTTAGTGGTGATTGTGGTGGTGGGAGAGTGATCATTACTGATATTACCAGAAAGTTATACTGACATATTATATGTTATTTACTTTATGTTCTGTGAGTAACAGAAGAGGAACTAAAGGACAAAAATGTTTGAAATGATTTAACTTGACCTCAATACTTGAAACCATAATTATTATATTTGTCCTCTTCATGCTTTTTGACACTGCTCTGCGACTGCCACTGTCTTTAAATCTAATGTAAGGGGCACACACACTTTGGAAAGTCATGGTGCTGTTATACTATGGTCAACAAAGTAATTGTCATCTGTATTCAGTTGAATTTTTTGTGTGTGGTTTTGGTCATTGGATAAATGCTCCACAGTATTATGCAGACTCACTGCATTGGTGAAAATATTCAGATCTTTCACTGAAGTAAAAGCAGCAATATTACAATGTAAAAAATACTCTGTTACACATAAAAAGTCATGCAACTCTTACTAATGTCAGAGTAGATTCATAGTCCCACCAAAATTTACTTAAAGGTATCAAGAATGACCTTTCAGTGTTAAGTTAAGCACAAATGTTTAAGCAGCAGTTTCATGTTGTAGCTGGTGGAGGCAAAGTTACTTTTACCTATTTAATCCTATACTGCAACAACAGTGTCTCATTTTATGAACTAAACACCTATTTTTTAAGTAAACTCCGTGCACTGAAAAGTAACCAGCAACTGTAGGTGTCATGTAAATGTTGAGGAAACGGACAATATTTTTTTCTGAAATGTAGTTAAGTAGAATTATAGTTAGAAACTGAAGTGCCTCAAAAACCTCAAGTAACTGTTGCTTTTCATGACTGGCTCGCACATTGTCACATTGTCATAACTTGCTGGAACACTTGACCACAACAACCCCCATTTAAGTTATTAGTAACAACTGTGCTTTCCCTACAAGTCAAAATGTCGTTGTGCTGGGTAACAATGTGACGTGTGAAGTTATAAATAATAAGGACCATGAATAATGTTTCATTGATATCACGCTGGCTAAAAGGCAGTGCATTGCTGTAAGCAGCCACATTGGAACAAGGTTATATTGTCAAAGCCATTATCAGTACTAAATTTGACAATTTTATACTGCAAGAACAGGATAGGCTTCAGCCTCCTGCGACCCTGATAACGGTTACAGAAAATGGATGGATGGATACTGCAAGAACATAAACCAAAAATCAAATAATTGGGTACATCTGTTCAAATTACTATTTTGTGCACCTTTAACATCCAGTTAGGAGCACTTCGAACCAATCCCTTCAAAACTTCACTGCACAGGGTGTTCCTCATGCACAGTGAACATTCAAGACAGATTATCAAATTATCATTTAGCTTGTTAATGTCAGCAGTAAAATTACTGTCCATCTATATGTTGATGCTACTTGTAAAACATTGTCAGTTAAAACTTCAGCTCGAAATAACTTTAAAAGCATGAATAGACTAGAATAGCATAAACAGCCAACAATAACCTCCTTCACGACAACATATGGAGTAGGCTGATGGTAGCTAATCTAAGGTTAACTTACAAACTTTAGCCTAACTTTAGCTAAAAGACAATGTAAATTGCTAGCTAAGACCTATTAATGGTGAATGACTACACATCCCATTCACCCATTCATACACTGACGGCACTGGCTGCCATGCAAGGTGCCAACAGCTAGGAGCTAATTCACACACATTTACATTCACACATCCATGCGCTAATCATTTGAACTCACGCACAGCCTTTGGGAGCAATTATGTATCTTTCCCATACAGACTGTAGAATCCGGGGATCGAACCACAGATCTTCTGATGAGTGGAGGACCCTCTCAGCCTCCTGATAGTCCTGATGGCAACATGATCCAAATTAAAACAAGTGCTGAAAAGTACCTACTGTAAGTATTGGCGTGAAGTACAGTTTTCGTAGTTACAAGTTAGAGAGTTTACTTTTTTGTGTAATAGCTTATTACAGCATTCACTTAAGTGATGCAGAAGACCTAAATACTCCTTCAACCATCACTAAATATCTTCATATAGCTGACACACTTGCAAGGTTAAATGTTGTAGCTGTAACTGTATACATTATAACTCACACAGATATAGCATTAAGTGTTTAGGTGATACTGTGTCCTATTCGACTTCTACAAATACAAACTTGTTCCCCCAGGAACTGATAAAAATGAATGGATACTCCCCAACAGTGGCAACCTCAGCACAAAAAATACAACACAAATTGATCGAGGGAGGTTTGAGCCACCCTGCAAAAATACTCATGGGACAAGTCCACTGCCAAGATTATTGGATATTTCTGGTATGTAGACGACATTTGTCCTTTTTAACTGTTTTATTTTGCCTGTATAGAACAGAAAAGAGAGTAATAAACCAGAATGAATAAAAAGATGGAGATTACTTATGTTTTATTAAACAGAATCTTAGATTATATTATTCAGAGATATTGTGTTAACATGATGAGGACCTTAATTATTATTTAACTTAAAATATGAACTTTTTGTTGAGACTCACTCTCAGATAGGTGTTGACTCACCTTAGACTATAGTTTGTGATGGTGTTGTCTTATAAATACAGTCCATGTACCGTATCGGCTGGTAGCAATAGACTCATTAGTTATTAATATTATTGTCATAATGTGGTAAATGTAGCACCTTTAACTGTGCATCGATAACAATCGGAAATGCTCTGCAGCTGTAAACCCCACCCATCTGGTGCATCCAGCAGATTAAACAAACTACAATTACTCTTTGACCCAGATCTGGGTGGATCTGCTTCCTGAATAAACATTGTGTGCATCTCATCAGACAGGAAATTGAATTACCTCACATTAAAAACGACCATGGAGAGGGTCACAGGCTGTTTCCTCAGGGGACACTACCTACCTGCGTTATGTGCGGAGGAGAGGGAGGGGAGGACAAACTGTGGGATGCTGCTGTTGCATTTGAATGTGTGCCAGAGAAATCCCTCCTCTGTGTCCTTCACCGCCTCATTTCACTTTGTGCAAAACAGCATCACACCCTCTTTTCCTCCCTCTCTCTCTCTCTCTCTCTCTCTTTCTCTCTGTCTCCCTCCCCCACCATCTCTCCACTTTCTGAGTGACACCTGATACAGCTGATATGAGCATTCGTGCACCTGACATCCTTCCCTGTGCGCTCAGTGGTTTTGTGTAAGTGTGAGTGCGCCTGCAGGTCTGTGCGTTTGATACAAGCAGAATCGTCCCATTTGTTCATCCGAATGACCTTAATTTCAGTGTGCCTCCTGGCTCTGCATCTCTGTGTATTGACTAGACATTTTTAGATTAAAAAAAAAAAAGAAATTACAACAGTTGACACGATCTGCTGTCTGTAACTGCACAGAGTTAAAAGTTGCATGTGATGACTGAGATGGGGAGTTTGCATGTTTGTGAAAACTGAAATGCGCTCTGCAAACGTCAGACTGTGGAGAAAGTAGAAGAAAATGTAGTCCTGCTTGATAACAGGCAGAGGACAGTGATTTAGAGACAGTGGATGGTAGTAGATTACGCATTGATCAAACACCCTCCACCCCTTTAAATATAGATTTTAGAGAAAAAGTGAAGGAAGGTAATTTACTTGCCAGCCATTCCCTTTGGATCGCAGTGAGCAAATCAATCACTGGTGGAGAGATATTATCACTTACAGTGAAGTGCAACTACAGGCCTTCACTTTGAACTGAAGCTCTGGCTGCCAATTATTTTGACAGCAGTTATTAAGCATTGCCTTTAAAAATAGGCAAGACCGGTGTACTTTTTATGCACTCTACAGTTGTAAAAATTTTATACAATGTGCAGATATCTCTAAAATATATTCAGTTTTTATTTGTGCAATTAAATGTACTCTTTTAGGAGCTAAAATAAATGTGCATTCAAATTTAAAATAACATATTTGAAAGCTGTTGTACTCTACATTACATGATTGAGTCCTCAAGTAATAAATAAGCTAATAATCACTGGTCAGAAATCAGTCAGACGCAGCTTTTTTTTTTATTTTTATCTCTCATTTCATCTCTTTCTGCCACAAACTAAGTCTCACTGTCAGAGAGCTGGCAGGTGAAGATTCAATCCCCGTCCTCTCCTCTCCGAGGCGCAGTAATCTAGCATTTCTCAGAGTAGGAAGTGCTGCCTGCGGTAACAGTGAATTGAAAGTACGCCATAAATATGGCGCCAAAAGAGTTTTCAAGCTGATGATAAGAGCTGATTTTTTTTCCCCTCTGTGTTGTCTTTCTTCTCTCGCTCTCTCTCTCTCTCTCTCTCTCTCTCTGGGGGTGGAGGGGAGAGGTTGCAAGACAAGACCCGCTGTGCATTTGTGCAGAGCGGTGTGTGTGTGCACGTACACCGGGGGCATAGAGGAGTGGAAAGCAAAGGCAAGGCAAGCAAGTGAAGACGGAGGAGAGAGGAGCCTGCTGGATGTTTTATTTTTGAAGGAGGGACGTTGCGAAACTGGCTTGCAATCTTTTCTGACTCATCGTTTGGAAATAAAGCATCCTTTTCTTTTTTTTTTTTTTTTTTTCTTTTTTTTTTCTCAACCCCTCCTCCTCCTCTTGCTTCTCCGTCCCCCACCTCCCGTACCGCTGGCACCGGAGAGGAAAACACAGTAGGATTTTGACACCACGTTTGGGCAGCTTTTGCAAAATGCGACATGCTTTCCTGTGAGCGGTATGTTGTGCGCACCTCGCAGCCTGCTAAACCGTGAACAGCAGCAGGACCAGCGGCGGCACTACCACTGTGTGTTTGTTGTTGTTGACTTATAACGGCTGCAACTCCGCCTCGGCTGCCACTTTTTTTTGGAGGGGGGGTGGGGGGGTGGGGGGAAAAAAAAAAATTTTTATTTCGGATTTTGGACTCGGTCGCCGGTCTCTGTGCGGGGAGCTGACGCGCTGTCAACACGCACCGTGAGGGGAAGGGAAAGGGAGGGGAAGGGACAGTCCTGTCACCCAACGTGGATCTAGAGTCGGGGCTGTTTAGCAGCGCTGCTAGCAGCCTTGCCAGGGCACGGAGTGGGCAAACTGAACTAGTGCTAAACCCTCTACTGTAAAACTACATGTGCCTGGCTCCCAATGATCTCCTAATCTCCGGGAATCGCCCGCCGTCCAGGACTGAGGACGTATCTGCACCCGAAGCTGACTGCGATCAAGGTAAAAAATAAATAAATACAAACACCACTAATATACGGATGGAAAAGGTGAAATGTTAAAGTGGGAGTGTTGCAGGACCTCTCAAGTCCACTTTGCTGCTACTGCTGCTGCTGCTGCTGCAAGTGCTATATCAGTGCTAGGTTAGCAGCAGGGCAGCAGCTCTGTACGCACTTTTGCAGCGGGCTTGTCAGTCACAGTCAGCGGCACTGTTTGTTAGCCTGAGCGGTGCATGTGGGTCAAGGAGGGGGTACGTGTTTTATGTGGCGCAGCGAAAATGGGAGACAAATGAAGCCAGACTCCTTGTGTGTATGTGTGTGTGTGTGTGTGTGTGTGTGCGCACACAGATGAAATGAACCGGGTAAACTTAAGCCATATTGTGCCGCAAACGTAACGTGAACGCGCCCCCGGTGGGAATCAAGTGTGCGAGCGGAGCGGGTAGTTGGAGAGTGTCCAAGTGTGGTTATTTTTGCGCGTAATTGCAACAAATAGGGTCATTTGCAGCAGTGTGGCGAGGAATGTGAGCTGTAAGTTGCAGAAGAATGTAAAAAAAAAAAAATAGCAAAGCTGGAACATGTATGTATAGTCATATTTATATATGAGATGAAGTTGTGATGATGGGTTGTGTGAGGAGCTGCAGGTTCTGGGTGCAGGAGTAGTGGTACCAGTCTCCGGAGGATATGCAGGTTCCTTCACTCCTTTTAGTAAATAGGGGAGGAGGGGTAGACCAGGGGGAGCAGCACTGGTTTTTTTAGGAAGGCTGAGCACGCAACCACACACATACACACATCAAGGAACTAGAGCAACTCCTCTCTGCCTCCTTCACCCTCTCCTCCTCCTCCTCCTCCTCCTGCTCTCTGCTGTGCAGATCTAGCTGGCTTTAGATGAAGGGGGGAGTGGCTGTTGTTTACCTCCTCAAAGTCAGAGCCCTGTCTGGATGGAGTGTGGCTGTAGCATCCTTACGTGAAGAAGAAGAAAAACAACAACAACAACAACAAGGACTTTACATGTGGATGCTGATGCTGGGACTCAGATGGGGTGTAAGTGGGGCATTTGCCTCCGCCGTGATTTCCAGCGTCGGAGGCAAATAAAAGAATATTATGTCTGCATATTAGTGCTGATCACTAATGACTGGAGCAATATTTTTGATGGCACATGTGAAGCTGAACTGGCTCTAGCCTTGAATCAATTAAGCCGAGATCGTTGGGGGACTTGTTAAATGTTCCCAGTCGTGACAGCAGCCCCCCATTCCCCTTACCCCAGTCCTCTTTTCCCACCATCACACACACACACACACACACACACACACACACACACAATCTTCATCATCACCATCATCATCATCACTATCACCACACACAAGCATGAATTTTGCACACGTACCTCTTGTGCCCTCTAACATATTCAAGCGCAGACACACGTATCATGCTCTTCAAACTCTCAACAAACTCTCTCTCTCTCTCTGTCTCTCTCTGTCTCTCTCTCTCTCTTACACACACACACACACACACACACACACACACACACACCCACACACACACATCCCTCCTCCTGCTGGAGATGAGTCATGGTGTGTGGGGGCATAACAACTCTCTCTCTGTCCCTCTATCCCCCTCTCTTGTCTTTCATATCTTTCCTGATACATTGCTATCTTGTTCTCACTCATTCTCTCTCTCTGTCTCTGTCTCTCTCTCTCTCTCTCTCTTCCTCCCCCCTCCCTCCCCTCCCTCGAGGCTTGCCTCTCTCGCCTAGAGACAGTGGTTGTTTACAAGGCAAGTGAACGGGGATGAGAGCTGTTTTCATTTTGCATCCGTTTTTCCTCCAGCCCTCCAGCCAATCATCCACGTTCCCATCCCTTCCTTCATCATCCATCCTTTCTTTTTTAACCTTCTGTCTTTCCTTCTGTTCTGCTCTGTTACTCCTAACCTTTTATCCATCCTGCCATCTTTCCCCTCGTCATCTCCTGATGAAGATTTTCCTGTGATTTCTCTCATCATCTGACTTAAGAGCAGGAATGTGTGTGTGTGTGTGTGTGTGTGTGTGAGAGACTATGTGTATCAACTCTCCCCGTACAGCATGTCATGTGAAACCTGAGCACGCGGACCTTTTGAGCCTCACATGTGTACATACGCACACGTGTGTACGGGCGGGGGTGTAGCGTAGCGTGTGTCTGTGTATTTGTGTCTGCTGCGTTAAGCGTTGAGCTCTGATTGGCTTGGAAAGGGGGTAAGGACCCCCACGTGGTGCGTTGTATCGCATTAGCAGCTACGTAGTGAAGTGGAGGAGGAGGAGGAGGAGTGTGTTGGGGGGTGTGTTGTTCATGAATGGACCGCTGACGTCACATCAACCATACCCCCCCCCTCATATACACGCATACACGCATGCCCTCCCCTCCATTTGTGCACATACAAGTTTTTACACACATTGCTAAAAAGGGCTGCAGGGCAAATGTGTGTGTGATTGAAAAATACACGTCAGATAAGAAGGATGGGAACCAACTGAGCTTAAGGATTTATGTGTGTGAGGGTGTGTGTGTTTGTGTGTGTTTGTGTGTGTCGCTGCCTGCAGGCGGGTTGGCTAGCTGTCATGTCACCAGCTCTCTGCTGCGCTCTGCTCTGCTTACTAACTAACTAACCAACATGTTGGCCACAAGGGTATTACTACTAACTGCAGAGGATTTGGGTGTGTGTGTGTGTGTGTGTGGGTGTGTGGGTGTTCTTGTCGGTGTGTAGCTGCATGTGCTGTGTACTGTGTTGTGCACTCTGTGAGTTGAGAATATTGGGTTTCCAATATCCCTAGGGATGAATCAAAATTTCCTTTGTCATAATTTCTTTTGGACTTCTCTTGCAGAATTTAAAGAGACAGAATAATATAAAAATGTTCTTAGGCTCGATTATTTTTAATTACGGTAACTTGTACTTTAATAAAACATGAGTTCTTAGATATAATAACACGTTTATTACACTTGCAGTTCAGGATTCATTAATATCGAGAGTTATCGGTTACTAAATCACATTGGCTGAAATTATTTTCCTTCTTCCTCTTGTTTATTTTTGTGTTGCAAATTTTTGGGATTGTTCTGGTTTCCTCAGTTACAGTTTTCGTCACGTCCTACACGTCTTGCAACATAAAACCAACCATGTGGTGGATTAAAGGCTGCAGGCATGTTTGTATGCATTAGCCCGTGTGTGTTTGCTTTCAGTAGATGACCCTGCTGTGGCCTAGAACCTCATTAGTGGGTTCTTGGGTGTGTGTGCCTGTGTGTGCGTGTGTGCACTCATGGTAACCTGCTGTTCAGTGGGCAGGAGATGACGTCAGACTTCTGTTTTCATTTGTACTTTTGTTTTTCCCGTGCCACCGTGACTCAGCCTCGTTAGTAATCAGGGTAATTGCAGAGGCCGCACACCTGCACAAATCACCGGCGAGGAGGGAAACGGTACACGCATATTTCACAGGACGATTTCTGCAGGAGTAATTGGAACGCACTTCGTAAGTCTTCGTCCTGCAAAACCTGTCCCTCGCTGACTGAATAAGAGCAGTGAATGTTCTGCTGCAGCAGATGGTTTTTCAGATAAAATTAATGATCCATATTTTGTCATAGTTCACTGTGGAGTCTGTGTTGTTACCACAAAGCTGACAGTGATCTCATTAGAGCATATCTCACCAAGCATGCGTTTCCATCATACTTATTTCATGTGTTTTCATTTCCTCTCTGTAAATGAGACATTAACCGCAGCGGTCCTACTGTGGAACACTATTCATTTTAGATTATAGATGTTATAGAAGTTATTCATTAGGCACAAATGATAAACTTTTGTGGCTACAGTTTGTCCAATGTGAGGATTTGGTGACTGGAAAATATTTGGCTTTTGGACTGTTGGTTAGACAAAGATGTCACTTAGGTTCTGGGAAATTGTGACCGGTGATTTTGACTTTTTATTTTTACATTTATAGAATAAATGACTAATCTATGAGTCAAAAACATGATCAGTAATGGAAATTAGTTTCCAAAATTGGAGAGTTTATTTATTTCAAGCCACCCACACGTTTTACTTCATGAAACTGATTAGATCCTTTATCAGGTCCATGTTAGTTCGTGCAGACTGTGCTTGATCACCCTGACTCTCCCGTTTGTGCCTTTTAAAGGGTGGGACGACTTACACATTTATTGCGTTGGATGACCTCACGTAATTCCCAGCAAAGCTCCGCCTAATATCAACCTGAGCAGAAGTTTAATTGAAAATTGAAAATACTGGTGTAGAAGAGACGATTGATTACCAAAGATGAAAAAAAAAAAAAATATATATATAAATAAATATAATTTCCTCTCAAAGACAGCGCAGTATGTCTCATTAATGCAAGGAAGTTAGTTTTGTGTAGTCTAGGTTTCCAAACAAGCCTTATTATGGGTGGTTGTTCTGACAACCAGGAGATTTAATATACATAACGGTATCTTTGCAGGTATTGAAAACAGTGTTTGCAATTAATTACCTGGACTCTGGCGACCTGCCACAGTTTCATAATGGACCGAAAATACTTTTACATTTCAGGCGGAACTTAAGTTTAACTTTCAGCTACATCGCTGCATGACTGAACACAAATGAGCAAAACAAATGACAGAGGAAAGCCGGCTCAGAGACGGGTCATAAAGCCGCCGCCGCCGCTGACATTGTTATGCTGTCGTTCTCCGTTACTTTGTTGCAACCGTCGGGCATGGGTGCGCCTCCCAATTCCGTCAGCAGCTCTGTTCCCACACTGACTGAGGAAACACTGGAAAATCATGTCAGGCTGTCTAGTTAATGTCCATCGTGATGAACTGCATGGTGCTCAAGAAGTCAAAACTGGCACTGACATTTTAATCGGGCGTCTTCACGCACCTCTGACATCACTCTGCGAGAAATCTGATGATGTTACATTATGGATATAATGTACAGCCACCCCCAACAAAAAGTTTATGTTCCAGAAACATTCATTAAAGTTTATTATCCCATTAGCTACATTCTCCTTTTATCATCCTAAAATGTCAGACTGTTCTGTCTCTTATCAGCTACCGCCTACTCTTCTTTAGGGAAAAAAAAAGTCTGAAGGCTGTAAGCGCAGTGATGGACAGGCTGACAGATGCTGCCTGAGCTCCTGATGGGAAGAGTTTCAGGAGTTAGTGTGTGTATGTTTGTGAGGAGAGAGGGCGAGTAAACAACAGACAGAAACAGTATGTCAGACCTTCCTTTTGCTGTTTGAACACCCGGCGATCCAAGATGGAAATAAGCTGCTGATTCACCGTGTCATCCTTGAAGATTTAAATTGTGCTTAATATGTATTTAAAACCATCAAATATATCAAAACGAATAAAAGGAGGCACTAGAGCTGAGGTTAAGAGGGACTAAGAGGACATATTTTTACTTACCTTGTATCAAAAATGGCTGCTCAGCTGAGTTTTGCGACCATAGAGACAAAGTATAAAGATGGATAGAGGATAGAGGGAGGAGGAGGAGGAGGAGAAAGGCAAATGAGAAGACAAGGAAGGTGAAGCCAGCAGGGACAGAAGGTAGAAGAGTGGAGCAGATACACAGACAGGAGGGGTGGAGAAGGACACGTGGAGGTAGATAAACAGGGAGGTGGTCGTCAGGGTCGCCGGGAGTGAAGGGCAGAGTGTTCCTTCATCCTTCCTTCACTCCCTTCCAGGAGCTAATGAACTCCTGATGGCAGTGGAGACAGGAGCGATGGATCAATCCTCCATTTCTCTCTGTGTTTCTTTCTCTCTCCCTCCCTCCTCCCACCTGTCCTCCCCTTTTTTCTTTTTTTTTTTTTTTTTTTTTTGCTCTCTCTCCTCCTGGCTTTTTGGCAGGGCCTCAGCCTCGCTGGCTCCGACTCACCTCCTTCATTGTTTGTCAGCAGATTTCAGGAGACGGAGCGGGAGGCTTAGTTAGAAAATTATTTGGACCTCAGCCTCTTCCTCTTCTTTTCCCCCCTTTTTATTCATTTCTTCTTTCTCTTCTCTTTTCTCTTTTCTGTTTTCCGCTCTCTCATTCCCGCTCCCATGATGCAGCGGCAGCAGCAGGAGCAGTGGCAGCATCAATAAATATTGTGTTAATGTTCTGGTGGCTGGAGCCAGCAAGGTGATAAAGGAAATCTATTTGATTTCTGTGGCTCGTTTGTTTGGCCTGACGCCTCTTTGGTTGGTGTGCATATCTGTGTGTCCATATGTGTACCAATATACAGTGTCTATATGTGTGTGTGTGTGTGTGGCTTAGGACGCACAGTTTCTTCCTTTCATTTCCTCTTTCTGACATCAGTTTGCTCCCTTCACTCGTCCTTGCCTACTTTGTTCCATCCTTTTTAATTTTTTCCCGAAGTTGCTGACACTGTTATATTAAGGACACAATTCTTATTCTTTATGCTCAGCACTCAAAAGTACTTGAAACACTGAAAGCCAGCCGCTGTAAAATAATTGTCCTGTTATGTTTCATCCAAGTGTAACACAAGGAAGCTGCTTAAGGCTATGGTATGCATGAAACAAATTTGTTGGTATGACCTTTCGTCTGGCCACGTACAAAGTCAAATGAAGTCACACTAACACCTACACTCAAAGGATAGACAAAAAGCCCCTTACTGTGACACATTCCAGGTGTGCTGTGGCCACCAGAGCTGATCGTGATTCAGTGATTGTGATTCCACCAGAAGTTCCGTGGCTTGTTAGGGTCCCAGAAGCGGCTTTCCACTCCGCGAAGAGTACGCCGCTGTATTTTTGACGGATGCCGCGACCAGCCATGTCAAGCGGCTGATTGAGCTAGACACAGAAACGGAAAAGAGAATTCAATCAGTTTTCAAAATAAAACACCCTGTGTAAACTTCTGATCATAAAAACAGCCAAAAGGGAAACAATTTAACTCCATAGCCCACTTACTGATAGGTAGAAGCAACTAAAAAAAAGGGAAAATGAGCAAATCGGAGCAAGTTAACCAAGTTTGGCAGGAAAAAAACGCTCTGCTTCTGAAACACTCCCGGCGGGGTATGAACGCCAGCATCACAGCCTCAGTGTAACAGAGGCGGTCCCAGAGGAAGATGCGATTGCCCATTTTTGGGCAATCCTTCCTCAAAGGACTTCATAGAGAGATGTTCCTAATCAGTGCAAACCTGACCAGATCTGACTTTTAGTGCTCTGCAAAGTAGAGGGATATTTCAATATTTTACATTATGGTTTGATCTGAAGGACATCCATATACTGATCATGTTTGCTTTCACGCTTTTACACTTGAATGGCAGTCATACCTTTCGTTTAGAAGTCATCTCTAACGTCTTTCAGTTTCCCTGAGACGTAGGTTCTGAGCATCATTAGCGTTCCCCATTTAAACCACGCCGCAGCTAGCAGAGAGCGTTTATTCTTTGTTTCTGTGTTATTTTACACTTCACTTAGGGTAGCTTTGCTCCCCTGAGAGTAATACCAGAAAACTAATTCACTTTACGGAGACAACAGTCGTCTGTATTTGACATAAGGATCAAGCTTTCTTCCATCCAACGGATCCCCACGGAGTGTTCAGCAGGGGGGGGGGACCACAGGGGAGAGGGCTGATGGGAATGGTGATGGTGATATCAGCATCAGAGAGTGACTCATGACTGCTCTTAAGTGGCTCTGAGCCTTCCCGTCAGTCAGGAGATGTTGGTGTGTATGTGTGTTATTGAGCGCGGTCGTGAGCAAAACATTAAGGTTGCTGGCTGAGAAGTTAAGCACAGCTCTACGCTGTGGTTTTTGTGGATGCACTTCAGGGTAATTTGTGGTTTTACACCTTTTTGTTGCAGCGCTTACTGTGTCAGCAGTGTCCGGTGTACAACAGCTCATGTTAAGAAATGTACTCAATCAAAGTCCAGCAGTGACTCTCTTTAGTCTGCTTTCTTTCAAAATATTGAATTCTTGTGTCACAAATAATCTCAAACCAGAGTGTAATTCAGCCACGTTCACGGCTAAAACCCTGAATATTTATTAATCTGTCAATTTATTTTTCATTTAATTTATCTGTTGTGGAAAAACTCATCACAAGTACTCATCTTCAGTTTGCTTGTTTTATTTGACCAATAATCCGCACACTGACACAGTGTTTACACAAGCTCCACGGCGAATGCAGCATGTTCGTAGAGCAGCAGCTTCGGTTCTCTGCCAGCGTCTACACAGCACGCACATCGAGTTTAGGTCATTTCAAGCAAAAATACTATTTGATATTCACTGGGAGCTATTCGACCATTCTTCAAAGGCTCCCCCCCCCCCCCCTCCACAGAGACACACATGGTAGCAAGACATTGTGGTGGCGTTCATAAACAGGAACTTTATTTCTTCTGCAATCACAATACACGACCAACATTATTAGGCTGCATCCTAAACATCTAGCCCATACAGCACTGTAGCAAATGTCATACTGTCTTTGTTCTGAAAAGAGCTGAACTGAACGTGCCCCACGCACATTGTTAATAACATGTCACTACCAGGCACAGGTAAAAACATTTTTTTTTGAGATCATATAGATTATTGATTTTTTTCAATGATTCAGTAGGTGACTCTAAATTGCCCATAGGTGTGAATATGAGCGTGAATGGTTGTTTGACTCTGTGTGTCAACCCTTTGATGAAATGGCGAGATGATTTTTAGATGATGATTTTATGAATGTTTGAGTCCATGCAGTAGTTGTTGAGATATTTCACTGAAAAGCAAAACAGAACAGAAGGCTTCATCCTCTGGGAACCATTAATGTACAAAATGTCATGGCAGTCTGTTCAGTAGTTGTTGAAATATTAAATCTGAAACAATGTGGTTGATCGATCGGCCAAAGAGCCGTGCTTTTAAATGTTAAACAGAGACAAATTCTCTCAGAAGAGAGGCGGAAACCTGCAGATATTTTCTATTTTTGCTTAAGACTTGATGAATTATCCACTCCATTCACTATTCATTGAGCATTTACCAAATAATCAGTCAAGTGACTACTAATCATACACTCAACTAAAATAGAAACGCAACACTTGTACCTGTTGCCTTTGTTGGAGGATCAGGGTAAACCAATCAGAGGCAGAGGCGGGCGGGTCATAACTTGTCTGCTTGTCCCTTTGTGGAATAGAAATAGTTCTGTGCCTAATAATTGTCTTTAATGCTGCACATTTTGTGGTGGAGTGGAATTTTATTGTGCCCAGTCCAAGACACACCTGTACAATAATCATACTGTTCAGTCACCACACACCTGTCAGCTGGATGGATTATCTTGGCGAAGAAGAAGAGCTCAGGAATACATTTGAACGAACTTTGAGGAAAAAATAGATCTTAACTTCAACGCTTGGAAAAAAAAATGCAAAAACAAAAGTGTTTTTAGTGTTTCTATATTTGTTGTGTGGCGTAGTAACACATTTACGGCTTGGCGTTGCACTAGAGCTGAAGTGATGTGAAAATGCACCTCTCCAATATTAGCTTCCAGTTGTCTCTTGCTGTATAAAGATGCCATAGATTCACATTTGAAGCATTTTGGTGTCAGATAAATTGCTATTGGGAAATCATCTTGGCACACTTTAAGTGACACGTCTAAATAAGAGAGGTGTATACAAAACCTGTACCCAAACAACTGAGCTTTATCTAGACACAACATCAAAAAAATGTCATCGTCGTTTAAATGACAGGATGTGGAAGGATGTATTTCTGCCTATTTTATCCATATACTGAGCAAAGGATGTGTGTGTGTGTGTGTGTGTGTGTGTGTGTGTGTGTGTGTGTGTTTCTACCTTTCATGTCTGCCTGCGTGAGTAGGTTGCAGGCTCTTCTTTCTTGCACACCTGTTAGCATGCCCTGATGAGGATGTTTGATGTGTGCCAAACGTGTGTTTTTTTTTTTTTTTTTTTTTCTCCCTTGGCAAGCTTATCTTCACCGTGTGCGTGCGTGTGCATACGTGTGTGTTTGTGTATGCACATGCGTTTGATGTTCAGGTAAATTCTGGATACCCAACATCACACACTTGTTCACACAAATTTCAAGATGCACGCTCACACACCCTGACATTTTCGTTCTTTCAGCTCATTCATAATAGCTGCCCTATTTCCCCCATCTCCGTTTGTCTCTCTCTCCTCTCTCATCTCTGTCTCTCTGTCTCTCTCCCCGTTCTTTCTTCCTGTCTTTTCTCTCCCTGGTCTCTCAACCTCACTTTATAAATCTTTGTGATTCTTTTCTTTGGTGCTCTTTCTCTCTATACCTGTCAAACTCTGTCGGTGTGAACCTCTCTACCTTCTCTCTTGCGGCTCTGTCCAAAAATAGTTCTGCAAGTATGTGTGTGTGTATAGGAGATGGGTTGGGGAGGAGAATGAAGGAAAGAGAGTGAAAATAGACTTGGACGTGTGTGTGTGTGTGTGTGTGTGTATGTCTATGTTGCAGTCTTCCCTGCATGCCTTCTAGCTGTTACTGTCTCGCTTGTATACACAGTGCTAGCACTGCACAGGCAAGTAGAGCTGCACACACACGCACACACACACACACACACTCCTGACCATCCCATCTCATCCTGCCTCCTGTCATTTTTTCCCCATGAAGAAGTGGAAATATTCAGTGTTTGTTAGAACAAACAGGGAGGAAGAGAGGTGGACGGAGGGTGACAGGTGAGAGGGAATGAGTGAGGCAGAGGGTGGAGAGGAAAAACACGACGGACAGATGACTGGAGGATGTAAAGAGCTGTGGCGGAGGGGAGAATCTATAAGATATGATGATAAGAAAGAGATGATAAGAGAGGCAGCTGGAGGTTGGTGAGGAAGTGAGTGATGGGAAGAAGAGCGAGACGGGAAAAGAAAGAAGAGAAGGAAGTAGTGAAGAGAGAGCAGCTCTGCATTCCCCTGGTTTGGTTGTCGCCAAAGGCTCTTTAGGCTTTTTGTTCCCCAGGCAGGCTGGTCTTACTGTTCAATCGTCACACACACACACATCAGGATCATAGTGAAAGAAAGACACACAAATAAACACACACAATAAATCCACTGATATGCACATCTCCGTACACAAACACACACAGATGCAGCACTGCCTCAGAGAGATGGCTTGTTATGAAGCAATTTATATGCAAGGATTCTTTATCAAACTGACTGACCTCTGGATCCTCAAGGAGCTCTGAGCACTGGCCAGTTTGTGTGTGTGTGTGTGTGTGCATGTGTGTGCGTGCATGCTCAGCAAATCACTTCACTTCCACAGATTGTTGATTCTTGTGTCTTTTTAGTGTGTTCATGTGTGTGTGCAAGCATCACCAGTGCTTAGTGTGCTTTTATAAAGAAAAAAACAAATATATAGGTGTGTGTGTGTGTGTGTGTGTGTGTGTGTGTGTCCAGATGTTCCAACATTCATTTAATGTCCTGACAGCCAGACTGCCTACTCATCTCGAGAGAGTACTCTGTGTGTATATGTGTGTGTGTGTGTGTGTGTGTGTGTGTTGCCTGCTGGGCCTCTGCAGCTACAGTCTCTTAATAATAGATCACCATCATGGCAACCGTTGTAGTGTGCTGACCTTAAGTGCTGCAAAGTGCTGAAAAAAGACACCGAACCACAACAGTGTTCCCGCTGAAGTAAAAGCACTGTCATGTACAGGGTTGACTGAGGGAGAGAGGGGACAGAGAGAGACAGACAGACAGACAGACAGACCAGACAGAGAGACAGACAACAAGGCAGAGGGGTGACATACTTGCAGACAGACAAACAGATGGCAAGCAAATGGGTAGACGGGCAGAAAGGCAAAGAGTCAAGCAGTCAGACAGACAGAAAGACAGATGGCAAGCTTACAGGCAGACAGACGGATGGACAGGATGACAAATGGGACGCAGCCAGTCAGACGGATTTGGAAGCTTGAAGACAGACAGAGAGACAGACAAAATGTCCAGCAAACATCCTGTCGTTTTCATTCGGGATAGATCAGATTGTTAAATTGAATAATCTTCGTCATGTTTGTACAAATGCCTGTCTGTCTCACTATGCTTCAGCGCTGATCAATAAAACAGTCATGGCGGAATCTGCTGTAACCATTATCTTAATAGATTAGTCAATCGACAGGCATTTAATTGACAGTTTTGATAATAGATTAAGTCATTTATGAAGCAAAACCGCCAAACATCTGCTGTTTCCAGCTTCTACAGTGTGAACATTTGCTGTTCATCTTTGTGGATGGAACAACTTTTGGGTTTTGGACTGTTGGACATTTTCTACATCACACGGTGAATGGATCAATCAGAAAACAACCTGGAATCTAATCAACAAGAAAAATCACTCTGTGTTTCATCTGGTAAGACTTTATATTAACATCGGTGACTTTTTCAGCAGCGTATTGCTTACAGCAAATATCACAAGATCTGACATAACTTATGAAGAAAGTGACAAAAAAATCTAAAGAAATAAGAAGATGTCACTGTTTGATTGACAGATATGATCAGACTAAAGTGTAATACTTTTCAGCACACTATTTGCCTTAGGTAGACCGTATGTCGCTGTCAAGATGTTCTAAAACCAAAAAGCGTTTTTTTTTTATTTTTTATGACACTTTATTTCCCATTTTCATCTGCAGTGGCATCTGCTCACTCGGTGATGACTGATGAAGTTTCAGTGGCTGCACTAATAAAGCTGAAGTGATACACCAGTTTGTACTGTGCAATGTAAAGTCATCATGATGCTCTGCAGAACGTGGTCTGAACATTTGTCATTATCTTTGTATCAACTTTTTCATCCATGACATGCTTTACAAATCAAATTGTTCCAAGTTGGTATAACCGTTTCAAGGCTCTGGAATTATTCCGTTTCCAAACCTTCTTTGGGTTAAAGTTTTTTAACGTCTGTGCCAGCGTACACTCAGTGGACGTCAGGGAAACACTTTGCCAGTCCATCACATCATTTTACATCATTTATGGTTGCCCTTTTGGCTGTTTTTACGATCGGGAGTCTGCACAGGGTGTGTTTTATTTTGAAAATCTCGATCTGCTCTGTGCTGATTGACGCGGCTGGTCGTGGCAACCATCAAAAAATAGAACAGCTGTGTACTCTAAGTGGAGCAAAGCGAAGAGCCGCTTCTGAAACACGCCGGCACACTTCTAGCGGGGTTACCAACGTTGTCTACAATGGCCGCGATCAGCTCTGGCGGCTGCGGCACACCTGGAAGGCGTCAGAGCCGTGCCCGGTGGAATTTAACAGCTCTATTTTTGTTTTATATTGACTCTCAGTGGCTACTGATGATGTTTAATACCATTTAATCACATCATATTCACCTTTTGAGATTTTCAGGTGCAGGTTCCCTCAGCTCGACATCGTTTTCACCTGCCCAAATGAACAAAACTAAAAGGAAGAAATGCTTCAGAGTGTGAATAAGCTGCTATAAACATACTGCAAGTGTGAGCCTATACACTATTAGTCTTTGAGCAGTAACAGCTGTTCTCACCCGACTTTTTCCTCCAACAACCAAACTGGGTTTCTGTGCTGAAGCCTACCCTACTTTTATAGCACAAGGTTGTGTTACACATCCTGTGAACTGGTAAAACAGCTGACACATTATTTTATTTCTCACCTGCAGCTCGGTGTCCAGATACGGCTGTTTTCTCAGGTCTGATTTGTTGAACATTTCAGAGAACGGTCCTCTTTAAACGCTCAGTCAGACATAGTGCTCTCGGTAGTGTCATAGTCAGCCAATTAATTAGCTCCCCAGGCGGCTTGGCTTTCCCAGCATGCATTAGTCAACCTTCCCACTGTTTGTCTTATTGTAAATGTTTTGGGCTGACATTAAACTATGCACAGAAAATGTGGCTTACACCAGGTGATAGCACTGAAATGAGAGCTGGAGGTGGCTGTCTAAATCTGTACAGTCTGAGCCAGGTTTAAATTTCAGGTTTTTGTTTTAGATATTTCTGTTTCTTGCTTCTTTTTTGTCTTAAATGTGCAGGAATGTAGGCATCGATGAATGAAATGGAATTTGAATGTTATTTTGGTTGATATTTCTGAAGGATTTGGTGGTATACAGACAAGAAATGTCATTTCATCTGGGCTCCAGGCTGGTGATGGATGCTGCTGTGGGTTCAAACTTTAGGTGCTGGTTTCTGTTTAGCTTTGCTCTAGCCAACTAATCCCTTGTTGTTTCCCATGTGTTTAACGATTCTCACATAATTAAGTAGCTCAAACAGAAAACAAGCTTGATGAGGCTGTTGTAAGTCTACTTATAAAAATAACCTATTGAAACTCTTTGGCATATTTCACATTTCTTTCATCATTGTCATAACTGTTGATTGAAAATTACATTAACGTGACAAATAATTCACTCACTACAGATTGGTTTGGACAATTGGCTATATTTGGGTTTGAACATGATATGGCCAGTCTAACTTCTTACCAGGCACGGTAAGCACGGCCATACGTTCCAGGCGCACCACAGTTGCCAGAGCTATAGTAGCAGCTGAAGAGTGACAGGAAAATGGGGGATTTGGACAGGTTAGATAGATTCGGACCCTGGGCCTACTGAAGTAACCAAACTTGCAAACTTCTAATCGTAAAAAACAGCCAAAGAGGAACTAAACTTAAACTATTTAACTTTGTAGCCTACTAACTCGTGGTAGAAGCACAGAAAAAAATGACCTGAGCAAATTCACAAAGTCTGGTGGGGAAAATTCTCCGCTTTGGGCTTGAAGCTGGGTGGAAAACAGACCAAAATAGCGTTGCGTGGCCACGACGTTCCCGGTGGGGTCCAGGTGTTTGATTTGCGAGAAATTTCCCAGCCTGATTGACATTGTTAATAATCCAAATTATTAGAAGTTATCCAAATGATTACAACCCTTACACATCCATAGTCCACCATTGCAGGTGTTTTCACTTATGTCTCTTGATTATACCTCTCCTCAGGACTTTGTGGGCTTGACTGACAACTCCCTCACTCTCCTGTTAGTTTTGTTGCACCCATTAGGGCGGGACAATTTACCCCGTTATTATTCTTTTGGTACATATACACTACAGTAGTTTTGCGGCATGTAATTCTCAGCATAACTCCAGCCGGCTTTAACCTCACTACAAATGTAATCAGCCACAGTAATGGAAAACACCTGTGTGGGTGTGCAGGACCTTTTTAAAAAGTAAACACAAATAGACTCCGCCGGAGTAATCTAGACTAGACTAGATTACATTTAATTGGCTAATCTCGACTAAAGTAGTGGTCCTTTAACACTGAGAAATGTAGCGTTGGCTGGTGTCTTAACCTTCAGGAGAGTGATGATTACCTTTGGCTCAATCACAGCTAATCCTGCTGGTTCAGTTATTAGTCATGCTGTTGGCCATTTCCTCTGTTTTGTTTATGAGTGTGTGTGTGTGTGTGCGTGTGCGCATGCAGGTGCGTGCCGTGCATTGTCTGGCTGCCATTCGTTTCCCCTTGGCTAATGTGAGCTATGCATGAAAAGGAGGCCACAACCCAGTCACATAGCTCTTTAACGTTAACGTAGCTTGGTCACAGAGCAGCAGGTAGCACACCAACTGTTGCGTTGTATACGTCCATGCATGAGAACAACACAACACATGGCATCAGAGAAACTTGCACTACAGGTTCCTCTTATTAAATTAGCATATTATTAACAAGGATCTTTCTAAAGCAGTTTTTCCAAGTCGCTTTAAGAATTTTCACACCAGCAGCATTATTTAAATAAATGAGTTCATTAGCAAAGCTAGTTCTGTTTAATATAGCGTGGTGATTACAGGATATAGGGAGCTTAAAGTTTAAGGTGGATTATGTTTTTAGTGTGTTGTGCATATGTCTGCTTGTTTTCCAATATGTGGTTGTTTATCTGCTGCACATTTGTGTTTTAAAATGTAATTTTGTTTGTGTAGAGATGGAGCAGAACATTTCTGTCTGCTTCTGAGGGCTTCCTGCTGTCTTTCTCCGACTTGTTTATTTTTCTTGGCGTTATATAGTCTCACTGTCTGGATTTTTTTTCCAGTCTATCTCTCATCGTTCTGTCCTCCTCCATCTATTGGGATATCGCCCCTTTTTTTTTCACCCCCGTCTTTTTTTTCCTCTTCACTCCCATATTGATCTGTGAATCTCTGAGTCCTCTTCCTTTCTCTCCGCTCCTTTCCAAACTTCATTTCTTCTTTTTTTATTTAGCCAGGGGATTTTTTGATTTGTCAGAAATAAAAACCAAAACCACATTATTTCACAATATGGTTGTATTTCGTTCTGTTTGATAGTGTTCTCTCCCTCGTACAACATGGTTTCATTGACTCTGACAGATGGTTGCCTCCAGCTATTGTCGGGCTTCAGCTCAGACAGAGTGCAGGTTTAGACAGTGCTGGAACAGTATGGGATCATAATGCAACAAAAAAAACAATAGTGTGATAAGGCAGTCTAATACATACACAATATTGCACTGTTATACACTAATACTGTATGTATACAGCGTGATTAGGGCTGCAACTAACATTTATTTTAATAATAATAAGTAATAACAAATAATTACATATCACAGTTTCTGTACTTAAAGCATACGTACTTGCTTTAGCTTACTATCATGGAAGATACAAACATTACATAGACGTTGGAATCAGTAAATTTAAATAAATAATTAATCAAACAAAATAATTTTCAATTCATTGGCTAATGGCTATAATACATTATAATAAAATGCTGGAATAACAGTATTATCAGGAACACATCAGGATGAAAACAGTGTTGCAGTGAATTGTTATGCAATAAGTCTGTCATAATACAACCTAAAGCATATGACAGTATAATGGAGAATAATGATGCAACGTAACATAATAATGTAGAAACCTCAGGTACATACTGAATGAAAATATAATCCTATACGATCACATCATAACTTACATGAGGCTACTGCAGGACATTGGTTTGACTTGCACACAGATGCAGGACAGCACTGTGTATCATTCATGTGACAGTAATCCGGCTGATAAACTTCTTGATGTAGGCAGTTCAGGTTTTACTTTATGGGTAAGAAGTGGATCACAGTTGAAAACAACAGATCAGTTCACTCGTGTGGGATGATTTCGGAGTGTCATAACTATATCTCTGCCATCTTGGCCTCCGAGGATTCTGCATGAGTAGCTTATAACAAGTCCGACTATGTGTGACATCAGTGCTGACCCCCCGGTCTCTTCCAACCAAGTGGCAACCTGCGGTGCTGGGAAATGAAGCCAATGCAGAAATGCCAAAAACTGTAACTCCTCGAGCGGCCGCTTGAGACGGAAGTCAATCTCCACAAGCGCCCGTATTAAAATGTCCAGAAATAAACATGTTTACAGCCTGGCTCAGACATCAGTTTTGATCTCTATAGCTAATTTCCCTGTTCATGACAAATGTGAGGGGTGTCCATTATTTTTTAACTCACCCGTTCAGATGATATTAAGGCTTAAAGTTACCCATAATTAACAGCATGGCCGCTTTGATTGACAGGTAGGTGTCATTACAGATGGCTTATAAGAGCACTCAGGTGTCACTTGGCCCGCCTCAGGTCTGCTGATGATACGCGTCTTTGCCGATATTTAGATTATCCGGGTGGCAGAAGAAGCAGTACATCAAACATTGTGTGTTTAATTACCAGATATTTAAAGTTGTGGTACAACAGTGTTTTTTAATGGTTTGTGTGCTTTATCATAACACAGAAAGTGGATACTAATGGTTACAGGTGGCCATGTTGGAGGAGAAACTACTACATCAACATTTAATGTGGGACCTTTTGAATGTAATTAACATTTTACTGTATTTGCACGCATAACAGTTGTGCAAGGTTTCAGTCATTGCTGCTGTTCTTTTGAATTAAACTAGCTGCTGCTGGGATTGTAAAGATATCATTTGACAGTGAGCGTTTTAAAGAATGAATGTTAAGGATTGTTAACTATTTTAATTAGAAGTGCTCTCTCAGTCAGAGGTCTTGCTAAGCAGCAAAATCAGAGTCAAATTAAAAGTGGCTACAATTATTTTTTTAAAAAGTGACTTGAAATATTCAAATTCCTACTCGAGACATAAAAGCACACGATTCCTGTACCATCTGTTATAGCTGTTTGGCAAAACAGCGGAGCGACTTGCAGCCTCAATCCCTCTTTCTCTCTGTATGTCTCTCTTCTCTTGCTTTTGTGTTCAGGAAGTAACCCGGTGCAGAGCTGGAGTCTGGTTCACTGGACTGATTGAGATGAAGTTGTACATTTGTTCAGTCTTTGCTGGCTCCCCCTTTTTCTCCTTCACCCACTCCATCTCTCCAGAGAAGAAGTAATATCTCAATCAACGGTCTGGGCTCTGGTTCACTGTGTGCTGCATGAGAGAAAGGGGAAACAGGGAGGCATACAGCAGACATGGAAACTAAGGATGAGAGATAGAGTGGAAGGAAAAAGAAGGAGATCAGGTGGAGACAGAGAGATGGAGAAAATGAACTTAAAGACTTTTGTTGGCAGTTAGAGCTGTTAGTCTGCCTTGTGCCTTTTAGATGATCCTGCTCCAAAAATGAAGGGAGGGGGTTTTTAAGAAGATACAGTGACATTTCCAATTACTGTCAGTTCTTTGACTTTAACGGGTCAGCGGTTCCCTCCTTACATATGCATTTAGAAATGCAGGGCTGCCACCAGAACAAGAGGTTAAAGAGACTGTCTTGTCAGCTTACAATCACAGGTTCAACCCCCATGACAGCTACATTTGACAGAGACACTGAACCCCCTTATCTGTTCATTAAAGAAACCAGCAGCCAGTAAATTCTTAAAATGGACGTGCCACATAAATGAATTAGTCAGCGTAAGTCAAATAAAAGTTTTTGCATCCATTACTAAGGTTTTGTTTTTTGTTGTGAAAGTGACTGGAAGATTCATCTTTCCATCAAATTTCGTCAGAGTGTAGCCAAACGCAGTTTTACAACTAAAACACCGAATGTGGAACCAAAGTCAAAATGATTCTCCAACTGCTGCTGTAAAGCACACACACACACACACACACACACACACACACACACAATAAAAAACCAAATTATAGGGAGAATCACTGAGGGCTGTCTTCACACAACAGGGAATACTTTCTGGATTTTCGCACTTAGCCACACAACGGCTGGTTAGCATTGTCAGCAAACCAAATGAAAACCAAATGTCAGCAGCTAGCCACAAGTTCACTGATATGTCAGTGTGAAAACTTCCCCCCCCTCTTTTGTGAAGACAAGAGTCTGGTTGACAAAATAGAAGTTTTTGTTCCAGACTGAAGTGTCAACCATCTGTTAAATGCAAAACCTGTTGTGGAAGATTTTCAAGTAGCAGCAGCTAACTTGAACAGAGGGAGGAGATGCTGAATGATGCACTTAAGGTACTTGTTCGATGAAAATAAACACTAAAAACTAAATGGATTCATCTTTTGTGCAGTTCCAAAACTCTTGAGTCTTAGTTACTGAGATGTTTAAATCAAAATCTAATAGTAGTTGATCGTCATGTCTGCCAACCTTAGAGTCCAGAGATTTTAAAGGCTCGGTTTGAGTGTTTCCCTGCCAAACCTGCATGCACAATAAATGTGCATGTAGGCGTTTATGGAATTCAGCAATCATGATTTTTTTGTTTCTTTACACCGGTGTTTTTCTTACTGTGAAATTTCAAAATGTCTTTGGTGAGAATGGCCTATTGCACTTCCCTGTTGACTGTTTATTATAAAATCTTCTGGGTGACAGCAGTACAGTGTTCATTCCTTTTGTCTCCTTTGTCTCTTGCCTTCAGTTTGATTTTTGATCCGGCATCTGTAAAAGGTTTTTTGACATGAATGCTCTACACTCTGTTCCAAGTCTTTTCACACAATTTGGAATTGCAACCTTCGCTTTGTCACTGCAATCTCCCGACTGTTGGTCTGGTCTCTGGCAGTGTAGGTTATAACTCGGCTGGGATAAGAGTTGCTAATGTGCGTATGGTGCACAGAAACAAACCTGTGCTGGCTTTACTTGGAAATGACTTGGCGATTTTGTGGACTATGCAGTTCATACATGTGTAGTGTGAACTAGGCTGTACAGAATGTCATTTTTTTTTTTACATTCAAAGCTTAGAGTGAAGTTTTCAAATCAGGTGTTGAATGCCTATCGTCATATTTTATGCAGTCATCACCCAACAAAATAACTTTACTAATAACTGTGACTTTTAGACTTTGCAACACTCTTTGGAAATGTGTGGATCACATGAGCCAGACACGATCCTACGCAGCCGCCACGGGAATCTAATTCTACCTATAGTATAATACCAATAATATTGGTACAGCCTAATCTTTTTTTTTTTTTAAAGATTATTTTTTTGGCCTTTTCAAGCTTTATTCTGATAGAGACAGCTGAAGAGTGACAGGAAATGTGGGGAGAGAGAGAGATGGGGAATGACATGCGGGAAAGAGCCACAGGCCGGACTCGAACCCTGGGCTCCCGCAGCAAGGACTGAGCCTTTGTACATGGGGAGGCTGCTCTACCAACTGACTACCAACTACTTGGTACAGCCCTACTGCAGACAGATGTGTGTTTACCCCAAAACGTGGAATCACCAGCCGCCTCTTCACCTGCTGGCAAGCAGTTCCACCAACAAAGTGTAATGGGCGTGAAGTTTATGACGTTCCTCTTCAGATTCCAAACACTCGACCAACCAGTAACTCTATAGCGCAGTCGGTCAGCGACTGGACAGGTTTCCCACCCTCATGCTCCGAGAGATGTAGTTGATGGAGTTTCTTAGCCTGCAGCTGGGGATTGAAACCAAGTTGTCGATAAAAGGGGGAAAAGACAAAAGAGGGCATGTTGTGCCCTTCGAGTTACAGTGGGGCCAGCATGGCTAGATCCTCTTATGTCTCACAAAATGTAACCTGACCCATTCATTTAAATGGTGGAGGAGTCCCTTATATCCAAGGCAGACAATCAAAGAGACACCTGAGTAAATATTTCTTGCCAAAATGAATGTCTGGTTAAAAGTTGCCACCATTCCTCCACAAAATAGCCTGTTGTGTAAATGCTTCAGACAATCTCTAAAGCGACTCATTTACAAGGCTAGTGTAACACATATATCCTCAAAACTATTTTATATCACATTTTTTCTTAGTGTTCATATTTTCCTTTGGGTGGTCAGGAAAAGAAATTGACTAGGCAGTTTTAAGAAAAAAACCCAAAAAACCTTTAGTACCCTGAGTGTGGTTTAAGTGGGTCGCCTGAGAGTTTAATAGGCGAGGGGAAACCCTGAGATGGATCCAAGCGTGCAGATTTGAAGTCAGACAGACATAGCTAGAGGAAGTCAGTGATGTACTTAACCACTCTTCCCAAAGGCAGGAGGACGAGGTAGAGCTAGACGGATGAGAAGAGGTGGAAAAGATGGAGAGAGAAGCGAGAGAGGCTGTGGAAGTCAATAACGTATACTTAACCTTACTCCGCAGACTCCGTGTCCCTGCTATTGTAAGGAAGGGGTGATGGGGAAGGGTGAGGAAGGGAGGAAAAGCAGAAAGAGGGGAAAAGGCAGCAAAGAAGTGCCATGTTTTTGTGTCAGCATAAATGTCAGAGTAGTTAAGTGTGTGCAGGGCAGGCGGGGTGGCTGGGGTACAGCAAGAGCCCCATATAAGAGGGAATAGCCCAGTTTTACGGCCACATAAATCTCCGTTCCCCACACGGAAGGTTGTAACCCCCCTCCTCCTCTTTTGGCTCTCCAGCCTCGCTCTAGCAGTACGCTAAAACCTGCTTTTGACTTCTTGACTCTGTCTATCTCTTACTTTTGCTTCATTTTTCTCTCTTTGAGATCCTCTTGACCCATGCCCTCCATTTTTTCCCTTTAGTGGTACTCTATATATTTTCTTCCTTTGACCCTTAAGCAACCAGTGCACGAGATTAAACATTTCTTCAGGCTGTTTCTTTGCCTGCACAATCTGTATTTTTCTTTTTTCTTTTCACTTTAATCTTGACATGGGAGGTTCTGTCATAAATCCCAGAGTTTGTGATATAAGATTTATTTAATCTTGAATCGAAATGTAAAATCATATTCACAAGTTGACTGCCAGATATTTTTCAGTGCTTCCAGCCCTTTTTTATATGTTCATGTTCTTATCTGAAAGTGCTGCTGAATCTTTTTTAGTGGCCCACCAGGACTGCTCACTTTAACATGTTAGTACATGATGACAGCAAAGCAACAAAGATGACAAATTAAAGGACAATGAACATAAAATGTCTTAATAAAGTGATAATCCGCCACAAGTCAGATCAACTTCACTGCTCCTTGACCCGATCGAGTCTCTGGGGATGAAGAACACCTTCCAAAAACCTCCCGTAGGTGGAGATCTGGTGACTTTGAAGATTGTAGCATATGATTCACATTATCATCACCAAACCATTCAATGAGCCCTTCGGCCATGGTGTTTATGAGCATTTGTTTAATCTCTGTCTTCATCTGTTCGGATCAAATAATGAAAATGGGATGAGGCAGTTACTTGAAATAATAAATGCCATTATTTGTGCCCTTATCTGTCAGTCTAATTCCTCCCGCTGCCAGCTCATCTAGCTTTCTCTTCAACTTGAGTCTCGGCGCCCAAATATGCTTTCTAACATTTCAAATGTGAAGCAGAGTGCTGTTGGAAAATGTAAAGGGTGCTATTTCAGCTTTTCCTGGATAAATAAATGTTTTTAAAAACACCTTATTCCACACGTGCTGAAGAATCAGATTTTTATAAAGGCAGTTTCTGCATGATTATTTCTGACCTTTTTCTCTCTGATGCACGCTGATGTCTTTCTCTGATTCTTCTGTTGGCTCTTCCTTGAAAAGATCTTTGCCTGTAACATCTCCTGTATTTATTTAGTCTGAACATCTCTTCACTCCTACTCTCTTCCTTTTTGGACAGAAAATGAAATTAAACTTCCAGGGTCTATCTGCTGAATACAGTAGAGTAACTTTACCCTCATTGCTTTTTCCCGCTGTCTTACATCGTTCTCTGTCCTCTCCAGCTTTGAAGTGAGACTCATACTCAACAATAGTACAATTAAAGTGGTTTTCGACTGTTGTTACTTGTGAATTGAAGTAAAATTGCTTTCTCTGTACAACACTTGTTGTCACTCTTGGAAAATGGGCGTAATTGTGGGTTCATTTAAGCATGTAGACTCACATAAATCCACAAAAGCAAGCAATCAGACTTGTTTTTTTCTTTTTGCTTTTCCAATAGTCGTCTTAGAAAAGCAGAAACGCATATATGACTTCAGTGGAAATAATTAATGAATTATTTTTCCCCATAGATGCCACTGCACCTGTTGTGTCCCAATGGAGGCTCATTCATTTCAGATGAGAGAATCCATTCAGTAAAAAAAAGTCTGTAATGTTGTTGCTGTTGGGTTAAATCTAGTAGCAATTTCTGATTTGTTGACTTTCATATTTATTACTTATTCCATGGGGTACCTTTTTCAAGTTGGCTTAATATTTTTATGGGTTGAGATTCAATTGTGTCTAATCATTTATCCTTCTTGGAACAAGCTGGAATGTTTCCAGCTTGGACAGTTTCCTCAGTTATTGCTCTGAGAATTAGAAAGATAAGGCACAACTTAACAAAATGAGGTTGTTAAATATAGAAATGCAGACATGAACAGATTTCACTATTAACCATGGTTTAAAAGGTCATAGTTTTGTAACCTGGGGCTGCAGAAAACTCAAACAAAAACCCAAAGACCACAGTCTAAAGGCATGCAGGTTAATAGGTTAATTACTCTAATTTGCCCATGGGTGTGAATGTGATTGTGAATGGATGTTAGTCTCTATGTGTCAGCCCTGTAATGAACCGCCAACCTGTCCAAGGTGTACCTTGCCTTATGCCCAATGTCAGCTGGGATTGGCCCCAGCCCCCGCATGACCCTAATAAAGATAGGCAATTTGAAAAATGGATGAACAAATGGTTTTGGTAACTGCAAAGGCTCAACTACACTGAGTGTTTCTGTCACTTAAAATCAAAGAAGTAGCCGTGAGTTAAGAGTTGGGTTTTCTTCAGTACAAGATAAACAAAGCAGGAAAATGAGCATTGCACCATTTCTAAATTTAACACTCCCCAAAACTGGATGTAATCCCCTCAAGGGCATAACACCTGCATAAGAGATGTTCTCAAGGCCCTACTTTCATTTTTTTTTTTTTTACTAAAAAACAAACAAACAAGCAGAGAATCATCAGTATCATCAAAATCTATAATTGTTGCATTCCTGGTTGAATAGAGAGGTTCTTATCATAGAGTTTTCTTTTTAATGCCCTTTATTAGCAAGAAATACAGAGAAAAAGCTGCAAAGTGTTTGGTTTTGCTCAAATGAGGAAAGAAGATCCTACAGTATTTAAAAAAAGATGCATAAAAGGGGACTCCCACAATAGCTCCCAGTGAATACAGCACTTATGTGGAATGAATTCACAGTCCACATGTACAAGGACTCTCACTGTATGCGAAGAAACAGAACAACTGTATCATTGTGAAGTTCCCAGCGAGTCCGAAGCGCTAATGTGTAACGGTGATCGAGTCGGTTTATTCTGGCAGGCTGCCTGCTGGAGGCTGTGACAGATTGGTGCCATCAGCGCATTATTTCATTAACACTTGTGTTTTCATGGTGAACATCTTCTCACTCGTCATTTTTTCTCTCTCTCTCTCCCCTCCCTCCCTCCCTCTCTCCCTCCCTCCCTCCCTCTCTCCCTGCCTGCCTGCCACCCCCCTGACAGATGGAGAGTGAAAAGAAGAGGAGAAAATACTCCACGAGCAGCAACGACTCCGACACCACCGACAGTAAGTTGGAGAGAGAGATTTGGGGAAGGATAGGGAGGGAGTGTGTGCGTGCGTGTGTGTATATGTATATGTCTGCCTGTGTGTGTTAGTGTGTGAGAGAGGGAGGTAGTAAGAAACCTGAAAGTGTCAGAAAAGTGAGTTCCTGTGCTGCTGTTATACGATGAGCTGCCTGGTTTTAGTCAACTCCCGCAGGGTATTTCTCATATTCACTCTCCATATAGACTTTCTTCCTGTCTCACTGTCGTCCCTCCTCAGCTCATTAAGACTTCCCCTTTTTAAACATAGCTACAATAGAAATACGATTGGTAGCCCAAGCAGTCAGTAAGCGTGCAATTTTCAATTCTTTGCCCCTGAAAGATCAGGTTAAGATGAGGATGAGGTCTACACGAGCCAAAGATTGTGGTGTAAAATAAATTACATTGGACGCAGGGTGAGTAAAGGGTGAGAAGATGTAGTGTGTAATATTTAGTAGATAATAGAACCGTGAATGTACATTATATCTGATATTTGTAACAAACAAACAGGAGGCAGGGAATTAATGTTTTGTGTTCATCAAACTTGAATTTGGCTGCAGCTGCACTTTCTTTTGAGAAGTCATTCACAGTGTGCGTTTCGCTGCATTTACCTCAGTTATTCCAGCGAGACGTCAGCAGCTGGACCTTCTGGTTGGATCTCTTCACTCGTTTGGCTCTTATATCATTAATGATATTTCTAATAATATCATTTTATGAGTAATAGTTTTTACTAAGGTGGAGTCTCACTTGGGTGAAATAAATGTTTTGGAAGGTCGCACTACATCATATTATTTTCTGAGCTTGGTGATCTCAGACAAATCCCACAGCTGATATGCGCCTAGCTTAGCTCTCCCTCACTTGCAGAAAGTGTCTGGACAGGAAGCTGACTGTGTAATGAGCTCCTGCCTTAGTAAATCAGGAGCTTAATACACACAGATTGTGGCCCTAAATTGAATAAAACCCACATCTCACATTTGTGGTGTGCCATTTTCTTCGTAAATCTGGCCTAATGTGCTTCGGAAGTAATGCTAAGCACATGCAACATGTAGTTAATAGGCAATAGGCTTGCTGATCAATGGATATTTCGTGATGGATGCATAGTTTGATAGATGCATTTACTATTTAGAGTCAAGACGCAGACTTAAACAACCACCTACACAGACTGTATATAAAGTCTGACTGTATATAAAGACAGTCTCATGGGCTGTATATGTCTTTATACAATCTATGAGACAGAGCCATGAAGAGATACACTGCATGATGATGGGAACATCTGGCCAGTCTAACACATTACCGGCACTGGCAGCTTCTGCTGGAAAATCATTTGATAATAAACATCTTTGAACAGCAGTACAGTGTTACACAAGCGCACTTGGCTCTCACAGCTGACGACTGTCTACAAAATAGGAAGATTTAGTCATTTAGGACAGCTAGCAATTTTAATTTAATTTTAAATGTCATTCTTCTTGGTTTCTGGGAGCTCAGCATGACTAATTCTTGGCATTTTGCGGCATGCATTTTGCAATAACAAGCAAATATATTTGTTTGGTCATTCGCCTTACACTGTCAGGCCAGCATAGACGGAAGATTAGATACATTAGTGGAATATAAAACAAACTGTTGAGTACAAATATACTTTCCACAACAGCACCAACATCAGGTTTGCTGATGACACAGCTGTGGTGGGCAATGAACAATGGAAAAATGGAGGACATGACCCATTGGTGTCAAGACAACAACCTCCTACGTAGATGACAGTAGAAACAGGAAAGGAACTACACCCTCCTTAATGGATGATACACCCTCCTTCATATCAGTGGGTCCTCGGTGGAGTGGATAGACAGTTTCAGGTACCTTGCTGTCCTGACTTTGTGGTGAGAAAGGCGAGGCAGAGACTGTTTCACCTCAGACCCCTGAGGAAATTCCAGGTATCCCATCTAATACTGAGGAATTCGTACTCCTGCACCATCAACAGCGTCCCGACTGAGAACATCACTGCCTGGTATGGAAACAGGACTGAACGCGACCGCAAGGCTCTGCAAGGAATGGTTGCTTAGCTGAACGTACAATAGGCGGTGCTCTATTCTTTACGCCAGGCACTGCAAGAATAAGGCTATGAGAATCATTAAAGATCCCAACCACCCAGAGAATGGCATTTTCTCACTGCTGTGGGTGAAAAGAAGGAAGAGCTTCTACCCTCAGGCCACTAGGTTACTAAACAAGGTCACTGCCTAATGGTGTGTTCATATGGCATTATTACATACAAACCTAATGCAAAAATGAGAATTTGCAGATGACGCGAATTGCACGACATGAGTGACACAAATACTCAGTATATTCAGTTTAAGAGGAAAATTTGTGCATATCACGGGGCTTTGCAGAGTGTTGTGTGGTGAAGGCTGAGCGGAGCACAGGAACAGAGCTGCTGCTCGCGAGTAGACAGAAGCTAAGCACCAAGGAGCTCTGGAGGACAGAGCCAGGGACAGAGCCCGAACTCTAGAGATGTTTCCTGGGGGGGAGGAAAAGCTACTACTTTACTACTTCATCTATTTATTTAGAGACCTCGCACAAAAAGAGATTGTTTGGAGAAAAAGTAAGAACAGAAGTTGAACAACTCGGTAAGTCTTGAACATATGTGTCTGTTACTTCATTTAAGCTTTTTTGTTTTACTTTACTTTGAACCAAGTTAGCAAGTTAGCCCTGACTGAAAACAAACACAAACGTTCAGAAAACAGCATTTTAAAAGTTGCATGTTGTCTTGCAGACAGACCTAACAAAGCATAAAGTCAGACTTTTTATAAATCGACAACCTAATAAAAAGATTTTGGCACATTTTTCTCTACTTTAGTATAATAATAAAATATTTTTTTCCTTAATGTGAAATCAAATTTCCTGTTACAGTATAATAGAAAATTCAATATGAAGAATAATGGTTCTTCAATAATAGAAAATAATAGAAATGGGAATCTTTTATTTTATATTCAGGCACTTTTGGAAATTAAAAAGAAATTCTAAAAATAAAGCTGAAGGCCGTCATGGGGAAAAATGTCCTAACCCTTTTCGAAAAAAAATAACTTTTTAGCTAATTTAACTTTTAGATCTATGGAGATGTATTCTGGGTAATGTAGCAATTCAAACACGAAAAACTGTTTGACTGCAGTGGGGGCCACCAGAGGTGGAAGTGACCCCTTACAGGTTTAACTGTCATGTGTTCTCAGATCTGCATGTATTAAATATTTTACAGCAGGTTTAACAGGCTGTTTTTCAGACCTGACTGAGCCGCATGCTGAAGGCCATGCTGTCTGCTTTATAATTTGCTGTTAGCCGTTAGCTTCCCCTGGCCAGTGCAGCGTGGGCTCCAGCTGCATCTGTTGACTGGAGGTTATCAGGTTTCTAATTGAAGGATGCCCATGATAATTTTGGCTGCCTTGCACCAAGCGGGGCTTTTAATTAACACACGGCCATGATGGTAACCTCCAACTGCGCTGCAGCCCGTTTGGTTATCTGGCCGCAATGATGGAGTGCTGCAGCTGCCTCATGTGAGGCGTGTGGATGTAACCTGCGTACACACACACTAGTGTTGTTCAGATGCATGAATACATTCAAATATGTCCAGCAGATTAGCACACAATCCCACTGAATATGTGTATACCTACCACACACACATGCACATAACCACACTCCTACAAACAACTCTGTGACCAATGAAAAGACAAACCAACATAATGTGTGTAGAGTCTCTTTGCCCTTTACTTTTAAAGGTTAAAGACAGGGTCTCCCACACAGAAGCGCAAGCACACATTGTGTCCCACCACAGTCTGTTAGGTGGTACACTTTGACACCATCACTCAGAGAAGCTGAGTGGAGGATTAATTTGAATGTCTGTCATCTCACACCATATTTCCTGACGTGCTGTGGCAGTGAAGGTGTGTTTGTGTGTCTGTGTAATAGTGAGTATATAAAACCAGGGATCACCTCAATGTAAGAAAAGTATGTGTGAGGGTATACAGTATGTGACTTTGGGCATGCACGTGTGGCAAATACATGGGTGTGTTGGCAGCTGTATGTAGAGTATATGTTCATGTCTCAGTTGTGTGTGTGTGTGTGTGTGGAGAGAGGGAGAGAGGGAGTCAGTGATTTTGAAGACAAGCCTGACAGCAGTTCTGCCCTCAGCAGTGTTAGTTGTTCAGACGTCACAAGTAAAATTAGCACGGTGGCAGTAATGCTGTGGTGGCAAGGGAAATATGTTGAGTAGGAGGCAACACGCGCACACATACAGTCACTGTCACATTGTGCTATATTACACAGTATTGGCAAATTTGTGTTTCCCATTATGACAGTGTGATGTAATTTAATTGGCAACGTGATGCAATTTTTAATGACAGCCTTCACGTCGAACAGATGAAAATGAGCTTGCGGCTATATATGTTGCAGCAGTTTGGTGATTACAAAAACATAAATAAAATTACACACACACACACACACACACACACACACACACCTTTGTTGACATACATGGGCACACAGGAAAACACAAACAGGGCAGACAGGAAGGCTGCTGATTGAAGCGGTGGGTGGGATATTGGCTCCGGTGTCTGGTTAATTGCCATTAAGTTGTGTATTAATGAGGTTGTAAAGGACCACAGTGGACTAACTGCTTAACAAGATGCTATTTATACTGTCATTACTTATTAAACCTCTTAATAGATCATCATCAGTCTGCTTCAATTAAAGGCCTGAGTCAGAATGCAGTAATGCTGCTACAGGCATCGGAAAAGTCATCGGGAAGGTTTTTGTTTGGCTTTCTTTTAGTGCCTCTCCACAGTGTTTAAATTGCCATCATCAGTGTGAATTACAGAGGCCTTGAACTCCTATCACATGCTCATTTAAAAACTTTTTTTACATTGATGAGCAGCTTTTTGCTCTTGAGTAAGTAACTGTTTCCCCGCTGATTCATAATGGCTGATGTTACAGTGTTTTTTTTTTTATTGTATTTGTATTGTAAACCCTCTGCAAAACAAATTTCTCCAATGGGACAATAAAGTTTCTTTGGAGTGAACTTGAACACATGCTGTGTACATGAAGTCTGATGTGCAGCCAAAGACCTGTTCTTCATTTTTCCCCAATTTAAATCAGCATTCACGCTCATGAATTCACATTCTTGACAAATCAAAGACAGATTAAGTTTGTCAGATGTTCCCCTCCACATGATGAAGATTTGAAACACTTTCTCTTTACAGCTGTGTCTCATGCTCGAGAAAAGAAGGCCAGAAAAGGCTAATTTGTCAGACAAGGTTCAAGCTCTCTCTCTCTTGTGGTCAACAAACACTTGTAGACTTATTGATTTTGTGAACAAAAAAAAAAATAATTACACTGATAATCGTTGTCTTTTTCTTTTTCCCACAGGTCAGGTGACTTCGTGGTCCAGGTCATCCAAGAATACGGGCACCAGCAGCACATGGGTCCGCCACCAGCACAAGAAACCATCTGAGGTAAGTCAGTGTGGCAGTTTGGATCAGTCCCTCAGGCATGTACAGTACACAAAAATGTGTTTAATGAAACACAGTCTCTGTTTGGCCATTACAAGCTCACAGTTTTGCTCCATTTCACTGTCTGTCTGTTATTTGTTGTGGCTTTGCTGAATTGTCATAAATGGTCAGATTCCAACATTTGGTCTGGTTGTTGGGGTTGCTGAACACTGGCATGATCCGCAGTTTTTATGATCCAGTGGCTAATCTAAACCAGATTAGCATCCAAAAGTCAGGGCTGTGTATGGTTTTTGGACAAGCTCAGATGGCAGAGTTGCTACTGGGTCGTTTCTTGTGCAGAGCTGATTACTGTAATACTGAAGATTTGTAACAGACTAGAAAACCCTGCACACCACAACACATGCAAAAATAAGACCATTCTGTTGTCAAAGCGTGAACAGTTATTCAAAAGGCAAATTAAATGAATAGAGACATTTATGGCATCAGTGCCAAGCTTTACACCAGCGTCCTACCTAGATTTAAGATTGTGCAAACAGTGATCCACACTGCAGCTGTATATCAGCTCTTAACTGGAGCAAACATTTCTGTCCAATGTAAATACAGCCATCTCTGTCACCACAGCTAAATCAACCAGGCGCATGGATGGCACAGATTGGTTGGCTAAAATACCAGGTTGGAACATCCATATGGTCATGATGAACAATCCCAAGGGCTCTCAAATGACCACCCTGAGGAAGAAACTGGCATAAACCAGTTGGAAAATGGTGCACTCTACCAGTTGTGGCAATGCTTTGCCTGCCACAATCACACATTCCTCCCACTCTGTCAGTGAAGTGGGTTCAAATCTGTTTAAGGAGAACTCGTCTCTTGCTGTTTGAAGAGTTTCAATTCAAAAATAACTATCTGCCATTTGGAACAAATTACATCTTCTCTTAAAAATGATCAGGGGTGATTTTTGAATAAAGGAGAGGCGGTAAAAGCCTCTGATGGCACTTCTGAAATTCTGAAGATGTTCCACGAAGCACTTAAAACAAAAATCTTTTAAAACATGAATTAATACCATTTTAGAGGGTAATTTGGTCTCACATCTGTTGTAATTTCTCCCCATCCTTCACATGGAAATAAAAGTCAAAAATCATCTAAAGTTAAAGAGCACAAATGTTTCTTTTTTGTATTTTGTGAAAGGAGAACGCACAGAGCAAAAACGGCATGCATGCCCCCGAACCACCCCGAAGTACAAGTCATCAGCAGAGCATCTGTCATGCCTGTGCATTTGAAGCTTCCTCCCCCTCAGCTCCATCCAGTTAACCACAGGCTGTTGGAAGGTCCTGTCAGCAATCAGTCTCTCAGTAATTACTACTGTAGCTCTCTGCTTTGACCCGGGCCTCAGCTGAAGAGCCAGGGGCCACGTTCCCTTTCATAAGGCTGCCTCCTCGCCTTTCTCCGGGGCACACTACTATTTCGTAAAGGATGATGTTTTGCAGTAATCTTTCTGTTTTTTTTTTTTCCGGTTCGGCTGTGAGCGACAGGAAAGGTTGAACAAAGAGAAAAGGGCGGGTGACATCTGACATGGGTTCAGTGCAAAGTTTTGTCAAGTCTAGAATGTTACAAGTGCATCTCAACTAATGTCAGAAAAGCTTAACTTGTCGAGCATGAAAAGTGTGCAAGCATTTATCTCCGGTCCGCTGGAGAGCTACTGACAGATCATGCTGCTCTCAGATCCAGGTTTTTAGCTACTTGCACTTCTTGAGGGTTTACTTATTTGTTGATTCTGTTGTCTGCATTGATGTGTTGTCCATATGATGCTATTTGTGCACCTCAGCCGCAAAAAGAAATGACATTTTGTTCAACTGTATCATTGTGCATGGATGAATGACGAGAATCCCACAGTCTGATTTTCTTAATCTAAATCAAGAGAGTTCATCTGCAGTACTTTTACCTTGTAGGCAAATCTTCTGAAACCTCCTGGAAACCCATCATAAATGCATTAACTGTCTTGTGATCAGATACTGGTACAGCAGCTTAGTTTAGTTAGTTCACTTATTTCATAGTATGCAGGCTTCAAACAAGGAGCATGTGGGATCAAATGTGCAGGAACATGAGTCCCTTTGAGGACAGACTCCAAAACCATCCAAAACTGTGCACCCTTAGCTATTTTCATATTAATTTTGATTCATTTTGTCCAGACTGCAAACATTCTAAAGACACAGAGGTCTTGGAAAGAGATCAGAGAGGCAATAGGACTTCAAGTGTGGCCATCCGGAACAGGTATAAACACTTTTTCCCTTTAGACGTGGTAGGTAACACATTGTATGACCTAGTTCATTTGAAGCATAGTTAGACCTTTAGTCAACTGAGCCAGGAAACTCTTTGACTTCATGTTAGTTAGAGTTCTTAATCCATTTGTAGGTTATTTCTTATATTTATAAAGGCCAACTCTTCTTTGAGTTTATATTATCGCGACAACAGGTTGCATGTCAGCACTTCAACTTGAAGTGTTAGTAATTGCTCTCAGTGTCCTGCGGCAACTTCTTGTATGCTTTACAGGTCAAAGGTCATTACCCTTTAACACAAATTACTTAAGGGCAGACATTTGAGGTCACGTTCCTCATTTTCACTTGTTATGGACTCATCTACTCGTCGGCTTTGCAGAGAGGAGCTCACCTGCCGAGTATCTGCACTGTTCTGTTTTGTCCAAACTGCCAGCCATCTTTTTTTAACTTTAAAGACAATGGGCAGCAGCCATGACATAAACAGAAAACAGACACTCTGCAGAGAGCTAACCACAGCAGCTGAGAGTGGAGTGGAGTGGGAGTGAAGAGTGGATAGTCTCAGCTTTTTTTTGAAGCAGTAAGCATGATGTACACTGTTTTCTTTTTTGACCTGGCTAATTAAAAGGATGTAGAAGCTTTCTTCGTATCGAAGCTGTGGATAAATCAGGCTAGTATGGATCAGAGAAACAACTACCAACACCAGATGTCACATTTACATGTGGCATCTGGTTTTGAATTAGATAATAAGCGAGAATACAGGTCCGCAAGTTTCACTGGTGGAAAAAAGCCTGTTAGCAGATGATGCTTATCAGTGCCATGTCAGAAATGAACTGAAAACTTTGCTGCTGGACTGGGTACTGTATTTTTTTCTCACACACATCCATCAATCCATTATGCCTGTTAACAGATAGATTTCATTGAAATGCATGGCGTATTTTGTAGTTTACTACAAATGCCAGTGTAAATTTGGTACTTGGGATGGAGTACATTGGCTGTGTTTGAGGAGTTTCTAGTGAGTGTTTGAGAATTGGACCTAAATGTTGTTTGATGATGGTTGGACATCACTGAAACAAAGTGCTTTTTAAAAGGATCGAACAAAAAGTCCAAAAAGGGTGATATTTTTAGGCAGTGACAAATCCTCATCAGTGCATGCCTACTGGGAAGAAAATTGAACAGTGGCTCACAATGTGGACAAGTTTATGGAATGATACTCACCCTCGGCAAGGGAGGTGTGGCGAATGGTAAACACTGTGGACTTGTAATGACAATGTAGCTCTTTTCTAAAAATGAGCCGTCTCTATTTGCGCCTTTGCGAGTCTTTCGCTCCAGCTTCGACTTTTCTTAGAAGTGGTTTAGGGAGCTTAACTTGGAGGAAGGAGGACACAGTGAAATGCTTCCTTTTTTATATATAGCTGTTTATATCTCAGTTTAGACGAGGGCAGAGAGTGAGGATTTTTTCAATTTTGTAGACAAACAGGAAGTCGTTATGACTTTGGTCTCGTAGTTAATGATTATGGGCAGAATTTGAGAACATGTAAAAAACAGTGTGCATTTGTGCCTTCCTGCACCCTAACTGTGTCTAAGGAAATGCACCGTAATGTAATGTAGCTGTGTTGGTACTGAGTCACAAGTCAGAGTGAAGACCTTTCTAAGCAGCTCTTGGCCTCATCTCTCTTGACAAAATCAGAGCTCACCTTCTTCAGTGAAATCTCCCAGACCAGAAGACTGCGTGACACTTGCAACATGGTTAGAGGACACATGCGCACACACTTATTAGAGGGTGCTTGACACATTATGTTGAGACCGAAACCTGAATACACACACACACTTTGCACTCTGTGGGTTTCTTCCAGACTTGTGGTATTTTAATTTTCTAACACACACTCGGGTCTGTCTGTATTCAAATTAATTTGTGTTTCACTTGAATCGTTTTTTTCTTTTTCTTTCTGATGATCCAGATAGTCCAGTCCATCTATGTGAAGATGCCTGAAGTTTGTGTTTGTTCATGATGTGTGTTATGTTTTTTTCTTTTACTTACCACACTGGATTGTGACAGCACAGCTGCAGAAAATCAATATAGATACAGATCTTTTGAAAATAACAGCAACTGGCCTTGTCGTGCTTTCTGCCTGCCTTTTTTTCTTTTTGTAATTTGAAAACTTTCATGTTTTTCTGTATATTGTGTAGCATTTTTCATGAGCATCACTGTGTTCTTGGGCCATTATTATTGTGAGTATGAGATGTACACTGTTGTCTGCACAACCAATGGTCTCCATATCTGATCAAAAGTATATCTAATGCGCTTTGAGTCAAATATTAATGAGCGAACAGTCATAGATGATGCAATATGGTGCATGGGTGAACCAAGTGATTTTTGTGGTTTTACCAGATCTCCACATTTTTAGGGAAAGCCTTTAAAGTATGTTTATATTTTAAGATAAATTCCAGGCTGATGCCAAACTACTTACATGTCACTGTGTTTTAGTGGAGGGATGATGAGGTCTGATCAGATATTTCGCAACTTTGAACCAAGTCAAAAGTAATTTCATAAATGAGGAAGGCTAAGCTTGGCAGACTTTACTGTTTGAGGTTCCACAGCATAGAAGAAGTTGTTGAACAACAAGTGATATCAGGAGCGAAAGCCACTCTCAGTGCACCATGGGAGGAAGGAAGTGGTATTGACAGGGGTTGCCAAAAAAGATAATGGCTTAGCAGGTGTGAAACTCTCTCTATATATCATCATTGTTACATGAGCATACATAGCAGTGTGTTTACTGTTTGTGTATGTGTGTGAAGATGCATGCCAAGTGTGCAGGCAGCGTGTATATGCAACTGTATCCATAACAATCTGACAGTGGCAGTGTGCTGGAGAGGTGTTAGCCGCAGTACCAGGGTGTGTAAAAGTAAACCAGAACACGCATTTTGTGTTGGTATTCAGTGGGAGTTACTGTACATATATCTGTGACGCACATGTAGAGTTCAGAGCTTTGGCTGAGTCGAAATAATCAGTAAATCTACCCCAGTGTACATTACAAGCAGTCCATATAAGAAAATAACCGCACTGTGTTGTGTTGTGTTTTTTTAGGCCTTGTTATTTATTTTCGATATCAGAACACCTTTTGAGTGTGTTATCATCAACACGTCAGTTATTTACCAAAAAACACAGGTTAAATCAATTGCAGGATTCTTTCACTAATAAAGCATGAATTGTTTTTGTGCTAAAATATAGATTAACATTTTGTTTGTAAGATGTTGACAGGAGCAGTGTTTAATATGTCTTGGTATATGATTTTATTGGACACCTGTCAGCCAGTTAGACAAGTTTTATTTGTGGGCACCAAAATTGTCAGTAAAAGTTGTACCTTAGCTTGCAAAGATGGTAATTTTCTGTTCATTGTGAATAGTTTTAACAGTGGAATATACCAATGGATATCAGTAATCATAAGCACTCATCGGTAATTATTAATAATTTATACAAAGTGCAGAGGTTTTTACAAAAGGTAAGCCAAGGAAAACTGATGGAAGAGTGTTTTGAAAGTGCAGAATGCACTGCTAAATTCAAAACAGCAACCAACTGATGGAAAACACAGCAAGCTTTTCTTGTTTTTTTTTCTTATTGCTCGCACTTTGCGGAGGTAATATCGCAATCAAATTAGGACATCGGAAAATTTCCTCGGGGTATTGACAAGCTCTGTGAACCAGTCTGAAGTATTTTTAAACAACTTGTATGTTAAGCTCAGAGTCCGAGGCAGCTGCATCCAGATGTGCAGATGTTATAGCTGGATCACTGTCAAAGTGGTGATGGCCTTTATTGTGTTAACTCATCAAGGTGCCAACATCCATGCAAGGCATTATGAGTGCTAGTCCTCTGGAATACTGTTGGACATGTATTAATGGTTAAGTTATCATTTGTACATATACAAGCGTGTGTGTGTGTGTGTGTGTGTGTGTGTGTGTGCGTGCGTGTGCGTGTGTGTGTGTGTGTGCAGTCTAGCAGCTGCTGTAGCTCATTAGGTTCTGGTAGAAACAGCTGTGAAACTCCATGGCAACCAGATGCAAACAGCTACAGGAATGCACAGAGTTGATGTTACAGTTTCTCTCTCTCTCTCTTTCTCACACACACACACACACACACACACACACACGCACACACACGGCGCGCGCACGTTCACATACACACTCTCTGCCTCTCTCACTTTGTGCGCAAGGCCCCATGAATGGAGAGCCTAGTTGGATGATAGAGAGCTTTGCATGTCGACACATACCAGCTGGGAGATAAGCGCAAATAAACATATGCACACATACGCACATACACAAGCCAACATAGCCTCCAGGCGTTGTATTAAAATGTTAGTATTGCTCCTGTTGCTCACCTACCAGGTGCTTAAATAAAAAAAAACAAAAAAAAAAACCAGAAACATTGTTTACACTCACTGCTAAGAGGGCGAAGGAAATAAGGATGGATTAGGAAGTGTAGATGCTGAAAAGATGGCTTAGGTTGACGGAGTGAGATGGGAATGATCGATGTAAAGGTGAAGAAGGAGGACGAGGAGCAATACAGTGGAGGGATACAGAGGTGAAGAGATGGATAGGGAATTAAAGAAATGAGGAGATGGAGTGATGGGTGCATTGATAAAAGGATGGGTGAAGGACAGAACAGTGCATAGATGGAGGAACGGATGATGACAGGTGTAGGAAATGATAAATGTTATGTGACATTGTTCTTCAATATTGGTTTTACTATCATTTCTCAGAGCCGGTGACAGTATGTTGAGGCTGTCTATGTGTTTAATTGACAAAATCTCTCTCATCAAGATTTAAACTTGATCAATACACCCCACATCTTATCATTTATCCTCATGTGAAGTACCACCTGTTGAAGACTAGCTGTTTACTTTTGACTGTTCATGCTTGGTAAAGTGTTCTCCAGACATGAGAGTCCCTAATGATCAAAAATTAGTCTGTGAGACGTTTTGTAATCTCTTGGACACTTCAGTCATAGTTTGTATAGTTTTAACTCAACTGCTTCAAACTAAGAAACCCAATGAGAGTTGTTCTGCGTTGATAGAGGGCTATTTCAGAGTTGGCCTCTGTGGCAAAACAATTTTGTACTGAGCGCTAATGTTTGCGGTCGACACATAAACTAACAGCGTTGGCCGGAGAACTTCTTGGGAAAATATAAACAGTAATCAGATGGTGTGTACTTTGTCTGGAGAGGGAAGTGAATATTGAGCATTTGTTTTGTTTTTGCATGTATCATTTATCTTCTTCGTGTGTCTGTTTGTTTCCAGTTTGCAGCCACCAGTGTGTTTGTGTTTGTCTTTCGTGGGTAAAGTTGCCCATATTTCCACTTCCAGTCATGTGTGATGGCTTCATGGCAGCACATCAGAGGGCTACATACTGTACCTGGCTGTGGTTTGATGGTGAAATCTACAGAGTGATAAATGAAGATAGCAAATGAGTACATGATGGCATGGAAAAAAGAAAGAATGTTATGGGCGTTGTTGAAATGAACAAGAGAGAGCAGTTAGGAAACAGTTTAATTTTAACCATCAGATAAAGAAGCTGTGAGAAACTTATAACAAGAAGCACAGCTGGTGTATTACTTATCACACAAAAACAACTACCTTATTCTATATTTCTTTGCTGTACTGCACTTGAAAGTTGTCGCTCTGAGGTTTAACCTGTGCAGGTTTCAGTATCTGTGTTGTTCAAGATGTGTGTCATCATTATCGCTTCCCTGACGTTAGTGCTGTGTTCCTAATTGATGCTCAGGTTTCTGTTTCTTTGGAAGAATATGTGTAAATCAGACTTCAGCAGCCGGCTCTGCATTACCTCTGCTGCCCTTCACAAACACAGACGCATACTTACTTACAAATACACTGTGGTGAACAACCATCATCATCATCACAGTGTCAAGCACAGTGGGGTAGCGCGAAGTATTAAAACATTGTGCAACTCCATCGTTTTAATGAAAGTTCACTCTGCTACCCTGCTATTATCTGCATGGTTCTCCCTCTCTGCGATGATGAGAGGTAACTGTCATTGTGTTAGAGCTACAACAGAGATTTCAAGGTGTCCGGAGTCATCTTTTAAGCTGCTGTTTAACAAACTCCTATTATCAATGACTTGAGTCTAAAACCAGTCTCATCCAAACCACCAAGAGTAAACTGACCATGGAGTCACCATTGCTTTGTGGACAACTGTTCTGAAGCCTTGAGTTTGGCGTTATGGCCGTCACCGTCTTAGCTTTTAGCCAGAGATGATCATATTTGGACGAGAACGTGGAACTGATGGGTGACGTACTGCAAGTTACATTATCATAAATTTTGTTTTACACAAAAATTTGTTTCTGAAAACATCTGAGGTGAGAAATATGCAGTAACAGAATCTTGATTCATATTTGATCTAAGTTTTGTGAGCCCTGTGTGTTACGCTGGACGGACTGGTAATGACTTCACAAGGTAACCACGCCCTAAAGCTTCTACGATGGCTTCATCGTTTATTCTACTTCAATTTACAAAATGAACATCATGCTGTTTGGAAGAAGATGATTAAAACTAGAGATTGAGACCATAAAATCACAAGGAAACTGTTTACCAAGGTAATAAATTAAGTGAGTTGTAGGCTCATTTTGCCATTAGGTTGGATATAATTGGACTTTTTGGAGGAAGTATTGTCGCCCCCTGCAGGCCACGATAAATAATGTAGGTTTCAGGTACTTGCGCATTAGCTTCACTTTTCAGACTCGGAAGCTCTGTCCACTAATAAATATATATTGCTGGTGGTAAAGGAGGTCAGAAAATGTGTCTTTTCGAGTCAGAATAGCAAAACTACACCCACAGTGGATATGCGAGTGTTGATGTCTAACAATACTCAACACAGAAATTACGTACAGTTAAAATGTTTTTAAACTAAATCAAATATAAAGTTTTGTTTCTACAACATTATATTATTTTTCATTTACAAGTGGCTGTGTTTTTATTCCCTCGGATAAATGACCCTTTGGCAAAGATTCAGCTCCATCTGATTATCAAAATGTTGATATGAAATTGATATCAGTTCCTCAGGATCAAGGAGTGGAGGCTTCGTTCTACCCCCCCCCACGCTTCACTGACATTCAACAATGAAACTGAGAAAAGCATCAATACTCCAGCATGCAGTCTGTCCACGAGACGTGTTGTGTCTCTCACTTTTCTTGAGTAGAAGAAAAACTCTCGCATATAGAAAACAAAATGTTCATGTGCAATTTCTGTGGCGAGTGTTACGAAAAGTAATTTCTGTGATTGTACTGAATCACTTCAGTAGAAGCAGATGAGACAGATTGACGGACAAAAAATAGTGAAGTGGTTGAAAATAAAAGAACTCCTGGAACAAACTGAACATCACAGATTGATGACCATCTTTTTTTTTTTTTTTCTTTTTTTGAAAATCAAAAGATCTTTTGATGAGTGGTTGTTACTTAAAATGACTCAGAGCCTCTTAGCGTTAGAGTGGGCGTTAATATGAGGCCAGCTGAGAAGAAGTGTTATTATAAGACTCTGCAGACCAACTCCTATTCACAAGTCATAGTGTTTATTTTGGCCTTCGCACAGCACCACATGGGTGGAGTTCAGCATCTGAGCAATTCAAGAAAAGTCACAGAAAAGTATATAAAAATTACCTGACAAAATATTGTTCTGTGTGACACATACCACCCAATCTGATGCTCCATGTTGGATGAAGCAAGCTACAGATCTGTCAGACAGTATTTAAACATTTGATACTCGATGTTTGCTGATGAAGGCTTTACTTTAGGTAAATCTGCTGAGCTTCAAAGCAGGCTGCTACTAGTTTGGCGTCCATTTCATCAACTTTGTTATTCCCTATTAGCAAATTCTGCTGCTAAAAAGCATGACAACCTTACTGGAGTTGCAGGAGATTCAGACATGCAAAGCAGCATTAATCATGTAGTTGTTTTGGTTGTTTTTCAGCCACACATCTCCAAAACTAGGTCACATCTCCCCCCAGCCTCTGCTTGCCATTTTACCAGATCGTCTGCCTGAGCTCGCCATATGAAGAATGATATTTGCATCGGACTCTGTGGGGGGAAATTGGCTTATTGCTCCTGCCTCTTAAGTCTCTGTCGCTCTTTCTTGTCAGTGACCCAATTTTTTAACCTTTATTTATTTAGGGAAGATTTTGAGCATGTCTCTTGCACACACACACACACACACACACACACACACATACACACACATGCACACCTCTGTTTTTCCTCTCAGAAACGTCTTGCCTCATATTCATGATTTTACACACATTCACACCTGGGAGATGCAGAGTACAAGCGCAGACTCGACTGAGCAGATACACTTGAGCGGTTTGGGGGGCTGCATGCCTTGTTCAATCCAGTTGTATAAAAAGCTTGAATTTTTCTGTGGGTTCTTTTCTTTCATGCTTTTCATACCTTCCCCGCATTGAAGAAATGATATGCGATTTAAGTGCAATGTTTTGATCAATATTAATGCTGTTACATGATTTAGCATGTGCAAGCTACCCAGCACGTTTACCCTCTTTGACATAGATTCTGTAAAGCAGTTTAGAGGTTAAATGCCTTGCCCAAGAACATTCAGGGAGAAGAGATTTTCCCTGACCAGACAAGAAGCCTCTGGCTCCAAGTCCAGCTTACTTAACCTCTAAACCATCGCAGTCCTTAATATTGATATTTACATTGGATGGATTATTTCTGCCTTTTTCTTAACGCTTCTTCTCTCAGAGTAATTTCTTTGAATACATGATAGTGAACATGAACAGAGGGCAGGGTTTTAGCTTGCTCGAGGCCAAAAATCACATCTGTTCAAACGGAGGAGCACAGTCAGTCAGTCAAATCCTTATTGAAGCGGGAACAAAGCTTAATTGCATGACCTTTGAGTGAAGCCTTGGCAATCAGCCTGCCCTTGGCGTGGAGGAGAGCGCCGTCGCTCCACGCGTCATTCAGGCCACAGGCTTGTGATGAGGAGCCGGCGTTCAGAGAAATCTCAAAAGGACTTGTTCACTGTCTCGTCTCACGCTAATGAGGGGCATAAATTGTAGGCTGAGTGCCTTTTCAGAGCTCGGCAGTACGAAGTTTGGCTAATAGCTGCGGATGTGACATTTCAGATCTAAGATGGGGAGAGGGGACTATAGAAAGAGCAAGAGGAAATCCTTTTCACATTCCTATCAAATCCTTTATGTGTGATTTGAAAAGTGTCAAGTCGGTAAAGGCTGTTGATGTGAGCGATTCAGTTTAGCGAGAGGTAATGTTTCTGCATAATAACGGTGACTCCCTTCACTGTTGCTTTTACGCCTCTTTCCCTCTCATCCGTCCTGAGCTGAAGCAGGGCGTAGCGAGCGTAGTGAAAGGTTTTCTTGAGGCCTTTGCTCTCTTTGCACTGCATGTTGCCTGTTCTGCAGCGCTGACACAAAAAACAAGCCACCATCTGAACTATGTCTGACACCATAGATAGTGAAAAAGAGAAAAACATATTTTTGAATTGCCCCTCAGGATCAGCTGTAAGAAAAAAAACAAAAATCACAGGTGGGTTGTCAAAGAGTTTGCATAAATATAACCAACTGTGTCATTAACAAAGGTTGTGCTGCACAAATAATGAGATATTTTTTGAGATACTGTCTATCGGTGTAGATTTTTTTTGTATAATGTACACCTTGATAATTTACTTGCCATTAGGACTGTTTTATTCAAAATAACTTGCTGAAATTGCAGTCATTCATTCAGTGCTGTTGGTTTATCCAAGAATCCTTACTTTAATGACTACATTGTTCATCATTTCATTGAAAACAAATGGTGGTTGCTGAAATGCAAAGTGTCTGTAGTGTTTTGAACAAGCGGCAACCTCTGTGGCTGCGAAATGAAGCCAATGCCGAAGTGCCAAAAACTGCAGTTCCTCTAACGGCCACTTGAGGCTGGCTACAGAACGAGTCAATCTCCATAAGCCCCCATGTTAAAATGTCAAACTTCACACCAGAAATAAACAGCCTGGTACAGAAAAGGTACAGCAGTTCATGTAGCCTATCACAACTTCACATCAACATTACGCCATGACCGGTGGCACCAGGTCAGAAGTCAATCGATCAAAGGGTCTCAACATGGACAACGACAGAGTAATTGTTGAAGTGGAACAACACACAATTTATGACACAACAGATCCTTTTTATAATCTCTTCCACATCAGAGAAGCAAAGTAAGCTGTTTGTTGTTGTTGTTTCCACAGTTTACCACAGGATCTCACAGTTTTGCGTACATTCAGGCGCAGCCGTTCCGCGGCGCTTACGTCCCCGGTGTAAATTAGGCGTCAGCGTCACAATGGCTCCTCAAAAACCCATGTGAGACGGATACGACATCCATATTTATACTGTCTATAGGTTTAAACAGCTAATGTAGAAGCTCTATGAACTGGTTAAAGTTTGAACCAGTGTTGCAATGTATCATGGTTCAGAGCAGCATGCGATAAAAAATGTCATAGATATTTACTGTAAGAACACCTGGGCTACGCACTAATCCAGCCTTGATTATATTCCCAGGCAGTTTCTTGGCTGATACGGGACAATTTCTCCGAACATATTTGTCCTCTAGATAGCCTATCTTACTCTAAAGATACCTCTCCTACTTCTCCGTCTTTTCTTTTTTCTTTTTCATATTTTGCATTTTTTTCACAGACCACCTGAACCACGATTTGAAATCCAACCTAGTTTTCCAGACTGTAAAAAAAAAAGAAGGAAAATGAGAAGGTGAAAAAATGGAGGAGAAACACAAGATCCAGAATAAAAGGCTTCTCCTGGAAGAACATCAGGAAAGGACGCTAGCCAGTTGAATTCTCTTTTCTTTTCCCTCCTTCTACTCTGCCTTCTTCATTCTGCTGCTGTCCTATTCCTCCTCTCATCTCTCACGCATTTGGAGAGGCATCCGACGAGCCATATGTTTTCTCTTCTCCCTGTGTTTTTATCCCATTTCATCCCGTCCGTCTGTTAAATATATATCTTTGCCTTTTCTTGCGTTAAACTCTCCTCCCTCTCTCCTCCTCCCTGTCCAGCTCGGTATGAGGAGAAATAAATAGCGAGAGAGGAGGCCTGTGGCCCTCTGATAAAGAATAACATGGGGAAACCTTGCTGCTGCAAGATGGTAAAGTGCAGTAAGGAGATTCAGAAGTGTGTGTATATGTGTGTGTGTGTGTTACATATGTACTTTAATAGAATACTATACTCCCCAAAAATCCCTCTTTTGCTTCAGCACATGCTGTATTTTCTCGTCGTTTATGTACTATTTGAGGAGCTTTTATATTTATTTCACTTTCTTACTGTGAACTTAAACTTTTTTTGGTGATGTCATCATCTGTGTGATTCACCCTCCTCTTGAGGAGAGACAAGTCTGAGCAAGTCCTGTTGGCAGCTGAGTGTTTAGACCAAAGAGAAACACTAACCACTGTAAATATTACTTTGTGGGGATCCCAGATTTAATCTAGGTTGTATCATTTTTTAATGTGTTTCTATGCAGGACAATGTAACATAACCATAAATGCAGAAGTAATATTAATAAAAAACATTATATGTTATAGTAACACTGACACAGACCATTTTACTGCAGAATGAGTACTTTAAGTACATTTTTTATAATTCTTACACACTTTGTATCAGTAAAATTTAGAATGCAGATCTCTTACTTGGAATATTTTCAAAGTGGGGTTGGTATTAGTACTTTTGACTCAGTAATAGACCTGAATAATACTTCCATCTCTGGTTAGCACACCTACAGTCCTTTGTTAAATTTTCAAGTTACTGAATGGCAAGACTTTAAAAGAAAGTCTTGCAGTAAAATTGAGTGATTCCCAGTGTGTAATGGGTAGTTGCGTTACTTTTCCTAACTGTGTAGATAAGCTCATGTTGCAGAATAATAGTTACCAAAAGACTGTGTTCCGTGTGCTGCCACAGGAAAGAAATATAAAGATTGTTTTTATAACGTTACTATGGTGTCTTCTTGTACTTCTCACAGCAGAGTTGGTCCAGACAGTGAAAAGCTAGCTAGTTAGCAGCTAAGAAGTCAGGCTAAAATGGCCTAAAGCTGTAAATCTTCCCAATACATTTCAAATCAGTCAGAATGACTGATCGTCTCTCTTGGTAACTCTGGGACTTTTAGCTGCTAATTACCTAGATTTTCACAATTTGGACACGTCCTTCATTCAGCTTTTATTTTATGAGAAACCTCTCCCATGAATGCTAGCTTGACTGCGGAGCATTCAGGCCCAGTCAATATACATCCTGTGCCAGCCGCATGCGTGATATATAGCAGCTTTGGATGAGAGGGGAGTCAACTGCTGGAAGTCAAAGATGTCGTATTGAAGTTTATGTTCAGCTTGTTTAACAGTTGTTTGATACAGTGCTGCTTTATAGCATTTTGGCGCTGGTGACCAAAAATTCCTGGATGCAGGAAAAACTGGCCTGGTTGCAGGTGGTTCCTTATGCAGGTTGCTATCCTTGTCTCTCTTTGCTTCATTTTATCATTTTGTAATAGAATATCTTTTATAACACATATAGTGTTCCTAGGTGTGCGTGTAATTATATTCATTATAAAATACAAAATGTTTTACTTTTGAGACATACTGATCTGTTAATATTGAACTGTAAACACCATAAATACAGTTCAGATTTTGTAGCAGGATGATGTATCACACCAGACGGGCTACATGTGCATCACCATAATTGGTTAAATTCATTCTGTTGGTATCAAGGCACCAGATTCCTGTCTTGGTGCATGTTAGAGAGAGTGTGTTTGAGTGTCTGTATGTGTTTGTGCTTGCTGAAATCACTGAGTCACTGTACTAATGCAGTGATCACACACACACACACACACACACACACACACACACACACACAAGCTCTCTTCTCCTCTCTCTCATTCTGTCACTTTCTCATCAACCCCTCTCTCTCCTTCTTTCTCCTTATCCTTCTTTTTCACACTCTTAATCACCCACTCAACGCTCTCTCTCACACACACATGCACACACGCACACATACTTCTTCCTGAGTCCTGTGGACCTTCCAAGCAGCCAATCATCAGAGCCCGTCCCTGTGCTGTGATGTGGCTGCTAAAATTAGCCTCCTCTCTCTGTGAGTCGACATCCGCCATGACTCACTGTGGAGAGCCAGGTAGCCATGATGCCCAGCAGAGAGAAAAATATTTTCCTTATTCCTTTCTTTAACTCTCATCTTATCTCCTTTCCATTCCTTTCCTTTCCTTTCCTTTCCTTTCCTGTCTTTTATCTCTGTGTAGATGTGCACCCTTTTACTCTTTTCGCTCTGTTAAGTCAAATCTTTGAACCCATTTGCATCTCAGGTACAGAGTATTACTCACTGTACGCTGATCTTGGTTCTGCTTCAGTGCTACTTTTTAACAGTACAGAGTCACTATGACAAACCTTGTTCCCGAGAATCTGTCACAGTGCTGGAGGATGTATGTAGTCCTTTACAGTTCAGTCAATAGATTCCTTTAAATGAGCAAGTCTTAAATTATAATATTTCCAGTTGCTTACTATGTATGTTTGTTAACAAAGACAGTAAAAGAAACATTAAATATAAATGTAACTTTCTATTTGGTTGACCATGCAGTCAATGTAGAAAGAGTACAATAAGTAAAATGAGCTTATTGTTGAGGTTCTCAAGGACAACAAACATGCATTCATCACTTATCCATTCTGTTTAATAGTTACCTTCTAAGGGTATTTGTCTTGAGATCTTTCCTGAGTTTACCTTGCATAATTGGTTCATCTGTTTCTTCAGATGAGGCTTTCTGGTGTGGGACCGCTTCACTTTTTAAATCTTTTTTCAGTACTTTTTGTCGGCTTTGACAATGTTGAGGGCTGAGATATCCTGTATCAGCATTTCTGTGAGCTCTATTTACAGTGACAAATCTTTCCATCACTGCGCCGACTGTCACGGTGGCTGCGCTCATGGAAAACACACTCGCCGGAAACCATGCTGCATTACTTATGAGCTGTCATGTCATTAGCTGCATATTTAGCAGGGTTTGTAATTGGGTGAATTTGTTCCGTTTTGACATGTTTGAATATAAACATTTTATTTCCGATAGCTCAGTATTTTATTTCCTTCAAAATGTTTTGTCCTTGCAGAAATGTAATTTATGAATGGGAAGCCAACATAACCCACTGTTAGACTAAAAAATCTCTTCCCTATTCACTTACTAATACAAACTTGGTGTATTATTATGCTACCCTATTGTACTATGGTGTGATTTGGTCCAATTTTAGTGCTATTTTTGGTCAATAACAAGACAAAAATTCCTACTTCACTGTACATTCCGTATGTTGAGCTGGACTCAAGCTGCCTTAATGGGTCCTTTGCAGCTTATGGGGCGTTGGTAAGTATCGCACCACTATTGCACCCATTATCACAGTAAAGAAGGTTTAGCAGTCTAATAATAGCAGCAGGATGAGAAGTGAAAAGACAGTATTGTCCAGCTCTTTCTCCTTCTATCACGGCTCTTATCCCTTTCAAAGTCATACATGAACAATGCTGATTGTTTTTCAAGATAACCAGCAAGTCCAGCGATAGTGTGTGATGTCAGCTGGCCTTTAAAAGCACTCAAAGCACTTTGTCACTGTGCTTCAAGGAAACTGGCTCAGCAACACTATAATAACAAGGACTATTATGTGGGTGGAAGGCAGGGTCGCTGTGCACCTGTGTGCGTATGCACTGGAGTGTGTGTGTGTGTTTTTGTGTTAAATGCATTTATATGTGACCATATATATGTATGCATGTGAATGTCTGTGCTTATGTGGGTGTTTCCTCCCCTGTTTGGGTGTGTTTAGTTGGGTCCATACTGTACATGTAAGTATACTTGTGTCTGTGTTTATGTGAATGTGCATTTCTGCTTTAGTGTCAATGCGAACGTGCCTGTGTGTATCCCGATCTGCCTGAGTATGTGTGTGTGAGTGTGTTTCCTGGTTTGAAATGTCAGCTTTCAGCAGTCATCCTCTGTGGTTTCTGTTCTGTTCGGCTCAGGGGGAAGCAGACAGTGCTAATCTATCACCCCTCCGCAGATGGAGATCCGAGTCCCAAAAATAAGACAGACAAGGCAAACTGCCTCATACAGCATACAAACAAGCTGAATCAGAGCTGGCAGAAGTTTATAGTTTTACAGAACAAGGTGAGGGTTGTTCCTGGAAGAGTACACTTTGGAACACCCTGTCCGGCTTGTACAAGCTAGTGATAGATTTTGTATTTCCTATCTATACATAGTGGCAGTTTTTCTTTGTGGCTCCTGCTGTATGAAAATAAAATGACTGTATAATTTATACTAGTGGTAATCGTGGAGGTCGCACAAATGTCAGCAGCTGCAGCAGTGTAGTAGTTACAGTATGATTATTATGAGTATTTATGGCAGGATGAGTAGTGCTGGGAGGAGCAGAAGCAGCGGTGGTGGTTGTGACTATCTACTAGTATGTGGAAAAGCATTAGTTAGCAACAGTGATGGGGACAGTACAAATGATGTTAATCTGTAAACGGACTGTACTTTCTAGTCTTCCGACCACTCAAAGCGCTTTTACACTACATATGTCATTCACCCATTCAAACACATTCATACACTGATGGCATTGGCTGTCATGTAAGGTGCCAACTGCTCAGGTTTTAGGAGCTAACCATTCATACGCACTCACACACCGATGGTGCAGCCTTTGGGAGCAATTTGGTTTTCAGTATCTTGCCCAATGCAGACTGGAGGAGCCCGGGGATCGAACCGCCAATCATCTGATTAGTGGACGACCTGATCTACCTCCTGCCACAGTTTATATTAAAGTTGTGGTGGTAGTGTATGTACTGCTAGTAGTAGTATTATACATATGTACTTATGCATAGTCAGTGTATTGCCTACAGTAGATGGTTGTTGGCGCCGCCCCAGTTTAGAGAAACAGACAGGGATCCTGGCACAGAAGCAAAGCTATACACTGCTGTGGACAGGGTCATTAAAAAAACACATTTTAACCACATAAAAAAGGCCCAACTATCTGTTCAAGTTTTACCTTGATGCCAGACTGCTGCAACTACGCCGCACACTGAATTACACCACAGAGCTGCTCTTTGTTGCGAGAGTCAAACATTTCTAAAAATGTTTTATCTAATCATAATCTAAGATGGCTCATACTTGTGTTTTTCTGGTTGTACCACTGTAACTCTGATCTAAACCACTGATCTGTGGTGTAGTACAGTGCGTGGCACAGTTGGGTTTATGTGTAGGAATATGGAAGTTGTACAGTTTCACCATAAATGCATCATGACTTTGGTGCCCTTATTATTTTTTTCACGCCTGCCCCTCAAATAGTTAAAGTCTGGCACTGGTCATGAACAATCCTCAGACAGGAATTCTTAAACGCAGTGCTCTGTATGCCTGTGTATGATTGTGTGATTATTAATGCACGTCAGGCTGTCAGCCCCCTTACCAGTACACACACACACACACACACACACACACACTCAATAGCCCCTGGTCATGTCATCGTTCCAGATCTAGATTGGACTTAATGAGAACCCTGCATGCATGCAGCCCATAACTCAACATAGCATACTGACCTACTGACTCACTGACTGGCCAGAGGAATGTGTGTGTGTGTGTGTGTGTGTGTGTGTGTTTTTCTGTGTGAGTGGGACAGGAGTTTTCTACGTACCCTTGCCTGAGCAGCTGAATTACATCTATTCAGTTTCAGTCATCGATCACTCCGCACTGCATGATAGGACTGCATGTGATACAAACCAAACTGATGACAGAACAAAACAAAAATTAAAACTTGAGTTATTGAAATGCAAATGAGTGCGACGTTTACAGCACTACAGCCTGTCACATTTAGGGAAATGAGGCGGCGCAGGTTCTCTACGGAGAAAAACTAAATAATTTGATTGTTGCGGAATCATGGTTTGGAGAGAAGGTTATTATTTCAGTGTTAGGATTCCCAAACTGAATGATCCAGCTTTACAGACACACATACAGAAACGGCATAGAGAGCAGCAGATGTAGACGGTGTCTCTGGTGTGTAGATAATTGTAGACGGAGTAAATTAAGCCATTGCCTCCAGCTAATCTCACCACGACATTTTCAGATAATTTGGTGCGTTCACCTTGTTGCAGGAGAAAAATATGTAAACAAACTTGATGAGAAATGCAGTGAAACGACCAGCTGAATGCAGAGGATGATGGTGATGACATATGAATTAATTGCACGCTAAAGGGTATTTTCTCTCTGTTTTGGAAATTCACTGTATCGTTCGAGCTGTGCACGCACTCAATATTTTCATTCGCAAATTATGATTTATCAAATTTGGAAAGCTGAGTGGAAATGGCAAAATTCAATCACATGTTCTCAGAAAAGTTATTAAAGTTGATCGATGTGGAAAATCTTTCCAGCAATAAATAAATCATGTGATAAATGGAAAAAAGAAAACGCACTGTTTGAGTGATTACTGACAGAGTTTCTGTGGCTGCTCCAGGCTTATTGCACAACAGTCTCTGTCCACTGAAACCTGCCAGACATTTGTACTGTCACTCCAGAACATAACTCTTCATTAGCTGCTCCGTTATAATACAGCCAAATGCGTTTCTTTTGTCTTCGCAAGAAATACAGCTGACATTAACTGACTCTGTAGAAGGCAAACAAGTTACTCAAATCTAATCAGCTCTTGAAGGACTCTGTTTTGCCCATTTTTCTACCTGATGTGTTTTTTGACTCTGAAAGCTGAGGGGAAACGCACCTCATTTGCATTTTATATTTTGCGTAAAAATTTGCTTGACAGTTTGGCAACAGCGACTGCTCGTCTGCCCTCTACCTGTCTGACTCGCCGCCTGTCTACACAGTCGTCTCATCTTTTTATAATGCTCCTTTTCCATCTGTCCGCCTGTCATCCATCACTGAGGCTGGGTGACTCCCAACTGTCGGTCACGAGAAGGAGTGAAAAGACGAAGAGGGCGCTCGGTGGATGAGAGGAAGAGCAGGCTGGAGATGAGCTGGAGAGAGAGAGAGAGAGAGAGAGAGAGAGAGGGAGAAGATAAGAGGAGGATAGAGGGAGAAAAACAAGGCAGAACATAAAACTGCAGGAGCTTGTAATAGTGTTTCCTAGACATTAATTAGCTGCAGTCATTCCTGTACAAACACACAGTAATAAAACTGATATACTGAGAATCTCTCCTCCTTTGCTCCTTTTCCATCTGCTCTCCTCACACCTCCACTCCTTCCTCTCCTATCCTCTGCTGTCCTCACTTCCCTTTTCCTCCCTTCTCCTCTCCTCATTTTTCATCATTTTCTGCTCCTCTCCTTCTCTTCCTTTCTCTTTCTTTACCTCTTTCCCTTTCCTCCTCCTTTTTACTCCCTTCTTCCCCACCCACTCTTTTCCTCACATCTCCACCCTTTTCCTTTCCTCCCTTCCTTTTTATCCCCTCTTATCGCTTCACTCCCTCCTTTGCCGTTCACCTTTTTACTTTCCCTTTATTTCCCCTCCTCTTCTACTCTCCTGCTTTTTCATCTTGTTTTCTTCTCCTTTCCTCTCCTCTTCTCTTCCCTTCTCCTTCCCCGTTCTCTTCCTTTTCCCACACTTTTCCTCTCCTCCTCCCTTTTTCTACTTCCATCTCTCCTCTCCTCTCCTCTCCTCTCCTCTCCTCTCCTCACCTCCTCTCATCTCATCTTTTTGCCCTTCTTCTCTTCCCTGTTCCTTCTTAATCCCTTCTTCCCTCCTGTTTTGCCCTTTCCTCTACTAGTTTTCCCTTCTCCTCTTCTTTTTGGCCCTTCTCTTTTCCTCTAATCCCCTCTCCTCTTCCCCCTTTTCCTCCCCCTCTTCTCCATTTTTCCTCTCACTCTTTTCCCTTTCTTCAGCCTTTCTTCTCCTCATGATGAGGAGCATGAAGAAAGAGTGAGAGAATGTAAATGGAAGGGGAGAAAAAGACAGGCAGAGACAAAAAAAGAGAAAGATTAAGGAGGAGTGGATCACCCTCAGTCTCTGTCTGTCCTCCTCTCGTATTGCTGAAGGGGAAAGCAAGATTCATCATGGCCTTGGCTCAAACACACACACACATACACGCACACACACTTTTAAACACACTCATACACGTACGTAAAACACACACATGGATAGTCACACCACATAAACAAACACACACACACACACAGTTAAATCTACTCTTGCAGTTATACACACACACACACAGCCCCTTGCTTCATTGCATTATTTATCTGTGCTGGCTGGCAGACAGTCGAGGCAGCCAAGCAGAAGCAAGGATGCTGCTTTTTACGTATGGCCTTTTCATATACTGCTCTGTGACACACACGCACACACACACACAAACCAGTCTCTTGCTCGTCCGTCCTTCATCTTCTTTCATCTCTCCTTCCATTTACATTAATATCATTCCCTTTTTCTCTCTCTCTCTCACTCTCACTCCTCTAATACTTGGTGATTTGTCTTCTCGTTCTCCTTTCTCCTGATCTTGACCTCCATCCTCTCTCTCTTCACTTAGTTAAACATCATTCTCCTCTTCTTCATCTCCCCCTGTCCTCCTGCATCACTATCACTCTCCCCTCCTCTCTTCTCCTCTCCTCCCGTCGGCAGTCATTTCTTTCTAGCAGTCCAATTTGAAAGATCAGCTCCTCTGAGAGTCAAGACAAGTGTACAGCATATTATTCTTTCTCCTGCTGCTTCCGTCTTGTGAACACACTTTTTATGTCTCTCTATGATTCTGTCTCTCTTCTATGTTGCAGAGTAGCAGATGTTTCTTCTCAACTCTTACGCAAATAGTATGCAAACTTTTGAAGTGTTACAGCTGGTTGTCCAATCCTGAAACATTTTGAATACCAACCAAAATCATCAAGTTTCTGTTTAAGTCAGACTAGCGGTGCAGATTTAGGGATGGCGATGTCAGTGTCTGTCTGTTGTATCTCGCCATCTGCTTTGCTTGATTTTTGCGATTTTGGTGATCCGTGACTTTTCTACAACTATGGGATGCATTTTCATGAAATTTTGTACACGCATGTTGCCTTCAGAATGAACTTTAATAGCTTTTCCATCATGTTGTGCCATCGTCAAGTAAAAAAAAAAAGTTATTTGTTCAATACTTTTACTGGCTTTAGCGCTATTGTAAGCGTTGGTAAGAAGGGAAGTGCAAATGCTGCTTGTTAGCCTTTCCCACCCTGATTCATCCTGCTGGTCCAGGTACTGATCCAGCAGCCATCTGGTCATAAGTCCCCCTCTTAAAGGTTGCAGAGACACTTTTCATTGTTGTTAAATGAAAGTTTTATAAAATATTTACTTTTATTTCAGGAGAGTAGTGGGTGGTAATTTTAGATTGTGAAGGCCATGTATATTGAGACATGAAAAATCAATTGAGAAACTGACCACAGATCTCCATCTCTATTAATCTGTCTCCTCCTCTCTTTTTCATAGATTTCTCTTGCCTCTTTCCTCCAACATCTCATTTTATCTCAGTCCGCCCGCCCAGGGCTCCCTCTTCTATAAATCTCTGCTCACAAGTCTCTTTTTTGATACTTTTTCTACTTTGTGTCTCTTAGGTAAAAATAAATAAAGTAAAAAAAAATACACATTAAAGGGATGAGTGAGAGAAGGGAAGGAGGGAGGATGGAGAGCTTAATGGAGAGAGGGAGTGGGAGCAAGGGAGCAGTATGGAGGTAATAAAGCAGGGATAAGGAGGCTTAAAAAGTAATGATAAAATGTTAAGTCATACGGTTGATTTTCCGTTGCTGTGTGTGTGTGTGTGTGTGTGTTGCTTATTTTCCTGTGTCGGTTTATGTGTGCGTATTCTTGCCTGATGTCCTTGACTATATGCCTTATTATATTATTGCTTCAGGTCCCTGATAGAGCAGACAGAGAGAGAGGCCGTATGTGTGTCAGTGTAGGTTGAATACACCCACTCCATCATGTCTTGAAATCACACACAAGTTTTCATAGAATCCTTCTACATACACATTGTAGTTGGCATTAACCTATAAAGTCTCTAGTTTGATATTAACAATTTGGTTAATGGTTACCGTGAACCACAACACTTCCTCCCCTCGCTTCTTCCTCCTTCTCCTTCCTCCTCACCCTTGTTACTCTACCAACTTCCTCAGTAGGCGCTTCTCATGTATCTTAAATGTGTCCTTGTTTCTCTCACCTGCATCTTTTGCCTGTATCTTAGTCCCTCCCATTTAAGACATGAGGAGGAGACGTAACGAAAAGATGAAAGTGAGGGAAGGAATGAGGAGACAAAGGACAGAGGAGACATGTTTGTAATGATGATGTGAGAGAGCGATCCCTCTCAGCATCATCTAAACAATGTTATCTACTGATGATGGTGTCACATGTGGAGTTTGTATTTGTACTGATAATGTGATGCACTCTCCATACTCTTTATGCGGATGATACAGTTCTGCATTGTCTCACTGATACTGCAGCCACTGAAATCTTAAAACAAGCCGTTGACAAATTAGTCCGGACTTCAAATAAGACTATGCTATTTCCTATCTAGATATACTGTGGACAATAGTTTGTATATTACCACTCTGAATGTGCATAGTACATTTATTAGTATATCTTAGTGTATCTTGGTGTCTGGCTGGATCAAAAAGTAACATAAATTTCATACAGTCAACAATCTACAACAAAACATTGGATATTTTTATAGCAGCAGGGCTACTTTCCTACTTAAAAACAGACTGTGAAATATCAGTCTCTGCGTGTTGTCCCATAAATGGGGACTTGTGACTAATCGAGATAAGATCCTAATCTTGATTCAGGCCTCTATTTGATCTAAAAGTGTGTCAGAGTTGTGGAAACTATGTGGAGTGTTGGTTAGGAAGAACAAATACATGTGTACACCTTCAGTTCTGACAAAAATGCTGTGCTTGTGCTGTAAAAACTGGTGCGGAACTGGTCTCAAAGATGATGACAGTCAAAAGCACCTGTGTCTTTGCAGCCAAAAGTAAAAAAACCCATTTTACAAAAAGATACAGCAGAAAATCCTGTCATCCGAAGAGAGCATTAAAAAGATCCAAATACATGGATATAATATACATATGCATGCAAAATGATGGATTAATACTTTGCTAGACAAATGCCACTCAACGCCTTCCTGCATCTGTTCTTCATCTTTCTTCACGTTCAGTAATTTCAGAAGTTTAGTGTCGAGCAGCAGTCAGGCAGAAATGCAAAAAATGTATCCTTTTGAGGCCACAGCAGATTTATAGTCTAGCTGAACTATGGAATCATACATGAGCCTGACAGTTTGTTTTTATCAGTAATGACTAAATCATGAGGAGTCTGAGCCCACAGACTGTGAGGCTCTTTGAGGATCTCAACAGGCAGCAGTGATGGAAAGTTCTAAAAACCAGCCAATATGCAGGTTAAAATAAATCATAAAAGAAAAAGATACTCAAAGAGTTTTGACTTGTTTTTGGTCAACAGTAAATGAGTTATTTTGACATTTAACCAAAGGTTTCTGTCTCCCTCTCTCCTCTTCCACCCTTGCTTCTTTCTGTGCAGGTATTTCGTACCGACTTCATTACGGCCATGAAGCTGCCGGACTCGGCTCAGCTTGGCCCGGACGACTTCTACGTGCTCTCTGACCCGTGGAGACAAGAGTGGGAGAAAGGTGTGCAGGTCCCTGCCAGCCTAGAGGCCATACCAGAACCTGTGGTCAGGTAGGGCGCACAGCAAACACATAACACAGAAACACACACACACACACATACAAACACCCATCAACTCATGCAAGAGGTCGATGTCAAGTAAATAAGGATAGCACATAGAGTGTTATCTGTTCAGTAGTGACTCACTACCAGTTCAACCTCTGACTGCACGGTTATGAAATTTGAACTTGTGTTGACACTAATGGTTGTTTTGAAAAACTGTTAATGATCTTGTGGAATATTGTCCAAAGTTGTTGAAGTAATCTAAAAAAAAAAGGTAACAAACTGAACCGAGATACCAAAAGGATTTTTTAAGTTACACAGCTGTCGCACATTTTGGAAAAGTTCTGAAAATATTTGGCATTGAACTGTAATAAAAAGTGTGGGAACCATGTTTCAGCACACTTGTAGGCATTATGTATTTGTTAATGGAACACACGTGCGCACACATGCAGAAAAATGGACACCAACAGAGACCCTCAGCTTTCCACTCTCACAACACACACACACACACACACACTGTGGGAAACAGGTTTGGGTGCACGTGTAGGCAATGAAGCACACATAGACACGAGCAAGCTGGCAGGCATATGTGTGCAGGCATGCACTTCGACCCACTTATATTCACCCTCATATTCACTGTAGATTTGCCTCCCTCTCTCTCTCTATTACCCCAGTAGGTTGTTGTGGCTCTCTCTAGTACTACTGCAGCTGCTTCACATACCCATGCGGTTTGTTTGGCATTCTAGGAACTAATGAAAATGCTCAGACTGCCTGGTAATGCCTGTTAGACAGACATGTCATACTGGGAGGCCACACGCACACACACATATATACACACACACAAGCATGCATTCGCTTTGGGAGAGAAATTATCCAGCCAGTCACGCGAGATTTGGTCAAATGTTCTGTATCCATGAGCTTTTTTTTTTATGCCTGCTTTAAGAAAACCAGATGCAGATTAAACTCACTCTCACAGATAAAAGACAAGCAAACGAAAACAAAGCTAAACAAAACATTTTGTTGCATATGAAACAGCCAAAACGCTGCTGAACATGAAAAATTGAAAACTGTGGTAAATGTTTTCCACCTCTTTCATTTGTCAGTGTGTGTTGCTCTTATTACTACACTCGAGTGAAGTTTAAGGCCTTGGCTCCGCTGTTTCATGTTATTGGATGCAGTTTGTGCTGTTTGCCTTTTTTTTCCCCCCCAATCAATTCAAGAACTAGAGTGGAGTAGAGTCACTGCTTTGCCACAAGTTAAAAATCCATTAAATACGTTTATTGAGTCAGTCTATTTTGAATAAGATAAAAAAAAAATGCTCAATTGATTTTTGAGGGTCATAATAGCAGAAAAAATAAAGAATTGCATCGTAAAAACTGAAAACTGTTTCACCGTGCTCAATAGCAACCGGGCAGCTGAAAAAAAAAAAGGAAAAAGAAGAAGCCAGTCAGATCCAATAACATAAAATAAACACTTGAAATAAAACAAACAAAATGTAAAACAAATCTAGTGTTGCCAAATGAAATGGCATACCATATGAGGAAACCAGAGAAACTGAAATGAATCTTTGACTAGCCAGTGGAAAGGCTTGCATTAGCAGTTTTACTCGAGAAGAGAAATCGAGTTTCCATAATAAAAAAAACAAAAAATGACAAATCATAATGTGCAGTTCAACAAAGACCAAAGACTGAATGAGTTCTTAATGGGGGCAGATGACAAAAGTAATAAATAATAGAGATGAAAGTACTTTATAGTGCATCATCTTTATGATTCTAAGATATGAGATGATAAATGTGTTACCCTTACTGTTTACATTGTCTAATAGGTTAATATCTCTGTAGACGCACAAACACACACACAAAAAAAAACGTATGGAGCCGAGCAGATTGAAGAGAGCCTGAAGGCAGGGAGATAGATGAGCAGATTGGGAGAGAAAGAGCAACGGCAAAGATAGATAAGGATAGATGGATGAATGGGGGCTTATATATTATCTGATGTGTGATAAAATGATGCAGTGATATACAGTGATGCTGAAATGGAGTGATGATGGATAGATGTGGAGATGGAGGAGAAGAAGGTTGAGTGTAAGTGTGACTGAGCTGATGGTCTCTGTCAGAGTCTCTGACAGAGGTTTGTTCATCTTCTTTTTGTCGTCTGTCATCTTGAAGCCACTCCTTTCCTCTCTTTCCTCTCCTAGCGCCGTCCTTTTCATATGTTTGGCCTGAAATCACGAGCGATGCTTGCGTCTTTCATTGGTTTTACGCATACGAGGCCCTGTGGTCGGGTAGAATTAGGGGTAGGAAACCTTATTCCCACACAGGAAGTTATGCCTTTTCATTAATGGGTAAAAACTGTCTACAAGCAAGAAATTAGTTTAACACGCAAGGAGAATACATCAACAATCAGTGCTACAAAACTTCACAAAAATATCACAAAGGTGCTTAGCTTTGTTTGTCATATATATCTCCGAAAAGCCCAAGATATATAGATTGGATTCCAATTTCAAGGTGGTGTTAGACTCTGAGCTTTAAGCTAACATCACAGGTGCTGTCATCTTGTTGGTTGTGCATTAAAAAGTCGCCAGCAAAAATGAAAGTTTGAACTTTTGCAACAGAGAGAGGGTGATAACAAAAATCTGCTCATAATAACCATTCAAGGCCACAAAGTCCTGAATTGGCTTGTCTTTCAAGAAAAAGCCTGTGGAAGCCTTTGAGGAGATTTGATCCATTGTGTTATAACAGGATGTTCAGATATCCGCTGTAAAAGTATACATTGTCTGGCAGACAACAAAAGAATTTTAAGCAACTGAGCCTTGGAAGAACTGAAGGAAAGCGATGAGAGAATCTCCATGATGCAGTGCAAATGGGCCAAATCAGCGTGGTGTGCAGTGCACATGGTAGGGCTGCCACAAGATTGGACTTGGCTCACATGCAAAGTGATTCTGCTGTTGATCATGTGGAGGAGGTTTTGCTGCCTTAAGTTACTGGCCACAGGTGCAACCTTGTAGGGAGTAAAAAAATAATGTTTCTCAAAAATTCTCACTTAACTTGATAGAATATGCAGCAGTGTTCAATTTTTGCATGTTATTATTCTTTGTTGGACAGCTGAAGAAGGGAAAGCAATAGGAAACTTGGGTTGGGTGGGGGGAGTCTTAATGGAAAAGTTCAACATTTTGGTACTCGCATATTTGCTTTGTGGCGGAAAGTTGGATGAAAGGATCACATTCACATTAGAGCTGTAATGATTGGTCAATTAATAGATTAGTTGTCAACACTTAAATGAATCACTAGGTCTTTGGTAATCCTTATGAGTAATTAAAAAAAAAATAAAGTCTTTTATGACAGTAAATTCCTTGGGCTGTAGACAAAACAAGACATTTAAGATGTCACCTTGGGTTTTGGGAAACAGTGAGAAACATATTTCGCCACTTACAGAGATTTTATGCACCAAACAAATAATCAATTAATCAGGAAAATGATCAATGGATTGGTCGATAATGAATATGAACATCACTTGCAACCCTATTCTAAGGCTACAGAAAGCAGCCAGTTAGCTTAGCACAAAGACTGGAAACAGGGGGAAACAGCTAGCCTGGCTCTGCCGAATGTCAACAAAAGCCACATACCAGTAGCTCTAAAGCACACTAATCAATATGTCATATCTACTTATTTATTGAAGGTTACAAATGCATCTTTGACTGCTAGGGAACAGGATGTTGCTTTCATTTTTAATTTTGCTCACGTAAAAGAGATTTTGTTTAGTAAATTATGAACTGGGGTTGTTTCCTTCTCCATTCATGTCATGTTTCTTTGCTTTTTCTATTAGTTATTTTTGTCCTGCTCCAACACTCCTTTTTTATGTATTCATCTCTCCCTTTCCTTGGCTTCCCTCCTTCCACTCCCACCGTCCCCTCTTACTTTTGCTCTAGTTCAGCCAGAGGCGCAGACACATTTTTCTTTTTCTATTTTTTTTATGAATAATGACATCATCTCCAAAAATTGTTGGAGAGGAAAAGGGCTGCAGGCCCTGTCTGGCTTTGACAAAACTTGCCTTCCACATTTCTCTCTCTCTCTCTCTCTCTCTCTCTCTCTCTCTCCCTCCCTCTCTCTCTCTCTCTCTCTCTCTCTCTCTCTCTCTCTCTGGCCGCCACTGCACGATTTTTGGTAAAATTGTTGTTTTATGTTGCTGCATGGTGAAGAGGTCATTATGGTTTGATGTTGTTTTTTTGTGCCTCTCCTCACCAAAACACTGCAGGAGAGACGCAGGGTGAAGAGGAGGAGGAGGAGGAGGAGGATGAGTAGTGAGCTGTCCTTCCCTCACTGTCTCCTTGTTCTTCTCTACTCTCTTTCTTTCTGGCCTTTACATTCTCCCAATTCTCTCTTTCTTCCTTTGACTTTCCTCTTGCTTGTCCCCCTGTCTGGCCATCTCTCCTTCCTGCTGTCTATTTTATTTTATCACCCACTTCCCCCTCTTTTTCCCTTCTCTCTCTTTCTCTCTCCCTCTCCACGGTTTTGTCGGGGCCGAGTGGAAGTAATTAGCCATTGCGTAACACTGGCTATGTGCAGACAGTGAATGGGGCTTTGGCAGCGACTCGACAGCCTCGGTCCCCAATGACAACGCCGAGCTGGAGAGGGAAATAATTACACATGCACATAAGAAGATCTGCGCCTTTTCACAAAATGAAAGAAATGAGATAGCGGTTGTTTTATTTATTGCTTCATTTTTTTCCCCTCGGACTGGTGGCCGAGTCGATGAATGTGAACCCGTTGTTTGTGGTTTGGCTGAACACGTTGGCTTTCTGAACGGCGTGTAAAGCTGCGGCCACGGGGAGCGTCACATGGAGAGACTCCTTACCAAAGTGGTTTATATACTGTTGGACAAAAAGATTGATTGAAGAGATTAAAAACAAAAAGTGCTTTCAAGTGCTCAACCACTTGGTCGACATCCAAATGTTTTACTGACTTGTAATATTTAAAGATATTGATTGATAAGTTCACAAACGTCCAATCCAATCCATGGCACTCATGAGATGTGAAGCTTAGGTTCACTTGAAATTGCAGGACTATTGTGCGTTCCAGTGGTGGAATATCTGAAGGTCAGGTTTCCGGCAGCTGTGATCATATGCAAAACTTTGGTCAGACAGGCATGGACGCTATGTAAAACTTAAGGTCAACAAGCTTTAATCCCTGCCCAGATGGGATGGAAGGTGTGGACATTGCGAGATGATGTAGATACTGTTGCTGGATAATGCAACAAGACCTTAGTATGAGAAAATATGTGTGCTACTGTTAAATTACTAGTCAAGTTAGGTTTGTTTTTATTCTGTCAAATTAAAATTGTCAAAATATTCATGAAACAAGACCAAAGAAAACCAAAGTGAAAGACACAAAAAAGGGTAAAAAAGGTGATGTACCTTTTAAAACCTTTAAGTTTTTAATGGTTTACATGCCAACAATTTATATATTTGAAGATGCTGCCTGCAGATGTGTTTTTCCTTTGCATGAAAAGACAGTATAGCAGCTCAAACACAACTGAAATACAGGAGCGGACCAGATCCAAAGTCAATTTCAACTATTAGCCTGCATGTGTTATGACAATCTGACAGCTGCCAAATACTGAACACATTATAACATTACAGAGATGTCAGTTCACACTGAGCACTGCTGAAAAAACATTCAGTAATTTGTCAAGGCTTTTTGTACTTTGTGGACTTGTGAGAGCTATGGGCTTGGCAGGTTCAGACTGGATAAAAATTATAATTGCCCTGGACCTCCCCCAGTAAAACTGATTGAGTTGGAATGGTGGTTTCCAGAGAGGAAGTTTGTATGTCAAGCTTTGCATTGAGGTGCAGGTATAGAGAGGAAGTCGACCGACATAATTTGAATAGGTGCATGTCTATGGAACATGATATGGTATCTAAAATCATGGATTGTTATTCATTAACCAGGCAGTTTCCGTTTGTATATACGGTATATACAAATGCAGGCGCTGTGGCTCGACACACACAAACATGCACAAACACACCCTTGGACTGGGCAAGTCAGACGGTGAAGCAGCGGGTCGGAAGGCTAATCGGCTACTAATGAATCTGTGACTGTCTCACACACATACGTGCACACACGCACACATACACAGATAATGGATTGAAGAGAACCTGACAGCAGTAAGATGGATAGAGAGATGAGGAAAAGGACAAATGGATAGCGAAGAACGAGGACAGTCTAAATGTCATTTATTGCAAAGCTTCAACTATATTTAAAGCTTTAAAAGTATACCTTGGCATTTTCAGTCATTGCCGGTTATTTTTCTCCCCCCACACTCGTATTGTGTATTGTGTCGTATTGTGAGTATAATAAATGTGTTTGCCTGTTTGCGTAAAATAGCTTTTTGGAAGTTTTAGCACATTTCATTGAAATCATAGGACACGACAAGCCACAAGTTAGCTCATTACTGTGTTAGTGTGGTTGGTGAGGAATGCTAAGAATAGATTTGTATCTCATCTTCATTATCTGTCTGAAGAAGACTTTTTGTGACCTAAATATTCACCAAACATAATTTTTTCTGCTCACAAAAGTCTGCTTTACACTACAATTAAACTCCAGAGGAGAGCAAAAACATAAAAGTCACAGTGCAGTATAATCTATGGTGTGCAGGAGCTATTAAAACACATAAAGGGGTATTCCTTCATAGTCTGACATTGGGAAAAAATCTCTACTATAGCACCAAAGAAAGTACGGAACAAATAAATAACTTTTGTTTTCCTTCCTCAATGTATCTGAAAGAGAAATGGTCATCTAAAGGTCATGACAGAAACACTAATACAAGTACATCAGTGACAAAATAAAAACACAAAAAAAACTGCAAGGGAAAGAGGAAAAGAGCGGTGGTTAGGTGACTTAAAAAACCCTCAGGGATTTTTAGCTGCCAGGCCCAGCTGCAGCCTCGTCCACCAGTGTAATAGTAACTCACCGTGTGTGTGTGTGTGTGTGAATGTTCACTTTTATGAGCACACAAGTTCCTGTGTATTGTATGTACACACATTTTATCAAAGTGTGTTTGATGTATCGTCCACAACAACATCTGGAAATTCCCCCAAGATATCCTGTGCTCTTTCCAAAACAGCTCTACATCAGATAATAAGATGACTAAGAGCAGCATCATCAGCCTCATCATGCACTGTACAGGGTCAGTGGGTGCACATGGACTAATGGTTTCCAAACCATGCACGACTGATGTTTGTTGATATACTATTGTATTGAGGCTCTTTTCAGACTGTATGAATTAATGATTTACTGTTTGGCTGAAGGAACCATACTCACTACAGTAGCTACATCTCCAACATGCACCACTTCAAACTTATCTGAAAGAGTTAAACACATAATGTTTCCTGCAGGCATTCATCTCGTTATGTTCATGGAGGTTTTTGATATCATGAAGTGAGTATTTTTGAAGACCTTTAGAAGGTCTTTTGGGTTGTTTCTTAGTATACTAAAAAGCCTTAATACTATATGTCTTTACTGTAGTTGAATATATTCTTTAAGTATAGTATATTTAGTGTTATTTGCTGTATGCTGCTAATACTGTTTATGCCCATCTCTTCTGGATGAGCCCAGTCATTACTACAGTACAGTTATATAATATGTTTTGTCGTTAGTAGTAACCATAACTGGCACAGTTAACTAAAATGCAATGTCCACCATATTGTGGACAAAAATTCACAGGCAGCTTTTATTTACAATCACAAATACTTTTGTTCGAGCATTATCTTTAGATCCTATTTTTCTGTACCGTTGTTTTGTGACTGCTGATTTGTGATTTAGATTGATTAACTACTAATTAATTACCAAAAGCTAGTCACTATTAGTTCTTTCCAGTGTTACTGGATAGTACAACATTCTAAGTAACTTTCACTTTTACTTCTGTGGCTTGCTGCACCAGCTGTGTGTAAATTCAACCTTAGCCTAGTACAACGTAAGTTATTACTAAGTTTTGATTCATGCATCACTTTGGTAAAAACAGTTGGACCAAAGAGATAATAATATTATAACATAGCTTTATGCAACAATTAAATAGTTACACATACGCTTTACGCCCAGGAGTAGGTGTAATGAAATGTCCCATAATTATGCTCACTAATGGAGAAAGACAGAGTACTACAGAGTACTGTATTTTTTTCATTGATTGCAGCCATTTTCTAGTGTAACAGTAAGTGACCTAATAATAACTTGATAACTGAACAGCATGATTGGTCTGTACTCCAGCCCATCCAGCTTGGTTGTAGGGTGGGTCTGTTTCTTGGCCTTTCCCTGAGCAACAACAGCAGAAACCTAATGTATTCATATTATATTTCACTATTGTCCTAGCTTTCTAGGGTTTGCTCCAATGCCAAGTGGCTCATGCTAGCCTACTACGACATTGGAACTCTATCTTTGATCATTGGTTGACTACCTCATAACTAAGGCAATTAGTTAGTTTAGTTTTTAGGTCCAAACTAGTTATGCCCCATGTAATCATGGTCCAACTCATTTTAGTAGCTGATTTAGTTACGAACTAACTAGTAGTTACTAAAACTATAGTGTCGACTTTACACCCTTATATGGTAGAAAACTTAGGTATAGCTGGTGCAACTCAGTGGTGGACTTTATGTGTCCTCTGTGTATGTTCATGAGATGCATTGTTGAATTGTTGTTGTTGTTATGTGAACTTAATGTCTTTAACTGTTGATACTGCCGTAACAAGGAGATTGGATTCACAAAATTACAGACTAACTGTTTTAAATTTTTCAAATTGTGCTTCATGTCAGGAAGAAACCTAACTCATTTTTTTCCAGCGACATTTCCAACTCTTTTTATGAAATCTCAACATTTTCTGATTTGTTAATCAACAGTTTCACAATAGCTTGCAGTAAAACACAGCCAACTCTTGTCTACAACCTTTATTGGAAGTGTGTTTACCTCACAGCATGAATGTGCACCTACACAGTGAGGGCAGAAAACTATTTAATGTCAGAATTTGAACCCAGATAAAATGTCTAAATATAGTGCATTATACAGTAAATGAGGAGTAATTACGGACAAGAAGTCAAGGGGGGAATAAGATCTGGCTTGAGTTGACGACTAGATGTGTTACTAATTTGCTGACTGACTGATGGGATACTTACTGACTTGATGACTTTATAAATACAAATTGGATGCCTTGATGATGTGGATGGCTAGAGATGAACCGATGACTTACTAACCACAGCAATGACTTGGATGGATGACTTACTGACCTGTTGATGGACAGCCAGGACTACAACAAAATCCAAATTCACCCACATTGACTCATCACCACATTGATTGATTTTGGCTGCATGGGCGAGTGAATATGAGAACTGTATTTCTTAAAGTATGGGCTAAGGAGCCAAATTGGGCCCTTGTGCCTGTTTCTGGTGGGTCCCCACATGACAAAACTAATAACATGTTATAGTGAGAAATAGCTTTTGATGTCTTTCCTGAGGGAAGGGGCTTAACAAACTCCCCACTGGGGCTGGAGGGGTACTGTAATGGCAAATAAAGCACCATAATAATACATTCTCATTTCTGGACGAGTTCACAGAGTCACTGGGTACATCTTTCACCACAGTTAATGGAGACAACTTCCCTGGTTGAACCATGCCTGGTTGATTGAGTCATTGACTGGCAGAGTGACTGACCAGCTTGCTGGCTGACAGGTTTATTGACTGATTGGATAAATGGCTGACCGATTAGCTATCTGTTTGACTGCCCCTATTGATAGAACTGCTTGCCACTTGGCTGATTCCTGACTTAATGAAAAAACTGTATGGAGGTAAGCTCACTGTGTAATCTTTGCCATTATCCGAGCACACATTTTCTGCCTCTTCACCACTTGACTGGGTCAGTGGGGCTGTCGCTTACCACATTTCAGGCTCACTGCCTGACTGGTTGACCGACCACAGCGACCGCTTGCCTGGGTGGCTTGCTTGTCGACCGCCTGGCATAACAGCTAGACTGCCTGACTGAATGGATGAGTAAAGGGTCAATGGGTGGTTGAATGAAAATAAAGAAGATAATTCTCTGCCCTATCATCACCACAGTATGTGGCTGGGTCACTGGGAGCTTTATTAATCACATAAAAGACAAGCTGCCTTGTTTACAGGCTGATTGCATTGACTGACATCTGGCAATCTGAGTGAACATTCTTCTTGTGCTAATGGCCACCATCCAACCAAATAGCAGAATGACTGTTTGTGTGGTCCATCTTTGACCACATTTTTAGGACAGCTGTCTGACTGTATTGACTGACCGACTGGCCGACCTCACTGAAATGTCAGAGAAGTCAGAATTGGCAGGGTGACTGAATGACTGGTTGCCTGCCCGACTGGCAGGCTGGCTCTCTGACCACAGTAACAGAGTGTAGGCCAGAACCGAGCCGATTCTCTGATTCCAGTGGGTGAGTCAGACTCCAGCTAAACCCATTCACCTCTGGAGGCGTGCGGGCAAAGGCTGGCGACTGGAACCTGGGAAATTTAAACATTTCACCTCTAAACAATAGTTTTCAACCTGCTGAGTTGTGTGTGTTGGAGCTGGCGAAACAGCCTGCCAAAACCTAAATGTTTTGGCATGTGCCTACTCCACATTCCCTACCAAGGGATTAAGTTGGCAGACTTTTGATTTATTTCACCTTTATTTAACCAGGGTACTGTTATTAAGTGCCAGTGACAAAAAAAAGAAAAAAAATTATATACTTGACCGGAAAGGTAATAAGTAGTCGATGCTTGTTCAGGGGAAAAGCATGAAGAGAACTGAACTGAGCTGATAAATGAATGCAGCTTTTCTTAAATTACATTGAGAGAAAAACGGTTGTGTATGTGTGTTTGTGTGTATTAAAGCAATTCCCCAGTTCACAACCCAGCATGTGTGGCTTGTGTGGCTGGTGGTGTTTACTGCAGGCTACCCCCGGGCTCAGTGTGGGTTGATTTTGTGTGTATATGTGTGTGTGGGTATGCATGCGTCTTTGTTGTTCCCCACATGGATGTCATGTGTCATGTGAGTAAACCCAAGAGCTATGTGTGGGAGTCTGGACTGCGTGTGTTTAGGCGCCTGCACCCGCGGATGCACAGCTAATGTATGTGCGTGTGAGACATGTGAGTTATCCCTGTGGTATTACTTCGTAAACACTGATGCATCTCATACGGGAATATCATCCACCTCTTCTTTCACTTCGCTGCACTAACACACACTCGCTTTAGGCACACAAACACACACACACACACACACACACTCCTAGTCACTCCACTTCACTCTCTTTTTTTCCCCCTCCTTCCTTTCAAGGACCAGTCAGCATCCTCTTCTACAGTAGTTCCTCTGTGGTATGGTAGATCAAAGCCCTTTGCCTTCTGCACTGTGGCTTCAGGAACATCTGGACCATGCCGTCCGCCTTTTACCAATCCACCATCTGCCAGCCTCACTCGACTGGCGTGTGTGTGCGTGTTTGTGTGTGTGTGAAACACAGACGAAGAGAGGCTGAAACACAGGAGAAGACAGTTGATTGATCGTGGAATTCCCCTTTACTTTTGTTTGAGTTCATGCACACTCATCCCTGTGTCACATAATGCGTCAACCTTCAGTTGACGCTTTCCACTAATTCACTTCTTTCTTTTCCCTTTGTCCCAATGCCTTGCTTCAAGTTACTTCAGTATGCATTGCTCCCTTGCAAATGTTCGTTACTTTCAGTTTCTCATCTGAGTATCTACTTTTATATCTTTCTGTCCCTCCCACCAGCACCCTCAGCCTTGTCGATAAGGCGTGGTCATTGTCTTTAATAGTCACATAAGGGAGGCTAGAGCACCCTGGCTGGACACTTAAAACCCAACCGCCTCCAGGAGAGTAGACACTGTTTACTGCTGCTTTGTCTCCCAGTAGAGCCCAGAGGCTCCGGCTTTACATAAAATCCCCTCCCTGGATTTAAACGGATGGATGGATCAATAGAAAAAAGGTAAATAACCTGACTGACGGATAGATGGAGATGCACTTTTTGAGGGGTGAGACAAATGAGCATCTGATAATATGACTTCCTTGCCATTTATCTAAATGGTAAAGTTCAGGACTGGTCAGACATCTCTCAGACTAACAGCAATCTGATTTCTGCAGTACAAAGGAAGGTTTGCAAAGGGTTTTCTGGTAAATATTGTTCAAAAGCAGCCAGAGATTTCCTGCAGGTGTTTTTCTTTTATTCCCAAAATGAAAGTCAAACCTAAACATTTCAGTCTGTTCCTTAATAAACAGCTAATCTTTTGATTTTGGCACAATGCAGAAAAAAGAGCAGCAGCAGGCGCCAGTACCAGAACTTGGTAACTTGTTAAGCATAAAGAATCTGCAGCATATGTTTTTTGAAATTTGGTTTTGGAAATAGGACCCCTGACTCCCGTTAGGCTAAAAAGGAACATATGTGATGAAAGTGGCATCTCTGTTGCATGGAGCAACTTTTCTGACTGCAATTTATTCACAAAAGATCAACCCACACACAAACATTTTCGGGGAGTGGAAGGAAAAAAATGTTAATGCGTAAAAACTGATCATTTAAATGCAGATTTTTAAAACTTAGACTAAAGTCTAAGTCCATAGTATACATAGTCCGCTAGTCATCAGTCATGCAGTGTCAGCCTGATGTAGCAGAGAAAACCTCTGTGATGATTGTTGGTAAAGCCTTTTAGCATTTTAGCAACTTGGGCGCACACTGCCACAGTTTGTGGAACTATCCGAGTGAGAATAGACTGATCTCCTGGCAGCAGGCAGGCAACGGTGTTGGCACCTTCGATGTGTATTACACCATATTAGCGTAACAAAATTGAGTGGCAGATGCAGGCTCTGAACCACTAGGGCAAAGGTTTTCACACTGTTAGGCACGCCTCAGTGTGTGATTTGTAAAGAAGTGCGAGCTAATGATAGCATGTGACCTTCAGCGCAAACAGAGACCGGGGGCTTTCAGTGAGAGGGGAGAGCGATGGAGGAGATTGGCAAACGGGGACCTGAAGGCACCTGTGGCCTCATAATGAGTCACACTGCTCATTGCAAAGACAGGAAATGAATACCATTGAGGCAAGTCACTCCAGACATAGAGGGCGAGCGGGGTATCATATCTTACGGATAGGATTGCTTTTTTAATGTTCATTTTTGTGGATTTTCAGTCTGCATTCAAAGTTATTTAAAGTTATTGATTTATTTTGGCTAAACTTCTGTACAAATATTGCCTCAGATAGTTTCACTAATGCATAAATTAGCATATAATCATCTGTCCTTCGTCGCAGCAGCTCTATTGATATGAACTGACACTTCTCTCCTTTGGACCTCGGCTCACAGCCAGTGTTTGAGATGACCTTCTGAATGGCCTCTTGCTGTCTTAATCTCTTTTTATTGCAATGAAGATAACAAAATAGAAGGAAATGAAGAGAAAGAGGGATGGACTGCGGACGGAAGACGAAGGCAGAAAATGCAGGGATAGAGAGTAAGGATGGAGAGAATTATCCAGAGAATGAGGGATAGAGACACTGTGAGGAGGAGGGATGCTGATGGGTGAGGAACTGAGGGAATAAGTAAACAAACAGGTAGATGAGGTGGTTGAATGGAGCTGCGCAACGGCTGCAGATCTGCTGGGAATGACAAAGAGAGGGATGGACACACAACAGAGCATTGCCATTGCTTTATCAAATAACAGTAGTACCTTCATTCTCCCCCCCTCTCCTCTCCCTTGTGTTGCCTCTCCGCTGTTTTCTGTATATGTGGGTTTAATCGACGCTTTCAGGCACAGAATTAAAGCAAGTGGGAATGTACCTCTGAGGAGCAGACTTGAAGCAGCGTGCCCTGACGCAAAAAGAAGAAGAAATTGAAACAAAGCTCATCAAAGAAGCCCAGCAGCAGGAGAGGAGGATTTTTAAGGCTCTAACATCACCGAGGACATACATGCATTTTGAAATAAGACCGAAATAAAAAAATCCACGACTGGATAAAACATTTGGTATTTATAGTACAATAAAATCTAATGCTTATCACAGTTTCTTATCTTGATATACATAGATTTGTCTGACAAAAGACCCCAAACCCAAAGACTTTACAATCACAATCAATTTTCTGTCCATTGACTATTTGTTTCAGCTATAATGTTTACTTATAGAGCAACAAATTCACCCGACACTTTAACTACTTTTACAAGCAAACTTGATTTTTGGATCGTAAACTCTGGCCAGCACCAAAGTGGTTAGTACGGCTGGCAAACATACTAAACCCAACCAAGTATTTGGCCACACCTGTAGCATGTTTTTCTCCAATAGGATGTCGGTGTTTGTGTCTTTGTGTGCGACAGAGCTGTACATGTTTTTAGCAGGCGCTGTCGTCTGGAGGGCTGGTGTTGGTGGTAGTGGTGGTGGTGGGCTGTTTTTGAAGTGTTGGTGGGCTTACTGGAAGTGTGTCAGACAGGAGAGGAATGCAGGAAGAGGGTGTGTGTGCGTGTGTGTGTGTGTGTGAGTGTGTGTGTGAGAGAGAGAGAGATGTATGGAGACAGGGCTGGGGTAGCCCCTCGTTCTTGATGTGTACATGTGTGTAGTATGTGTGTGTGCATGCATGCTTAAGGCTTCAAGGCTCAAACCAGTTATTCCAACCCCCCTTGTCTCAGTTTCAAAGCCCACAGGGGTTTCCCAGTGTCTCTGCTTATAAAGTTGACACTCGGCCGGGTTTAGCACCTAGATAGGGCAACATTTTCGGGATATAAAGAAAAACTTAATGTTGGAAACACAGCTATGAATTTTGAGAGTTTTCACATGACAACTGCGATTAAATTAATAAGAACATCCAAGGTCGTCTTTACTGTCCGTCCAGAGGAAATTAGTTTCACAGTGACAGGAAGAAAAGGAAGACAGGCAATAACAAACACACAACAACAACTGATATCATTCTCATTTAAATCTTGGTATGTAAACATCCTGGGCTCCCCTGGGTCTGTAATAAAAAAAGGGTGATGTGTTAATATTCATAGTAATTCATATAAAAAAAACTGGTAAAGTACAGCGTACAGCTGTTGGTCCCTGCGCTTCAAATTTGGATCAGCTGCCTTAAAATTTGAAGAATCACGAGAGTCGATGAAATCAAAAGAATCAAAGCTTCTGTGGATTACTAACAGAACTCTTCATTTCTCAGTCTGGGCGGGATGATGTTTTTTATTTTCTCTTGGGAGTTTTTCTCAGAACTCAGGCCAATTATTGGACTTCTCAACAAAGCAGTATATTAGAAATCACTTTCCTTTCAGCTGTAACATACTCTCCCCAAACCCTCACAGCAAGCTGAGCCAAAACATACGTAAATAACATAAAGTATTTAAAAAAACTAGCTGCTACAAGTATTAATTTACGACTTAGTAATCTGCTACAGAGAAAGTATTAAGCTACTTACTTTTAAATGTTGACTGTTTAGGTTTTGTTTACGACTGTATGTGTCTAAATATGTGCATGCACCTATTTCTAAACCATCATTTCTGCCACACCTCAAGTTCAGAATAAGGTAAAAGGAATTAGCATAACAATAATGAGGTTGAAGTATTGTGAATGCAATTGTAAAACCAACCTGTTTTATCTTTAAGAGCACTAACTGTGATTAGATTACTGAAACTTTATAAAAATGTAACATGATCATGATTTCCAACACAGGAAGTGACTAACTCTGCTCAAGTTTTTAACCTCTGTGTCACCAAGATGTTGGATCTGTGCCAGTCTCAGAGTAGACACCCTGTCATATTTCACAGTTTTTTTCCCCCTGGATCATACTGTAGAGAGCTGGGATCAATGTATCAATGATAACGACTCTGGCGGTGTTGATGTCCGGACAGCTGTGAAAGCTCTGTGACAGCTACGAGTTGTTGTGGAAGAAATCTGATTTCCTGTTTCCAGTCACAAACATCTATTTTATAAAGAAAGTATCATGCTGAGAATTGCACGTTTCTCTCTCTTTGAATGATTTCTGCTTTAGTGCTCTCTCCGACCAACCTTGAAACTTCAGCCATACGCATCCCACATTTTACTGCGAGTTTCATCAACCTCCCTCTTATCCTTTAACCACAGGCCAGGTGTGTGTGTGTGTGTGTGTGTATGTGGAAAAAGAGGTGAGGTACAAAAGGAAAACTGCATCCAGTCAGCCTTTCACACATCTGGCTGCGACTCCACTGTGGTCTCTCTTGTAATTAACAGGAGGAAGAAGGTTAATGAGGAACTGACATTAAAATAAAAGACATTAAGTTAAAGGACTAGAAAAAGCCACAGTGGTTTTTTATTTTTTATTTTTTGACCACATTTTGTGACCTGTTATTGTCAATACAAAATCATGGGTAGGACAGCAGTAAATCTTTTGCAGAGTATTGCATTGAAAGGTAATTGTAATATTTCCTCCACCCCAATTTCAAACAATGCAGTGATGACACAGAAGTAGTTAATAGGAGAAGTTAACCTTTTTTCTCATTGCCTTAGAGGCAGGTCTGTGTTCTTTCCTAAAAGTTGAAAGTTTATCAGTGGTGCATGAAGCCAAAAAAGCCATGTAGAAAAGAAAATATGAATGCATACTGGGCCAAGTGGGCCATAGAGCATGCGTGCTTGAGACTTTCACCAGCTTCTGGTTTAGCCCCCTGCTAACTTGAATGGGGATAAAATGATTTAATCGTGCGGCTCTTCTGTTTTCAAAAATGTTATCAGACTGAATGGATCAAATTCTGATTCATTGTGAGTGAAATAAGTCATTTTGCAGAGGTTGTGATTATAAAAAAAAATGTATTCACTGTTTTATAGCTGCTTCGTTTACAACGTAAGCTTATGAGAAAAAGTCTTGTGGGGGCCCGTGTGCGTCAGCTGTTTCCGATTGGAACATAATGAGAGCCATGAATGAGATTAGAGTTGCCAGTTTATCACAACATGTTGCAGCAAATGTTTCACAATAAAAGCCTTGTTAGCATTTTTTCCACTGATATGCTAAAAGCTATTTAATTTTAAACATATAGAAAAAGTGTTGCATTAACTGCAGTAACCTGAACAGGGGAAATGGAAGTGAATCAAAACAAGGCTTCATACTTTTGCTAAGTTACTAGCTGTACTAGCTGGCCAGCTACCTCGCTAACATAGCAGACAGACGTGATAAGCATTTGTCAGGGACAGAGTTATATTAGAGTTATATTGAAAAGGGAAATTGATGGGGTCATTGTTTATTAACTTTCCAGCAATCTTATTTCACAAACTAGTTAACAACTTACTGTGAAGACGCCGCTAACGCTGCATCATCATCTTCTCAACTGTGATACATACTCTCCTAATGTGCTGCAGACAGAGCTGAGAGTATTGCAGTGACCTCCAAAGGGTTAATTAACATTGCTGGTCTCTTTTTAATTTGCTAGTACAGTTTGCACAAAATCAAACCGGCTTAAGCTCATACATCGTACCGTACTGTTGAATCCAGAAACTGCACACCCATGCTTTGGCCACTTTGACTTAATGCCTTCAAATTCAGGCACTCTTCCTGCTGGTCTGAGGAAGATTGAGTCTCAGATGACAGAAACAGCTGCCGATAGGCACAACACAGCATGCTGAACAATCGCCGAACAAGCCTGAGATGTGGGTTGTGAGTCAGAGGTCAGGATTCAGGCTAATTCAATACAGCAGCTATGCTTTAACTAACTGTAACTGCTTAACTGGTGACATAACTAATAAATCACGTTTTCAAATATTTGCCATGTGCACGCAGGCAACACACCTTCCTGTTCATGTGACATTTGCTTCACACACAATGTAAGAGTCAGTGGAAGCTACCATATATTTTGGCAAGGGTCCTGTTTGTTAATAGTAATTAGACTAATCTTTCAAATTGTAATATACTAATGATTTTCTGATGTTAAAAATGCTACACTTAGCACCTTGGATATACCAGATTGCAAGTTTGTGCTGTATTTGTTTGAGAAATGTTGATTTAGCAAAATAAAAAAAAATATTTAAAAAAAATGGGGGGAAAAATCCTTGCGTTGGCAAAAAGACAAATTGCCGGCAGGGTAGCTGGAGGCTCTGCAGTGAAGCAGCTCTCAGTACCGGCTTGCTGGAGGAGCAGAGGCAGAAAGTTGGCCTATTAACTCTCGTCTCAGGGAGACACAGAAGAGCAGACATGGCGACAGGTTGGAGTAAGTGCTCTCACTTTCTATCTGTTTGAATCATCTCTCCCTCTCTCTCTCTTCATTTCTCACTCTCCCATCTTTCTTTCCTTCTTACCCCATCTGCTTTTGCAGGCTCTTTGGATTTGGTTTCTCATAGGATTAGTTAGCATCTGCTAACAGGCGGGACTGGTTCAGGTTAGGTTCATAATGGGCTCAAGTGAGACTGTCAGAATTCAAATTTGGTAAGACCTTGTCGCCATCCTGCAGTGACAGTGTCAACACCATGCTGTTTTGGAGTGCTACAAGCTTTATCTCTCCTATTTTTAATTTTGTATTCAATGACAACTGTTTAGTTTTCTCTCTCCTTCACTGTCACCTAGTTTTACCCAGGTGACAAAAGGACATGTGTATCAGGTGGGGGGAGAAAGAAAGAGGGATCACTCCCGAAACATTTTTGAATGATCCAAAAATAGCTAAAATTATAGCTATGAAGTATTTATGGTAAGTAGCAGCTTAATGTGCTGCTACAACTCTCCTGGGAGGGATTTCCATGCAAAAACTGGCCTCTGAGATTTGTTTCCATTCACAAGAACATTAGTGAGGTTGCCCACTGATGATAGCGATAATGCCTTGCTCGCAGTCTGCCTTTTCAATTCATCTAATAGGTTTTCTGTGAGGTTGAGGTCAGAGCTCTGTGCAGGCCAGTCAAGTTCCATTTCTTTATGGACCTGGCTTTGTGCTCAGGGGCCTTCCCCTAAACTGGGGAACCACACTGTTGTCGAAAATATCATTGAGTGCCGTAGAGAGGGATCTAACCCGAACAATGAACAACCACAGACCAGAAGTACACAAAAAGAAATCCTTACAAACACACTGGTATTCCATGATGATAACTTTCGGAGTAAAGGTGTGAATTACATTCCAGAAATGGGAGTGGCTTTCTCCCGGTAGCGCAAGGCCTCCATCTTTTCCCGTTCTTCTTTCTCCCTGGTTTCTTTTCCCTCCTCGATACTTCAATCCAAAACCCTTGTTCTTCCTCTCACTCTTTTCTCCGAACCCTCTCAGCTTTCTCACCTTCTCAGACACAAGCTGACTGATAGCTTTCATAGACAGACTCTGTGTGTGTGTGTATCTTTGTGTACTTTAATGTGTCACTTTGTGTATGTGTGTGTGTGAGCGGTGGGGAAAGTTAAGCCTAGAGGTTATTCGTCTGCTGATTAGCACGATGGGCGTGTGTGTTAAAATGCAGAGCTCATGACTCTCCCTGTCTCTGTTTCTCCCTCTTCACTGTATTTTTTTCTTCCACTTGTTAAGAGTGTTGACAATGAACCAGTTCAGGACAGTTTATTGCAGCTAATTGGTTGTATACCCTTTCCCAGAAACTATCTCACTCTCTCTCACACACACACACATACATACACACACACACACTGAGTCTTGCTTCTTGCTTGACAACATGACAGCAAAACCACATTTCTCTCTCTCTCTCTCTCTAGCTCTTTCTGTCTCTCTCCCTCAGCCACCAACTGGTTTGTGTTAATATTCATGACCTGTATATGTTTCACAGAACTGAAAACACTTGACTGTCTGCTCCCATCATTTTCTCTCGCTGTGTGTGTGTGTGTGTGTGTGTGTGTGTGTGTGTGGTGGCGTTTAAGGCGCCAGGGAAGAGACAATTCTTCATTCTGTATTTATACCCGTTTCTTTTTTTATTTGTTTTTCTTATCCGCTTGTCTGTATTCAGGGCAGCACACTGGGCTTTGACAGGGAGAAGGAGAGAGTCTCCTGGCTGTTATTCTGAAATAGTAGATAGTGGTATTATAAATCACAGACTAGATTAGATCAGATATGATTAGATAAAATCATTAAATCATTGATTAAATCATCCCTGTGAGGAAATCGGGTCACTGCTGGAGCAGATAGCAACCTGTAGGAGAAAACATAAACCAAAATAAAAGCGTGCAAATGTCACCATAAGAAAACCTACATCATGGCATAATGGGACTGGACTCTGATAGCTGGTTCTCTTTTAGATTTGGATCCAAGTTGCTTAAAATACCCATAGGCCAATACTAAAGACTGTATCAGTGCACAGAAACCTCACTTGAAAATTATTATTTACCTTCAAACAACTGAAAATCCCACACAAATAAAATATAACTAATAGATCTAGATGATCCCATGCATCTTTTTCTGCATTCTCTCAGTGTCAATTGCAATGCCAATATGTCTATAATAGGTTAATATATCTGTAATAGGCTAATGTCGGCCAGTACATTACCTAACGATCTATTAGTTGAGCTCTAAACTCTTGGTCATTTTGGTACTGTGTGGCATTTTGCCTGTATTTGCTAATAGCAGGAATCATGGGGAGAGAGAGGCAAACAACAAAGTAAACATCGCTGTAGTAAACTGGGGATGTAGCAGCCACACGGCATGCATCTAATCCACCAGGCCACCAGGATGCTCCAGGCATCTCATTTTTAGGCAGTGTTGACTGCTGCTTTTCGCCGGTTAAATGATAATGAGAAATTCAGCCACCAGCAGATTGTATTAGCTGTGGCTTATTAATGCTAATGTCCTTAGTAAGTTGCCAAAAGACCAAAATGAAACTTTTGGTTTGTTGTCTGGTTAATGTGCTCGTTACAAGCTGATGTCTGTACTTGGCCAAAGGTCATTTGTTAGAGAGACAAGTTCCACTCTGCAACAACACTATAACAAGACCAATGAATTGGTGTGTCTCGGTGTGTAACCATCTGGCCGTTCTTGTTGATTTCTATATTTGGAGTCTCTCAGTTAGTTTTCCATACATATATTTATATTACAAGTTTATTAGCTTCATAGTTCTGAATCAGGACTTCCAGTATTTGGAGCAGATTAAGGTTAAAATAAGGTGTACAAAAATAGACTACACATGACACTTATAATTCATAAAAAATAAATATTTCATGTTTTCTGCTCCTTGTCCCTCTTCCAGGTTGTAGCCACTGGTTGCCACTGGATACATTAATCTGTGATATTTCAGGCTATTCAGATAACAACAGCTGGTTACAGATCTCAGGCCAGTTGTTGAATGTTTAACTTAAAACATTTGCAGATGTTGTAATGGATTCAATAAAGGATTTTGTTGGGATTCCTATTAGATTTGTGGATTCAGTGCTGGATTCAGATTCAATAAAATGCTATCCAACCCCTATTACATACTGAGAGAGTCACAGGTGTGAAAGTGTGTAACTGATGGATTTTGAGGCGATGAGGTGATGAAAATGAGCTCTGGCTGCCTGCGTGAGTGTGTTTGTACACTGAAACCTCACATAGAAATGTAACCTGTGTGTGTGTGTGTGAAAACACATACACACATCTTGTATTTACACATGTATTATATTGTGTTTCTTTCGGGAAGAAAAGTGACTCATCCTTATGACATGGCATTTGAAAAGCAATTCACACACACGCACATCCCCCCCACACACACACACACAACATGTATAGATTGTGACTTTCATAACATCATCTAGAGCGTCATATGAGGGTTGAAATTTCCATCTTCTCTCTCTGTGACCTCTCTTTTATTTCCTTCCTTTAACTGTCTCTCTCTTTAGCTTTTTTCATCTCTACCTCATCTCACTGCCTTTTACATTCCTTTGTTTTTTTTTTGTTTTTTTTCTTTTTCGCTCTGTAGCCCCGTATCTCTTTTCCCTTTCTCTCTGGTCTCTTATCTTTCAAGGGAGCTTTTAAAACAACTCCCACACGCTTACTCTGATCTGTCTTTACAAAAGCACAGAAGCAAAAACACATGCACACACACATACGCACATAGGGTCGCACGATTTGCAATTCGTCTCATGCATGTAATGAGGGCTCAAGTCCTCAAAAACAAAATAGAGCTTGCTTTTACACACACCTAACATGCACAAAGACCCACACTGCAGATTCATTTCTTTTTCAGAAAAACTTGGAAGAGCACCGACGCCATCTCATATTCATAAACCCTGCGATAATAAACACAGAGGAGAACGGAGGCTAGGCAGTGCTATCAGACTGAAAGCCTGTCAACATGTTTTTCCACGAGACCTTTTATTTGCTCCGCAGTATATTTTTCTGCCGCTTTTTATTGGATCTGAATGAGGAGTCACATTTTAAAATCCCAGCCGTAATCTTAGAAAGAACCGAAGGGCAGCTGAAGCTGTCAAAATTTGGCATAGCAATCTTATTGTTTTCATCATCCTCACATTGATCTTGGGACTTTAACACAGCCTCAGATAGCATATGACAGTCAAACATGTGTTGTTGTTTTTTTTTTTTAAATGTGGTGTCCAGCTGTAAAATATCTATTAATATGTAACAGACTTGTAGTTTCTGATGTGGAGAATGACAGAAGACTCCATAAAGCCACATTTCTGTTGTGAACTCATAACATAAAATGACTTTGGTTATAAGACGACCTCTACTTTGGAAAAACAGTTTGCGCCTTTTGTTTTTATCCTTTTGTGGCTAAAATATAAAAAAACGGGGACAAATATACCTTATGTAGCATCTTTTAAATGTGTAATAAAGAACAAAAATACTTCTCAGGGACAATCAGCGATAAACAGAAGGCAAAAATGTGAAAAATATTCAAAGTTCTATTCGTAATAATTTCTTCTGTGGCAGCAAAACACTATCACATCAACCATCAGAAAACCCCTGTAGGTTAAACCAATGAAGTGGCTTATTGGTCACTTTTAGAGCTAACCAAGGCTGTCTTCAGATCGCCACTAGCCACTCGCACTGCATGAAGAAACACAACCCCCGCATGCATTTCAATGAGGTAAAATTGGCACAGCGGAGGTGCCAACATAAAAACAACGACGTAGGGGTGTCCAGCAAAGTTGAACCTTTTTTAACTTTTGCTTAAGTGATGTCATCTGTTGATGTGTTGCTGTGTGTATTAGTGTGTTTGTTAGTCAAGTACATGGAAGTGCCCATCCCTGGTATATGTATTGTTCACCTCACAGTTCTCAATGTAGAGGATAGATGATTGTTACTGTGATAGTGTTACAAAATCTCATAGTATTATAAAGTGCTGTGTGCAGTGTTATGAGCCTTTAAACTGGACGTGGTCAACCACACCTGACTGGATCATTGTTCATCTTCTCTATTTTTTGTCTCTGGGCCCACTAAGGTTACATTCAGACATGATCCAGGGTTGTGGGGAAATAACTTTTTATTTTGCTGATTAAGCAGCTTTATCAAGGCTCGCTCGTTCTCATTCACTGTCTATGTCTCTAGACCAATGCTTGTTCTTCTTCGTGTCACTATTTTGTGGCATAAATTGTGAGAGAGACACAGATTTAGAAGCTTGGTACGTAAAATAAACACAGCTAGAATACAACAGGTGAGGTATCACAGTTTAGTCCATGAATCCACCTGGACAGCCTCAGTTTCAGAGACATTTCAGGCTAACTGTGGAGGTTTGACCGATCTGATTGTCTGATTGGCGCCTGCAGTGTGACGTCAGGCTGGTTTTTTCCAAAAGTTGGATCTGGCTCAACTTCTCAGCCCCAGGTCGCTGCGTTTTTCAGTGGACACCCCAGTGGCCCGCACCGCCGCAGCCAGAACACACTACCCCCACTCAAATGAATGGAAAAACCTGCCTTTTCCCCGCAGTGGTGGATTCTGTCTGAATGCGTCCTAAGTCTAGCAGACACAGTAGTTGGGCAGCTAGAAACCCATTAATATAACAATATTAACATGTACAATCATATTTTCAGGTGAGGGTTTTAAATTAACCGGCGTGTCTGCAGAGCAGAGGGATCAATGAAGGAGGAGTTTCTATTGACAGAGCAGCACAATGAAGGCGCCTCCCATTAGTGTGCCTGTCCCATTCATTGTATGTGCTTGTGTGTGTGTTTACACACTGTTGCTAACTATTTATGTTTACTTGCGTCTGTATTTGTGTGTTTCCACGTCTGTCTGTGTTGTCGTGCATGGTTGTCTGTGTTTGTTTTTCTGCCTTTTCGTGTGTTTTTTTTTGTGGAAATGAGTGTGTGTGTTTGTTTCAGCCAGCTAACCCCCCCCACCACACACACATGAACACGGCGCCCCTCCTTGTGAACTGGCCGAGCGTTGTGTAATCATTTATATAAAGAGGTATTAGTGTTTCCTCCTAAAAGGAACATAGGGAACATTGTGGCTTAGTTGGGTGACATTCCTCTCCTGCCTCGAGGACAGAACGACTGTGGAAAGCTTGTTAAGTCCCCAAAATGTGTTGACATCAAGGAGCCCCAAAATATACAATCATTACACAATGAAGTGTCAATTCTTTGACATTTGCAATGCATATGTGCCTTTAAAGTAGGTAGATATTCATACTCTGATTACACTAACTTGTATGTAATTACATGTGACGTAATGTGTATTTTCTTGGACGCTCCCACAACCGCAGAATAACAGTTCTTGCATTTTTTGCTACCACCCCAGCAGTGGGAAGTCAATTGAAATTCATATGGCCACTATACCCAGCGAGTGTGCTAATACATTTCAGTCTCTCGCTGCTTTCTTTTAAACTATTGAAGTGAAAGGGGTCTGGTTCCAACAAAGGCATAAAGTGATAATCTAATTTCTCTTGAACAGCTTGTGCAGTAACCAAGCACTTGGCAGTTACTTTTTTTCTGCCAGCGAGCAGGCTGACAAAATTACTGTTACTTCTTCCAGGAGATTTGAATTTAGATTTTTGCTGCACAAAATGTTCAGAAAAATTTAATGACTATCTTTGATCGCTCACTTCAGTGCCTTTAGAAATGATTGTGTGTTTGGAAGCTATGCAAAACTTAAGGTGGTCCCCTGAGAAATATAGAGCAGTTTGTTGACAGTTTGTTGGTTTCTTGCACACCCGCAAGGACGTCCATGCGTGCACGGGCACATGCATGAATGAAACAAGATGAACTGAGTCCTGCCAATGGTTTTATGCTATTCTACCAATCAACAATTAGAACCAGTAATGTGCCAACAAAAAAGAAAGAAGACTGCCAGCACACAAACATTGACATAAATAATGTTCTGCATTATCGCCCCTGCAAATGTATGCAGACTCAAGGATTAAACAGTGTTTTGGTGACAAAGCCAAACAGAAGGACATTAGCCAGTCATGCTTTGGATCAATTTCCAGATTAATGAATTATTTATAGAAAAATTCTAACAAATCTAACCCCCTCCTTTCTTATTATTACCAAAGAACAACACACTCAACAACCAGGTAGCAGGCTTCTCATTTTTGTCCGGCAACATATTGAAATATTAAAAGGTTACAGATTATTATTATTACCTAATAACAACACTGCAATCATAAGTGGACGGTGTGTTTTAGCAGCTCAACAAGACCGACAGACAGAGAGGTGAGTCTTCTTGACTGAAATCAGTTTCACTGGTTGTAAGTAAGTAGGCTTCACCCGTTATTGTAATGTGTCAGATTTATACATATTTAATGAACTTCTAATATCTTCCGCTGCTCATCTCAGGTTTCCGGTTGTAGCTACAAGTTGTAAACATTTATTCAACTACCACTTAAACCTGTAGTGTTTCATATGTTGAAAGCTGAACCTTAATGGATTTGGTGAGGGATTCAACAGGATTTAGATAAAGTGTTTAGATACTGGGTTCAGATTTCATAAAATGCTATTTAACTCCAACCTTAGGACAAGCACAGGTGGATGTAGTGTGAGGAGGGTAAAGAAGTGGAGAGAAAGCAGAAAGAGAGCTGGGAGAGGTGAGGTGGAAGTGGGCCAGAAAACATTTTGGTCTCCTGTCTGTGCTCGCTTCCTCTCTTGCTGAGTCTCTTGCCCCTCTCACTGTCTCTGTCTCTCACCCCTGTGCCTCTCTGGCTCCCAACTAACTGGGTGGAAAATATGAATGAAAACATTCCCCCGCTTCATTTGCCCAAACCCTGCTCCAGGCACAAACACACTACCCCATCCCTTCTCTCTATCCTTCCCTCTCTCCTCCCCCTCTCTCACTCTGTCTCACTCTCTCTCTCACTCTCTCTCTCTCACACTCTCTCGCTCTCTCTCTCTCTCTCTCTCCCCCCGCTGCCCCCCTACATTTCTTTTCCTCTTGTTATTACGGGCTTCATCTCTTTTGTTTAACATTGTTTGCACATTTCTGAGGACAGGACTGAAAGAAAGGAGCTTAGGGGGAGTTAGTTTTGGTTTTTCGCTTTTTTTTTTTCTTTTTTTTTTTTGTTACTGCTTGTGGAGGAACTGTGGGAGTTGGGAGAGAAGCGAGGGAACGCAAACAGGGTGACACACCGAGAGTTGTGTGTGTGTACACTTGTGTGTGTGTGTGTGTGTGTGTCTGTCAGCTTCTATTTAGGAGTGTGTGTGGTCACGCGTGTTTGATTTTGTGCATGTGTGTGCACTCTTGACAACTTAAGTTCTGATTGTGTGTGTGTGTGTGTGTGTGTGTGTGTGTGTGTGTGTGTGTGCGTGTGTGTGCGTATCTGTTGGTGCATTCGGCAGTATCTGTGTGTAACTGTTGTGTTTTTGTGTGTGTGTGTGTGTGTGTGTGTGTGTGTGTGTGCAGTAGCCTGCAGTGCTTTAGAGTAGTGGTGTTAATAAGTCTGAGTCATATCCATGACAACGGGCAGACTGTACTAGCATCTGAACCACAGAACAAAATGGCAGCTCACTGTAACACACAAACTGACACTGGCTTCCTGAAAAACAATCTTCTTAACCCCGTGAGATATCAGGGATGAGAACTTGATTCCCCTAAACTTTGACCTAAAGGTCAAGTTTAAACCCACAAAATAACGTGTTTAATGATGAAGTTCACAAATTCTCTTTTACTACTCATTCACAAACATGATTTTTTCATGGCCTAAATAAGTCACATTCAAAAAGGCTAATTAATCAGGAAAATTATCAGGAAAAAAAAGGCATTGTTTTGACCCATATTATGACCCTAATGCCTAATGCTGTATCCAGACCAAATGAGCTCTGTGCCGAATCGGTGCAGGGTTGTTTGGCGGTGAGAGGGTGAGGTTTATTTATGCACAACATAAGCGTTATGAAACAAACAGGAAATACCTTTTTATTTTGCTGATTAACCGGCTTTCTCAATACTGCCGCTCCCTCACTCTCATTCTCTGTCACTTGACAACTGCTTGCTCTCTCTCTCTCTCTCTCTCTCTCTCTCTCTCTCTCTCTCAGCCCACACTCCTGCAGCTAAAATGCACTATGCAAACTCATATGAATGGAAAAAACTGCATTTCGCCAGAGAGCCGGATTTGGTCTAAATATGACCTAAACCTAAAATATATCTGTAACTCCTCAATCTGTAACATAACCCTTAATTTAGTCTTATTTTATAACATTGCTTGTGTTGTCACCCATTATTGGCTAAACTTCTCTGTAGCTCTCAAAAGAAATATTACAGTGTTGTTTTATTTTATTTTAGCTTCAATAACTCCAGTAACTCTGATTCCTAGAAGTAACAAAACACATACAAGTTTTTAAATCAATAGTCCTGGACAAGTTGTTCTGGCTATATGGGTTTTCAGTTTTATCATTCAAAAGTCAAAATAAACAAAAAAAATCTACTTAATATTTGTATGGGACCATGGACCATGGTGGAGTCTTTTTATAATATATCTTTTAAATCTATCGCGCAGTGCTAACACAGACAGACACTTGACAGTGATAGCAGGTACGATATTTCTGGTTGTGATGGACAGATATTTTAAAGCATGTACAAAAACAGAACGAGTGGGAGGTGGAGAGAAAAAGAGAGAGCAAGAGTGAGTGGCACTGACATAAAGAGGGAGAGAAGAACGGAAAGAGAGGAGAGACTATAATGAAGCCACATTTTTCATTCATGAGCTCCTACTTAAAATGGAAATTCTCTGGATTCCCATTTTTAAAAATGTTATCTCCATCTTTGGTGCTCAGCACTCATTACTGTGGTGTTTCTACACTGCACCTCCCAGAGATCAACTGTCAGTCAAACAGTGTGGGCAGTGCTGTAACATCCTCTCCTTGGTATTTCTGTTGAAAAAAGTTGGGATAGTTCCTCAGACTAACTATTCTGTTTTTCTTCTCTTTTAATCCCCCAAGCAAACTTCTTGTACTGCTGCAAGAAAACTTGGTTCTAATATATTTTATATATTTCTGTTATTAATATTTCAAACCTATTCTGTCTTCTACTGCTTACAGTACTTGATGCAATGCATTTTTTTCCACACTAGGGTAATTAATGTTTCATTTAATGTGATCATCTGATTTGATCTGTTATCTAATAGTTTCACTGAATGTCTGTAAAGTTAAAAGGAAGTAAAGGTTTCAAATGAATTCAAGAAATACGCAGTAAGATAGTCAGGGTCTAAAGACTGAAGCATGCTTTACGTGATCTTTCTGCATGTGTGTGTGTGGTTTTCGAGGTGATTGCTCTAAAAGCGACACAGGGGTGAGTCATCTTTGAAAGGTCACTGTGCAAATAATGTTTGTGTGTTCGGGCAATGATTGATTTTATCGACATGAATATGACATGAAGATGACTCACTGCTCCCATGGATCATCGTACCAATTTCTGTGTGTGTGTTCGTTTGAAATATAGTTACATCATTTATTTCTTATAAATAAAACAGACTATCTGTGCAAAGGGATTGCTGTGTGTGTGTGTGTGTGTGTGTGTGTGTGTTTGCGTTTCCATATAAATATGATATGAAGATGACTCACTTCTCCAAAGTAACACAGCAACAATCCAGGAAAGCATGTGTGTGTGTGTGTGTGTGTGTGTGTGTGTGCGCACGTGCGTGCGTGTGTGTCTGTACACATATCAACAATTTATTAACATCTGTCTGGCTGTCAGTCCAGTTCCTCTTTACTCTGCCACCTGTGTGTGTGTGTGTGCCAGCTTTGAGGACATATATAGATGATTCTGGGCAAGGCAGAAGTAAACAAGCTGCCATTACTGCAGTGGCATTTAATGTTAATGATAGCAACCAGTGCCATTGGGGCTAACAGAGCAAGTTCACATCCAAACTGGAGGTTGGACGAAAACCTCCATAACAAATTCCACTTAGTGTTATTAGACTGAAACATTTCCACCTTCACTCTGGCCACCTGTTTGGGGATTAACCCAAACATCCATGCTTTGGCTGTCAGATTTGAAGCTGCTATTATGAATATTTTTATATTAACAGCACATCGCATGACTGCTTGAGCATTACAGTGTTTTCCTTCTCCTTTTTTTTGGTATTCCGGCTGCAGTTTCACTGTTTGAGTTCACTAAGCTAAAAAAAAAAAAAACAAGACCAAATAAGACTGTACATTACCTGCCCAGCACCAAACAGACAGTTTGAAAAGTAAGTGAGTAACTAGTGAACATTGTGTTGTATTTAGCAACTAAAGAGTAAGACATTTCCCTCATGAGGGCAGGGAGACCAAAACCAGAGTTAAAAGACACCTGACACCATCAGGTGGCCAGGATGTGGAAATAGGGAACTGTCTGCTAGAAAGATTGGCATGTCAAATCATTAGGCGATAATATGTCTGTGTAGTGCTCGCAACTTGTTTCTGCTGCTCCCTAGTGGACAAAAAAGTCATGCGGGTTTAATGTGTTCAGTTAGGTTCTGCTGCTGCAGTGAGAGTGAGACCGTAACACATACATCAGCCAAATTAGTTGATATTAAGGTTTAAGTATGTATTTGCATATACAGTCAGTCATAAAGACAGTGTGTTTTTTGCCATATCAGCCAGCACCCAGCCTTATAAAATGGGATATGAAGATGGACAGGCAAATAGGAAAGTATGCTGACAGAAACACACAGACACACACGCACACACACACACACACACACACACACACACACACACACACACACAGTATTGTGGGTCTTTAACCCCTTTTCTGCAGATGTACACACAGGCACCCTCCAGCACCAGGCGTTGCCCCTGCACCCTGGGGTGGGTAACCCTGAGCCCTGTTGGATGCTTGCCTGATTCTCCTGCTCCAGTCTGCATGCAGATATGGGACTGTGTTGTAGAGTGGGGGGGGGGGGTGGTGTGTGTGTGTTTGTACGGGTTGCCCAAGGATAGGGGGCTGTTGGCACAACACACTCACATGCACGCGCACACACACGCACACACACAGTCTGGTGTGAAAAGTAGGGGAAGAAAGAGAGGGATTACAGGGAAGAAAAGGGAATAGCTGGTTTTCTCAGCCGTACTGTGACAGTGAGGTATTTCAAGAATGAGAGATTATTTCACACACACACACACACACACACACACACACACAGACATACAATGTGGACACACAGGGACGTGATTGTTTGCATCTGACCAGAATGGTATGTCTGAACAAGCGGTTTAATTTAAATTTTTGGAGCATACGACCTGTGAGTTTTGTCTTCCGACTTTGCAGAAAGTAAAAGAAACTTCTTCTTCTGTCACATCTGCTGTCTGCTGTTCTGTTACTGCACCAATAATGCGCACTGCAGCTTTGTTAGCAGCTTTTACATTCACTCAACATGTTTTTAAGGATAACGCATCACACTGGGGGGATTCAAAAGAAGAGAGGAGCTTGTTCAAAGAGTTTCAAGTCTTGACTTCAGATGAACTGAACTTGACCCCTACTTTTTAAATTCAACTGGAAAAATGTCTCCTCTTCCTCATCTTTCTTCCTTCTCGACTTATTACTTCCACAGTAGCTCAGTATGAAGGGACTTGGCTTGGGAACAGGAGAGTGGCCGGTTCAAGTCCATCATAGACCACAGTATGCAGTGTGGACTGGTTGCTAACTGCTCCCAGGGCGCCACTAAGTGGCTGCCCATCACTCCACTGCCTCTCCGCATTTGCAAGTCTATAAGTCCTTTGTGTATGTATGGTTTTGTTTTGGGCCTATATGTGTAAAATTTGAGTTTTGCAAGTTAATCTTCTTCTTCTTACCAGCTTTTTCTACTTTTCCCTCTTTCATCTTCCTTTGCTTGCGATACTCTTTTGACTTGTATCAGTATATCATTCCGTCTTTCCTCTTGCAGTCCACCTCCCTTTTATGTCTGATTTATTAATCGTTCCTACATTAAAATTGTGATTTCAAAGAGTGCAACTTTCGCTTTCCCATCATCTAGTCCTGCTGGTTAGTAAGAAGTTAGAAATAACTTTAACTTGTTGCAGACAGATTGTGTAAAACCTGTCTGACTGGTGATCTCCATCTTATTGTTTCATGTTTCACTGCTCTGATTGGTCACTGCCTTCATCTTGTCACCGATGTCGTTGCTAGATGATAGTTAAACAGTTGCCCCTCTCATTAAATATGTTGACTTTGCTGTGTGATTTAGCACCCTTGCAGAAGTTTAATAAGCCTAATGTTACATGTCACAAAAATGTAATAATTTATTCTGACTTTCTCCTCACTATTAATCGTTGTCAGAAAACCATGAACCTGCAAGTGCTGCGATTGTAATTATAGCACAGATTATGAACAAAGCTGTCTTTGCATGTTTTGAAGAGGTGAAAGTTTTCGCAGGCAGTTGTCGGCATTTCTTGTTGAAATGACAGCATTTAATCAGCTGTAGCTAATTAAGAGTATTTCTGTAAGATGGCTTAAAAATATTGTAGTGTTGTGTGTTTTTCTTTTGAACAGGTTGTTGGCACGTACAATAGAAAGGTAGTTGTCAATTGTAAATGAAGGATAATGCAGATGTGAACAGTAGTCGGGAACTCTTCTTCCTCCATGTCTTTTTCTTCATTTCATTTCTTTCTTTTGATCATTCATCACTCATTTCTTTCTTTCTCTGTGTCTTACTTTCTGTCGTCCATGCCCTTCTCCCTCCCTTTTTTTCCGTTTAGCCTCATATACATTTCCAGCCTCGTTTAGAAGGACTTCCTGCTCTTCATGAGTGATCTGTCAGGAGCTGATGTCTGTTTAAACTAGACGTGTCCTGTGTGGGCAGAGAGTCAGACCAAGAGTTGAGCTCAGCCGCTGTCGCTCTGCCCACACTGGAAATGTCTTATGTAAACACCATCCACTTCATCCCTCCTTGAGAGGAGATTATTATTGATGTTTTATGAAAGGAGGAAAGTGAGATTTACACAGTGGTGAGAAACATATGGGAGTGAGGAAAGAGAAGAAGGCTAAGTTGACTTTTTCTTAACCCGTCTGTCTCAGCCTTTTTGAAATCAAGTTGTAGCTTTCTCTGCTCCTGTCACATAATCTGCCCTGTCATTCACAGTTGCACTCAAATACAAGGAAATATGCACTCAGTTTCCAGTTTATTTGGTACACTAACACAGTCTGATACAACAGTCCTGCAATAAATCTTTAAGACTTAAGACTTTCATGATGTTTCCAGTGTTGAAACTGTTTTAAAGGTGTTGATTCAACTTCATGGCCACTGTGGAGGCTGTAGTTTAATATTACAGTATGTCTGATATTAAGTCTATCAAACAATGGGGGAGACAAAGTATTAGAAACACCTGTTAGTATAACCTAACCAAGCCGCAACCTCTGTGACTGTGAAGTGAAGCTAGTGCAAAAAACTGCAGTTCTTCGAACGGCCTCTTGAGGCCGGCTGCAGATCAGTCTCCATAAGCTCCCATTTTAAAATGTCCAACTTCACAGCAGCAGCGGCCACAGATTTTGAGCTTCAAAACAGCTTTTCAGAAACCTGTGGGTGACGTCATGGATACGCCCTCCTTTCTTTATACTGCCAGTGAACCTAACATATATGGGACAATGCTAGTGTCAGAAAGTCAGAATAAAAATAAGTAAGTTTAAATGACACAAATTTAGTTTTTCTGCTGTAAAGAATTTGTTTTTAATATTTTAATATATTTATTTTCTTTTTCTTTTTTCCAGTTTCCTCCAAATTAGGATAAGAACATTGAAGAGAAGCTGTACCTTCTGGCTTCTAGCTGTTGTGGGTGATCATAAGTCAAGAGTAACTGAGCCTAGTCATTTTGAGCCATTACATTTGCATAAAAAAAGAATAAGTTTAAAAAGGTTTATTGTTTCTGTTTACTGTGGAAATGAAGGCTGTGGATAAGTACTTTTAGTGCTATATGTGTCTTTTTTTTAAAGATTATAACGAGGTATGGCATTCTCAATTTGGAGATGATACTATTGACATGGCTGAGTTTTGGCATAGGATAGAGGAATGAGATATAGCGTGAGGATTTTAGGTAGGTCAAAATGCAGAAAAAAGTATTTGCTTCAGTTATTTGACCCAGGTCTCTATCTCTGTCTCTTTCTTTCCTTTTCACGCACTCACACATAACATAAATCACCTGTCCTCCCTGCTCATGCTCATATAACGTCCTATTCAGTCAGTGTTATGCCACAAGATATACTTTACAGTTCCCTCTTCTCTCCTCTGCTCCCGAGAGGCACATCCCGTGCAGTAAACCAAAAACACTTCTCCTCAGGGCCTCTGCGCTGGAAGAGGGATGGAGGAGGGACTTTGGTTTTCATTGTTTTAAGAATCAGAGCCCCACAGTGTGTAGTTCCTCCTGATAAATATTTCATGGGACGCGCCATTAAGATCAAAGCAAACTCTGCTGTCGTATTGTTATTATTCCAAGGAGGGAACATCTAAATATTCCCCCTCTGCTGCTCTCCTCATTAGGACTCCTCAAATGTAAACACAAGTGATTTTGAACTATTTATTTATTATTATTATTATTGTTGTTATTATTATTAGCTAAAAATATTCTTCCCATATGATCATGGGTTTAGAAGGGGACATTTTTGTTGTGAAATAATGATTAAAAAGCAACCTTGACATTTTTATTCCAAATTTAAAATACTGGGAAATCTTCCTGCACTGAAGAGTTGATCTGTTGTGGTGTGCATCTCCAATGCTTTCTACTGTAGCTTGTTTTCATTTTGAAAAATCTTTACTAGTTCTTTTCTTTACATCTAACTTTCTAGTGTTTAATTCCTATTTTCCAATATTTCACAGGTAAGACAAGTCTTCTTTTAAGTGTCCAGTGTGTCAGATTTAGGGAACTCTATTTGCAGAATATGGGAAAAATGAGATGTAATATGCATAACTATGTTTTCATTAGTGTGTAATCACATGAAAATAAGAATCATTATGTTTTGTCACCTTAGAATGAGCCATTTATATCTACAGACACCACAGGTCCTCACTAGCTCTAGATATGGCCTTTTTTTTTTTTGCCTCATTTTTTTGCTACAGTTACAAAAACCCTGAAGCCTGAACCCCACTGGGTCACAGTGGGGTTCAGCCACAATGCTGTTTTGGTTTATTCTCTGCATGGGTTTCAGAAGCAGAACATCTTGTCCACCAAACTTTGTTAACTTGCTAATATTTGGTCATCTTTCCCTGGTGTTTGTGCTTCTAAATATGTAAATATGTTACGTAGATCAATTGTTACCCTTTTTTTGATTGGAAGTTTGCATAGGGTGTTTTATTTTGAAAATCAACTGGATTCTCTTTGCAGTTTCTGTGTCTGACTTCCAGCCAGCTCGATCTGCTCTGTGCTGATTGACGTGGCAGGCCGTGGCGTCCGTCTAAAATAGAACAGCCACGTATCCATGGCAGAGCAGAGCGGGGAGCTGCTCCCGGGATGCTTCTGAAACACGCCAAGGCGCTTCTGGTGAAGTTGCAAACATTGTCTAGAACGGCTGCGATTAGCTCGGTGCGGCCATGGCGCACCTGGAAATAAGTCCCCAACAAAGTCTGAGCATGTTTTCCTAAATTCCCTAAATACATTACGATGTAGTTAGTAAACCAAAATAAACCAAAAATGTACATTCATCTAAATCAGTAGCATATAAACTGAGTCAGTAGTTTTAAAGCTCTTTGGCTCATATAGATTTCGGAGTCCTAACCCCATAAAAACACACAGAATCTATTTACAGTTTCACAGAGAGCTGTAATTGTCTTCAGTATTGACAGATGACTCTGCACTTTATCTTTGTCTTTGTAGTCATGATGAAGACTGGACAAACAGGAGCCCTTTTGCACATGGTTTTGTTTACCTACATTATGTAAGGTGTATTTTTGTGCGTGTGTGTGTGTGGGATACATGATACTTACCAGTGGAAGAACACATTGTACTCTGACCCTCATTGACTCACAACCTGTTAGATGGGCTGGCTTGACATTATTATGAGGCGATACCTTCTTTTCATGTGTCACTTCATGTTTTGGCTCCTGAACCTCTGACATCCAAACCAGGAGCTCAACTTAAATGTCACCACACTCAAGATAGAGCGATGACACCTAGAAATTTGACAGGCAGGGTAGAAATGGCACTAAACTATAGTACTAAATTTAAATAATATGAACTTATGTCTCTTTTAAAACTCTTTGAATGGTTGTTCCAACTCTTTTGAAGTGATATCAGTCAAGCTGAGCTCTCAAATTGTACGTACAATGTAGGTATTGGCTGGATGACTTCTGATATGGTATCAACTTTCATTTTTTGCAGGTTTTTTCAGTTTTGGTACACGTATCATTTACTCAGTGTCTAAATGTTGGCTGCGTTCCACTCACGTCTTCTTTTCATGTTCTTGTTTTTGGCCTTATTCTCTTTTCACCTCTTTTGTTTTTTTCTTTCTTTTCTTTTTTTTTTTTTTTTACATCCCCATGTTGCTAAAGCAAATCAACACTGCCAGTCACAGCTAGAGGCCAAACACCAATAGAGTCATAAAACTAAATGTAATAAAGCCCATATTAGAATAAACAAAGCTAAGAATATCAAACTCCAACAGCAGCAGCTAAGATCTCAGTGTATTATACTACTGACTGGTTATCACATTAAAGACCTGGCAATCAGTTTTTGCCTGGAAAATATATTTTTATTACTAGCAACAAATCCTATGAAAAGACAAACCAGCAATCAATTGAACCTAGTAACAAGTATTGAGTGTGTGTGATTGATCTGTATCTGATGTAGCTAGCTATAGAGCTCCATACTACAGTGCCCAGTTGTTATTGTTGTTATTTAGCCTTTTTTCTAAGAGAACCATTAATGCAGTTTTAACAGTTTGGTTTTTGTCTTTTAATGGAGTTTGACAGTAACAAAAACTACAGAATAACACCAGCCGTATCCTTTGATAATGCAATAACACCACCCACCAATGTAATAAGACACTGTAGTTGCTTTTAACGTTACATAACAGAAACAACCAGCCCAGTGTCTCCGGTATGAAACCTATTCTCCCTGTGAAAGTGTGTGTGTCTCTTGTGTGTCTTTGTCTCTCTCTCTCTTTTCTCTCCTTTCTCCCCTGCCAGTTGACTGGCCGGGCCTGTTTGTTCAGTATCAGATATCAGCCTGATACCAGGCCAAAACAGGGTTCAATTTTCTGCCACTTTGTCCTCACAGGAAGATAGTAGAATTTTGGATTTATTAAAGATTACACAGTTTCCTCCATTGATCCCGCACTGGTGGGTCTAAATTGGCCATTCGCACACAGACATGGATCAGATCTTTGCTTTTTATTAGATGAATGGATGCAGCATCTGCTGTGAAAACAACTCATATCACTGGGATCTTGACATCAATTGATCTGTAAGACCAAGGATCCAGGGGTAGTTGCGTTCATCTACACAGAATAAGCCAGAGAAGTCCAAACCTGAAGTGTGTAAATATCCAGGGAAATGTATTTGCATGTTTCCCCTTTTAAGAAAGCAGAATTAGAGGAAGAGGAGAAAGTGGAATGGATGGAAGACAAAAGGAGTCGAGGGATGACGTAGAAATGACAGGATAAAGAGAGGAGTAAAGAATGAAGTTTTTATGGATCAGACAATAAGATGTTTAATTGTGTAGTATTGTATAATTACTCCAATTTAGATATTTTAGAGTACACCAGAATAACTCCCACAATGATTTAGCTTTTGTTTCAGTGAGTCAAAATTGACAGTGGTGCCACAGTAAAATCACACTAATTCTAGCTTCATAAGTGATTATGTTTTATTCTTCACCTGTTTCCATCTGTTATGAAAATAATTTATTTAATTGTTCCTGTTATTTTCATATTCTATTGTAACTGTGCTGGCAACACACGTGAAATGTCACTGTCGTGAAAATTACTGAATTAAATAGTGGCAGCTGTTGTTATGATGACGGCAGTAGTGGTGATGATAATGGGGATGATAATGATAATGATGAGGATGATGATGTCGACGATGATCACGGTGCCGCTTGATGCGACGGCAGTGACGGAGGATGATGATAATAACTGAGTAGTATGATAATGAGGCGTTGAGGATGGGAGCTAAACAGAGAGCGAAAGGTTGTTTTGTTTTGTTGTTGTGATCGCCGAAGCACTTCACCTTTTCACACAAAGGTCACGACTTCACCAGGCGAGAGTGTGAATCATCGCAGTGCGTGTGTTACTATGCAAAACACAGAGCTGTTTCGGAAAATGGCGTGTGAGTGTGTGTGTGTGTGATCTGCCCAGTGTGTCAAATTTCCTCCAGCTTTCTCGGGTGTGGTGTCTCCCGGCCTGATGGCAAGTGTGTGTTTAATGCATATCTGCCTTATTTTGTGCAATTCTTTTGTTAATTCTTGGAGCATCCAGATGTTTCATGCGGGCCTGTGTGTGTGCACAGAGTGTATTCGAGTCTTTATTGGTTCCCAGTGGGTCGAGCAGAGTTCCTGACCCCATTTCCTGCTGTTGTTGACAGAGAGACATTCAGGCCCGAGGCTCCAGAGAACCAGACACTGCCTGGAGGAGCTTCCTGTCACTGCTGCCTACAACCACTTGATTTGTCATTGTTTTGATTGCATTTTTTTGGCACTTTTTTGGCATTCGTCAACTCTGATTCAGTCTTTCTGGACCACAAGGTCAGGACCTGACATTAAGGAAGAGCCCCAGACATGAGAAGGGCGTCCTGATAATTCCTGTTGTCATGAGAAGTAGAGGACTTTGTTATTAGTCACGGGGCATATACAGTATATGTATAGACAGTATTAGAAATGACCAGTTGTGTATGGGCACTGGTGGAGAATTATGGACTTTAAAGTGATTTAATTACCACTGTATACAACACTGAAACCAATGTGGGTGATATTAGGTGGCAATTTAACTATGATAAAGTTTAAATGTCATCTAACCGACCCCTTGCGAGAAATATAAAGTGATGTATTATGTGGCCATGGGAGAGAAAGAAAGCATGCATGGACATGAAAAGAGAAGTAAAAGTGAAACTTTTCTTTTGGTTCTTGACAGTGGTCTCATATTAAAACATTACATTGAACATTGAATCCGCATTCAGTACACCTGGATAGTATCTATTCAGCCCACGCATTGTTTATAACACGTTCATCACGTCCCTGTTGGTTAGTTTCACCTTCTGACCATTCCTCTTTGTTGATGCAGTTTCTTCCAGAAAGTTCCCACTGAAACATTCAAAAATAGCAGTTTATTTATTACTCTCTTATAAAGGTGTTGTTTTCCTGACCTCTTTTACAGCTGATAAATGCACCAAACTCAACTTTGTTGCAGCATTTGTTGTTCAGATTTAGTTACTTCAGTGTTTAAATTATTTTGTTAGCTCTTAAGATAGAACATAGTTAATATATTTAGCATAAATGTATTTTTCTTAATCAATCTTAATTCAGTGATGAATGCAATTGGAATAATTTGTATTATAATATCTTTATTTTAGCCCTTGTGGTACCCTTTTCTTTTTTGTCCAATTTTCAGGAAACTTTATCCTGACTTGGAATATGTTAATTTCAGTAGAAGCAGTTGCCGGAGTTGATGTGATTCCACCAGAACTGCTGTAGCGTGTTTCCGAAGTGTCCCAGAAGTAGCTCTCTGCTCCGTGATTTATAGGCAGCTGTTCTATTTTTGCTGGACGCCGTGACCATCTGCGTCAAGCAGCACAGAGCAGATCGAGCTGGCCAGAAGTCAGACACAGAAATGACACAGAAAATGCAGTCAATTTTCAAAATAAAATACTTCCAATCGTAAAAACATCCAAAAGAGAAACTATTTAATTACTTGCCTACTTGTTCATGGTGGACGCACATAAATCAAGGGAAAATGACCAAATCTGTTCACATGGTGTGGCAGGCAAAACGCTCCGCTTCTTACTCACCTGGTAGGGTATGAATCTGCATGAAGAATGGACCACAGGGATAGAGTGAGAGACAAACTCTTGTTGATTGGATGGAAGTGTATGCATGTGACACAAACCTTTCGATACAGTTAGAAAGACTGGGGGTTTGAGTCAATCTTCTTTCAATAAATACAGTTAAAGGATCTAATTTCTTCCATTATGCAGAAAAAAATCCCTTCAGGTGTTTATTCAGAATCCCCTAAAGGACAGAAGATCAAAATAAAACTGCTGTTACAGCTGAAATAAAACTGTTGATGTCCAAAAGCTTCTGTCTTCACTTTTGTTTGATGCAGTTGGAAATGTTGCAAACGAGCCATTAAGTAATAACATACTTGAGGTTGTGCCGTATTGAGACAAGTGTTAACATTGTGTCAATATGCAGCCGCAACCCACAGGTGCCAGCAACCTCAGCACAGCATTATTGCTTAATGCATTTGTCAATCAAGAGCTGGAATTATCACCCATTAACAAGTCCAATGATCATTTTTATTTCTAAGCTGTGTTTGGAACCAAACATGAAGCAAATTCTTTAAAATATTCAGACAAACTTTTGTTGTTGAGTTGTTTCCAAAACACATGATAAACTGTCTGCGCATATTTTTGTGTTTGTTTCAGGTTGCTGCCAGAGTCGACATGCAGTCTGTCCAACAACATGCAGGAGAGGGAGAGCGGCACCCAGCCTCCTCCCACCCAGCGCTACAGCTGCTATGACCTGGATGACCTGGACGTCGCCTGGCTGGAGCTGGTCAACCACGAGTTCAGACAGATGGGTGAGCGCAAACTGACTCACTGCCTAATTTGATAAATAATAGCCAGAAAACATTTTGACATTGAGCAGAAACAAATCTTCACAAGCCACAATAAAACCTGAGATAATAGAAAACAGTATCACAATTTCTCTTTCAACTGTTCAGAATCAAAATATGTTCTGTTTACAATGATAAATCCTCATATTTTACAAGCAATGTTTTGCATTTTCCCAAATAAATGACTTTAAATTTCTGTCAGTTGATCGATTAATTGACTAGCTGTTTCAACACTGTGGTAAGATGTGAACTAGCAACAGGAACAAAACAGATGCCATATTATCTCTTATAAAAAATGTTGCACATTGACAGTCATCAAGAGGACTTCAGTATTATAAAAAAAAACACTAAGTTCTCTAAACTGAGCCCATTTACCATTACAGTCAGTTCATCAAAGGTTCCCAGAGAGATTAGACCTGCAAAAGACTGAATTATTATATAGTTATCTTTGGACAATTTTCTTTCACCTTCATGTCTGAATCTCCCTTAAACTTTCACAGCTGTTTCTGTGAAAATTTACATTAAAAAATCACCCTCAGGTCACATTTTTAAAAAAGTCTAAAAGAACTTAAGAGCTTGGTTTCTGAAACTTGAATATATTGTACTGTAACCGTACAGTACATCCTCTTTCCTCTCTTCCCTCTCCTCTCCTGCTTTATCATCACCTGCTTTCTCCATCTTCTCTCTTCCTCTTCTTTTGCTGCCACTCTCTCCCTCCTCTGCTTTGCTACATCCTCCATTTTGCCATGGTGACAACTGCTGACCCCGAGCATCTCTCCCATCTCCACCATTTTATTCAATATCTGATCGGCCCCTTTTAGATAAAGCGTAGCAATTGTGTTTATAAATCCCCGCTGGGGTTTCAAACCTTATTTCTGGGACGCATTGTCCTTAAATCTAACACACACACACAAACACACACATACACACACAGCCTCTTCCAGGAGCACAAGTAGGTTGTTTCTCATAACCTTGAATGCTAGAGCAAACAAACCGACAGCTGATTGGTTTTGCTGGGTGAGGTTATATGGCTCTGGGTGATTCTGCTTTTTATTTTCCAGTCCTATACTTACTGTATACATGTATACGAGTGTGTTTACTTTGAGACTTGAGCTTTGACATTGGCCATGCTGTAATTTTGGTTATTCAAACACTTAAACACTTCAGTTGGGTTTAAAGATGAGGTTAATTAGATTTTCAGATGATTCAGCTAAGAGGAAATTTGAGAAAACTATCCCATTAAAGCAGCACATAACAGTCTGCCAGTGGTAATAGAGAAAACACTCTGTATTACACATCATTATAATACATTCAGTAAAATAAGTTAAATAAAATTAAACACATAAAGGCACATAATGCATGGGCAATGTGCAGAATAAAAGCAGGGGAACAAAGTAAAGGGAAAAAAGTGTATGTTTCTGTCTGCATCTATCTCCATGTGCACACAGCTGGCACATGTACAAACACAGAAACACACACATAAGATAAGTATAAAGTAAATACACTCAAAGTACGCACACACAGTGTAGACACATACATATATTTTCAAATCCCTCGTGTGTGCTCATGATGTAAATGTCACAGCGGGTTAATATCTAACTCTACTTCCCCTTTCTCTGCTACTTCAGCAACAGCTTCTGTCAGTTCTTTATTAATGCAAAACTTACAGTATGATTCAAAAGTCGACATGTTCTCAAATCGGCAGCAAGCGTTGACTTTCGTGTTAAAGTTACATTTCCAAAACGATACTGAAGTATCACAGTTATTTAAACTGCAGTTCAGGTTGCACATGTTTTCTATAAGCTGCTCAAGAATCAGTAAATGAAGTTGTTTTTTTATTTATTTATTAGTTTTTATTTTTGGATGGGAAGGGATTGAGCGACATAAATAATAGATAGAGACAACAGGATGCTCAGCTCCACTTAAAAAAACCTTCCAACTGAGCGCTGAAATCCTCCAAATAAATCCATAAATAATCCTCAACTACAGAAGCCAGGATAGCAGAAGTTTCTTTGGTGTTGCTTGGAGCATTGAGACGAGGCAACATGAAAAAACAATGTAAATCCTGAGCGTAAAGATGATCACGCACTTACACTTTGTGTCGCCATGGTCTTTATTTACAGCCAGTATTCAGGATTTGAGGCATACACAGTCTCCAGATAACATCATCTGAAAATGTTCTGTTTTGATATCCAAATAATCATCTTTTTATCAGGAAAAGACATCACATTTAATGCCTTGTTCCCATTTTTCATTATCATCTTTTTGTAATCGTATTGCATGTAATGAAATAATAGTATGCTGCATCTCTTTTCCACTGTCCTGAAAACCAGACTGTTTACTACTGCTACTGTTTACTTACTACCTCAAATACTTTATTTTTTATGAGGAAAAAAGCTTGCATTTGCCAGTTAAATCAGTTTTCATCAACTATTAACCAGCCTTACAGCAAGGCATTACTTTGAGATGCAAATGGAGCAGGAATACCGATGCTAATGCACAACACATAGTGGCGTGGTGAAGTGAGCTGTCTGCGAGAACGGCTTGCTGGCAAATTTTGTCGTTTTTCTGGCTTTGATAGTAAAACGGGCTCGTAGTGACAGAGCACATGTAGCATTTCACTGCTTTTAGCAAAGAGTCAGCTGCACCTTCACATACTCCCACATCCTGCAGTTAATTTTCAGCACATTTTATCCTCAGACAGTCCAAAGGAAACAGAATGTGTCCTGTGTGAGGTGTACTTGCAAAGGAGAGTTACAATTAAAGTGTGAGACAGCCAAAAATAACAGGATTTTGGTAGATTGGCTCGCTCATTTTGAGTTTCCTATGAGCAGCTTCCCATTGCTGTTGTCCTTTTCGATAACAAGAAGTAAAAGAAACCTCTAAGTGCTGACACTGATACAGCTCTCTTTGTTTTAATTGCTTTATACAGGCTCAGTATTTTCTCAGATATCCATCCCTCTTACCAGTGGTCACATCTCAACCTCTGCTTTTAACACATTTTACATTTTTTGAACAAAGGAAAGAGATCTTAACCCTCTCAAGTCCAACAATAGCCCTATTGATTGCTTTTGTAATCACGAGTGATTGCTAGGACTCAAGAGGGTTAAAGAAAATCCTGATGTGTAAAACATCAAAAAGAAAAATCTCTAATCATTCCTCCTTCTCCTTAATTCACCCCAGTCTTTTGTGGCTTAGAAGAGTTGCAGACGATATCAGTTCTCTAGTCAAGGTTGAATAAACAAAGAATAATCGAGCTTTACTTTCTGTGTTCTCGTCACCAGCATTACCAGAGCTGGACGAGCTGACAATGGAGTGTGTTCTGGTTGAACTTGAGAGTGTGTGCGAGGAGAAGATGCGACAGGCTATCGAGACGGAGGAAGGCCTGGGAATCGAGTACGACGAGGACGTGGTGTGCGACGTCTGCCGCTCGCCAGAGGGAGAGGACGGCAACGAGATGGTCTTCTGTGACAAGTGCAACGTCTGTGTCCACCAGGTCAGGAATTAAGAGGCTCGTCTCTCTGTTCTGTGTGTTTGTGCATGCTTATGTATTATATCCTTTTGGAAAAAGAATAAGAAAGTCACTCTAGGAAATAAAATCAGAAAGTATGAATTTAAAATGCAAAACCAAGGTTGTTCAGGTGTTGCTGTTTTCCTCACGTACAGTGCGATGCTCATATATTTCTCCCGCTGACTTCATTTATCATTTACAGTAGCAGTTTCACAATTGTTGCCTGTGACAACCTGAGGCTTGAGGGGCTCTGCTGTGTTTGTTTCACACTGACGCAGTGTTAATTGTTCTGTCGGCCCTGTTGGCACTAACACACCTTCAGTGTCATCAGACTGCCTCTGCTTACCTGCTGTTATGACACTGGATTGAAATAGTTACCTCCAAATCTCATGTTGCTGTCACCTAATATATCTCTCACAACGTGAGAAAAATAAAAGGCCTTCTTCCTGTGACACCTGGCCCCAAATGTTGTCTAGTATCTAATGTGTTACGTAAGTTATTCATCAAGAATTGTTCTTTTAAATGTATCTTTCCATTAGTCTGTAGTCACCTGAAAAAAAAATCTGTATGTATTTGTTACCTTAGGGTGAGTCTTTTATATCTACGGATGCTCCAGGTCCTCTTCATAGACTGTATAAAACATGGACATAGTCTCTGTGACGTCACCAATAGATTTCTTAATAGATATTTTGAGGCTCAGAGTGTGGTGGCTCTGGCCACTGACATCTTGGCAGTCCTACCTCTGGCGTCTCCCGGCTAAATATCAGCAAAGATGTGGATTATTGGTGTATCTGAGGTGGGCTGAATGATGTCTGGGTGCTCAAACAAGCCATCTGTGATGGCAGCCACCTGTCAATCAAAGCAGGCATGTTGTTAATTATGCATAACTTTAAGCCTTAATACAATTTGAACAGGTGAGTTGTATAGAAATTCAGCCTCAGTACAGTTGTCATTAACTGGGGAAATTAGCTGCAGAGACCAAACTGTTTTTTGTACCAGGCTGTAAACATGTTTATTTCTGCTTGAAATTTTAACATGGAGGTTTATTGAGACTGACTTGTTCTGTAACCACCTTCAAGTGGCCGTTTGAGGAACTGCAGAATTTGGCACTTCTGCATTGGCTTTAGTTTCACAGCCACAAATGCTGCCACTTGGTCCTCTTCCACACAGTGCTGAACTTCCATATTTCTGCAGTAGCCCAGAGAAACACTGGCTCTAGATAGGATTTGCGTTTTTTTGTGTGTTTCATGGCTAGAGAGGTGAAAACAGAATCGTCCCAGTCCCTCATGCATTTTGTAGCCTTAACTCCACCAACGGAAAGATGACGAGATCTGAAGACATCTGCACTATTTGGCTATTTTGTTTTTGTTTACATTCAAAGTACACAAGATACAAATCAATTTGGGACCAATTCATCAAAACACTGTTGTATAGTGCCACTCCACAGGGTAATCGCTGTGTTTTCCCAGTTTCTGTTAGGTAGAAGAAGAACTGCCAAATGCTAAGGTGTCATGGAAACAAAATGTAACAAGCGGTGAAAGAAAATGCTCTCGGGGAGTATTAAGTAATATTATTGCTTTTATAGAGTAAACACGTTCAGCACTGGCTGTTCTCTCTCGAACCTTCAGCAGGTAAAAAAAACAGGCTCTTCTTACTGAAGCTTTTTGCTTGATCAATAAAATCCTTTGATCAATAAGGTGCTTTAATTGCTCATAATGAAGATGGAGTGTTTGATGTCTACTACTCCTGTCAGTGTGAAGTTTGAGTTTTTTTTCTTCTTCTTACCTTTCCATTGTTTTATCTCTTTAGAACTGATTGTGTGTCCTAGCTTTTCAGCCATATAACACGTGATGTAACTCCTTCTGTAGAATAGGGTGAGAGAGTGGTAACAGTGATTCCTGAAATTATGTCTCGGGGGTGCTCAGGGTGTTTTTTTTTTTTGTCTCTGAATTTCATTCGAACCTCAACTAAAGAAACGATAGTTTGACTTCACTCACCATAAATTAGATTTGATAGATCTGACAGTGGAGTTAGAATAATGGAGGAGAACGAGGCGTTAAGAATGACTCACTCTCCACAGTAGAGGCACTTTGAGACAGTTAAGGAGTAAATCATATCTGACAATAAAATCATTCTCTGTTTCTGACCCTGGGGACTGAATCTTATTAAATATAAGTCAGCGTGCTATGATGTTGGCATGAAACACGCTCAGGGCACCCAGCGTATTAATGGAAGAGGAAATAGGTGGAACACTGATGGTACAATAACATTCTGTGTCTTTAAAACAACACCAAGTAGCATTTTGAAAATGTTTTGTGTCTGACAGTTTTTGTGATTCTACTTAAGTTTGCACAGGACAATAATATGGGGAGGAATTGTTACAGTGTTATTTTTTTCTGGGGCGTGTGTTATTGCAGCACCAGTGAGTATAACCTCTAAAGAGCTATGAGGTAACAGGGAGAAAGGAGGAGTGTTTTTCTCTGTGCCACTTTGAAAATAGTGAATTTGCCAATTTCATTTGACAGAAGAAATAAGAAGCAGACTGCAATTACTTTTTAAGTTTTCGTTTTGACCTTTTAAAGTATGCTGTTTCCAAAAATGAAAGACTGACACAGAAACAAGTCGATGAAGTGGCCTGGTGTAGCCTGGCGTAGCTTGTTAAAATCATGTCTGGGTTCAAATCCAGCCTGTTGTAAATCATTATTCTTTCTCTCCTGCAGTCTGGCTTCTTTATTAAAAAATGAGTGAATGTGTTCTATCTTACCAAAATATATGATGATAGCAACTTATTTCACTTTATAAGCAGGATATTATAAATTTAAAAGACCATAACAAAGATTTGTGCACACATCTGGTAGATGATGAGTATATATTGCTTGAAAATTATTTACACACCAAACTCCTGCCTTTCCAGGCAGCTGAATATGCAAAGAAAGCAAGATATGGTAGAAGTTATCCGGTTAGTCACATTGTCTATTTCACAATGTCCATGTGTGTTCACTCTGTGTTTTCTGGGTTTAATTTCCTTATGAATGCATGGCACAGAAACTGGCTATCTATTGTCATGTGGTAGAGCTCCATTGCAGGCATTTGTGATGAAGAAATAATAAATGTAATATAAAAGGTGACTGTAACAGATTTACTAAAGCAAATTTCCAATAGATGCAAGTTCATTTTCATATTAGTGCAATAAAATGTACTGAAAGCAATGACTGCCTCGAAGGTAGAAAAATGGTCCAGTGTTATTAGTGGTTAATATGCGTCAGCGTGCAAAACCATGTTGACATTTTGGGAAAAAGTCATAAGAGAAGATTGATTCGCTCTAACGTCTATCCTCTAAATATGAAGTTACAGCTAGCAGCCGGTTAGCATAAAGACTTGAAGCAGGGGGAAACAATTTGCCTGCCTCTGTCCAAAGGTAACAATTCTTTTCCTGGCAGCACCTCTGAAGGTTGCTAAGTCTTCATCTATATAAAACCTGAATAGGTTGATTTTGTTTCCTTCAGACAGCCAAAATGTCAAACGTCACTCTCTTTTTATCTGTCCTCTTCACACCTCTCCTAACTTTTTTCCCCCCCTCTTTCTTGCTATTGCAGGCCTGTTATGGCATCCTGAAGGTACCCCAGGGGAACTGGCTGTGTCGGACCTGTGCTCTGGGCGTCCAGCCCAAATGTCTGCTCTGCCCCAAGAGAGGGGGGGCCCTCAAGCCCACCCGCAGTGGAACCAAGTGGGTCCACGTCAGCTGTGCCTTATGGATCCCTGAGGTGAGACCAAGGAGAGACAAATGGCCAAAAGATCCACAGTCTGGTGTAGATAACTGCTCCAGTTTCCTTTCATGACTTGCACGTCCTCAGTCAGCCTCTGTGTGTGCTCTTGCTTAAGGTAGACATTTTTTTACGTTTCCTATAACTTGCTTCTTTCATTCAAAGTCGATCCTATAGGTACATCAGTAGCTTCAAAGTGGGTACACCTGGGTGTTTCTGTTTGTGATCCCAGTCACACACCACACTCAGGAATCTAAACACTTAAAGCCACTTTTGATGCAGAAATTGGTCTCCCTGCTTCCTCTTTTACCTTAGTGAGAGTTGAACATCGGTGAAAAGTGTCTCTAGAGAGTGAGTGGTTGTTGTTTACATTTGCATGAGTGCATACAGCTGTAGTCTTTGTCCAAATCTGTGTATAAATCTGTCCTACATTAGCTCAGTGGAGTCAGCAACTACGTAAAGATGAAGAGGCAAAGAAGCTTTAGTGTGTGTGGGTGGGTGTGTGGTGTTAAAAGTATGTAAACAAGGTGCTCTTGGACAAGGTGTCTACACCATGAAAGAAGGGAAAAGAAACCCCCCTGAAAGACTGTGTGGTGTTTGACATGCTTTGGTGAAGACCCACTCTGTGCTTATTTTGACTTCTACATTCGTGTTTTGACTGAACTTTATTTTTCTCATCCTCACCCCAAACGACTCAGCATCCATCTCTGAAAATGCTTAGTCGTACCACTCTTTCAGGTACAGTGGTTTTTCTTTTCCACAGTTTGCAGAAACATACTGGAACCCAACATTTAGGCTAAAGAAAGAAAAAGTAAAAGCCCGTTCAGGATGTAGCAGAAGGATCACTGTAATGTGACCTTCACACCCGGCGCTCACTTTCTCACGCATCTAAACATACATAAGTACAAATAAACTGTCTTCTCGCATCTGATGAACTCATGTGCTGTTCTGTTTACTGTCTGAGAGATAAATAGTCGCCACGAAATTGTTCATCTGAACAATTCCATCATTGTTTATTATCACAGTCCACCCATGTTTTCGTGAAATAGTTGAATTTCCAAGGGGGTGAGATAATTATACTTTTATGCAGTAGAGATTAGAGAGATTAGAGTTTTTCCATGATGTAATAAAAACAAATTCCACCAAAAGTTGTTGATATTAAAGTAAAATGAATAGCAAGAATTGGTGAAGGAGCCTTTGCATTGGAGAAGTAAACCGTCAAGATAAACTTCAGCTTCATTGTTGTCATATCAAGGATTCTATTTTTACTTACCTGAAGCTCACATTTATGGATCAATAATTAATAACCACGTTGAATTTTAGCCATTACTCTTACAGGGTAAGTGGTAAAAGGATATGCAGCTCCTAAACGGCTGTGTGCTGCAGTTTCCATTCCCAGCCTCTGTGTTCAATTTATCAAATTTTGCTTTATGGCGCAAAGCAGGTTGGACAGGTTTGGATTTTTTCCAAGTCTATTTTAGTATTTTAATACAACACTCACATGCTATATGCATGTCAAAGGGGTAAAGGGTCTGTAATCATCCCTGCTCTCTATACTGGCCGTGAAGTGATAGCTTTGTGGAGTGGTTACAAGAAATAAACAATAAACAGTAATAACAGCAATAAACAGGACAAAATCTGTCCTCGTTCTGTGCAAAAGAAAGTTCAGTCAAAACTGATATGAGGCTTCAGTTTGACTTAATCAAGTGGGCATCTTCGTCCTGACAGTTGGTATATTTTTGTTGTTTTGTCCTTGCAGCTGACGTAGTACTAGAAAGTGTCCCTTCACTGCAGTGAGGAGCGCAATGTTGGAAAATACTCAGTTGGCTTTGACCCTCTCGATGAAGGTGTTGCTTCACAGTGAGTGTGGAGAGGATGATGGTGATTACAGTGACTGTAATCCTTTAAATGTATACATGGCATGTGAGTGTGCTTGGAAGAAGTCTAAAACCGGAGGGTTTACGTTAAATGTGGCCCAGATTTTAAGAAAAGCTCACACCTGTCTGTTTTTTTCCCCTCCTTGTTAACATTTAAATGCTTAAAATACTTCGTGTAGCTTCTCCAGTCAAGACCTCACTCTTAACAGATAATGTAAATTGATTCACGAGGATCCTCTTTGTCGAGCGTGCAGCCGTTCATTTCGTTGCGATGTGGCTTGATGATACCTTTTTAGAAACATCTCTCTTTCTGAATGCTTAAAATGGACATAAAGCAGCTGCTCATTTCAGAGGTTCAGGGCCGGATGTTGCTTCACGCTTTGCACACACCTTTAAACTGTTAAGAGAGTCAGTCATGTGTCTTCAGCCTATTCAACGACACACTCCAGCAGCAGATTTCTCAGTAATAGAGTAGCTTTTGGCAGCTCAAACCTTTTACTTCTAATTGCCTTCTGTCACCCTTGATTGGGCTAATTGTTTTCGTTGCTCCGTTCGCTTTTGTTTTCTCTTCCTACCGTGGAGGGGGGAGAAAAAAAAAAAAAAAGATAATTTGCATGTATGTGCATTTGTGTGCGCGTCCTTGCAAAGATTCAGTCGTGTGTGCTTCCATGAGCTAAAGGGCTGTTAATAGACATCTGCACGAATAAACACACATCACAACAGTGGCTAGTAGATTTTGATTCACTATTACAGTGGTGGAAATTTCCAGAAAAGAGGCTCTGTGTGTCATTCATAGAGATGCATGCGTGTGGGTGAGTGTCTGTGTCTGTGTGCGTGAAACACACCACCCAGCCTTCAAACGTTACAGCCCCCCTGCAGCGCTGTGTGTGTAGCTGCCTTCTGCCCTCTGCCTTCAACCCCTCTTTTTAAGGTCTCTCTTGAAGCGTTTTTTTTCACTCCGCACACACACACTGAAAGACGTGGAGCCCCTCTTATAAAATGCCTTTTCATTTAACACTGTGATTTCTGCCCATTTCCACTGAAGTGATTTCAAATGTTGTCAGTTTTCTGTCTACTGGCTTTGAAATGTGAAGTAATTGGGGTTGGAATATGCTCATCGGGGAATGAGCGCGCTAAAGACCTGCATGTGCTTACACACACATGCATGTACATAGAAAGCTACAGCCCTGATATTTCAGTCTTTTGAGTATTGACAAACCAACAGAAGAGGGGAAGATGGAAGAGTTGCAAGCCATCTGAGTGTGTGTGTGCGCGTGTGTGTAGGAGGGGCAGCAGGGGCAATAGTCGTTGAGAACAATCCAATCAATTAACTACAGCATTGAAAAACTGAAAATCCTTTTGCCATTGATCAGCTGTATAAAAGAAGCAAACATTGACAGTGACAGCTGTGGCATCAATGTCTGAATCGCACTTTCTATTGACATCCTCAATGGAGTGAAAATTGACCCCTACTCCAATTGAGTGCGCTGTACAAAAGACATCAATAATAAAAGAAAGAATCGAGGCTGTGGGCTTGTTCTGTAGATGAACAGATGAAGGAAAAGAAAATCAGATAGAAGGACGAGTGGATGAAGAGTCAGCATGTTAATGCAAGCGTGAAGGACAAGGAAAGAGGGCCATGCCGCAAATATGAGAATGAGTTAATGTGAAAGAGGTGGAATGGTTTTTGGAAAGAACCAAGCAGCGGAGGAAGGAAGGAAGAAAACGGCACTTTGGTGATGAGTGTCTCCACTCTATTCTGCATGGCTGGTTGGCACAGGTCAATGGCATTTTGGTTGTATTTGGTGGAGCAAGTTTTGAGGCCAAAGCTGCTCTGAATAGACCGCTCACAGAGAGTGAGTCACACTGGGCTTAACAGTAATGTTTTTCCAAAGAGCACAGGTGTCCCTGCTTTGGGTCCAAGGACAGACTTTCAAATTTGGAGAACTTGGCTTTGAAATTGGAAGACATGAAAGAAATGATCATTATCATCAAGCTACAATAAGTTTATTATTATCATAGATAATTTGGTGGTATAAGTTTTTAGAATTTTATGAAATGCCGACCAAAGGTAATCCAGAGGTTTGTGCTAAATAAAAATAAAAATGAGCCATGATCATCTCTGTATTAATGAAATAACGGTACAAGGCATTAGACTTGCCAGTTTTATTTCGTTCATTTATTTATTCATGTTGATTAAATATTTACAAAATGGTATTTAAATAATAAATAAATGAATCAACTAAAAAATAATAAGATGAAATTGTGATGATGCCTACCACAATTGTTATTATGGTGACTTATCTTCTATGAAAAATGTAATGGAATTTTTTTAGGTGGGTCCAGATTGTTTATTACAAATGATGCTTTGTATCTGATAGTCGTATTTCTACCTGTTATGCGTGTGCTATAGGTGAGTATAGGCTGTCCAGAGAAGATGGAGCCCATTACCAAGGTGTCCCACATCCCCGCCAGCCGCTGGGCTCTGTCCTGCAGCCTTTGTCGAGAACACACGGGAACCTGCATACAGGTACGTCAGATAAACACTGCATCAGTCATGCTTCATGTTCTGTAGTGAATGAAGTTCTGCTTTTCTGTTTTTTCTCTTTTAATCATGCCAAAAACACACATTTAGTTGTCCACTCTTGTCACTTTAACCTTAAAGCTAGGTTAACTTGCGCTTGTTGGATCATTATTTTTGATAATTTTCATGTATTTTGTCAATGTTCAGTTCAGTCAGTTGTGAGAAAGCGTCTAAGTTGTCTTATGCTGAAAGGTTTATTAAAGCTTGGCCACGGAGAATAGAGGATTTATCAATACACTTGTCCTGACATGATGCTACCTCAATTCTGAAGAAGCTGTCCTCTTTGGCTCGTCTATATTCCCCTAAAATAGTACCACAGCTACTTTTTGTCCATAAACGGCCATAATCAATGCATCTCCAATATAAGGTATTAGTAATTAGTCTACAAACAAGGAAATATGTTTAGCCTTAATGGTCGGACATTGTTATCAGACTCTGTAGAGACTTCGACGTTATCGACTGCCCTATCCTCTGACATCAGTTACCATAGTGAATGACCAGAATGGCGTCTGCTTTCCAAAACACAAATATACAATTGCTCTGTGTCTGAAGGAGAAGAAGTGAAAGTCCCCACAACAGTCTAAGATCAGGACATATGCTTGACCCTGTGAACAACCCCATAGGTGGCATGCTAGAATATAAACTCCATCACCAATTACTTCTGCGAAGAAGGAATATAATAATCACATTATTTATTTCTGTTCAGATACAAGACCTCTTCCTCCATTTCTTCTTTTTCATCTTCTTACTATTCCAATCCTCATTCCATCTTCATGCATACCGTACATCTGAAGACGGCACTGGAATCCAAGCAAGCTTCAAAAAAACTGGGGAAAGTTTTAATTGTGTGTGAAATTCAATATAAAGGTTTAGCTTTTGGAGTTGTATCAAAGTTCAAACCCACTCATCCTTATAAATAGTCTGGATGTACATTCTGAAATAAAGCCTTAAAGGTACACCCACACAATCTAGTCTACCTAAATACACACACGTAAGGACAGCAAAGTACAAATTCAGCGCGTGCACACACACACACACACACACACTCAAAATGTCTCTCAACAACACAGATCATCGTAGTTCTTAGCCTCCCACTGGGTGCGGGTGGATGTGTTTGAACCTGGCACCTCTTTAACATGCTGCTGAGTGCGCAAACAAAACCCCCACTGACACACTAACACTAACCCACTTTACAGCTATTAGCCGCGGACCATTCAGCGTTAAAAGTTCCCTTGAGGTGAACTGGATTCCTAAAGTCCTACGCTCCACCTGCGTGCGTGTACGTACGATGTATGTACATGTGTGCTGGATGACTGTGTGTGTGCAGACGCTTGCATCTTTCATGATGCTTGTGCAGCGGCGAGGGTGTTTGCTATCACAGTATTGATGCTGTAGATTAACAGTAAGTCCTTGAGCCAGCATTGCTCATAGTGAGAGAGTCTCTCTCATGTTTCCCTTGCTGGAGGCAGCCAGCTATACAAACTCTTCTCACTGAACAGCCGCCACCTCACACAGAAGGTAAGGATTCAGTGCTACACACACTGTGAGCAGCTGGAGTCCTGTGTAGGCTTTAATGTCTGGAAAAGTATGAAATACCAAATCAGTTTTCTGTCTTGAAAAGTTTTTACACAGGAGAGTCTGTGAGAGAATAAAACATATTGCCAGTTTTTATTTTCAAACTTGTTTTTTCACACTTAAATTGTGGGCTGTCATTTAAGGCCACCTCTCAAAACGATGTAAAAATGCTTGTTGAATGATGCATACAATCAGGGGAGGCAGAGAGTGATGGAAGAAATTTAATTATTTTTCATACCCAATGTTATGACACAACATTAAAAACATGCCACGATCTCACAAGAAAGAGCGATCTATGGCAAAATTTCAACAGTCAGTTGTGAATGTGCACGTACTAGCTTGCTAAATCCAGTACCAAAGTTAGCTGTTTATGTACGTTACTATGCCAGGCATACACATTGTCAGTGGATAAGCTTCGTATCACAAGCAAATCACGTCATGGTGTTACATGAAAATTACATTACATGGATTTGTTTTTGGTGAAGAAGAATGTATTCTTGCTGATCGCACTGCGCTTTGCCTCTGCGAGCACTATACTCTAAGAGCTAAGAGGAAAATCTCTTAAAAATGAAGTTAAAGCAGCTTTAAGCCAGCATTCACATTTTTGATCAGGTCTGCTCATTGTAGATTAAATATGAGCTGATTTATCTTCATCACTCCTGTGCATCTGTAGCACGTCTGTCTATGTGTGTTTAATTTACGGTTGGTCAGACCCCTCAGATCAGATCAGAGTTCTTCCCTTTATCAGTTTTGATAGTGTAAGTCATGTTGCTCTAAGATGTTCTACTTCAAGACTTCGTCTTTGGTCATTTCATCTTTTGGTAATTTGGTCATAACAAGCTTTCGTTAATCTAATGATACCTTGCCGTGTCTCTTTTCATGTGTATTAAGTGTTCAGGCATAAATATTTGTATTTAATGACCTGTTGCATTAATTGAACAGTTCTTCAAGTGTAACGGGAATCTTAATTAGAGATTTATTAAAGGAAGGTGCACGGCAAAGGTCAGACAGTCAAGCCTGTACTGCATTTGTTAAAGCTCATTGAGAGTCGGTCTGTGAACAACAGTCTTCAGTAATAAGGTGACACACTCAGCTAATTAAGAAAGTAGTTTTGCTTCATGGTTTTTGGTTTGTCTTCTTCACAGATTTCAGAGGAACATGACAGCCCTTTAGATTTAAATACCTGTAACCAGGCTATAGCTAAAGCAGGTAACAAATTATGCTGTTGCTAAAATAAGTTGGAAAATTTACTGAAAATGAATCAAGTCAACTTAAGTCAGTTCTTAGGCTTCAAACTCATGCTTAGCAGGCTGAAACTGTATTTTAAGATATATTGGAAATGCAAACATTTACAAATAAATACCAAAACATATGTTATTCTCCCATACAGAGTGGAATAAGATGATTTTAACATCGGTAAAGAGAGGGAAACTGGATGTTTATTCACCACACAGTTGTTAGTGTAGCACCACACCAAGCAGGACACCACATGAAAGGCTGAGATTCAGACAAATAAATGTCTGGGGGGGGAAAAAAAGTTTTCAAAGTAAAATGTAAGCCTAGATTCCAACTGAACATTGCAAATCCTTGAATGTTTGTGGATTTGAGCAAAATCAAAGGTTTTGAAAATGAATGAATAAAATATAGCGGCACAAATCATCAATATTCCTCAGGTGTCAGGCTCTCTCTCCATCCAAGGATCCACATTTCACATCTTCAGGAAAACCATGTGATGGATATTGGCACTGATGTACCGTAGCTGCACTTTAAGTCCATGATTTCATCAGGATTTCTTCACTTGACAAAGTTAGAAATGGAAAGGTAGCGCTAGATTTTCATGACAAATGTCTCGCCCCTGTCAGTTTGTGTTCTTATTTATTTATTTATTTATTTATTTAGAGCTTTATTGTATAGAGACAGCTGAAGAGTGACAGGAATGTGGGGAGAGAGAGATGGGGAATGACATGCGCCGCAGGTCGGATTCAAACCCTGGGCCGCCGCAGCAAGGACTGAGCCTTTGTACATGGGGCGGTTGCTCTACCAACTGAGATAAACGACACCCATGTGTTCTTAAATTTTGACCAACAAAATATTACAACAAAATATGTCCTCATACAGTAAGCTTGTGTCCTGTTGCCACCTTAATTATCTAGAATTGTTGAACAGATGCGTGTGGGAAGTATTGTTTTGACACAAATTAAAACAGTTTGAACCGAGGCGCTTCTGTGTTTAACATACTAAATGTTCAAAGATGATAAAAATGATGATGATTAAATAATTAACACAATACTGTAAGTAAGTAAGTAAGTAAGCAGTGCTGAAAAGTTAATAGAAATCAAGACTATTGGGGGAATACAAGGGTTTTTTTGGACTTTTGGGCCCATATTTATCAAACATTTAAGAATTACACCTACGGATGCTCTAAAGCACCAACATAGGTGTAAAAAAGAAAACTGGATCTCATTCAAAGGATTGAAGATAACTGCACAGTCAAACAAACATTCTGTTATCCACAAACACCTAAAAGTACTCAGTTAGCGTGGGCGGTGTTAAAAAAAACATTATTAATGAATCCCTTCCTGAACTGAGCAGGTGCAGTCGAAAAGGCCAGATGAGTATTTTTGCGATGACTTGGCCCGTACCAAACAACACATCTAGTCGGCTCCACGCTGTGTTCAACCTTTTGCCTTTTGACACCGAATAAGTGATAGCAGCTGCTGCTGACATTTGGAGAAGTCGGCAATAAAATGGGTCTACAGTGAAGAGCTTTGACTGTAACTCCACTTTTTAACAGGATGATGTATAGTGGTGTCTCACACAGAGTTCAAGTTTATTTCATTTATATAGCACTTGCTTCACAAAGACAGACCCAGAATATAAAACATAAACAAAAATATAACTTACATAACTCTACAGCGGGGGTTCCTGTTTCTATATTTATAGTTTCATTGCAGATCAGGCCAACTGTCCTCGAATATAAAGTAGACAAGGGGTCTCCTGTCAATCTTTTTGTGGTTTCACATGGGTTCATATGCCTGTGTAGAAATTCTGAAAGTTGTGGTTCAGGCATTATGTCTCTCTGTTTATCTTCCCAACACACAAATAAGCCTTGATACTGAGTAGTAAAAGAGGAAGTGAGAGAGACCAAGAAAAGAGAGGGCGCAGGAGAGAGATTGAGCCGCATAAAAACTAAATTAAACAGAAACTTAACTTAATTTGCTCTGCGTTTTGCTGTGGTTCCTTACCAAATACAATAAGAACATAGACCTCTCAGCAACACTGCAGCCTCACACAGAAGGCTGGTATATTCTGAAGGCTGACAGGTTGCAATGATGAACTGATTTACCTTGCATACTGATGACCTACTTTAGTTCAAAATCAGTGTATTGTTGTTGGGGGTGTGACAGGGAGTGAAGAGGGAAAATGCAGCACGGACTAGCCTTCAGAGCTCAAGGTAATTACTGCACAAACAGGATATAATAGCCTTTAAAGTTTTTGCTTTTTTTTTTTTTTTGCCACATCTTCTAAACCACATTAGGAAATGTTCCGAGGCCTGGTACCATTTAAACACTTTTCATAAGGACTATTTTTTTCATAGGAAGTACTAGGTTTTCACAGCAAGATAAGAGATTAGGATAAGTATAAGTGCCTACTTTTTTTATTATTTTTTTTTTATTATTTGTTAAATCAGCTAAAAGCTTCAAAATTCTCAATGTAAGAATTGCCTCTCTCTGGAAGAGTAGCGTAGGATTTTACTGTTAACAAAGAGCCGCTGTGTAAATGAAACTTTTGAAGTTATGCCAGGGAAAGGGAGAAACGGAGAGTGAGAGAGGAAAGGTTGTTTGTGAAAACGTTAGACAGAAGTTGATTCCCAGATGGCGGAGTCAGCAGGATCAGTCAAGTTTTTGTCACCACGCTCATAAACAACACAGAGAGTCACCATCCTGCTGAATGCTGAACTCTCTCTGAAAAGTACAAGCGCCGACCTGCGCGCGCGCTTACAGATGTACATGTACGCAGCGACTACAACACAACCACAAGGGCTCACACACACCAAATCACACCATGCCTGGAGGGACTCAGTGGGAGGCCGACTCTTAGTATGACCTGTAATGGATAGCACTGTGAGATACACAAACACAAACACACACACACGTATATCCAACGTTACCGAAATGTCAGCAGAAATGGGGGAACCGTGTTTGTTGTGACTCGGCTTGTCTTTCTGCTTTGCTGCACTTCTATTGGAACCTTGATAACACAAGAAATGGACCGAAAATGACACTTTAAAACAAATAGTTGTGACAAAGTGCCTGAGACATTTAAGACAAAAAAAATGTGGGTGTGTGTTTACATGCATGTGTGTTTCAAAGAGAGAGGCTATGAGTGAAGTCGCTCCAAGATTATAACAAAACCAGTTCGTTTTCTGCCAATCTTCTTGTCTTTTTAATGAACCCTGAGACAGAATAAACACTCAAATGGGATTTCCCATTTTTCTGTTTTACCTCCTGGTCCTATTTTCTTTTCTCCTCTTGTAATTTCTGTTCTCTACTCTGTTTACTCTCTTCCTCAGTGCTCCATGCCCTCCTGTATCGTGGCCTTCCATGTGACCTGCGCCTTCGACCACGGCCTGGAGATGAGGACCATCCTGGCAGAGAACGACGAGGTGCGCTTCAAGTCCTTCTGCCTGGAGCACAGCTGCACTGCCAGCAACAGTAGTGCAACCATCAACAGCAACCCCAGTTTAACCAGTGTGAGCAACGGCAACCACAACACCACTTCCACCACCAACGGCGCACACAGCGCAGCCAGACCTGACTGGGCCACCACTGGTGTCAGTTCTGACCTCCGGCCGGATCAGCAGCACCAGCCAAACAGCAGCAGTGACCCGGAGCAGAGGTCGGTATTGTACCCAGTTTCGGTGTCGGCATCAGAGCGAGCTGAACGGGACCAGCTGGAGAGAGAGAAGGTTAGCCAGAGGAAACAGAAGCTTCAGGAGCTGGAGGATGAGTTTTACCGACTGGTGGATCCCAGAGAGGTGGCTGAAAATCTGGCACTTCCCATCTCCCAGGTACGTGAAACAATAATACTTTTAATATTTGTCATATGAAATGATAGAAAATGATACCATACACTTGTTATTCATTCTAATAGCTGTACCCCCATGTGCACTAAAACTAAGGCAGTTATAAATAAGTATAAAGCCTGCAGATGGGCTCGACACACAGGCTGAAAACAGCTCGCTGATGAGCAAACTTGCCAACCCTCCCGAGTTTCCCGGGAGACTCACATTTTTTATTGCCGTCTCCTGGTTTCCTCCCGGAGTCACCCGTATCTCTCCCGATTTATGACAACTTTTCTGTGTGTTTCAGTAGGTTACGTTTATGGGGCGGAGCTGTTTTTTTTTTTTGTTACACAGACTCTGTGTTTGCAGCTTCACTTGATTATAATGGACACACTATGGGTACGTGCTGTGGGCATGCTGAGGCTGCTCTAAGGGCAGGACAGGAAAAAAATGAAATGAATGAATGGATGTAAACTAATGAATAGTTTGCATCAGACAGGAGAATTGTTCTTTGTTTTTTTCCCCTAAGAGTTAAAGGTAAATGAAAGTTTTAATATTAACACTGCTATATATAAACACTACCATATGTGGGTCATAGCCACAATAACATGCTAACAGGCAACAGGTATGCACATACTGTGACAGCAACAAACATCAGGGTATCTCAGAATACATAGTTCACTGAACCGTGAAGTCGATGGAAAGTTACATTTCTGTCCACGTAGAACTAGAAGCTGAAGCTGTCTATGATTGGCAACATTGACCGCTAACAGCAGCAGAGCATTGCCTGCTCTGACCAAACACAGTAAATCTATGGAGCACTTAAAGAACTTTCCAAACATGTTGGCTTATTATGTAACATGTAAATAATAAATTAGAATAATACTGTACATAAAAACCTGATAAGTTCCCCCATTCGCCTGCACGTTATTCTCATCTTTATCTAGTATTTTGCATGCATGGTTCATATATTAGTCGAGATGAAGGGTTTGGCTTCCACAATTAATTAGATGTAATCAGATGTGGTATTGATGAGCTGCATTTGGAGTGCCGGCCCTAGTGCATCAAATAAAGTACTCCCTATTCACAGGTAAACTGTCTGATAAATCACAGGCATTCATTTAGAACGTGCCATGATTAACTGGTCTCTGCTCTCCAAACATGGCTGTGGCTGCAGGCAAGAGTTTTTTTTTTTTTTTTTACAAAGGAGGCTACGACTGTAAGCAAACAGATTTTCATGCATAGACATAAAACTTTCCAACAGTTTAAAATATTTAAGCGAATGTTACTGGTATTATTTGTGAAAATTATAGTGATTTAAATCTTGAGCTAAATTAATTGGATTCTAATTTTTTTCAGATTAATTTGCGCCTTTGGAATTGCAGCACATTTGCAGCATAAATGCACCTCAGAAAATATGCTTTATGATGCTATGGATGCTATTGGTGAACTAATAAGCAAATAAAAAGACAACATGATAAATGTGTATATATGTATCTCTTCTTCTAGGTGGACTTCTTATATCAGTTCTGGAAAATGAAGAGGAAGGCCAACTTTAATCGACCCCTGGTGACCTTAAAGAGAGACGAGGTGGACAACCTGGCCCAGCAGGAGCAGGACGTCCTCTACAGACGCCTCAAACTCTTCACACACCTCCGACAAGACCTGGAGAGGGTGAGTAGATATGTTGGCGTTGTGTGTTGTGTGAAACTTGTTGCTTTGCAGACGTGAGGTATTTTTTTCATTTTGCATCTATCTGTGTGTGTGTGTTTGCACATGCGTTTAATCCAGCCAGTGTGGCTGGCTTTGAAGGGTAATTTGAAATTTTCAGGATGTTAATTAAAAAGATCATAGACAGTATCATATGAAGTTGATTTTGACTTTCATGAATATTAATCTTAAATGAATGAATAGCCTGAAGGATGAAGGCATAATGAAATGGCTGAATGATATAATAAGTGATAGAATGATACCCAGTGTTCAAAATTGAAAAAGTGAAAATCCACCCAACACGCAGAATTTGTTTGGTTTTTCCTCTGGTCTGTGTTCACTCTGACAGTTTAACAAACTAAAAGCTAGTCGGTACAGAAAACTCAGAGTCTGAGTTTTCTTCTGAGTGTTTTGGTTCTTTTGCCTCTGATTTTGGGACAGCCAGACATCAAATTCAGTCTCAGGTGACCCACAGCACAGAAATAGAATATGTATGTCCCTTGGGATGTAGAAAGTTACCTCTATAATAGAATATTGTGGGAGGTGGAGTTGTACCAAGTAGACATAGTTGGGAATTTTTGAAAGATTCTGGGTGCGTTTGGAAGTACTCATGAGCCTCTTACTGAGCACTACTGTGTTGGTGTTCCCCAGAGAAAATATGCTAATACTTGTGCTACTGCATGTAATGCAGAGTAAGACTTTGATTTGAAGTCTGCCGGAGGGTCCTAGAGAGAATACTGTCAAGGAACTATCTACTACAGTTCTGCTAAGGGACTTCAACACTGCCAAACAGACAGGTTGGTCCTTCCAATGCCCATCCTGCTGAAACTAAGCCCTAGTGGTGCTTTAAAATTGAGCTTCTGTGCAGGTACTATCCATAATGGCCACCATGTTAAAGTGTGGTCTGTTTCTCAGTACTACCTATTACAGGACCTTGGGTCAAAGAGCAATGATTGATTATGTAGTTGTATACTCGGGTCCTTGGATGTATTTCAAACACTTGGATAAAAACTGGTTAGCTTCAGGTGGATCAGATTTTGGTGGGAACCCAAACGTGCAGTTACAGTGAAGTGGGGACATCTGGCTGAGGCCCCAGTCTACGAGGTCTTCAACTCTTTAGATGAATATTTTCTGCATCTGTGGAAAGGTTAGTGGCCAGAAGCCTCCCTTGTGGGGCCACCCGTGCCTGTGTGATGGCAAACCAAGAATCAGACTTGGTTAGTCGAGGAAACTATATCAGACAGGCATTGGCAGGCCAGAAGGACGTGGAAACAAAAGTTCAGGGAGGGCATGGACAGGATGCAGACCTCTGTGGACAACACAGAGTCAAAGAGTTGCCTTCTCTGCCAAGGGTGGATGAGATTCGCCCCAAGATGTTGGTTGTCTTCGTTGACACAATTCTTCAATAATTCTTGTTTCAGTCTTTATACCAGCCATTGGTGCTTGGACTGATGATGAGGTTTTTAGATTTAGAAGTTCCTTAAGCAGTCACCCACTTTACCCATTCACAGGTTTAAAGTCTAGACATCAAAGATTTATTTTTTATTTTTTCCATTAAAACAACACATTGAAATACATGTTAAAAAGTTAACGAAAAGGCTTTCATGCAACTGGCTTTCTGTTTTATGACCAACAGCAGTTATCATTGTAATCACCAATGTCAGGTGTTCAATAAATGCTTGCTGCTCACCCAGTACCTCAGTCTAAACCTGAATGTAGTAGCACATGCTGAAGTATTTTCCCACTGCTTTCAAATTCATAGCTCACACTTGGCAGCTGAATGCTAACCGCTATGTAAATTTCCTTGCTCGGTTTCTGGGATTGGTTGCATGCATGCCTATAACCTCACTCCAGGCTCATGTTCGCAGTGCTCTGATAGTTGATTGGCATTCACTGCAGCGGTGCTCTCAAAACCTCTTTCTGACCCTGCAATCTACCCTACAGAATCTGAATGACAGCGGGCAGCCCACAGCCAAACATCGACTGCAACCCGAGTTTAGGGGGATACAGTTAACTCTGCTTTGCCAAGGACAGGCGGTTAGACTGCTGTGATGCATCTTATGTTTGCACAAATGTTTTATATCATTACCGCAATCTAAAAAATGTCATACCGTATTTGCTTACTTTCTGATACTAAATCTACCAAAAAGTATCCGTGTTGAGAAAGTTTTCCCCACAAAACCTCTTAACAACCAGTGTAGATGTATTCTCTTTCAGCAGACTGTAAGATAAACCAAATAATCTGGTGTCCTAAATACTTTTTTCCTTCATTTCTTTGGCATGTGATTTGATACGGTGCAGTTGGCTTGCATGTGTTTTGTTCAGCTTGGTTGATTTAATTTGACTCACAGTAGGAGAACCTTTTGGCAATTAGGTGGTTGCATATCAGCCAAATGACCCATTATTCTGTAACAAACTAAAAGAATAATATACCAACACCGGAAATAATTGGACGACATATTTTAATTGCACATTGGTTTTCTCATTTAGCCTCAGCTGGTAATATTAGTTGAGTGGACTTAAGGAGTTCTGATCGGCGTGCTTTGCCCAGCATCCCACAGGGTTAATTTGGTTTTTAGATAACAATTTCTCACCACTTAACTTTAAAATGGAGTGAGAAATTTCCCAAAAAGCAGATAGTCACTCCTTAATAAGTGGGTTAAACAGTTTGAAAGTGGCTGATCGAGTTCATAATCTAGAATGAAGTTGAGTGCACCACTTTGTCTGGGAGGTGGACAAAATAATGGAAAGATCTAACTATATACTCTAGGTGCCCATTAGGTGAGTCTGTAGCTGACTGTGCGGATTACTTTCGATATATTTTACTTTCTGTGATTGAAACAATACCCTACAGAGGTGTCTGTTTCCTATAGACTTGTGTAACTGTAGACATACCACAGTGGTCTCCAGTGGTCAGGATTTATTGATTGTTGCAGGCCTTGCTAACCTCCTGACCACTCAGTGTTCTGTGCACTCTTCTCCCTCCAGACCACCCGTTATTGATGTGTGTTGTAAAAGTGAACCATACCACTTTGAGTCTCTAAGGTTAACTCCGCTTATCCCATCAATAAAAGGTAAAACAATTTGAGATAGTAAAAAAATAACAGCAAAAATACTCATCTGACATAAATATGAACTTCTGTCAAACTAATCAAATTCAACATATTATGTCTCTTTCATACAGTCTGGCATACAAGCGTCCAGAGAATTCACTTTATTTTATTAGTTATCTTACTCCTCCCAGCCCCCTGAATCTGTGTTTGTTTTCACTACTATCTTTGTGCTCTAGTACTGTAAGGTTTATCCTACTTATTTGTTCATTATCTAGAAATTAAGTAAAACCAACAAAGCGTCTGAGCTTGAGCGTGAGTAACATTATAATCTCGTTAATCAAGTTTATCCCTGCAAGCTCTGATAAACTTCCACATGCTTGCAGTCTTAACGGGCACTTGAGCATGGTTGACAGTTACAGGAAATATGTTACACAAGAAGGCACTTGACTGCTGGCAAATATTGCAAGTGTGAATATTGGAACATACCCTAGGTGTATAGCCAGTATCTCCAATAAAAATGTGTGCCCTGGATCCATTTGTTCGCTCAGACATTATACACATGGTATCTCAAACACTACAGGCTTGATTTTGTCTGAACTCATAATTTAACTAACTAACTCACTATCAGAACTAAGATGTTATAAATATAATCTCCCAAATCTACACCCTACTGTGCATTTAGAGATTTTTCTGGTGGAGTGGCATGTCCGCCCGCTGAGCCCCATTAATCAACACAAGTGACTGAATTTTAAATCCTTAATTACACACCAGTTTGCCGTCTCTTTTTCCGTGGATCTGACACTCCATTTCTGATATGCCTGCTCACCAAAACTTTGCTCTGTGCTCCATTCATGATTTGGATTGTGATACTAAAGAAAAGATAATAATGTTAAATAAACATGATGCTGTGATATTGTCGCACCAAGCACACACTTTCAGACAGTGTAATATCTTTAGACTCAGCTTTGGCATCTGCGTAAAACTCATAATATCCTCAAATACTGATGTTACGTACTGACATTAGTCGCCCATGCTGGCATTTCGCTGGCGTGCTGTGTCTCCCTCCACCATTCGTACTTCCGCCGCCCCATGGCAATTTTGAGTAACCACGATTGGATGATGACCCAACTTTAGACATTTGTTTCTGTTGGTTCCACAGGTGGGCTCTGTCATCCATAGGTGATGACATGTTAACCATGTTCAGAGGCGGTTTGAACTGAGGAAATGACAACAAGTCGTTGCTGGTGCTTCAAATTGAGCAGCTTTCCTTTTTAACATCACTCGAAGGTCTGACAGAGAGAGGAGGATTGATTTTGTTTGCTTCTGGCAGGTCTCCCATGAGGAGGACTGATCATCAATTGGTCAAGTATTGGCCGAGCGAGTGTTGACAGCTCACCGCTACTGATGCTGGTGGCTGTCGATATACAAGCTCTCTTTGTCTTCTTCCGTCTCCTTCACTTTCCATTCCCTTGCACTCCCCATTCTCCTGACACCTGCTTCTGTTTCTGTCTCTCTCTCTCTCTCTTTCTCTCACTCTCTCTCTCTCTCTCTCTCTCTCTCTCTCTCTCTCTCACACACTCACACACACACACGCAAGAGATTAACCTGTAAGAAGAAGGTCTTATCGTTCATTGCTGACCCTTGTTTTTAACCCATAAACGCTCTGCCTGTTTGTTTTTTTTTGTTTTGTTTTGTTTTTTTCCTCCCTGAGTTCAAGTGTGAGGTGTTTTCCGTGGAGATGGATATGTGTTGTGTATAAAGCGTTGTGTGTGTGTGTGTGGCAAGGCAAGTGTGTGTATCTGTACACGAGAGAGCATTCCAATCATCTCTGATTTGCTGGCAAATTGAAAAATCCCCTCCATCCTTCCATCCCGTCATCCCTAGACCCCAACCCAATCAGACCCCACGACCAAACCCTCCAGCCTGCTGCTTTTGTGAATAAATGTGTGTATGTGTGTGTGCATGTTGGTGGTGGTGGAAGAATCCGGGGGCTAGTGTTGGGGTGGATTATCCCCCTCCTCTTCCTCTTTGAAGTGCTGCCAATGGAACGAATTGCACCGTGCTGTCCCTAATGCACTGGTGAGCTTTCTCCATTTCTGTACTCCTCTCCTGAGTGCCACCCTAAACCCCCACCACCCCCTCCCTCCTCCTCCCCTTTCACCCACATCACTCATCCAATCAGCGTGCAACATGCCGAAGCAATGTGTGGCATGATGATTGGGCAGTGTAAGTTAGCTGCTAAATGTCGCTTCTTCTTTTTTGGGTGGTGTTTTCAAATCTTTTTGGATGCAGTGGAGGTGTGTGTGTGTGTGTGTGTGTGTGTGTGTGTGGAGTTACAGCAAGATCACATTGATGGTGCTGGAGTGAGTCAAAGGCTGCTTATGTTCAGAAGCTTGTCATTGTAAATGCCTGCACCAGCTGGGAAGGTCTACCACAGGAGTGCCCTTTAACAAACCACTACAACCCCACATGTCACGAACTATAGTTCACACTGGGGCGGACTTGCCTTACTCTGGTAAAAAGTTTTAAATCATCCAGTTAAATAAGTAATGTGCAGACCTAAATCTCTAAGACATGAGCCAGAAAATATATTGTAAAAACTGAAAATAGTCATGTTGGTCACGTTAAAATGAAGCAGAAATAAATGATTTTGTATATCAGACTTCTTTCTAAATTGAGTTGACTCAAAAACTAGTTAACTGTAGGCTTCAAGCAACTTTTTGGAAAAGCTGATGTAATGTGTTGATTAGTGAGCTTAACTTTGGACAGAGCCAGGCTAGCTGTTTCCCCCTGTGGCTGGTCTTTATGCTAAGCTAAAGCAATCACCTTCTGGCTCTAGCTTCATACTTACCAGACATGAAAGCGGTATCAGTCTTCTCATCTAACTCTCTGCAGGTGAATATCTCTCACAAAATGACAAACTATTCCTCGAACATAATAAAGATGGTTGCGTATACAGTAGTAGAAGTATTAAACACAGTGTAGCACGAGTATGGAAGGCTGACATCAAACGCTTAGTCAGATATTAAATGCTGATACGTTGGAGAAGTTTGAAATTTTTTCAGCAGTATAGATGATCTAACTATAAGTTATCTATAGATACATCTGTGTCATCACATGAAATGTGGTTCTCAAATGCAGCAAAGAAAATATGTTCTCCTTACTGGATCCTTTACAGAGGATTAGAACTGCTGTGTTTACATCCTCTGGCTGGGCTTTTGGATGAGGTTAAGTCCTGAAGCAAAGGGTCGAGGTTTGAGCCAGAGAAGTCTGCAGAAGTTGAGGCAAGGAGGGAGAGAGCTGGAGCTGGGTGAAAATAGGTTATAGCCAGAGAGGAGGAGAAGGAGGAGGAGGAGGAGTGCAGGGTGGAGGCTCAGGCTCTGGAAGCATAGCGGGGAAAGGAGCAGGACCCGACTTTACAATATAGGGAGAGAGGCTAAAGACTGTAGGCCTGGGGAGGAGGTGTATGAATCGGTGGTGGGAAATGCCAGAGCTTGGCCTGCGACAGGAGACAGGGGAGAAGTGGGGCTGACGGAGGGAAAGCAGGTGTGAAAGAATCCCTTTTCCTTACTCATTTCCTCTTGTATGTTTTCACATCTATAACTACTTGAGCCGAACAATTGCAGTTAGTCTTTTCCCTCCCGTCAGTACATCAGTACGACAGCCAAGGCTGGCAAAGTGTCCGATGGCACGGTGCCGTTTTGTGCCCTGCCCTCTGCTCTCTTTCACTCTCTCACGGTAAAGACTTGGCAGCACACTCGGCCCAGCAGGTCAGCAGTCCCACACCCAGGAGGCTCTCAGAGCAGAAGAGAACACTTATGAAACAGTCCACTTAGGAGAAGGGAGAGCAAGGAAAGTTTTGATTATGAGTCGCTAACATATGTTTTATATATCTTCTTTCACTACTGAGCAGTCACAAGCGTAGAGTCTGAAGAGTGATGAGAAGGAGGGGTATTTATGGGAAAGAGAGTTGAAGAAAGGAACAGATGAGACCTAAGAGGGAGAAAGTAGGGATTTGGAGAGAGAGAGCCAAACTCGGACAGAGAGCAGCAGTGGCAGCACCTCGAGCTTTTAGCTGCCGGTTTGGAAACAGCAGGGTGGCTGAGGACTGATATCTGTCAGGTAGACTCTGTAGGTACACTCTGTGCCGAGGCGAGGGGCGGGGGGAGGAAAGCCCACCAGCTAGTTTTCCTTGGCTACAAGTTACAGTTTCACAGTTTGTTTTCTTTCCAAACCCCCCTTGGTGCTCCATTCTGTTTGAAAGGACCGGAGAGGAAGTTTTGAAGCAAAGTAAAGAATGAGGGGAAAATATCTGTATACACAAGCTTGTAACGAGAAGTTTGTCAGTTTGCATTTGCAGTGCTGTGAAAATCTAGGCGGGGAAAGGTTGAAGAGAAGATTTTTCCACATCTGAAGAAGCTGAAGACAAAAAAGTTACTTGGCAGATGAGGCTCGCTTGTATCTTTATTATCTCAGACTGCCAGCATCTATGGATGTCCTACAATTTTTTTCAGCCTGTGTTGACTCGCATCCACAACTCATAAATGCCAAGATCCACATAACCCACCAAATAAATCTTCCAACTTCTCCAATTTCTTCTATTTAATTTTTTTTTTTTTAACAGAAGGAACCACAAAAAAACCCTTGGATTCTTCTCCTGAGTTTTATTCCTTTACTTAACTCGTATTTTTTTGCTACAATCATCCAAGGAACACATTATTTATGAAGTCATTTTCAGTTTTTTAGGGCTCTCAACCTTTTCACTTTACCACCAGTAACTTGTGATTTGTGACTTCTTCTCAGACTATTCACAAATTACTTGTTGCTCATAGAAATAGTACAAATAGAGCTTTTTATTTTGTGAATGACATGAAATCCTGTCCTACTTTTTTTGTGTGACATGAAAGAAATTGGAAAGCAAAGAATCAAACCAAAACCAAAACGATGACGCAAACATTAACAAATGCCTATCACTTGTGGACATTTCATAACGCATTTAATAAAGGCATAAAAACAATGATCTCACAATCTTTACACAAATCCTCTGGCAAAATCTTTCGTCAGACATCTATATATATATTGATATACTTTTCATGTGTAGCACATTCTCAGAATACTTTGTTCATCATCCAACAAAAATACAAAAAGTGCTTACTCTTACATTAAAGGCTTTTAATATTTATTTGTTCTAACACTTCTTATGTTCTAGTTTTGTGATTCTATTCTTTACACTTCACTTTGTTGAATATTACTTTTAATTGTATCTGTCACTGCTTATCACCTCAATACTTCATTCATAGTTATGGTTATGTGTCTTGTAATGTAGCGGTTAACAAGCTGGAAACTCCAGTGTTAACAGACTTAGGTGGTAACCAGCTTCATGATAACGGTTACTATCCCCAATATTGTTATGTGAGTGTGAGTAACACTTTCGATCAGCAGGTGTGCATGTGTACACAATCAATCATCATTTGGACACTGGAGGGGATGTGACCCCTGCAGAGATTATGGGCATGCACAAATCTTTGTTAAAGCATCAAATTCAGTTGTTTTACCTGTGAAAGTTACTTATTCCATGTACACTTTGATTAAAAGGTGAACTCCAGTGCTTTAGTATTGCTTTTTCATAAAGTTGCGGGATTCACAAGAGTAAAACAAATTGTAATAATTTAAGCAGCAGAGGCAGAAATATTCTGATTTAAAAACAGGTCAAGCTCCAAAAACACTGGATCCTATGCTTCCCGTAAAGCCATCCGATAACATCTTCTCTCTGCCTGGTAAATGTCAGAGCCCTTCAAACTCTGCAGTTTGCTACACAGGCTTTCTGTTATAAATTTGTCCAAGATATTTTGTCTGAGTTGACGAAATTCCCCCAGAGCCACAGAAGACATTATAAAACTATTTTCACTGGCTGAGTAGCTCTTCTCATGACTGGTGAACTGAATTTGATGTGTAAAATTGATATAATGTCTCAAATGTGAAGCAAAAATGACCTTATAGTGATTGAAAGTGACTTTGGAAATCTACTGTAAAATACAGCTTTGTGTCTCAGATAAGATTGTTTGTACTGTATGTACAGTATATATATATATATATATATATATATGTGCTGGATGACTTTTCCTTCTACCTGGAGCTTCTCACCATAGAGATTTCTCTTTTCATAGCCAGCGCATTCAGTTCAGCAGATGAAAAAAGAACAGACAACAGAGAGAGACGGAGGAGAGAGAGGGTTGTAGGGGGTGAGAGATATGTCATTTGACTCCCCCTTTTCAGTTCATTTCTTGTCATTACATTCATCTGATTGTTTTAGACACAACCTCCCGCACCCTTCCAGCACCCTTCCAGCACCCTCCCCACCCCTTTGCCCCTGTGCATCATGCACCCACCCAGCCACTTGGCATGAAAATGTCTCCAGTGTTACGCAACGTTAGGTAGGGTCAGAGAGAGGACAGAGACATGGAAAGAGTGACACATAAGATCCCCCTTTCTCCCCCCAACACACACACACACATATATACATATATATATATATATTTATATATATATATACACACACACACACACACACACACACACACACACACACACACACACAGTGATGTCAGCTTACATGCTTCACTTCCACTTACATGTACACATATGGTCACGCACACGCATACAAAATAATTCATCACCCAGATGCATACATGCATACTGACAGAGGCATGCATTGCTTGCATACGCACACTCTTACACCTACACACACATTACTGCGGGGGGTGGAGGGGCGGGGGGTAGCTGCGGGCCAGACGGGCCGAGTCATGCAGCAGACAGACCCACCCTGTTGGATCAATGTCAACCTGGCTCCACACACACAACTCTGCTCCAAACCTAATACTGGCTCACTCGACACAATCCCTTCTTCTTCTTCTTCTTCTTCTTCTTCTTCTTCTTCTTCTTCTTCTTCTCCTTCTTTTTCTTCTTCTTTTTAGGCTGCTGTCCCTTTCCAAGATGTTTGAAGGTATTAAGAGAAATCCAAGACAAGGGCCTCTTCTGTCCACCAGCAACGAACACTGTTATATCTCAAGAATCAACAGCCACTTTTAAGTGTTTTACCAGCCAACAAGGTCTCATTTGTAGATTTAGGAAGGAACTGGAAATCATGTTTGGCTCGCTCCCAAAGTGACTGGTAGAGAAACGTAGACTCCTGAGGGAGGCAGTCCAGTTCTTGCTGTACTTTACGAGCCCTCTGCTGTAGGATTTTTTGGCTTACGTTCGTGCTAGCTGATGGATTCTCCAGAGAGACTTCCCAGACATCAAAAAAACATTTGATCGATGGGATTTGGACGCATCGTTTTTGAGTAATGATCAAACACAACACGTCACTTGCTGTGTTTGAGCTCATTCAGATGAGACGAGCTGTGACCCGACTGTACTAATCATGGAGATTTATCAGCGCAGTTAATATTCTGAGGTTTACTTCACATTTTAAAGAAATTAGGCTTAAAATGCCAGGACTGTTCTCAGGTAACTGAAACTGTTGCTTCTCTTATTCACTTACATCTCATTAGGTGAAAACATTCCTATGCACCAAAGGCAGGAGATATTGTTGTACATTTAATCACATCCTCATGGGGTATAGTACAATTTTAACAAATTTAAAACATTTCTTCGTATTGTTGTTGAAATTTTGCTGCCTAGCACTGGGCAACATATCACTACTGCAAATAGTCTTATCCAAAGAATAGACAACTTTTAAAATTTACAAACAAACACTGAAAATATTTTGAATTTTAAATTCAACTTCTTACACCAAATATCGAGCCACTTACATGTTCTACTCAAGAGAAAACATTTTGTTTAAATTTTGGTCAGCCAAAGTTTGTTGCGTTGATGCGTTACGTTTTTTGTGTATTTTGTTTTTAACACTTACACACCTGCAATGCCATATTTGTGTTTTAAGCTACATACTGAACAAAGTAATGCTTTTAATAAATGTGACATTCATTTGTTACAAAGCAAACAGGAAGAAAAGAAAGCTAAGAGAAGATAGACTTTAATGATTCCACACTGTGGAAATTCTCTTGTCACAGCAGCTTGTGTACAGAAGGTTGATTACAAATTACTCATAAATAAGAAATATATAGAAAAAAACTTTAGTCTTTGGTTTGGCAGATTTTGGACAAAGAGTCACATCTAAAAATGGATGTAAAAGCTCATAAATATAAGTGGAAGTCAACCTATGGAGAGTAAATAAAGTAAAATATTCAAATCAAATCTAAGATCTACTGTAAATGTGGAAAATGCTCATTTGCTCCCTTCTTTGTTCTGCACAGAAATCTGGCTGCATCATTCTGTTCGAGCTGAAGGCAAGAACAGGCTTTACACCTTCAGGTAGGCTACCTGAAGGTGTAAAGCCTGTTCTTGCCTTCATTCACTCTGCTTGAAACCACCTGTTGAGATCCACTGCTGTTTAAAATGCTGCATGCTAAGCCTGACTGTGTAACACAGCCCTAAGGCTTCAAAGCTTACACAGAGCTGCTCCTTTGGCCCTAGCCTTTGATAATGCTTCGCCACAAGGTCACTGAACGGCCTTCCATGGCACAAGAGCAGATCAGAAACACTTAATTATGTCAACTTCAAAGAAAGCATATGTATTTTGGCTATACTGGTGGAGAGATTCACATGACACAAGACATAATAAACCATGGAAGAAAGATTCACTAAAAATAATGACCAGATTTAACCAGGTTTGTCCTAAAATCAGAAATCTGAAAGGAAATCTTGTTGTAAAGATACAAGCAAAGAAATAATATCAACCAGACATGACGTGTTGTATAGTCAGTATAGCAAATTATTTGCCTGAACACAGTGTGCGTGTTCTTCAGGGTTCCTCTTAGAAACTGGAAGTCTCTCCAACGTTTGTTCTAGTTATGGTTCTTATTCACGATATACAAAAAATTAATGATTAACAGTATTGCACCTTGGCCCACAAGTTCAACTGTCCACCTTCTGACTTGGAGGATTTCACAAACCACGATTTGTGATTCACCACGGTGTGGGATGTCGGTCACATGATAAGAAGTGCTTGTAGACGGGGGAGAGATGGTAACTTTTGTCACTTTGCAAAGACGGTCTCTGGAGTTGGAGGTGCGATGGCCTCTTTGATCTTTCGCCAGATGTCCACTGACTCCATGATTTCAATTCCTTCCTGGTCTATGCTGTGTGCAGTTTTGGTTTTTAGACAGCTGCTGTTGTCGGTTTGGGGTGGTCATTCAATCTCAGTTGTCCAGTCTAGTCTTCGATGTCCTCTCTTCAGTGTGTATGTAACAGCAGAGATCTTTGTGGGGAAACATGACTGAATTTACACATCAAAAGTGTGTTTGAAGGTCTTGGGGAGTACTTCTACATATGTGAAAAAACTTATATTATGCCTTTTTTGGCTCCAAAGACGGTTATGGGAAATCTGATAAATTGGCTCAAGTAATCTCACTTAAGTGTGGATAATATGGCCTTAAAATAATATCACGATATTTCAGGGTATTTCTGCAGTAATGGTGATTCTTGACAATATGACAAAATACTGAAAAATATTTTTGGTCTAAAACTCACAATAAATGTTGAGCTGTCCTCTTTGGCTGTCCTCCTGTACTCAGCCAGGTGCTTCTGGGGCAATTTTACTATAATGGTTATTTTATGATTATATGTGACAAATAATAAATTCAACTGGGGTTGTGAAAGTTTGTTGTGTTGCCACTTTATTGTTGTCACAGTCTTCCCTGCACATAATTGCCATGGTTTGTTGTACATCTGATCTTTTTGCGGCTAGACAGACAGACCTCTGCAGCCTGCTTCTCACCTCAGCTTGCAGCTCGAGCCTACATTGTCACTTCTGGTATAGAACACTGGAATCTCCGACCAAATTGACAGCGGTAGTGGTAATTTTGACGGTTGAAGGTTTGTGTGAGAGGGTTTCCTGTACATTGTGGTCTTTAAGCTATTCTTTATGCTTATTTACACACAATTTGTAGTTTGGGTAATGTGCTTTTGCTTGAGATGACCTATTTGTGGCTTTCTCTGCCTACTTTTATCTTCTAAACTTTGATTTGGTCACAGTGTGCATACAAACAAAGCTTGTGATTGGTAATAGGTGGAAATCCTTGAAAAACCACCGTGGGACTGCTTGCGTTAGAATACAAAATGAGGTTTTGCTACATAGATCCACCGTTTCAAGGGTGAGTTTTAGAATCCTGTATACTGTCATATAAAAATGTTGCCCTCCCATTCTGCTTGTTGACCTTTACATATTGCTGTAATATGCATTATGTAACAGTACATGACTCACAAGGAGCAACATGAAACTTTTTCTTCAGCTCTTGGGGGAAACAAAGCATCTGCTGACTACGTCCGTCTCCTTTTCTGCTTTTATTTATAGAGTCAGAGTGATTTTTCCGTGACATTTCCCGCCCGGCTGCTGTAACCCAGCGGCTGGTCTTTTCCAGTCAGAGCGACAGGCCAGGCCACGCAGCCTTTTATCCCAGCTAAGTGGCGTGGTAGGCCAGATTCAATTGTGCACCTCAGTGACCGCTGTTTAGACGGCTCGATAGAGGCAACAATGACACTCCTGAGTGACTTCAACCAGCCTCTCACCTCCCATCACTCTGCTTCTAACCTCTTTTTATGTTCTCTTAACTTTTTCTTTTGTTGCCATTGGCGTCTTTGTCCTGACTCTTTCCTCTATCTACTTGCTTGACTTCTTTCATCCATCTGCCAACACACAACTTTTAGTTGATATTTTGTTCATTTCGTTTAGTCCCTTGCACCATATTTTCTTTTAATGTCTTCTCACTGCCTCATTTTCTTCAATTTCATCACCGTCTCTCTTTTCACCTGCATAAAATAATTACAATTTCCTTCTCTTTTCTCAACATCTCTGTTTCTTTCTCCTTCATCTCTATCTATCTATTCCCCTCTCTCTATCACCCCCTCCTCTCTCCTTCTTTCTCTCTCTGGATTTCCTCACCATCCCGCTGCCCCTCTGATATGAACTCTGTTGGATGAAATAAATATGAGGAGGAAGAGGGATAAATATTTATAAGTGCTCCGGCTGTATAATACTGCACGTTAGTGTGTTGCACTGTGTGTGTGTGTGTGTGTGTGCATACATACATGTAAGATGTGTGTGTCTGATATATGTTTTCAGACCCCTGGCCAGTGCAGGTGCCAACGCTGCTACAGGAATAAATAATTCAATGGAAGTTAAACCTTAAATTCACATCACTTTGATGATACAATAGGGGCAGTGTGGCAGCACACACAAACACACACCACCTGGCAGTTAGCATATGGGCTCTCAGACATGCAGAGTTTGACACAGATATCATGTTATACAGTAATCATGCATGAAAACACACACTCCTGCAAACAAACATGTACATGCATGAAATTGAATGCACACATTGGCACACACTGATAAGCTTACATGCAACCTTAACACACAAAAGGCAACACAGGCTTAGTACAACATCCATATGCTGAACATGCACTAATGTACACACTTCAGTAACTGAAACACACTTTGTGTGTGTGTGTGTGTGTGTCTTCGTCCATACTTGTGTGCATTTCAGGTTATCATTGAAGTCTATTTCTGGCTGTATGAATGCATGAATGTTTGTGTACCTATGTGCATTTGTAAGTCAACTATCTCCTTTCTGACTCTTGACAACACGCTCACACAATCCTACAGGTTCACTAACAGGGTTATACACAGATAGGGGTGCGTCAATAAGTAATGAGAGTGATATGAGGGGCCCCCGGTTGACCCGGGCCTTTAATATTTTACAGTAGGGTCTCTCAGGTACCAGCCGACACACTGCCACAACTGAACTGTAAAATCTCACTTCGCAGGACTCGATGGCAAGCGCCTCCCTCTAAGGTCCAATTTAATAAAATCCTCTGTGAGCCTGTCAATGCAGTCAGCTCAAATAGTGCTTTATAGAACTTTTAAATCCTGTGTATATAAGATTGAAAGCTACTGCACAAGGTTTGTGCGGAAGTCTAAGCCTTTTTCTTGTGGTAATTTGACTTCAGCATTAATTTGTAAGCGTGTGTGCAGAATTGATGCTTTTTGTACCTTATTAGCATTTTGCTTTACACATATTATAGCCTCTTGTAATGCCTGCAATGAAGAACTTAAATATCTACCTGCTGGTACATTGCTTCATCTGTCAATTACTCTGCTTTGTTTGACTTTTTTATTTAATCGAAGCATACTTTTTTTGCCTGCTTCACACTCTTACAGCTACACATGTTCGCACATAAAGGCTGATCAGTACAACCACACTCTTGGCCATTAAGCAGCTTCCCTTGAGCAGCTCAGGGTTTAGCACCTTGCTCAAAGGCGTAATGGTAATCATGAGGGAGCGGCATTTGTTGCTGTTTCAGTTCTCTACCCAGATTTACCCTATCAGTTTAGATATAATATCTGTAACGTGCAGACATGATCACAAGCTGTGAAATGTGCAAAATATCATATTAATTAGCCATCAGGGTGCAGTTCTTGCAGTATTACAAGGACTTTTGGGTCTTCTGTACTGAAGTACAATTTAAAAACAAAAGTCATGAGGACAGAAGACAAATACAGACCCTGTAATTATAACAACATATGAAGCCAGTAGGTTCCTCACAGCGACAGCACATCTTAGGATGGACATTTATTAATTGACTGCACACAGTTTATCTTAAACTTATCAGACCTCTCTGTACTAAAATTCTCAATTTCTCACTTATATACAATGGTATATATAGAATGGAAATGCATAATCCATCATTTAATTTATAATTTAAAGAGAGTCTTTTAAAGTGTACAACCCTCTGTCTTCAAATCCAAAGCTGAGACTCAGAAAGGGAATTTTGCAAAAGTTTCGGTGCTGCTGCTTTGTACAGATCAACTTAGCAGGTGGCCAATCAGATTTGGTTTCGATTATATTGGCTCACTGAAAGTAAGTAAATCCAAAAGCTTTTGTCTCAGAAATTTACCTGCCAGACACAATGATTTATTTATTTAAGTTTTACTGCTATTGTACACTTGGTGTGTGCATGTTTAGTATGTGTGTTTTTGTCTTCTACATGCCATACAAAGAAACCACTGCCCACACAAAGCTTGTAGTAAAAGCAACATTTCCAGTAAGGACAGGCAGTGTTCTACGAGCAAGGAACAGAATTTATTAGATTTGGACATGGAATCTGTTTCCATTTGACTGTTTTTATTGTATTTTTTAAGTAAAACGTCTAATAATAGTTTAATACTTAATTTGTTTCAGCCATGGAATCAGCCACAGATAACCACGTTAGATCTCCTAACCACAGACAGACTGTTAGTTTTTTTTCTACACATCAAAACCAAGATGCTATAAACAAAATTCTCTCAATAACAGGCACAAACACATTACTTTCTATTATAGTTAAAGACATACTGTGTCCAGTTTAAATATTAAAGGCCTAAATTACTTTGGCGACATACTTCAGTGATGTTATCATGGCTGCTTCAGGCACATTTTAGTGGTTTTGTGGGCAGGTTTATGGCCTGCAATGTAAACATGTCTCCTGACCGTGCATTTATTGGAGACAGGTGTTTATTTGCTGGAACATGAAGTTCTTCCAGGCTGCAAAACCAGGCTTTTATATGATGGTTTATAGTATTTATATTAAGAGCGTTTTTCTGAGGGTGTCATTGCAGTTAGCAAAGGATGACAGATTAGAATCACACAGTGTGCAACAGACTAGATTTTTAGTTTCGCTTGTCTATTTTCAGCCAGTATCGAAGCATAAAGTAAGACATATGTGGTTTCCAGTGGCCTAGTTTTTGCATGTTTGCTTTTTTTCCAGTGCAACTGTGTCCTCATTTATGTTTTTAAACGTAGATGGAAGGGTGCGATATGACCGTTCCACCTTCTTGAAAGTCTCATGACCTCCAGTGACTCAGCATAACTGAAGTTAAACCAAGTACTAGGAAGAAAAAGCCCCATCTCAAACAAAATCTGGTTGTTGCTGCTTTGCTGCTTCACGGTGCAGAATGCGTCATGAATACACCTCTTTGGTTAACACCTGCAGTACAAAACAGTCGTCGCCTTGCTTGCTCTTATCGAACTTGTTGCAAACTACCCGCCTTGTTTGATGTTTGGTTTTGGTTTACTCTCAGGATAGTATCACAGACCTATAAATCCTAAGTGTGGCAACAGAAGTGTGTGACACACTTGTATCTAAGTTTTGTTTCAGAACATTTACAGTGAAGTGGAGTCCAAAGTTTAGATTCTGGGTTACTGTAACACAATCAGGGGATGTATCTTTTGAGTGAAGTCCGAAGATATGCAGGTTAATTGGTGACTCTAAATAGCCCATTGGCGTGAATGTGAGCGTATTTGTCTATCTCTATGTGTCCACCCTCTGACTGGCAACCTGCCCACAATGTACCCTAGATCTCTCCCAAAGCAAACTGCGATAGGTTCAAGCCCCTGAGACCCTGGTAAGGATGTGCAGTTACAGAAAATGGTTTGTCTGTGATGACTTGATGTGGTATGTGTCAATACCACATAAAGTCATTACAGTTTTAACGTTAGGAAAGGTGACCACCGTTTACAAATCAGTCATTGAGTCAGTTCACACTTTTAACATCACATCCTGATCCAACTTTCTGTTAAAAACCAATCAAAACTTTCTTAGAGTATCAACCATGTCGGTAAAATAACCCACTCATCACCCACTTCTTGCTATCAGATCTCTGTACCAGGCAGTTAGACATAAAACCACCCTCATCACATAGAATACTTCACAATGTGTTGACAGTTTGACTTGATGACAATAATTGTAATTTCAAATTTCAAATTTACAGAACAACTTTAGGTTTGTTATTGCCATGGAGATCTGTTTACAAGGTGGTAAATATCAATACTGCTGCAGGCAGCTTGGTTTTATTATGATCACCTGCTTAACTTGCTTTTATGTTCAGAGCAGACCAAACTAGCTGCCAGCATATAGTATCCACACTGCTCTCTTTCAGCAGGGAAGCTTGTCCCCAGTCTGTAAATCCAGAGTACAATAAATTGAAACTAATTGGGAGGTTTCAGAGATTACAGTCAGCTGGGCCCACCCGGTTAGTGCCAAAAATCCATCACTTCCCTAACTGAGTTTCAGCATATAGCTCTGAACACAATTTCGCAGACGTTCCCACATGCTATAATTTTGTCCCAGCCAGCCTCTCAAACCATTATGGAATAAAGCTTCCCTGCTGAGCACCCTGTAGCATCTGCAAACACATTCCTCAGACCTCCACTTACCCCTGGCTAGTCGGGCAATAAAATATAGCCAATTAGGCTTTACTCCTTGCTGTGTGAAGCCCTTCTCCTGCTGCTGAGTGTGATTTGAGTCTGAATTACTTCCTCCCTGACTCCCCCTCCTGAGAAGAGGTGTGCAGAGAAGAACTTCTCTACCTTACCTGCCAAAAAGTGTGAAACTTCTCCGGTTCTCGCGCCACCACCTCTGTTCATTAGTGCTGTATCCAGTATTATCCTTTATTGTAATGTCACCATCCTCCATTTTTCATTTCCGGACAGTTCAAGAGACTGTAGAAGTCTGTCGTACAACTATTTGAATACTTAGTAGCATCCTCTAGATCATGTGTGCATTTCCAAACATTCTTAAGATTTTAATCATTATTACGCAAGAGAAATTAGAACATGTTTGAAAATATGAGGCACTGACATGGTGCTGCATTTAATTTAGTCAGCTGTCGATACATCACCATACATGTATTGTGTTTTTTAACTGTTTTTATAGTTCTTATGTAATGATTTGATTCCAACAAAGTTTGTATGGTTAACAAAGTTCACTATATTTCAGCTCTAATATTTCAGGAAAGTTGGATTAATATTGATTAATATGGCAGAACTCCAGACCCCCTCCTCATACTCCTCCAGCAGGCATATCAGTGTGTGTGTGTGTGTGTGTGTGTGTGTGTGTGTGTGTGTGTGTGTGTGTGTGTGTATAAAGTATGTGTGTACTCCTGGATACACACACATAATCTTTATATGCGTATACACACTTAAACATGCAAACTGTTACATGAGATTCGTTTACATTTGACATTTAGGTGCATGTGATGAAAACACACACACACACACACACACACACACACACACACATACACACACAGTCAAAATGCTCTGATTGGAGAATGATGTTGCCATGGATCCCAGATGGGCGTGGCTACATTGTCGGTGACTGACTAGCAGGAGTTAATAAATCATGTAGTTTGGGTGTGTGTTTGTGTGGAAGTGATAGACTTTGGCGCGTGTGCTTGATTGTAGTGTTTGTGTGTGTGTGTGTATGTCTGACGGCTATGTGTGCTGCACATCAGGGAGGGTTTCACAAATCATAGCATGAAAACTTGATAGTTCACGTCCCTCACTGATTAGACCTTTTGGTTACACCTACTAATGCAGCATGAGGTCACAGAGCAGGCAAGCACCACCTCATAATTCATCAATCCAAACTGACTAGTCAGTGTACAGTATCTTAATGGTATAATAATATCTAATAACAGCAAATGTACATTCTACTGCAACTAAGTCAGCTAACGTTAGCAGCGACCCAGGTTTGACTCCGGCCTGTGGTCCAACTGTCCTCTCAAATAAAGGCAAAAAACACCTCAAAAAATAAGTTTAAAAAAAAGAGGAAGAAGAAACGATAGAAGTGTCACTTTTTCATCTATATATAATGTTTCTGAGAGTAAAATCAGTAATTTCCTTATTCAGATTTTGTGGTGCTGTATCTGAAGCATAAAACTATTTCCTATCTTGCACCATAATGCAGTTAAGTAGATGTCTGGCCAAATCTGACCTGGTAATACACAAATAAACACATAGCAGTAATGAGCAAAGAGCTGCTGCCCACCAGTAGAAGACTATATTTGTGTTTTGCAGTACTAGGAATTCCTTAAGGAACTGTGACAAGGAGAGCTGCAAATTTCCAAAAGCCCAGATCAGTCTCTTCTTTAATCCTGTCAGGGCTTATGCATGCTGCATGCAAGACAGGCGATCCATGCTGTCTGCATACATTGTCAAGTGAGATTTTGGAGACAATTTAATCCCTCCCCAAATCCTGTTTTGTTTGCTGACATGAAACAGTTTGTCCAATAAAACCTCAATCCAATGGAGACGAGGGCTTTGGAGTAATAAGGTTTTCATAACCGGGATTTGATCTTTACATATTTGCTATTAGACATAGTGTGTACTCGCTTTCCTCTCATTTTAATTAAACTGTGTGTGTGTGTGTGTGTGTGTGTGTGTGTGTGTTGTTTGCCTGTTTGTTGCTCTCTCTCTCTATTTTCCTCCCGCCGTTTCTCTCATTTCCCCTTCATCTCTACATGAACTGTGCACGAAGAACCTGGAGAAAGGGAGGAGTGAGGGAGATAAAAAAACAGGAGAAAAGTAGAGGAGCTGTTGGAGGGGGCTGAAAAAAAGAAGAAAAAGACAGGATGGAACAGGGGGTAGGCAGCTGGATGAAAGAGTGCAAGCAAGGAGGGAGGAGGGAGAGCAGTGCACATGAGTAGTGCCCATGGAAAAAGAGGAGTATGTGATTTCAGAGGAATGAAAGGAGAAAGAGGAGCAGAGTGTTGGTGTCACACGGTTTATTTAGAGTTTATTGCTTTGGCAGAACTCCAGACCCCCTCCTCATACTCCTCCAGCAGGCATATCAGTGTGTGTGTGTGTGTATACAGTATGTGTGTACTCCTGGATACACACACATAATCTTTATATGCGTATACACACTTAAACATGCAAACTGTTACATGAGATTCGTTTACATTTGACATTAAGGTGCATGTGATGAAAACACACACACACACACACACACACACACACACACACACACACATACACACACAGTCAAAATGCTCTGATTGGAGAATGATGTTGCCATGGATCCCAGATGGGCGTGGCTACATTGTCAGTGACTGACTAGCAGGAGTTAATAAATCATGTAGTTTGGGTGTGTGTTTGTGTGGAAGTGATAGACTTTGGCGCGTGTGCTTGATTGTAGTGTTTGTGTGTGTGTGTGTATGTCTGACGGCTATGTGTGCTGCACATCAGGGAGGGTTTCACAAATCTTCAGTCTGCCGTATCCAGCTGCAGCAGCCTCCACTGTCTGTCTGCATGTCTGACCCACTTTCTCCCTGTTCCTTCTTTCCCTCCTTCCTTTGTCAGCTCCTTCGTTTCTTCTTGTCTTGTAGTCCTTCCATCTTTCTGTCCTTTCTTCCTCTATCTCTTTCATGTGCCTTTAATCTCTTTCTTCCCTCACTTCTATGTGTCTTGTAATTTTGACACGCTGAAGATCTCAATGAACAAGCCACAGCATATTATTCCTTTTTTTCTCCTTGTGTTTATTTATTTTCTCTACTATCTTTTATCTCTCCTCTTAAGCTTGGATTATAGTTGTACAGCACCGCAAATCTACACTATAGGCTGTGCATAGCTAACATGTGCTAAAGCTGTGGGAATTTCTTCTATGATGCATTGCGATGTGGATGTGAAAAATCTATACAGTGACAGCACATAATTGGGAGTTTGCAACCTATCCAAAATTAGAGCTGACTTGTTGATTTTCTGGCCTTAGCTTGACAATAAAGTTATGGAGTTACATCTTTATGCTGCAGCAAGTGATATAAAATGCACCCAACATTTTGAAAGCGAGCATACATCAGGGCACAACTTACTGGAAAGCAGGAACTGGAGAAGATGCATGCTGTGTGTAAAATCTACCTCACAAAAATCAAAAACTTTAGTAATACAGTGAATATGTATGTTATATTTAGCCTTTAACAACATCTGTAAACATCGCCTCATCGCCTAAGAATTGAGGAGGCGCTGTCAGCTTTGCCATCCAACTCTGAAAGAAGGAAGAGAATCACATAATCCATGACGGTCAAAGTCTCTTTACAGAAACGCCAATACCTGCGCTCTACAGCACAGCCAGAGCCCAGGTAATAGAGTCAATGAGTAAAGCTAGTCCAGTAGCCATTACATGAGAATCCTAGGCAGAAACTTTACAGAAACCATTATTCATTCATACACATTCTCACCAGTGGTGGTAAACTACATTTTGTAGCCACAGCTGCCCTGGGGCAGACTGACTGAAGCGTGGCTGCCAATGTGCACCAAATGGCCCCTCCAACCACCACCAAACATTCATACACATTCATAAGGTAAGGTGGGTAGGTGTCTTGCCCAAGGACACTACGACAGCGACCGGGACAGAGCGGGATTCAAACCGCCAACCCTCTGATCATTGGACGACCCGCTCTACCACCTGAGCCACTGTCGCCCCAAGATGGATCCAGAACTGTTGTGCATCTCACTCGTTGGCAGGTGAATCATAATCAAACCTTGAGTCCAGGGAAGATTCTACCTCTAATGTGTACCTACTCAAAAATTGCATTGAATTACAGGGAATAGTTTATTATTAAGAAGAGTTCATTGGATCTAATTCCAGTCATATATATATATGAGTATGTGCACCATCACTCTATATCACAATGTAAAACGGTTACTGTGGGGAATATGATAAGAACCGCAATATGGCCTCATCACATTCATCGATCTCGTGGTGAAATCTGATGCTGAACTGTAAATCAAATCTCATGCCATCTATTGTGGGACTCCTATTAACCCTTTGCATCAAGCCTAAGTCCAGCTTTGCGCATCCTCACCCCTCTTTCTCTGTTCTTAGTTTATTATTGTTTCGCTGCCCATCTGTCTTTCTTTCTCATATGCTATTCATGAGTTATCCATCTTCTGTTTTTAAACTTTTATTACATTCATTCTCACCTTGTGGCTGCAAGTCCAATAAAAAGTAGTCCTGCTGGGGAAACATCATAAGTAACAGACCCACAACCTATTTTAAGTCTCTCTACTGTGAGTAGACTTTGACTGAAGTCAAAGCATGGCTATGAAGGTACCCTGACAGTAAATGAAGTGAACAGTTCAGGCTTCAAGCTTTTGCTTTTTAGTGACATTCTGCATATATCCAATGCCTATAAGTGCAGTTATTCAAAATTGCATTTGAACTTGCATATTTTTGTTTATGTTGGGTTTAGGTGTCAAAATCCTGTTCAGATGTTGACATGTGCAGATACAGACTTTATGCAAAGCACTATAATAAACACTCATTTTCTTTAAATCTCGAAGATGCAGATGTACTGTGGAAAAGTCTCCCCTCAGAAACTGAGAAGCTGCAGATATTATAGAAAACCACGGCACAGAAAATACTTGCACTTATCAGTTGAATATAAATGTAGAATTTAACTCACCTGAAAAGTTTTGGAGGTAAAAAAATGTGCTGAAGACACTCCTGACTGTCACCAATCAACTTGTGTTTGTCAGGATTTTATTGTGAGTTCTAAAGGTGCTATGGTAAAGCACATTTTAAAATAAATACAATTTCTCTCCTGTGCTAGTTCAGCTCTTCAGGTAGATAAGAAGTGATGTGTTTTATATTTCCAGAGCAGAGTTAGGATTGAAATAAACACAAGAATAACTCGGTAATAACTGCATTTCTTTGTAGACAATGTAGAGTAAAAAACACAAAGGCCGAAAAAAAGGAAGTCCATCTATGCACAGGACTCAAGATAGAAATGTAATATCACTCTTACATTCACGCTTATTGAATCCAGATATTGTTGCTCTTATCTTGTGCGTGCCCACTCACTCGCCTTACATGATCTATTTGGGTCGTGACCAGTAGTTAAAGAACCAAGATAATGCACACTGGCCAACGTTCCCCACTGCGAGCAGTGTTATTGATCTGCGCTCTGACAGCTTCAGTGGGTTAAATCGAGTCACCAACTGTTTTAGGGTCCTCTGAAGGGCACTACAGAGGGATGGTAACAAATTCACACCAAGCTACTTTATCCTTTAGGTAGCTGATATTATCTGAAGGTCTTTACAATCCACAACACGGATATTTGTGTTCCTGCTGCCAAGATCTGCTTTTATGGCAACTATTAGTTCAGCCCACAGTATTTTATACAATCTGTTTATGTTGCAGGGACTTGTACGGAATTTGGCAAAGCAAAGCAAGTCAAGGCAAGTTTATTTGCATAGCACCTTTTAAACACAAAGACGTTTCAGAGAGCTTTACATATGGCATGAGATGACACTGAAAAGAGTATGAGCGGGAAAAATTAATAAAAACGCAAAGAGTTGATAACACATTACAGTGACCAAGTGCCTCAACTTTGATGGGAAAAAAAAAAAAGCTGCAGCCGACAGAAAGGTCTTTAGCCTTGATTTAAAAGAGTAATGCGTTCTGTTCCTGTGCTGTATCGTGAACGGGCTCACCCACTTAATCCAGTCTACCTAAATAACAGCACTTCCATTAGAAATATTGTAATGCTAGTGCTCAATATTGTAAAAGAATATTTGGGGAAAAGGCTTATACAGACGACTGATGGAGACTGCTCTCAACCAAGTAATAGTCCAGCACTTAACCCCACATAAATCCTGAAATGTTTTTAACAAACAAATAATAATCAGTGAGCTTGGTAGGTTGATTTTTAGCAATAGTAGGTACCATTATTGTTTTCTTTCGCTCTTTTTTGAGTAACCAAACAGAGATTTGAACTTGAAAATATTCACATATATTTTAATAATCAACAGCATAGGTTTACTTGAATCTAGCCAAAGACATATGGATCAGTCAGCTCTCTGTTGGTGTGTTTTCTAACTAATTGGCTCTCATTTTGTATAAGGTTATCAACATTAAAGTGCTGAAGCAGATAAATACTCCTGATTAGTTGCTTCTTCACCACAGGTCTGTCTCATAGGGCACCAGTATTGGATCAGTAGCTTGACATGTCTGTGGTGTTTGTTGGTCCACCAACAGTGATTAAAACACCATTTGTTTAGTCTGTTTCTAAACATGTTTCATGGTCAAGATTTTTGACAACCATAAACTAAACTTTCTTTTCTGGCTCTGTGGCAGCAGCACTAGATTCACCAAATTTACGTCTCTGAGACAGGTTTTTATTTTCCCTCATAAATTTGTAATGTTGTGACAGATGAGGATGCTAGGTGTGGGAGTTATCTTACTGTCCCTGTAGGATCATGAAAAGGATTTATGATGTGTTGCACAGGCCTATTGCTTTGACGGTGTTGGTCACTGGGGTGTATTTTTGAGTGTTTGACTGTGAAGGAAAACCTTTAAAGGCACCTTTTAGAAGATGTAGTCTCCAGCTAATTGCCAATATCAGGCAAAGTATTACCAATAAAAATTAAATATAATTCTGAATGTCTCAGAATCTTATAGGTACGACTCGTTTTATTTGATGATTTGAAGCTACGTGTTGACATCTGGTAATTTCAACCTTAAAACTGTGTTAGGGCAAAAAATATATATATATCATAGAATTTCCCATTAAATCCTATTAATTGGGATAATTTGAATCATCCGATATTGATTCCTAAAATCCTGACAATCTGCTCCGAAATGTGTAGGCAGTGGTTACCTATTATAAATAAATCCCCAATCCTAATCCTCCTCTCTCCAATGTGGTAGTGCACATACTATCAGAAACTATAAGAAACATGTGTACTCATTGGACAGCACAGAGAGAGTCTTTGCAATAGTTTCCTATCCCTACTTCTTCGTCTTTGTGGGGTCAAGCCATTACAATGGACACCATGAGAAAATGTAGAAGTGAAAAGTCATATAGAGTGTGACTTTAGTCAGATCAGACACGGAAACTGTAGCGTCAACACTCTCAGCCTTCATGGACCTGCCAGTGGTTTACGGGTACGTGACTCAGGATGGTTAACGGACTCTGGCTATCTTGTACACAATCTAGAGATCGCATCTACGAGACCAATAAGCCAACTAAAAAACGACTATGCACACTGATCTCTCGACTCCTGGTTTGTGTTTATTGAGGAGATATTATCACTGGGTATGATATGTGATACAAAGGTAGTCGACTAGCTGTCTGTGGGCTAGCTAGTGTGTTGATTGGGCTGGTGTCTACAGATAGTGCAGATGAATTAGTAAGCAGACTTTCACTTTTTACCCTGTCTATGCTCAAACCGATAAATAAAGTGGTGTACTTTTTGCTGTACTTTTTGTTGAAGATTTGGAGCATCAAGTATGACAGTCCATAAGTAGCTGCATGGGATAGCAATTATTATCTAAAATATGCAGAATTCATAATTTTTCATTGTGGTATGAAGAAGCGACAAACTCCTTAGCAGTGACATGAAGCCAATGCAGAAGTGCCAAAAACTGCAGCTTCTCAAACGTCCACTTGAGGCTGGCTACAGAACAAGTCAATCTCTATAAGCTCCCATATTAAAATGTCCAACTACACAGCAGAAATAAACATGTTTACAGCCTGGTACAAAAAACAGTTTTGGTCCCTATAGCTCCCTGCTCATGACAGTTGGACTGAGGCTGAATTTCTATATAACTCACCCACTCATATTATATTAAGGCCCAAAGTTAGGCACAATTAAAAGCGTGGACACTTTAATTGACAGGTGGGTGCCATCACAGGTGGCTTTTTTGAGCGCACAGGCATCATTCAGCCCACCTCAGGTCCACCGGCACTCCACATCTTTGCCCATTTTTAAATTAGCCGGAAGGTGGCAGAGGTAGGACTGTGAAGATGGCAGCTCTTCAGAAACCTATGGGTGACATCACGGATACGCTGTCCGCATTCATACTGTCTATGGGTATGAAAAACAACAGCATACTTTGATTGAATCATTTAAACCTTTTTATGGCTGTCCTTATGATTATTGATGTAGATGTAAATAGCAGCACACTCGTGTAAATGAGCCCAATAATCCCAGCAGTGTAACTAATAGATGAAACATACTTGTGACCAATTGATTAACTGTTTACACTTGTAATCACAACAGAGCTCCTTCTTTAACAAGCTGTCCGCATTTAAGAGCACAGTCCCGTTTAATTATTCCAGTTAGGATTGTCTTGTTAGTAATTAACCCGGGCTCTCCATATTAGGTTTGAGGTGATATTGGGCCAATTAAAGATCAATAATCCTGATCTTTAGCCGGCCGCTTCTTCACAGTGGTGTCTATGTATTTCAGGGCCAACAAACAGTCGATGGTGCTCATTAGTAAGCAGCACAGGTTTGTAGTCAATATGCTCGGAGCTGAGAGTGTCAGGTCAATATAGATCTGAGCTGAAAGTTAGTTGGAGAAGTAAAGGAAAAAGATATTGTTATCTCCTTTGTTTCTTAGCTTATTTCTACTCTTTTCTTCTCTGACTGAGTGATATAACTGATTGGTAAAATGAAAAATATAAAAAACTAGCTGTATTGTATCGGGGGTTTTTTGTCTCATTTTTCTTGTATTTCTTCCTCGCTCTCCCCCTCTGATAGTATGTCTTCACAGTAATTCACCACATGTGCGTCACATATCACTTAAGTCAATACCATGAAATCCATTTTTAGTCACAGACACTTAGACACGCACACACACACACACATGCATTCCCTGTCTGGTCCCACTGGGTTTATCTCTATCTCAGAGATCAGTTTGGGAATTAGTTCTGACGCAGCTCCTTCTTTTCTGCCCGGGGCAGCACACACTTGGACACACACTGTCTTTCTCAGACACACACACACAATGCTACACATACACAAACTCACCTACACACTGCCTCTGAATGGAAAGAGACGCTCATTAAAATCTGTATGTTTCCACGCACCTGTTGTTATGTAGGAGTGTGTGTTAAATAACCTGAGTGGAAATGTCAATAATAGATAGATAGATAAATTAATAATAATAAGTTTGAATAGTGATGTGGGAAGAGTGGAAGAGAGTGCATATTAAAAAGAGAACATTTTTCTTCTTTGTTTTTTGTTGTAAACAACATTGACATATTGTCACCATGTGGTAAACAAAAAAACACCATATGGTAAACTGAAAATAAATTTATCAAACCCAACATCATGTTTAGTGAAGAGCAGCAAAAAAAAGCTTTTACATATCAGGTTTATATATTGGCAGGATCAATATTATCAACCAATATTGGCCCCCTTACAGGGATTACAGTTTAAAATTAGCTTGTAGTTATATCTGGTGCATATGTTGTGCATCGTCCCTGCTAAATAAACAATAAATAAATACATAAAATTGCTTTTTACATTTTTATAGGCTGTTGTTAATGACCTTTATTATTCTTAATACAAGTATAAGTTTCTCTGCCATGTGTTTTATATTTAGCGTTTATTTTTTACTGAAGACATTTTGACATGTAGGAAAAGCTCAAGTGTAAATAATAGAATAATGATGGCTGAATTCCATGTAGCTGCTTCGGTTTCAGGCTCCTGATATTGTGCATGCTGTCACACTGTCATAGTTTACTGGGACACTTGAATCCAACAGAGACATCGTTAATGTTATTACTAACACCTGTGCTTTTCCTGCTATGACAAGTCAAAATGTGTTGCTGAGAAAAAGGCCTATTATAATTTCCAGATACATTTATTGGTTATAATTAACGAGGAATTAACTTTCAGCAATGAATTTTATTGTTCAATTGAAAGATGTTTTAGCCTCAGTAAAAAGCATAATCACAGTGCGTAAATGCAGTTCACAAATTTCTGTCAAAATTTTTCGTCAAATTTGTGTTCATGTGAAAACCCAAATTATTTCTGGTTGTATTGGTTCAAAAATCAATTGGACTTCAATAGATAATGTTGCTGATCTCCTGAAAATGTGCTGCAAATGTGTTCAGTATTTGGATGGAAAACAAACACACATACATACACACACACACACACACACAAAGGGCATGGTGCCCTCCTGCCAGACACCTGTTGATGTAATTAGTGGTTGATGACAGCCAGTGCTCTGTTGACCGCTCTGTGTGCAGGCTTGCATTTGTGTGTGTGTGTGTCTGTGTGTGTGTGTGTGTGTGTGTGAGACAGATGAGGAGAGAGAGAGAGAGAGAGAGAGAGAGAGAGAGCCAGCGAACACTAAAAAATTAACAAAACCAAATTACTATAATGCTTATTCTGTATTTTACCTGCTTTATTAAATTACATACAAATTTAAAAAATGACAACATTGATCTGTAATTAATGTTATATTAATGTTTATGTCTACACTAGCAATTTAACATTTTTCTTAAAAATGTTAAGACAAATATAATTAGGTAACATCGTGAATGTGCAACGTTACATTCAAACTCTGTAACCTAATTACGGAAAATAACATTAATTATTACAGTCGTTTTCTGTTTTTTAAAATCTGTAATTTTAAAATACAAACATTATCATTATCTGTAAATTTACAACCAAACTGTTGTTTTAAGTATTTAAGTAATGAAATATATGAACATAAAAATATATGAAATATAGCTTTTTGTAATGTTATCAATGAAAATGTACACATTTATCTTTGAATTATGATATTTTTATATAATTCTATGGCTTTTGTTTGGCAGCTGCTCCTGCCAGTCATTTAGTAACAGTGCCAGAGAGACATGATGAGTGCAGAGAGGATGAGAGAGCCTTATTGTGTGAAGGTTAGAAAGAGATAGAGAGATGGACACTGTGGTATGACAGGCATTGGCCTTGCTCAGCACAGTTAATACACTTATAATGCCGATTATCTCAAGCCTGTCGTGTCATGGATGGATGAGATAGAAAGAAAGTGGGCTCTGTCGTCAAGGGATTAAGGGAGAAGGAAGGATGGATGAACCAGTAAGAGGAGTAGTAGATGGATGGTTAGAGGACGAAAAAGAGGAATGCATCTTCACTCTATTTCCTGGTTTCAAGCATTCATTTTATTTGTTAGTTACTGTTCTGTTTTAAATGCACATTACATTGATGGATTCATGTTTTATTTCACTTGTTACTTCTGTCTCAACAAGTGTTTTAAATCACCTCTTTAGCTTGCCTGCCACACAGCAAATTACCTGTCAAGTCTGATTTACACTGGCCAAATGAATGAATGTCCATTGACCACAAATATATCATATTGACTTTGTCATAACCAGATGGTACAACAAAAGTCCATGAACAAGCAAACATCTCACCCGACTGGTCAAGTAGAAGGACATTTCAAATGGATAAAAGGTGACACATTTGAAATTTAAACAGTTTCTCGTGAGCATGTGAACGCTCGTCACTGACACCAACATGGCTGATTTCATCAGGGAAATTGTCTACACGGTCATTTCCTGACATGTCCGGTGCACAAACATTATATTCACAACCCATCTCCGCTTTCAGATGAAATCCTCTCAGCATAAAAAAGGCCATGTTGTCATTGCACTTCAGGCCGGTGAAGATATCCAGAGGCAAATAAGCTGCTCCTGATTAGACTTGTAAAAATATTGATGCTTCAGCCACAATAACATCTCTCTTTATCAGAAGGAAAACAATGAAATGTCATCCACTCCCATATCGTGACGTAAAAGTGCTGTTTCAGTTTGGTTTTGTTGGCTCGGTCACAGAGGTGTGTGTGACTTGAGGTTTCCACTTGTTTAGTGCTCTTTGCAGACTTATTCACCAGAAGTTTACCACCTTTGCTCTGAGTAATGTCAAACTCTACTCTCACTTGTGTCTCCCCAGTGAAGACAGCTATCGACCCCCAGCACATGTTCTCAGATTTGTGTCTGTGGGTTAATATATGTAAGTGGGGCAGAGAAAATGGAGAAGTGCTGTGTTTGCTGATTCAGAGATGGATAGCTGCTCAGGATGAATGGACTCAGACAGAGACGGGACAAAGACAGATGGAGCGAAAGAGGAATAAAAAGCCTGGTAGAAGTGCAGATAAATTGTTGGGAAGATACGTTTCAGTACAGATCGGAGGATGGGAGATTAAAATGTGGAGAATAATGACAAAGGAGAGAGTTGGTGATGGGCGTAGGAGATGGAGTGGGAAAACGTCCGAGGCTGTTTGTGTCAAAGAAGCAAGAAATTCAAATCTGGTCACTTCATCTTAAAACTGCCTTGTAACAAGGATTTGGTTTGAAGACGATGTTAATGTTTAAGTATTAGTTAAAGGGTCAGTGTGTAAGATTTAGGAGTATTCATTGGCAGGAATGTAATACAGTATTTATTAGTATGTTTCCATTGGTGTTTAATCACCTGAAAATAAGAATCGTTGTGTTTTCTTTGTCTCAAAATGAGCCGTTTATATCGACAGTGAGAGCGGGTCCTTTTCAATGGAGTCCACCATGTTGACCCACCATTTTTGTACAGTAGCCCAGAACAGACAAAGCAAACACTGATCTAGATATGACCTGCTTTCAATGTGGATTTGGCAGCCAGAGTTTTTCTTACATGCTTGGAAGGAGAGGCTGAGGCGTGGCAGAGTATTCATGTGTTTGCAATATCCAACTTCACTGCTAGGTGCCCCTAAATCCTACACACTGGACCTTTAAATACTTTGGAAATTAGCACAACACACAAATGAATCACCACAGTACCTTTTTGCAGAATTTCCTGTCTCACAATCTGCAATTAGTTCAATTATAGATTTGAATGTTGAAAATTCTTCTAAATTTTTCTAGAGCTGTGCATGTTGAATCACATTTGTTGTAAAATGGTCTTTGACATGTCTTTCCTCTCGAGACTGCAAAGCAAGAATATTTAATTTGATGTGAGGCTTGTGTCTTAAAATTTGAGCTTACCATTTGACATGCAGTATTTGTAGGCTTTGTAAATGGCACAGCTTCGAAACTGGTGAAATCTTTTGGGATTTTTTTTTAACATGCCAAACCCCAGAAAACTGTAGTTTGATGTAGTCAAGAAAAGGTCAAGTGAACAAGTGTGTAGTTTATTTATTCATTTGCTCATACATTTGGTGAAATATATGTAGCAGGGTCATGGCTTAAAAGGTTTTAAAATGATTCTAATTTAAATAGCTGCAATGTGAAATGTGGGAGTGATGGGTGAGAGATTAAAAAAAAGAGAAAGTAAACAATGGCAGAGTGGTTCAGCAGTTTTATTTTACTCCAAACTCCTCTCCTGTTACATCGCTCTTCCTCCCCTTTACCTCCCATCCTGCCCTCCACTCCCCCTGTCATGTGTCCAAGCAGAGGTAGTTGTTTTTGAAAACGGTACGCACACACACATACACACACACACACACACACACACACACACACACACATACAGAGTGTCCTAATCAAAGCCAGGCTCTGCACATTGTGTCCCAGTTGAGCAGCTATTTTTATCTGCAGCGCTCTAACAGGGATGGAATGGGTCAGATAGGCCAGGCTGACGAATCCATCAAGACCAACAGATAAAGAGTCAGCCTGCTGGACCGCCAGTACACACACACACACACACACACATTTGTTAAGTAAACAAATAAATCAATTGTGTTTCTTTATCAGCCATAAAGTGGTCAACACTCATGCAAACTCATACAACCCTTGCTCTCTTTCTTGTCTCGCACACACACTCACACACATGCACACTTCCAGTTTAATATCTTTCTGATATATGTTTATATTTGTATTCCCTTGTATGTTTTGCCTCTTAAATACCTGAATCTGTGCCCTCCTACACTCTACACACACACACACACAGTCTGCACGCTGTCCCATTAGCACCATGGCAGATCTGCAGCCTCACAGATGCGTGATACTGCCACACGCACATGCACGCACGCACACACACACACACACACACACACACAGATGTGGTTTGAGACACATGATTACTGATTTACCATTGTAAAAGAAATCCAGTTGGCAGAGATCCAGAGATTTCTGGCTTGTTAGTTTGGGATTCAAGTGCTCTGGCTTGGACCCAATTAGTTTCTCTTCCTACCTCTCTCTCTCTCTCTCTCTCTCTCTCTCTCTCTCTCTCTCTCTCTGTCTCTCTCTGTCTCTCTCTGTCTCTGTCTCTCTCTGTCTCTCTCTCGTCACTTTGTTGTCATTTGGGATATTATGTGCAGTATATTCACAGCTGTACACAAACTGGAAATTTTCACAACCTGAAAAACAACAGAATTGATTTACGGTTTTTGTAACTTTCCAAAACTGAGAATCTGGCAGTTACACCCACTTAATGCCGTGATTTGTGGAAGTTGGAAAAGTATGCAGGGTTTGAACCTTTCTCTCAAACCTTTTCTTCATTCTTTACACAACTATTTCTAGCACTTTTCATGTATACAACAGACTGCATTGTTATGAATGCCTTCCAAGAAAGATTGCCCGAAAGTGTGTGCTGGTTTCTCTGTATTTAAACAATTACTGTATCTTGCCTCTCTAGGAGAGTTGGCTTTGAGTGTAGCCATTCGGAATAGTTACCGTATAAACACATAATTCTTCCAATGTGGCTGTATTGGCTGTAGAATTTAGTGGCATAGAGCGAACCCTTTCCCAATCCTCTCTTGGAGAAACTACGGTGGCCATGAAACTAAAAAAAAAAAAAAAAAACAAACACAAAAGATCCTATCTAGAGCCAGTGTTTAGTGTGTCCATTCTGGGCTACTGTAGAAACATGGCAGTTCATCACCTGTGGACTCCATGGAAGAGGGCCCACAGCGTCTGTAGATATAAAAGGCAGTTACTAAGGTAACAAACATAATGATTTTCATTTTCAGGTGATTATACCCTAATGAAAACATTGTTATGCAAATTATACTGGGCACAATCAACATTTCCCGATTGACAGGTCAATCCTACCTTCTTCACCCAAACTATCTTGAAAATGGGTGAACTGATAACAACAGCAGAAACCTGGAGTTTTCTGTCCATATTCTAAGACATGGGCATCTACTCTCTCTAATTGCCGTCTTATCTGTAGATAAAATTATTCTGTTAGCGTTGAACCACTACAGCTGCCAGGGGACCGCGCTTCAGCTCTCTGTTTCTACTGTATATCTTTGAATCTTGTTTACTCAGCCTTTTGCACTCGTCTCTCTCTCCCTACCTGTCTCTCTCTGTTTATCTATTTCTGTCTTCCTATTAGTCACATTCTCGGTCTCTTTACCTGCTTTCTTGTATGTGTCTCCTTCTTGCCTTTTCTTCTCTGCCCAATTTAAAATGGCAACACACACATTTACAAACACAGCTTTTCTTTTGAGCATCTGTATGCGCTTAACATAAACAGGTGTTGTACACTCACACATTTATCTCCCAGCTCTTCTTCCACTCACATACACACACTCATATACTACTTATAGAGCCATATGATAGTAATTTGGCATTATGGAGGAGCAGGAGGGCTCAGCTGGAGTTTTGGTCTGAGTGGAAGAAGAGTCTGGGATCCAGTTTACTGGCAGGAAACAGGAAGCCGCCTCATGATTCTTGCCTCTTATTGTCTCATTATGGGATGCACATAAACCTCTGTGTAAGATTTTGTTTGAAAAACACAATTTGTCAACTAAACATTCAATTTTTTTTTAGGTTACGTTAGATAGGTTTTGAGATTAGTATGTTTATGTCAAATCCCCACTCTACTTATCTTATGCAACTTAAAAATAGTATCATCAGACATGTTTTTGCCTTTTAAGGTGGTAGGAGTAAAAATCATACATTTGTTGTGTTACGGTTTCATGATGATGAAGACAGTTAGATACAAAATAGGACGTAGGCTCTGATTTTTCTCCTGGGCAACTAGAATGTTTTTCCCAAATGATGTACACATTTTTAGGTATTCTGTTACCTCCAGTGGCTTGTAAAAGTGCGTAATGCTGCTGTAAATGGGACAAAATCTCAGGGGAGGAACATGCCCCCAGGTGCCCCTATGTTTGAACCCCAAAGATCAACATCTCGTGGAGGTTGTTAAGCCTTAATATTTTCCAAAACTCTCATCTTGTTTTGGCCACTTGTACATCTAATATATTTTTACATTATAATGTTGCTGTATTAGTAGATAATATTGTATTTATACATCCAGCAGACACAGAGCAACATTATCATTCATCGCACCTGATGAACCTACATCCAATATGTTATCTCTTTTTCCCTTCAGCTTTGGTTTGGTCATCAACTCCTGAAATATCTTGCTCTTTAGCTTTAACCACCAGCTTGTTGTTAACTTTGCATATCTGTTGTTTGGTTGTGGGTAGGTAGCGTACAGTGGATTTATCACAACTTTTTTTTTTTTCTTTTTTGTTTTTTGTAAAAAACAGCAGCCTGCTGCACTGAAACAGAAAAACACAATAGATATGCTACAAGTTCAAGTTCTATATTTGTCATTTGCACAGCAATCACATTGAAGGAGTTTTTGGCAATGAAATTCTTGTTTTCCTCCCTTCAATAATACCCATACAAGATGTTTGAAAAAGAAAATCACACAGGTAAATAAGAAAAAGAGAATCTAAGACAAATAGTACAGAAGTTAAAATAACAGAAATAAATAGAATATATATAAATTAGAATAAAATAGAATTATTAATGTGGTAGACTGGTGTACAGTAGTGATAAAAAAAAAAGCCAAAATTATGGACTAAGGAAGCTAAAAAGGTAGGTTGAGCTGCACTGAGTTTGGTGATAATTTGCCACTATAAGCAGCTTCTCAAACATCAGATCAATTTTTAATGTAAAAAATGCTGATTATTGATTGTTATGATGTTTGTGACATAGTAACACAGCTGAGCATATCCATATCTGTATCCACATGTCTGCTGGACATAATGTTTATGCATCCGCTATCCTCACTGTTAGGTTTTTGTTCATCCCTGCACTAAATCATGATGAAATAAGACGTGCTACCCATGCTGTGACATCTGTCTTGTTGTTTGTAACACCGATGTCTCGTGTTTCAGGTGCGTAACCTGTGCTACATGGTGACACGAAGGGAGAAAATGAAACACACCCTATGCGACCTCCAGGAGAAAATCTTCCACCTACAGATACAACTACTGGAAGAGGACATTGCTGGAGGTAAGAAAAACACACCGACAGAAAAACCTGTTACCTTTCACCCACTCTCGCACTCTAGCCAAGGCCGCCAACACACACTCTGTCCACCCAAAAAAAACGAGTATAATTTAGAAAGCTCAAGTGCATAACAGTTACATCCAAACCTTTGCTGACTGAGTGTGGTGGGTGGACAGTTTTGGAAATGGCCTGTCATCACTATTGCACAGCAGGCCACACTTGACACTTGCACAGCAAAGAACACTGCAATAACAGTAAGGCCAGATATTGCGATGCACACCATCCACATAAATGGAGCTCGATTTCCTAACCACTCTACAAAGATGACTGACCTTGATGCATTTCATGGAGCTGCTCTGTGATGGAGAACAGGAAGGATGAAGCTGGCAGCTTGAGTTGATGATGCTGTGTTTGCTAGATATCAGCTCAAAAAGAGATGTCTAATCTTTTCTCCACTTGTTATAGTCGACTACATTCGACTGTGGATTGTTTGCATTAGTATTGTTTCAACTGGAAGCATCAATGCTTTTCATAAAGAAGCTAGTTAAACAACAATAATAAGAAGAAGAATTACATATGTAGCATCTTTCTAACTGTATTCTAAGTGTTTTCCAAATAATAGATGTATAGATTCATTGAAATTACAAGCATAGACTAAACAGCAAGACAGTCAATGATAGTTAAAACAAGGAGTTACTGCGTGGATTAATGTCCCTTGGTTGGACTATTCCAGAGCTGGGGACTCTTCACCTTTTGACACCAATCTGGATTTAATTACACCTAGTAAAATTGCATCTAAGCATATGGCACCAGGCTCTGGTAGACATGGGAACATGGGATCAGTGTTTTAGCAATGTAACCAGAGGCCAGACTGCTAAGAGCCTTAAAAGTTAGCAGTAAAATCGTAAAATCAATTCTTAAAACCGACTGGGAGCCAATGTGGAGGCATCAAAAGCTGGTGTGATGTTGTCATATTTCTTTTATTTTTGAACATGTTTTATTAGCCTAGCAGCTGAAATCGATGAAGGGAGCTGTGGCTGAGACAGGAGGACAGGGAATTGTAATAGTCAAGTCTAGAAGAGCAAGAAAACAAAGAATCCATCACTTGTAGTGACTTTGTTCATAATGTTGGAGTCCTTAGACCTTCATCAGGTAAAGCTGATATAGACGAGCAGCGCCATGCAGTGTATATAGACTATTGGATCTCCCAGGATCAGTGGATGTCTGCAGTACTTCCTCATATGCTTTCAAATTAAGCCACTACTTAACATGACAATGCAGATCATTTGCCACCTAAAATTTGTCTCACATGCCCCTTCTTCATGTCACAACAGCCAGGTCAGCGAATGATTTCGTCACTCTGTATTACTGTACATAAATACAGCTATGTAGAAAATACTGGAGGCTAGCTATCTACCAAAGTCTAAGACATCACACATGATTGCCCAGACAGTCATATTACCAGGATGCACTGCAGTTCTAGAGCGTAGAGTTTACATCGACTGGGTTGATATATGCAAAATGTCATGCGTGTTTTTAAAGGGTACTGTGACTGGAAAGAGGTTGAAAAAAAAAGTTTGAGTTATGTTTGAGACAAAATATCAGTGCTATAAAAGCACTGCCTACTGGCCAATCAGTTCTCTTAGGAAAAGACATCATTAAAAGAAGATTCTGTGGATGTTCGAATAATACATCCATGAGAAGATCCCGCAGTCTCTTAAAGCCCTTTAAATGACAGATGTAGATTCTAGTCACAGGGACTGACTCATCGTCTTACAACAGACTAACTAAAGGCATTAAAGCCTTGTACTTGTACATATATATGAAAGTATGTCTACTCACCGCCTTGAATTATGTTTTTATATTTATTTTTTATTTGTTCCCAAGTCCTCTTCACACCGCCTGTTGCAGCCGTTGCAGTTAAATGTGAATTTGTTTATGACTTTGGGTTGAGTGTGTTTCTTATAGCTTATTATAGACACTGGTCATGAACTATTTGGGTGCAGGTATGTGGATGAGTTTCAGCTGATGTTAGGAACTGAACCTTTGGAAGAGGTGCAGTCTTTCAACTACTATTTGATGGGTTTTTAGTTTTATTGCTCTCTGAAGTTAATTCAGAACTACTGTATGTCTGGAACATTTTTGAATAAATCTGAGTTTTAAAGTAACAAGAAGTTCTTGAAAGTAGTAGAAGCTAAAATTGACACACGCTATCAGAATACATCTAGGAAACACATTAATTTAACAGAGTACACTCATTTATTTAGAGTCAGATCTACTCATGCGTTGATGATGGTGCAGTGATATTATAAGTCTATTAATTTTCACATTCACATAGTCAGTGATTGTCTTTGGCTAGCCGTCTTTCCTGCATTTGGCAGCTGCAACTGTGTTGTTTCACGCCTGTATCACTTAACTTCTTCATATTTCTCTAATATTATAGTCTGCTCTGCAGCAACTTGTCCATGATTGCAATTGATCATATGCTGCGAACACCTCATCTTTCATGTGAGCACACTCATAGCTGGACTAGGAAACCCTGGGTTGACTTACTGAGTAAATCACTGCAGTGCAAACGCTTGGCGAGATTGTGGTTGTTAGAATTAGCAAAGCCAGATAACAAAAAGATATCCTTGGTAAGTTGAATTAACTTTATAGCTCAGATCTCTGGACTAAGGGAAATAACTCCCTCTTTGCCATTGGTAGATAGAAAGAATCTTGGAGGAGGTTCAAGTCGAACAACACCACCCAGATTTTCAGTTTCACTTTAGCTGCCAGACTTCCAAGCTGTTGTTGTTATGGTGATGACTATAGTTATAAACTGATAGTGACCTATATTTGTCTCGGATAATGTTAAAAAACCATGTCAGTTTTCGTAGTCATGTCCTGCAGCTGTCATGGCGATGACAGTGAAAGCTTGTTGTCATGGTAATACCAGTGACGTCTTGCTGGCATGGTAATGATGGTGAACTCTTGTCAGCCTGCTCCTGTGGCTGTGTTGTAGAGTCCGTGTGCGTGTGTGTGTGTGTGTGTGTGTGTGTGTGTGTGTGTGTGTGTGGTTGAAGTCCTCAATTTGCAGTGCTCATCATTCCCGAGGAAGGCTGCACACACATCTATGCACTCCACTAAATCTTACAAACACTTTCACTCTCTAACTCTCTCTGTGTCTCTCACTAACACACTCACACTCCCAAAGGCATACACACGCACACACGCAGTGCTGTGCTCCTGACTCAGCAGATTGCTGCCATCAGGTACCGGGAGCTGTGCTGCTGGCACTAAACAGCCATATCTATTCACACTCTAGATTAGAGGGGATAGTTGGTGTATATGTGTGTGTGTGTGTGTGTGTGTGTGTGAGAGAGAGAGAGAGAGAGAGAGAGAGAGAGAACCAGGGAGTGAAGGATGAGGTTGTCGGCTATAATGATTTGTCGTGTCCCTCACCTTGTACCTACCTCTTTTCTCTGCCTCTTTTATCTTTCGGTCTTATTTTCCACTCTCCGTTTCACTTCACCCTCGTCTTTAATCTATTTTCTCCTCCATCTGTTTCTTTCTTTTTCTCTCATTTGCCGTGTCCTCCAAGGGTTATATTTTCCCTGTTTTTCTCTCTCCTCTACCTTATTTTTGTTGTCTCATCCAACACTGAGTTTCAGTCAGTCCATCACTTGTCTCAGTTTGTTCTCCTTTTATCCTTCTGGCCACACAAACTGATTTTTTGACTGAAGTGATGTTAAAGTGAGTGACAACATTGCTAAAAGTTACTTTTTGCAGACAATACTACAAATAAATTGTGTTTAAATGGTTAGATTGGTCAAGACAGTCACTGGTATGTTGACTTTGATAAAAAAAAAAAAATGCATATTTGGTCTTACATAAATGCAGAACAGGAGTAATACAATAAGCCAAATATGTTGGATATCATGTCTCACTACGCTGAATGTGCTCACACTGCTGATTTAGTGATAGAAAATAAATTCTCATTCTTAAAAAAGGTTGTTTTGGCCAGTGTTTAATTTTTTTGGCTGTTAAAAACAGTCTGACATCCAGTTCTAGGCAACACAGACAGGTTTTACAACTCTAAAATCAGACTTTTAGAAACCTTCAGATACACGGAGCTTACCATGCACCGGCACCGCTATGCTCTCCTCCCCTCATTTCCCTGCGGGCTTGTTTCTATGTGGAAAACACATACATCTCTCCTCTAACCCAGCTGAAACAGAAGCACAAACCTCTGTCCGTCTGTCTGTCTCTCACAGTACTTAATATGTCATGTTCCACGGTCTGTCTGCCAGTCCGCCTGTCTGTCTGTCATGTTTATCTGCCTGTCTGTCATGTTGAGGGCTGCTCTCGTCATGCTTTGTGAATGCTAGCATGTTACAAGGCGGGCGGACGGGCAGGCGGGCAATATCCCTGTAGTCCTGCATGCAGACAGAGAGGCATTATGCTGAAAATAAAAGGAAGATATGATGATAAGGTATCGTTCTGTAGCAAGCAATACATATACGATAACATAAGTAAAAACCTCCGTAAGAGAGAATGTGCAAATAATTTGACATCAAATGGCAATTTCAGAGTGAGAGAGAGTTAACAACAAGTCTTCATACCTTAATGTAACTTATTAACTGTCGGTGCCTTCCAAACTGGCCTGTATGAGTAGTTTGCTGATCTGAAGCTCTATCAGAAGGACAAAGACATACCAGCACCACCTTTATTCAAGTGAAGATGGCTAATTACAAGATCCTGCTGTCCCAAGATTTTCTCTACTGATTTTTGTGAGCTTAACTTGTGTCTTTGTAAGATTAAATAAAAATAATATAATGCAACTTGACCTCTGAGGAGCAATAAGGTTGTTCCTGTAGCCGAAAAAAATACAATATAACAAGGCTGGAGAGTTTACAGGCATGCTAGCGGCTCTTTGAGGCTGGACTTCAGCACAGCGGTGCTAGTCTGCAGATCTTTAGCTGCTATAATGTTTGCCTCTTTACCGTCGTAGTTTATAGTGTTATGCTGTTGTTTGCTAATTAAAACAAAATCCAAACGTACAGCTGAGGCTGGTAGAAATATGTTTAGTTTCAGTTTGAACCTGATGACGGCACTAGATGAAAAGTTGAGGGATCACCGAAGTTATTACAATCCATTCCCACAGTTGTTGAGACATCTGTGCTACAGGGAAAGTCAGGGAAAGTCATTAGGATACATTTTCTGGGAACCATGAATATCTGGATAAAATTTCACGGCAATCCATCAAATTCGTGGAGATACTTCAGCCTGGATAAAAGTGGCGGACAGAACTACATTGCCATCCCTAGAGCCTCAGCTGTCATTAAAAATAGTGTGCATGCATGAGGTCATATTTTCATAACATATTTTGGCTTGACATTAGAGACATCAGACATTAGCTGTCATGCACAAATGTGCTGGTGTCAGTCACATTTTGATGTCAGATAAGACTAAAGTTCTTGGGTAACTTATTTCTTTTTATAGTAAAAAGCTGACTCATTTAAAAGAAGACACTGAGTCATTTCTGTACACAGATAAACCTTCTCTCCGGAACAGATAACAGGATTTTCCCTTTATTGCTATCAGCTGAAACCTGATGGTGAAAGCAGGTTTTGTTGTCAGTTAATTTGGTATGTATCAACTTGTAGCTGTGTTGCAGCACAGTATTCTGCAGGTGATGTTTTCTGGATACATATTGATGCACATAAAAAATACAGGTTCAGTTATATTCTGCACTGTAGTTAGGATTTTTTCTTGAAAGTGCACACACACACACACACACACACACACACACACACACACACACACACACACACACACACACACACACACACACACACAGAGTATTATTGTTATGCAGGAAGTGCACTGCATTTACATTCTGGCTCAAACTGAACTGTGACAAGCTGACAGTGGTTAGTATTGGCCTCTCTGATCTGCTCTCAGCAAGTGTGTGTGTGTGTGTGTGTGTGTGTGTGTGTGTGTGTGTGTGTGTGTGTGTGTGTGAGGAAGACAGAGAAAATAAGGATGGAAGAGGAGGATGGGAAGGGACAAGAAGGTAATAGGATGAAAGAAAGAGTAGAAGAAGAGAGAGAAACAGGAGTAGCGACGATGAGAGAGAAAGAGAGGAGGGGAGTGTGAAAGGACAGAAGAAAGGGTGGAGAGGGGGAGGAAAAGACAGTAAAAAACGTTCTCACATTGCACTAATGAGCTCAGGTAAGAAATGGGACACAGTGGCTACACACACACACACACACATATACACTCACGCTGCAGTTCAGTGCACCTAGAAAGAGGGGAAATTAATCACACACTTCAAAAAGACGAATCCCCTGGTGCTGTTGCACCTTCTAAACAAGAGAAGGAAGGGGCTTCGGAGGGAAGGATAATATTGCAGAAATGGAGAGAAATGCAACAGCAGAATGAAAAGACAAAAGAGGGGGGAAAAGCACAGATCTGACAAAAATAAGTGTTTAAAAAGGTTTCAACTGCTGATAGTTGGATTTGTGCTGAGATTACAAACTGCAGGCGAAAAGCTTCCACACGCTCAAGCACAGCCTGCAGGCGTCCTTGAAAACCCAAAGACTAGTTTTCCGAGCTGTAGAACATATAAAAGAACAAGATCAGATTAGACAAAAAAAATTGAGAAAATGTTGAAAAATGGTCCCTGGGAGATCAGAGGATAAGATGGTCCCTCCTGTCAAAACAAAAAAAAGAGAAAGAAATTACAATTTAAGAGCTGTGTGAGGAAGTGTTCCCTCTGGGAGCTCCCTCAAAGATCCCCTGGCGTTAATGGCCTCCGCAATTTCAGCAACAGCCATAAAATAAATTGGAAAAGGGGGAGAAATGTCAGGTACCTGCACTCTTTTACAAAACCTCCTAATAAAAAAAAAGTTTAATACAGTCATACAGTACTCTTGCCATCTTCACACCAATTGCACGTCAGGGTTTAGTTTAACCATTAGAGTACAGCCTTATTACACTCACATCCATCCACTCACTTCTACTGAAGCTAACACAATGAACTGTGTGAACATGTGATCTCCAGCAGACTCACAGTTCAGAACTGATGCAAGTTCAACTTTGACTGTGCAAATGTAGGCAATCGGCCAATAGAAACATTGATGGACTGTGTTTGTAAATGGAAACCATCGATATTCTAGCGTGCTTTATCTAGGGATGCAGCCATTAACCGATTCCACTAATAACTGCAGTTTAAACCATCACGGTTTTGTAACCGTCAAAGCTCAGCTTCACCGAGTGTTTCTGCCACTTACAATCAACGAAGTAGCAGTGAGTCAAGAGTTGGGTTTTCAACCAACAGCAACAAATGAAATGGAATATGAGCACTGCACAATTTATAAATTTCATCAGAATGGTATGTCTGTGAAGGTTCTCAGTCATCCAGGTCATCTCTCTTCAAAAAAGGTTTAGTCTGGGGGAAACTGGACTTGGTTGTAGATCCGTGAAGATGTTTCATAATATATATCATATATACTCGGATCTCCACAGCAGTCAGTCAAAGGTCAAGAAGCTTCTTCGCCGGATCTACAACCGTCCAGTTACCCCAGACTTAACCTTTTTTGAAAAAATCAGAATAGTATGTCATCCCCTCATCACCTGCATTAGAGATGTTTTCAATTTCCTTCTTTTATTTTACTAAAATGGCAAAAACAAACAGACAAACAAAAAAGCTATACATGATTTTATACATCCGTAGTGTTGGAAGTAAAGTAATTTTCCTCGTACTATCCAAAATAAACCATTGCAGCCCTATTTTCATCACTGTGTACAGTAGTACATCACACCACAAGACTACAAACTGTAGCACTGCTCTAATGCTCGGTATGAAGTTTGAATAATTCTAATTTGAGCGTACCTTTAAACTCTGACAGCCAGAGTTCAATATTGCCCTGATGCAAGACACATTGTCATCGGGTTGTTTCACTAATTTACTGCTACATCACTCTGATGTTTGAATGAATGTTGGAAAGGAAAAAGGTGTAGGCAGAGAAAATGAGATTGAAAACGCCTGAACCACAGCCAAGAAACTAAATTTAGACCCCGTTTCCTCTGGTTGAAATGCAGAGAAAATTCCTGCAGAGAAAGTTCTTAAAAAGGTTTCTGAGTTCCTGGTAACGTCATTCAGGGTTATATGAGCCAGAGTTGAATCTTGTATTTAAATAAAATAAGATTTTTTAGATGCAAGTGCTTGTCAAAACTCATTTCTGTCATGGTCAGGTAAAACCATATCTATATTATTGCTAATATCTCTATTATAGGATTTTGTGTGTATTTCAAAACTTCTTTTCTTTTAACTGTCATTGCGAAAGAGCTATTTTCAGTCTTTAAAATCTCTTGAAGAAATGTGGCTTGAAGTAGTAACAATGCATATGTAATATCAAAGTTGAGCATCCACAGAAATCTGAGTGAAACTAAACATTCATAACTATTAGAAAACCTAGTTCAAAAACAGCTTGTGTTGATGTTCAGACTATTTTTCAAGACTGTTTCGGCTTGGCAGATTCCATTTTAAATGACATCTCCCTCACAAGTACCAACATGGTAATATTTTTATCACTTTACTTTGCCGTCAGACAGCCCTTTCCAATAGGGAACTGAAGGCATTATCTATGCTCTCTTCAAAGTCACCAGACCAGACTCCTTTTAAAAAACAGTCATTTTACCTAGAATATTTTCACATCTAACTTGCTGAATCAGGGATTTATATCAACCAAACCAGAGCTGGTAATGGTTGAAACAGCAGAAAGACTAACCAAGACGTGTTTGGTGAGTTTTGTTCTGTTTCTGTCGCATTTGAATGAGGTTGTTTTACGATGAGTTAACAAGGCAATAAAGACAGTCTTAGTTCGGTAAAAGAGAGAAACTTAGAAAGTGTACGGTTTTTCTCTTTAATAAAGAAAGGGGGTGTAAGAATATTTCCTTTCTTGACAGTTTGAGTTTATTCATGACACAAAATGTAGTGGTTGGTTTTGGCTCCACTGGCAGACAGACTGAGTGAGAGCAAAGAGGTCTTGTTTTGTGGGACAACTGACAGATTTTTTTTTATGATTGGTTCGCAGAATCAAATGCGTAATAAATGTATGAGCATAACCACACCCATTTCAAACCCAGTTCAGGAATGTCTAAATGACAATATTTTGAATCTGGATTAAAACCTATCCCTAAAACTTTTTAAATGCTTACTATTATGTACATAGGAGCTTAAATTACAATGTAGAATGCTGTTGTGAACAGGAAACATAGTTTAGCATTGTTTCTGGTGCAAAGCTCCACCTAAGTAGAGAAGCTGCAAGTGGCAGGTGCTTTAGTGTGCATGGGAAACAGTTTCCTTCCTACTTACTAGTGTGATTGCATACCAGCATACAAAAATCACATACAAATCTAATCTCTATAAAACCTCATGACTAACAAGCTTAACTGACATGAAGGAAAACTGTGCCATGCTTCCATCTAACAAACTTAACTCACTTCAATCTAAATTACATCTCCACCTCCCCATTTTTCCTGCTTTTAGTGTTTGTCACACTCTTTTTAGAAGCTGCAGTTTTCATTCAAATAACTTTTCACAGGAAGACATTATTTCCTGCGTCCTCCTAACCCAGGTGATGATCTGGCATGGACTTAAATAAAACCCCTCCGCACTTTTAATACCTCATTCCACCCCATTACATCTTCCTGATCAACATTCACGCTGTCACTTTCACGTCTCAACATCATTTCTTCTTCCATTTCACCTTATATTTTATCTCTGAAATGAAGGTGCAGCATGAAAATGTTCATATTTCCTCTGAAAACATGAATAACCCTAAACAAAAATGGAAACTTTTCAGGTGTACACAAACATAAAATACACATACATGTTCTTTTCTTTCTTTCTGTCCAAACACACACACACACACACACACACACACACACACACACACACACACATACACAGGGTCGTCTCAGTGTGAAATCTCTCTCTGGTCTCTCTCAGCTCCATTCATGCATGTCCTGCTCCTCCATGCTAAAGCAAGCATGAGGACAGCCTACTGCTGGCTATGACAGGCACACACGCAGCATAGGCATGTATTGTACTGACCAACACACACGCACACACACACACACACACACACACACAATTTAAAAAAGAATTTATACTGGATGCCACAGAAGAGCTGCAATATAATACCAATGTTTTTTTTTTTTTAATTAGAAGATATGATATGTAACTTTCTTTCACAGACTCAGCAGTAATTCATGTTCGGTGCTTAATAGTGATTGTTGCCGTGCTAAAATGAAAAACAAAGGCTTGATCCCATTGGGCACGGCTGCAACGCATTCTGGAGCTGTTCTAGACAATGTTTGTGATCCTACCAGAAGCGCCACGGTGTGCTGTTAGGAAATCAGACACATAGAGAATCTGGTCAATTTTCAAAATAAAACACCTGTGCAGACTTCAGATCATAAAAAAACACCAAAGGGGAAACTACGCAGCCTACTTATTCATGGTAGAAGTACAAAAACTAAGGAAGATCTGAGCAGTTAACAAGGCCTAGCTGGCAAAACACACCACTTCTGAAACGCTCCTGGTGTCATATGAAGCCACAAGGGGAACTAACCAACATAGCATCCCCACCACGACATGACAGAGACGTGCCCGGTGGGATCCAGGGGTTATATGTGTTAGCATTTAGCTCAAATCGCTGCCGCTGTGTCTAAACACAACCTTGCAGGGCCGCTAGCATGGCTATAGTCTTGTATATGGATTTTATCAGAGTTGAAATTTTTACACCTTGTTCCATTTCCTGCTGTAAACGGGGTCGACTGGTGGTGAAGGCAGCTGCTACCAGGAATAGAAAGTAAGGAGAAGAAAAGAGTGACGTGCAAAAGATCTGCGTATTACTCTGCACATCAGGATACCAGTAATTAAAAACAATAAATAGCATATTTGTAATGTACACTTAACATAATTTCTTTATATGAATATACCCTTATTTTTATTTTTTTTATTACAGATGTTTTTTATGAAAAACAAACAGTAAGCCCTATGTGTACTGTGTTTTACTTTTTTTTTTACAGACACTTACTGATATACTTGCTCATGGTGTCAGATCATCCATGTCGACTATTTCACCCTACAGTGACTGCTGAGCAAAACACACACACACATAAACAAATAAATTCAGCTTCTCTAAACCCCAGTATAGCTGTAATGAACCTGCAGCTGCCACCTGCTGTACCAGTACACACACACACACACGCAGACATATACAGTATATAAACACGATACACAGCAGCAGCAGGAGAGTTGGTGAGCCATGCAGTCAGGACTGTGTTTGTGTAAACAGCTGGAGCCTGTAACAACAAGACATCCCAACAATAAGGGCTTCCCATGTCACAGAATGAGAGACGGAGAGAGAGATCATCACTGTGCTGTATATGTGAGAGTCAGTGGAGTGTGACTGCATTGTTTCCTTACATGCTGTGTGTGAGTATGTGTGTGTGTTTCTGTTAAACGCAGAGCTCAACAATAATCAATTCTTCTTCGGTAGAACTGCATCATAAATAAAAGTGTTTTTTATTGTAGAGGCCTGAAACAATTAATCTATTAATTAATATCAAAAATTAATAGGAAGAACATTTATACAGTATGTAGCTATTTTGATAATCGTTTAATAATTAAGGTAATTTTTTTTTCAAGCAAAACCACCAACAATTTTCTAAAAATAATAAAATGTCACATTGTGCTCTGGGAACTTATGACAGGCCTTTTTTAATTTATTGATGTTTTATTGACTAAACTATTAATTGTGAAAGTGATCGACAGATTAATTGATAATGAAAATACTCGATAACTGAAATATTGTTAGTTAGTTATCTGAAAAGTTAAGTTTGACTGTACTGTTTTAATACCAGGGAAATTGATTATTTACTGTTATTTTGCGTGTTGATAGATCGTTAATGTTTAATAAAATCATCTCTAATGCTTACATTAAAATTTTAATTTTAGTGGTCTTAACTTTTTTTAACGTACCTTCCCTCTGGTCATATCCCTAATTCCTATATGATTAATAGTTAATAAAGTAACATCCACCCCATGCGGAAGAAGGGAGAAAATAACCTTCATTTACACACACTGCTAACACCAGATAAATAGAAATATAAAGGAAATAAGCTATTTTTATTATTGTACCTATTTGCAGTGGTGTGTTAACAAGTGAAATTAAATACAAAGAAATACAGAAACTGTATAGCTCATTTTTAAATAACTGCATTGATTATATTATAAAAAAAATATAGGATTTCATTTACATTAAACTACCAACAATGCAGGCGACAGTTTCAGTATATAGTAACATTAAAGCCTGTGTTAAGCTAGTATTTACACTTACTAGACTGTATTGGACTACATTAGACTGTGAGCTGTTGTTCTTATTTGGTCTTTGATCATCATGTGTACATGTCAGTGTTTGGTGTGTTACCTGCCACACACTCAGCTGGAGGGAGAGAGCGACGTCGCCTGGAGTGAGAGGACAGCTCGCAGCAGGGTGGCGCTCTGCAGGGCTCTGGTACATGTCGAACAGTGTGTGTGTCAGCATGCTTACATACCTGAAGACTAACACACAAGTGTTAGTCTGTGTGTACATATATATACATACATATATAAAGTATGTGCCGCATAAACACTGTTATTTTTTTACTTACAGGGATCAAGAACATGCAACACAGTATATCCACACACACAGACAGAGACACACACTTAGACTGTTTGTTTTTTGTTTTACATGGTTCCCATAAGTCCTTGAAATCCTTGAAAGTTTCTCAAAAAAATCAATTACATGAGTCAGACATGAGATATGTAGCTATTTGAACAAAAAGCTTCAGTAAAGCCTGCTGCTTCTCATTATAAAAATGACCAGTGTTGTAACAGTAATTAACCCTGATCTGTGTCTCAAACTGTGCCACGTTGAGTTCTTGAGTTTGAGAGAATTAGGCCTGGAAGGTTCTTGAATTTGATGTTTAAGATGGTGTGAGAACCCTGGTTTTAAGTCTGAGGTTAACTGAGGTATTGGCCACATGGGTCTTAAATCTGACAGCCTTAACCTCAAACTTGAACCAGAATACTAAACGACCTTTAGAAGAAGAATTAACATGCATCCTGGGCATTCAGGTTTTTATCTGAGAAGAGCAGAAGAGTAAATGTGCCGCTGAAGATGAACTACGGCTGTATCGCATTCAGCCAGTGACACCTACCCTTTAATGCAACCACAAATTGGCTTACAACCTTTAGAAGCCTTTGAGAATGACTTCAGCTGACGATGTCCTGTACAAACATTTCTTAATCAGACTTAAAGTTGCCAGTCACAAGCTCTTTGTGCACTTGTGCTTTAAAACATGAAGAGTAAGTGCCAGGGGGCAATAACACAATCCAACATGGTGTTCTTTAATGTGTGTATATGTGTACATCCAATTGTCAAAAAACAGATTTAGATGTGTTTCCATCAGCTGAGTAGTACCAAATAAAACATTTTCCTAAAATGTCAACAAAACATCTGGAAAAACTCCAAATAATTGATTAGTATGGGTCTTTTTTGCACCACATTTCTCCAACTATAATGTTTGTATGCTACTTTCTCACTCAAATTCTACCTGAAGTTCCCCAGGCTCAGTGACACTTTACAGCTAAATCAAGCTTAAATTGAGTAAATCAACTAAATCCCTTCTGTGTCTCCCTGCAGAGAAAACCCAGAAGGGAGAAAAGAGGAAGCAGAATGGAGTGAAGGAGAAAGGGAAGGAGAGGAGGAAGAGTAGCCCTGAGAAGAAAAAGGAGAGATTGAAGTCAGAGAACGGCTCCCTGCTTAAAGAGCTAGGTACATTGTGTGTGTGTGTGTGTGTGTGTGTGTGTGTGTGTGTGTGTGTGTGTGTGTGTGTGTGTGTGTGTGTGTGTGTGTGTGTGCCTGTGTGTGCCTGTGTGTGTGCGTGTGTGTGTGTGTGTGTGTGCATGCGTGCGTATGCGTGGGTGGGTGTACGCCCTGCAGTGTGTTTGCAGTGTTTCCAAACTGCTCAAATGCGCCTCATTGGCTGAACGTATGATTGTGTGTCCATATAAATATCCCGCTGATGAAAACCTTGCGGCACATTGGTAGCCTTGATGCATCAATAATTTATTTGAGGTAGCGTTTAGGGCAAAATTCAATAACAAAACAAGCAAGACTTTATAAAAGTTTGAAATCACAGGATAATGTGGCTTTATTTTGGAGTGATAAAGACTTTATATGTAGAACCTTTGTCTTAAATAAAATATTGGTACATCAAGGGTGCTGCGACCTCTAACAAACTGTTGTTTTCTGCTGTGGTCAGCATCCTTTCCATGCTCGTGTGTTTTCTGTTTTTTTGTTGTTGCTTTTTTTTTTTTTTTACAGACTTCATACCTCCACCGTCAGTGTTGACATACATTTGCTGTGTGTCGCTCAGTGTAGGTCAGGTGTCGGGGGCAACGGTAAAATCTTTAATAAGACTTGACAGCAGCTCGGTCCAGCAGGTCTGATCTGATGCATCAATCTGTTGGCACTCACAGAGAGGTAGAGAGATGCAGCAAGACTGGATGTTATGAGATGTCATCCTTGTAAATCATGCAGACCTCTGAGCTTTGCTGTAATAACTATCACCTTGTTCTGGCCTGTAGAACTGTAGAACATCCTCCTTAGAGGTGAAACACGAGTAACAATCAGCCTGGGAAATATTGGAACTGAGCTTTAGTCCTCCAGTTGAGAGACTAACGTCTAAACCATCCTACAAACAGTAAGATTGAAAGCTTGGGCATTATTCCCAGTTTTGTCACTCAAAATGACACACGGATGAGCAAACATGAAACGAATGAGTAACAGAAAAGTACAGACAAGAATAGATTTGATAGTTTTATTGTTTTGAGTAATTTATCAAGCCAGAAATACCAAATATAAAGTATTTCCTACAATATGCCGAACCAAACCATGGATGTCACCTTGATCTCTAGGAACTTACGGTTGAAAAAGTAATATAACAAGCTCAAATCAAACTGGTGCTGCGGCTCATGGGGCTCATGGGTACTGCCAATGGAGATTTACAGCATGTTAAGAGTGAAGAGAACATGAAGCAAGTTGAGAAAAAGTTCAGTTATCTTCTCATTTTCAGTAACAAAGCAAAGCTTCTGCGAACCTTAACTCTCACAATGGATGAAAGACCACCGAACCCAGCAGGAAATGATGTAAACACAGTTACAACTGTATGGGGGAATATAATAAAAGCACAATACCGCCTTGTTATGTACAATACATCCGTCTAGTCTTGCGTTGGTGGTATTAATTGGAGAAATCTGACTGTGAACTATAAAAACAGACTCCCTGAGGTATCTATGGTGAGATTCCTGTTAACCCTTGCATTGACCATAAAGCCAGCAATGTTGTTTTTGTAAAACAAAGTGCTAAATGCATCATTCCCTCCGCGTGGAATCAAAAAAAAAAAGTTTGACCCATGATCCAGACTTTAATATGGGTAAAAGGAGTTAAAGTTGGGAATAAGAGGTGGAGAAAACAAGCATAGCCATGATGGTAAAACTGAGAAGAGAGCAAGAAGCTCTGTCAGCATCAATCCTAGTCATTAATGGGTAACTGTGAGCGAGACACCATTAGAATAAAAGAGGACCGTCACTGCCAATCCTGATCATTAGTGAGATGAGGATGGATGATAATGGTTGTCTGTCCTGCTAGAAGGTGATCCATTCCCCACTACCCGTCATTACGGCTACATATGATGCACAGACGACAGATATTAAATGGAAATTGAGCACGCAGATTATGTGTATGTAGATATTTGTTCATAACACTGACAGTTCACAGGCATTTAGCTGACACTCGTATCAGCGACGACTTGAAGTGAATGAGGAGAAAAAGGCTCGGGACATGAGATAGACTGTTGATGCACACACAATTGAATCTGTAGCTTTTAAGTTGTCAACACGAGACAAGCCACCTGCTTGACTATTGGGGTGCAAATTAACATTTCAATGGACGACATATGCATAAAAGTCAAACTACTGTACTGTAAAGCGATTTGTCCATCACTAAGCAGTGACAGAGGTTTCTTTTTTTATTTTCCGCTGAGCAGAAGTGACATGTTTAGCCTGGAGATCTCGACAAGTAACTATTTTTTGTGGCTAAGAGCTTGAATTTCTCAGGAAATACACCAGGTTCATGTTAGAAAGAGTATAAACATGTTGACTGATGTGCTAAATCAGCTGTACCAAAGCCTCTCTGTTCACAAACATGGGAGTTTCAGGTCTTAAATTGAATATCCATCCCTCTGTTCATGTCCATCTGTTTACCGCTCCATCTGCATTTGCTGAGGTAGATAGGCTTGTTTTGAAAGAAGTGCCACTCACGGATGTGTCGGCAGCTCCCGTAATGTTGTATTTCCTGACATCCTGAAAACGTCCTCAGTTTATTTTTTCAGATACAGCTGCTTCATGGGGCAGTAGAGCAGTGACAGTTTGATGAGAGCTGGTGCTGTCAGTCGTGGCAGAACCAGAGCGCACTGTCAGGATCAAACACAGTGTTTCCTCTCTTTAAAGTTATAGCTTTCAGGATTTTATTTTGGAAAAGTTTCCCTCAAAAGGCTGTTCTCTTTTCAGGCTTTATTTTGAAAATGTTTTCCTCCAAAATTACATAACCATTCAAAGCCATTCAAAAAAAGGTAACAACCTCACATTTGATAGCATAAACATCAAAAAGGAGTAGCTGGAACCACATGATCGACAAAATACAGACTGGATCCTTTGCTCAAAAAACATAAGTTTTACTGCAGTTTCCTTGTATTAAATAGAATCTTAAATAAAATCAAAACTGTTAATAGTGAAAATTAGCATATTTGTTGTGGCAATAATTGAGATTTGATGAAACAATATGAAACAGATGAAATAATATTTAACTTTCGCATTTATAAGCTGTGATTTCAAACATTTCATGGATGGTTTAGATCACACAGTTGTATACAGCTATAAAAAGTGTTAATGTACAGTATTTGACAACAATTACATCTTATATGAAGATTTTATGTTATAAAAGTGTGTATATGTATACACAATACACTGTGTGACTATATTGTGTATTATCGGTGTTGCTGATGAAACTCTAAAGCAGGCCTTCTCAAAGTCTGGACCTTGTCTGCATCCGGACCCAGTCCATACCTCGTTTTATGAATACAGCACACGTGAAGTCTAACATTTTCTGACAACGTGATGGGTGCTGAGCATGGAGAGGAACCGAAAGAGGTGGGGCGGTTCAGTGCGAGTGGTGTGTGTGTGCAGTGAAAGGCAGATGTGTAGCCGTGTGTGCGAAGATCCGAATCCCAAAATTGAAAAAACAAATCCTGAATGTAGCAATGTTAACATTACTGTCATAGCGATGTTAACTGCAGAGAAAATGTGCGTTGTTGCTGCCGAGTTCACGTACTGGTTGAGACCATTTCTAAAACTAGTATAAATGTATTTCTTTTTGTAAAGGTGGTTGATTAAATATTATTTTGTTATCACCATGGACCTTCAATAAAAATGAGATGCAGGCCCTTGGGTAATAAGTTTTGAAACCCATGCTCTAAAGTTTAGTTTTAGTTTAAATTTTTGCTCTTGTGTAAGAAAATTACAACAACAATTAACATCCAAACAGTAAAGTGAAAGAAACACACAATTTATGATATACTCTGTGTGGGCGAATAAAATGGAAAACAAAGTCCTATATATCTTTAGGATTCCTCTAAAACACTCCAATGTGAATAGCTTCTATATGTAGGACATCAAGTGGGTGTATTTGTAGCATTGCATAATTCTTGTTTACATGTACCTGGATTTAATAAGTTTTGAATAAAAAGCTGTGGGCTGCACAGACAATTACTGTACATGATTTATATCTGAGAGTCTAAATGAAAATGAGTTCTGGTGACTAACTGTACTCTCTAATATCATTTATCCTCATTTTCATGCGCATGAGTAAAAGAGTCCTACAGTTAAATAACAGTGTAAATAATAACATAACAACAAACATCAACATACAACACATGGAAGCATTAAAAGTACATTAACAGGACGTATTGGCGCACTGGCAGCAGCGCTAAAGCAACATGTAAAATGTGAGGCACTCGGCTCCTTCCTGTGATCTCAGAAAACGAACATGACAGAACGTTGCTCAAAGCTACAAAAAACCACCCAACAAAGACTTCACGCTGTCATCAAAGGACAAAACCTGGAGCTACTCCGTCGATAAAGAAATAGGCTTCCGCCTTTGTGGGATTACAGCATTTTGGTAGGAATTATATACAGCTAAGCTTAACCTCACTCTATTGTTAACATTTCTGTAACATGAAATCCAGCCATATATCTGCAAAGATTCAGTTTCCACTTGTAGGAGTGTGTCAGCAGCAGAGTTTTGAGAAATAGGTCTGCAAGTGGATGGTTTGTCAGCTTGAATCTCCTGCATGAATGTGAAGTGGTGTCATGTACCTTACTGGAGTTAGACCTGTATATTTGCAGATTTTACTCAGCAGCTTCAGAAAACTTAAAATGGGTCCTGCTGCCAAACTCGCCTCAAAAGGCAACTCCACTTTAGAGCAACGTAGGCTTTACTTTTGTAATTTTAACCACCATTCCTATTGGCTTTTACAGAGAGGCTGTCTTTGGGAATCTCACAGTTTGATTCTACTTCTTTTTATTTTTAATATCAAAATGCAAGTAGTATTACAAACAGAGTTACAAACATTGCCTAGAATGGCCGCAATCAGCTCCAGTGGCCGTGGCGCGCCCACAATGCGTCGTAGCCGTACCCAGTGGGATTTAGCAGTTACTCACGGTGGTTGAGCACACAAAATTTTGGACTAATAAACAGTGATTTTGTAATTTAAAGGTTAAAAGATGTCTAGATATTTGAATTAAACCTGATCTGAAGTTTATTTTTTTCAGAGATGTTTACAAAAATCAGACCCCAGAATTTGAATTTTCTTTTAGAAAGAGACAAACCACTTTAATGATGGTTTCAAAAGTATTTCATGTTCTCAAAAAAAAAATACTGAATTCTTTGATTTTGGGGGGATTTATTGGGAATAATAATGGTCAAACATCTCATCTGGTCAAACTCTAGCACAATATATACAGTTTAACATACAGTATATGTACCAGGTCTCTTATCATTACCATATCTGCATTTGTATCTTAGAGTACAATCTGGCAGAGATGTTTTGAGATTTTCACCCACACGCCCAGTGACTATCAGCGATGACGCAGGACTTTCTCTCATTTCCTTATTTAACCAGAGCAGAGGGTCGCAGAGCCAACAGTATTTTCCTGTTGAAGTAAATTTGATCAATAAACAGAGACGATAACACCAGACAGGAGAGTACTTTAGCTCTGCCTCACTTGCTTCCTGTTGTGATATTATCTCCCTCACCTTTTCTATTATCTCTCTGTTTTTGTCTGTTTTTTCTCTGTGTATCCGTCCTTTTTTCCCTCTCTTGCTGGCTCTGTCTTATAACACTCTCCTTTTCTGTTTATCTTCTTCCTCTGTTCCTCTTCTCCATCTTACTGATGAAGGATAAGATCTGCAACTTGATGATGAATAGATGCTGGGAAATCATCCCTCACATTGTGTTTCCATGACAAACAAACCCTTCTGTGCAAGTGGTGTACTTTTGTCGTGCACAACCGTATCATTTGTCTGCATTTGTGCGTGTGTAGCAATGCTTCCCTCTGCCAGTGTTATATACTGTATATATATCGTTCCTGTCTCAGTGTGTCATCTGTGTGTTTGTTTTTGCATGCCGTATGTGTTCATATCTCACAGTCTCAGTGTGTGTGTTTGTGTGTCGGGCCATCTGTTCTCTGTCGGGTCTGGTCCTGACTCCCAGGGCTTTGTCTTCCTCTTAGCGTTCTGGGATCAAGAAGACAGATATGTACCAGAACTCCTTCTCAGATGTACTGTCCCCTATCCCCACTGTTTATTAGTGGAGCCCATATGCCAGCAGTGATTTGGAAAAGGGAGACTGTTCTGAAATCTTCCTGTTGTCACCCTCATAGTCACTGAGGAGTTTCATCCTCATACATAACGAATTTCAGGGAGAAAATGTAATCCAGTGGAATCTGCTGTTTGAGTGATGAATTTAAATTATCTGGAGAACATCCACAAAGAAACAACAGGCAAACTATAAGGAGTTTTTTAGAAGATGAGGTGACTAACTGCCTCTCTAGTCTATGAAACCTGGCTTACAACCTTTTTTTTTTAACTGGGCATTGTATGAATTAAATGCAGCATCATTCTGAAAGTGCTGCCTGTTCAGAGTTTATTCAGTACAGTAACTGATTTCGATGAATCATCTAAGAGAAATTTGATCTTCACATTGGCAGTCACATTTGTAGCTGTGGTCTTTGTCAATTGATGACACCACTAACCCAAGCAAATCGCCGTTGAGCACTGCCAGACCAGGACCCTGACTCAAAAGTTGGGATGCTATTTTAGCCCAGAAGACATGACAGTCACTGTGAGTGTGAGTATCCAAAAACAATTTTAATTCTGGACTCATCAGACACAACACACAAGTGCTCCACATACGTTCCCAGTTTCCATCTGGCCCAAAGAAGTCGACGGTGTTTCTGGATGTTGTCAATATCTGGCTTTCTCTATGCATGGTGGAGTTCTAACTTGCATTTGTAGATGCAGCAATGAACTGTGTTTACCAACGGTTTTCCAAAAGTGTTCCAGAACCCATCAAGTAATATCTTTCATATCTTTTATTCAGTGTTGGTTTTGGGCTTTGCCCTTTACATGCACAGATTTCTTTGGGCTCTCTGAATCCTTTAATGATTTTATTGGTTGTAGCTGGTGAAATCCCTAAATATCTTGCAACTGTGCATTCAGAAATGTTCTTAAACTGTTGGACTACTTGACTGCTCTGTTTTCCACAAAGTGGTGAACCTCACCCACCCTTGCTCCTCAACGACTGAGCCTTTCAAGGATGCCCCTTTCATAACCAGCCACAATACTATCATGGTTTACACTCCAAACAGGTGTTTTTTAACATCTCACAACTTATCCAGTCTTTTGTTGTCCATCCCAACGTTTTTAGAACGTATTGCAGGCAGCAAATTCAAGTGGTATACAAAAAACAATACAGTTTGAACATGAAAAGTCTTCTCTTCGTACTATGTTCAATTGAGTATAGGTTCGAAAAGGATTCGCAAATCATGGCATTCTGTTTTTATTTATCTTTTTACACATGGTTCCAACAATCTACCGGGAATCTGTTTGCACATTGATTGTTGTTCTGTGCTCTGGCAACAGTTCAGCATTTGTGCTATTCTCTCTTTCTTTTTTTATTTTTTAGAGACTCCCTTTCTTTGACAGTAAAAGCAAAAGGACCTTGAATTCTTAACATTGGAAAGAAGTGAGAAAAGTGCCTGTCTCTGTCAAGTGTGTGAGAGTGGATTTTTCCTTTACCATTTTGTTGAAATAGAGCAAAGAAAATGTGAAAAATGAAATTTCTTTCAGGTAGTGAAAAAATATGAGGAGAAATTACAGATTGGAATAGTGTGAGATAATTTCTCACTCAATACGGTAAGAGACATAAAAGTAAAATGTCTCTTTTGTTGTAGAGAATAAATCTGACAGGTTCACGCTGAGCTTTTTATTCTGATTGCCATTATTGTGTCCTTTTCTGTGATTTCACTCCTTTATTCAGGTATTTAGCTCTTTTTTGGCCTGCTGCACTTCTCATCTCTCCTTTATCGCTCTGATGGGTCTTTTGATCGCTCACTTGCTCCCCCTGCACCTTTACTCTGTTTCAGTCTCTCTGTTTCTGTTTCTAGGCAGACGGTTAGCACCCGAGAACAATCATCAGAGGGCTTTAGACCTAGCAACACACACACACACACACACTCCGTCATGTACAGGCCTGGTCTTGGCCCTGGCCTGCTGCTTGTGCATTCCTTACCCCGCACTGCCTTAGTAGCGCTGGCTAGCAAATCCTTTCTCGTTGCTACAATATCAGCTGTTCTGTAATGCCATACTGGGGTTTTTCGTTGTTGTGAGACTAGTGTGCACCGGCATCAGGGCCGGCTGTTCCCCAGACTGTTGTTGTCACGCAACACAGCCTTGAACAAGGGCTTTAGATTAGCTTTAACAGCACGAGCACCTTTTGATACGTAGCATTAGCCCACAGTATCCCATTAGTTCAACATGTTAGCTATAGCCGGAGGAGGAGGAGGAGGAGTCAGTGTCATCATCTGGTTTAAAAGATACAGCTACATCAGTCGGATTCCTCTGGAAATATATATTATTTGGTTCCTCTAGCCTTTCAGTTTTACTCATTACTGGTATTTGTATGTTTTTATTCTGCAATATGTTTTCATTTAAAGAAACATTATACTTATATCTCACCCACCCCTTTGTGACCACATTTTCCTAAAAATATACTAGGTTACCATTTAGGAAAAAAAATGTTCTCCAAGAAGTTAGCTAAACATTCATAATCAATCAAGTCTGAGTGTAAAGTGGGGAAACAGCAGCAACAACAAAGTGACACCAGGATGAGATGTTGCAAAAGAAGTTATCTCCATCAGGATGACATTAGTGGTTTTGAGTAAAATGTCCTGGAAGGATTACCATAAATTTTTACACATTTTTAACACATTATGCAGTATCCCCCTAAATTGAAGCACCATTAGTAATTTTGGTCATTTTTTCCATTAGCCTTAGCTATACTCTGTATTTAGTGCTAATTAGTATATGTTAATAGGCATGCTAGCAAGCTGAACTAAGATTGAGAATATGGTAAGCATTACACCTGCTAAACATCAACATGTTAACATTACCGATGTTAGCATTTAGCTCAGACCACAGTTATGTCTCAGTATATGCTGCTAGCATGGCTGTACTCTCTTGTTTCTATATTTTTTCCAGCTGTGCTATAGTGATATAATGTCACAATGTACGTTATGTGATTTGAACAGACTACCTCAGTTTTCTCTCCCACCTTCCTGTCTCTGAACTCCACTACTCTCTCCTCACCTCTATCATCCCCTCCTGTCTTCCTCACACTTCTTCGCTGCCTCTTTTTTTCCCCTCTGTCACCTATTCTCTCCCTCGGAGCTCTCTCGACTCCTGCAGAGACATGCTGCGTCATGGAAACGACCGGCTCAGTGTGTGTGTGTGTGCGTGTGTGTGTGTGTGTGGAGGATAGCTGGTGTTAAAGCCACCCTAACAGCACCTCCTGCCGTCCTGCTTGGCAGATCATTATGGGCACTGAAGATTTACAGGGAGGCTGAAAAGACAGAGAAAAGAAAAGAAAGTAAAGAAGCTCAGACCAGAAAATTTTGCACGCACATAATTGTTTGTGTGCAAATTTTTTTCAGAAGGGTTCATGTCTTGTGTGCATCTTCCTGGGGTTCCAACACTAGAAAGTTTTTGGACATTGTGTCAAATATAAAAAAAATATCTGTTTAATCTCCACTGCAATAAGCAATGTGCAAAACATTTACTTAGTAATGTAGGCATATAGCACATGCAGTCTATCTTGAAAAACTCTAATTCTTAATTATTACATTGTGTTATTTAAAATTGTCAAAATAAAGTATATATAAAATGTTAAAAACAAAGTTAGTTTTTCTATCTCTGAAGTTGTGAAGATGCGAGGGGTGAAGGAGTGGCAAGCCAAAATGTGGGCACCCTCTTCTGTGGGAACAGGAGAGAAGACGTGCATGAGCTAGTGGATCCAGCCCCCCCTCCCCCATTCTCTGTTCTCCTTAAGCCTCACTGTATTCACTGCATTGTGTATATGCATGAGTGTGTGTGAGTGTGTGTGTGCGTGTGCGTGTCAGAGTAAGAAAGACTAAAATGCCACAGACAGACACACAGTGCTTTGGCAGCACTTTCACAGCCCACAATGATAGAAAAGGAGCCATGAAAATCTCCTAATTATATACACACAACACACACACACACACACACACACGCACACACACATACCACAGTGTTGGGAATGGATTTCTGCTGTTGAATGGGTTTATATGTCCATTGCTGATGAAGCGACAGAAACAGCATGTTCAGATTTATAGTTTATCACGCATACTGTAAATGTCATTGTGTCAGGAGGTGTTTTCTCTTTCCATTTGGAATTATGATGATAGAATAGAAAGACATGTACAGGTGCTATGTGAGAGATGAACAATTTAGAGATGTTACTACTTTTTAAAATATATTTCATTTTAAGATAATATAAATACATATGAATAGCGCATGGTGTAGAGCTGCTTCATATGGAAAGTGTCACAAGATAACTTTCTGTTATGATTGACGCTATAGAAATAAATTGAATTGATGTGGCCTCCACTTTAGGAACTTTAGGTGTAGGGAGCTTTTATGTTGCTTTACGGCACAAAACTGGAAGATGCTGCAATTTCTAATAGCCCTGTAGTGTGTAGACTGTAGCTGTTTGGATGCATGCATGCTGTCCTGGCTCTCCTGTCCGTCCATTTTAAGTAAGGAGTTTAAGATTCATGCACTGACTGCATAACTTTGGAAACATCATCCCAATTGAGCGGTTTGTCTTCAATATGCAAAAATATGTGAATGTATTCAATATGAACTTGAAGCCAGTTTTTAAGGGAAAAAAAAACAATTTAGATTGAAGTGTCACTTTTGAATGAAGTGAACTGACTAAGCTAACCCTGTATTTAACAGAATTGTGTCATCTTGGGATTGCAGCTCTGAAAAGCCGTGCTCTATTCATGCTTTTTATTTCTCAACTTCTTTTGAGAAACAGCTCCCCTGATGCTTTTAGCACAACCCTTTCTGTATATTTTTTTTTAATTTGTGAAAAATGTGCAGCACCTCTCACCTGTCTGCTTTGTCTTTCTCCCCCTTCTCTCCAACTCCATCTTTCTTTCTTTCATCCCTTTCCCCCTTCGCCACCCCTGCTCCCTCCGTCTTGATATCATCCATCCTTCCTCTTGCATCCTCCTTTCTCTCTCCCGCTGCCCCTTCCCCTTTCTTCAGGTTTGTCAAAGTCCTTCCCATTGGACAACTCTTTGTTCGACAGCTGGCTCGCCCAGTCGGTTCAGATCACCGCTGATGACATGCTGAGCCAGTGGGCTCTCGGCGCCCAGCATCGGGACAAGAGCGGCAGCCTGCTCTCCGACCAGGTAGGGTTAATGTGGTGATAACTAAAACATACAGTAGATTTTTACTCATTCAGTACTTCCATAATAAAAAAAGTCATCTGCAAACTGAACGTAATTTCAGTGTCAGTATGTGCAGACACCACAGAGATCAGACCAGTTAAAGGAGGAGGAGGATTACATTAAAGAGAACTGCAGTCTGGCTCTTGGCAGTGAACGGCAGCACACATTGCAAAATTCAAACAGCTGAAATCAGCAGCAGCGTCAAACAGTCCATCACCTCTTGAACTGAATCCCAGTGGACAAAACTAGTGCCAGGAGCACTATCCTTCGTACAGACATGATTGAGATGGACATCCAAAGTTACATAAAGTTGCAAGTTAAAAAACTTAACAAGGAGGCAAAAGGGCTCCAGACTACATTGAGCAGAAAAAAGTGTGAATAACTGTTATAATCAATCGTTCAGCTCAGCCTGTTGTGTACGACGACTGAATACGTAGATACATTTAGTACATTTCTGCTGTTTGTGCACTTGAATTTATCAAGAAGTTTCATGTTAACAACATTACTTTCCCACACGTCTGCTAAGTCAAAATATTTGCTCAGTCTGACTAATTTCCCTCAAAGTTATGTTATCAGTGTTTACATGTCATATAAAATTGAGGACTGTTAAAAGCACACATGGCAGGTTTATATAGCAATGTGAAAAAACGTTGCATAGAAATGAATATTATTGCAATTCACTGCTTCCAGTTTCAGAGTACAAGACAGAAATTGACAACTTTGCTAACATGTTTGCTAACAACATCAAGCAGGTGCAACAACACAAGTTAAAAGATACATAATGTTTCTTTAAACAGCAAATGATATTTCATATGATAACAGAGAATTATCTCAATTTACTTGTTTGAGTAACACTGTTTATGATGTTTACTTTACACTATACAGGGAACAAGGAATACATTCTTGTGGATATTATATTCCATTCATGCCAATACATCATCCTAGATAGTCCTTTTAACAAGCCTTTTGAGGAAAATTAGTGATTTGAGGCTGTATAAATAAAATGTATATAACTTAAGCCACTAAAGAGTGAAAGAGTTTGTTTTTTTATTGTATTAAGTTATCAAGTTTCCCAAACTGAAAATCATCCACATAAAAGTTCTCCACAAACCCACAGAAAAGAGTTTGGCCTCCATCCTTGAAACCACATTGAAATACCTTTTTATTCAGAATTATTTCTAACTCTGGATCTGAATCTTTTTAAGTGGAGATTTGATTTGTGAGAGTTTTGCTCACTTCTCATTGTGGGTTGATGAGTTCGATGAGAGAGCTGATGGTCAGAGCAGAGCTGCCCTGTGGCTGACCTGCTGTTCTCCTCAGGAATGTGCTCTGTTTGTGTATTGATTGGCAGGCGGCTCCAACCAGAATGCATGATATAACTCCATTGTTCAAGGAAAAAACACAGGAACATGGTAATTTTTCAGTAAAAGTCAGATGTTAATATGAAAATCTGATATCCTTAAGAAGGATTTTTTGAAGAAGGGCCTGAAGTCAACAGAAACTTCTCATGAAGACATTAAACATCACAACACAAGATACTTTGTCATTTGAATTTTTGCTTGACAACAAAATGTCTTACGACATCAGATGCTCACACCCTCTATTGTTGAGCTGTTGGAAATGTGGGTAGGTGGTGGTGGTGGGTGGGGAGATTTTGGTCCAAAATATTACCGGCAAGAATGTGAGGTTTCGAAAACCAGAAAGCAAGCAATAGGCAAATTGTTGTTTTGATCAACGAGCAACATTTCTAGTCTATCATGAATGTTTTGTGTAAAACTTTAAACATGAACTAATGCAGCTCTCTTTTCTTCTTTTCTGATTTACACCTATCACCCATCTCCTCTTTCATTTCCAATGCCTGTCTTTCCTTTTTCCACCTCCCCTTTTTGTTTTCCCATGCTCTCATTCAGCTCCTGCAGGGCGAGGAGAGCCTGCTAAATCTTATGATGGAGAACTCTATGCAGTCCACCTGGAAAACACCCCAGCTGGGCCGCAAACCACGAGGGAGCAACAAGCCCCGTGCTCGAGGACAACCGCAGTCCACAACCCCTACCCCGACCCCCCAGACGCTCCTGTCTGCTGCAGCTGCCTCCGCCGCCTGCAGCCCCTCCACTGCAAAGAGCCTCTGGGCGAGCGTGGCGGAGGAAAAGCCCAGCCATGTGGGCCGTAAAGGGGAAAGGTTCAGGGGATCTTCCAAGGCCCTCCACCACCATCTTCATCACCACCAGACCAGGAGCTCTGACCTGCACAGGGACCCTCCACCACAGCCACCCATCTCCAAAATGGATTCCTGTCACATCTCAGAGGACTCCGGACGGTGGGACAGCATCCACACAGGGAACGGTGTTGCGCCAGGGGCTGGATCTGGTTTCACTGCAAGCTCATCTCCACCTCTGGCCTCCAGCCCTGGGGTCACGGTGCCTGACACAGGGGCGATTCTTCGCGGCGGAGCCCCGCGGCTCCGTCTGTCCCGCCAGGGTAAATCCAGAGGGAGGGGCTTCACTGGAGGTGGAGGCATAGCAGGGCTGGGGTCTGTGGACCTACCACTGGCAGGAAAGGACACGTCCCTGCTGGACGCTGCAGAGACTGACGGGTACTTCTCTGATGGCGAGCAGAGTGATACGGACACACGCTCTGGCGGACGCAAACTCCGCTTGCCACAGTTGCATTCTGGGAATGAGGACCTGCTGAGAAGGAGCGTGCTGGCGTCCTAAAGCACTGAGACTCCAACTAACACACACACACAGTTATCCAAGCAGTCCCGCTGGCTAATTGTTTCTCCATCTGTGCCCAGTATACAGTCTACAAAACATGGCTGTATGGCTTTGTTCAACCAAATCGCTGTCACATTTACCAGTGGAAAATCTCTTCAGCTCTTACCTGCTTTGTTTTTGGGGTGAATTTGAATGTAGCTGTTTGCCTGTCGTACAGTAAAGCTTCTCCACCGGACTGTAGTTTGTCGTTAGCGTACCACAAGATGCGATACATTCAACAAATAGGAAACAAACATTACCTTTAGTCTTTTTTTGTTTTTGTATTTCAGATTCATTTTGTTTCTGGGCGTTGAAGTACCCATTTCTGGCCTCATGTCTGTGGTATCTGCCAGACTTGGGAACAAACACTTTGGGGCATTATTATTATTATTATTATTGTTATTATTCAAGCTGGTTTCAGGGTCTGCTTCGCTCTTGGTCTTTATGGCCTGAGATGCATCCAATGAGTCCTTGTTTTCTTGAATATGTTCAGTGGAAAGACAATTTCACACCAGAACTGGTCTGAATATGTACAGATGGTGACATGGGACAACATGTATTCAGCCTTGAAAAGCACAACTAGCTAGTCGTAAGAGCTGTAATGTAAGCACTCTTGTGTATAATAGATGCTCATTCAGGGTTGGGGTCAATTCTCATCATGTTGACTCAGTTGTAAAATGCACACTAAAAGCCGACATATTCAAATTAATCTTTACAGACTTCCAACTAATCCAGTTTTTGAATAGCAAATTGACTGACCCCAACCCTGGTGTTCATTCGGATTGTCACACAGAGACACAAACACAAACACACAGACATACTGACATACATACTACTATAAGCAAATCCTTTTGCTCACAAAAAAAAAAAAAAGCCGTTGAAATATTTGATCTGACTTTTGTCAGCTGCTTTCAAATTCTTCCTAATTCTGCGTTCTGTTTTGTTTCATTTTTTTTTTTTTTTTTTTGTTTCGTTTTTTTTGGGGGAGGTTTTTTTTAGCCTGAACCTTTGGAGAAAATTCATCATAGAAACTCTGTGCCTTCTGTCGCTTGCCCTGTGCCCCTACCTCCCCTCGACCCCCCAACCCCTCCACCCCAACCTTATCACTCAACCAAACAATCACTAAGTAGATCAATCAGTCGTTTCTCAATCGGATTTGTAACAATCAAACCAAAAGGATATCCCGTTGGATTGGTTACAGAGCGTAGCCAGCATTGGGCTCCTTGTCACCTTAACAATTGTCTAGTGCCTGAAACAAGGATGTAAATGCAGCGTTTGCCATTAATCAACAAAGCATCTGCAATAGTTAGCAAAGCAGAGCCACACTGTACTATCAGCGCAAAGAGCTGCCTACTTTTTCTGTGCCCCCCCTAACTAGATCGCTGCAGTCCAGAGCCATCAATAAACAGAGTTTGGTCAGGTTACACTGTGACCACCATGTTGCTGCAACCATAGATACACATGGAGAAAAGAAAAACACAGAAAATAAAACATTAATTTTTGTATTTTGTGTAGACTGTTTCCTCTGCCAGCGGTCAGGTCAGCGGTATGAATCAATAATGCTTCTTTATTCAAAATTCCTCATGTAAAAATTCTGACAAAATTTTGGGCTAAATCACAAAGGAGCACAGAAACATGCAAGAGTCACTGCAAGACTGTCTTCATTTAGCGTTTGAATGAATTGACGAGACAAGGTAATCCCAAGTGAAAGCTTTTGGAGCTTGAAACCACAACTCCCAGTGGCCTGGGTGTCGACTCATGACATAAGAGTATCTTAGAAATTATAATTACACAGCTTTTCCCTCTCAACATATTGTTCTTGTCTTGGTCATATAAAATGATCACTGACTACACGGGTGTGCACTGTGTTCCAAGTCATTGGATGATTTATAGGTAGTGAAGCCCTCAAAGTCACACTTATTTCTGGTTAATACTGTATATGAGGCCACCAGATTTCACAGTGCAGTTTTCAAGCAACAGGCATCAAGAGAAACGTGTTAGTCATACTTTATACCACCCAGTTGTATCTATGCAATTTAGTATCATAAGATGTCCAACATTTTTTATTCAGCTAAGCACTGAGCAGATTTATGGCACCAACATGGCGGCCACTTTAGTTTGACGTGGACAAGCTCTCGTACCCGATGGCTCTGCTGCACCTGTTCTCCTGTTAGATGAATGATGACAATGTAATAATCAGCTTCAGAGGCCTGCGCTCTTAAGTTCTTGAATTGAGTCGTTTGTAAATTTGCTTTTAAAAAGGAAAAAAAACTTTTTGTTCTCTCAGAGAGTTGTATTTTGTACTTAAAGCAGTCCATGGTATTCTCAGGGGTTAAAAAAAAACTTTAAAAAAAGAATAAAAGGTTAGAAAAATTTATGGAAAAAGCGACGTAAGACATAGATGCATATATATATACATACATATTTTATATCATATACAGTATATATATAAGTGATGTGTGTATGTCTAGAAACTTCCTTATTTGAACTCCTACACGACTACTACTGAGCATGTTCCTTCTCTCAGTATGACCATTTGACCATCAGCCCTGGGTTCAATAGTCTCAACCAATAATTAATGATCATTTTAGCTTGTTTGAGTTACCAGGTGAGTGGGACAGGTCAGATAATATTGGCGGTGGTCAACTACAAGGAAGTGGTCAACTACAAGGAAGGACTTTCTTTTTATTCTTTCAGCTTTCTTGCAACTAAAACCCCACCCGTCTGGTTCCAAATTAGGGTGAAATAAAGCATCACAAGTGATTTTTTTAAGGGCTGCTTGACCCAGGCCTGATGAACAGACGCTTAGATAGAGGTGCAAGTCCAATCTACTTCCTCTGGGTTTTTCTTTTGTTTGTTTTTTTTTTTGTTTTTGTATGGACAGCTTCTAACCTGTCTTCTGAAGTGACCACGCCAAAGAACAGATCTGTGTATCAAGGCAGCATATTTACACCTTACCTACACAAACACACATACACATGCTCTGTCTCTGGTTTTAATGATGAAAAATGTTAGATGAGGATGTCAGACGACTCTGCCAGCGCTGTCCAGGTCAGCTCGGTTTAATCCACATCTCAACCTGGTTCCACCCGGCTCCATATGGTTCAGTCAAACGTGGTGTTATGCGACGTCCTCCAATGCAGGGGGCGCTGTTAAGTCCACCACCAATAAAACCAACTTGGATTTTTCCAAATCTGCATTCATGGGGGCTTCACATAGGAAAAGCCTGTTGCTGCAGTAATGGGCAGACAATGGTTGTTAAACGCGGACTCACATATTAACCCCCTACAGGAAAAGCCAAATGCTGCTGAACTGAACACACAACATACAGCGCTCTCTCTCTCTCTCACACACACACACACACAGACACACACACGCCAGAGTTGGTATAACAGGGTTATAATGTACAAGATGACTAGTTTTTTATGTATATGTGGTCCTGACTGCATCAGGAAGTATGAGCTTACTCAGAGTGAAACGCCCCCTAACAGCAGGAGAGTATTATTACTGGTGACAGCACAGCATTTCTGTCTCCTTTGTCCTTCAGGGGTAGCCATCGTAGAAGTTTCATATTGTTAGTCCTCCACGCTTGTCTCTTTTGAGAAGGTTTTGTGTTGAAGTGTGCAAAGTATTGTCTAATACTGTTGCTGTATTTGTAAAACAGCATAGATAGAGTACAGGTGGACTTTTTTTGGACTTCTATGTTGGCTACTGTTATTACAACCCCCATGGAAACTGACCATAACAACACATACAACAACTACAACAAAGCTTGTGTTCTGAAGCAATGACATGGTGACAAGTAATCCTCCACTGGGTGGCTGTTACCATTCATGTATTGCGAAGACAGAAAAATGTAATCTTGGTTTCAATATTCAATGTTCAGAGTAGCCTGACTTTGTAGACAGTGGTATTAGACAAGGCCTCACATTTACGGCCTTAACATGTAGTAGCAAATGCTAAGGCTGCACAGCGCAGGCAGGAATAAAAAACAATTTCTATGGCTGAATTTCCTCTACAGAGAGTTGAAGAGATAGTTAGGTAGCTGTTTCTAAAAGATTCTCTCCTGTTTGTAAATCAGATTTGAACCCAAGAACAGCACCATGCTACCTTGTCAGGCAAATTGCAGCTCAGATGTTCTTTCTCCTTGATACTGTGCAGCCTTGGCATACACAAACTGGTTATTATTCTATATTTACAGTGTGGCTTCAATGCCCTCTCCTTCCGCTTCATAGATGCTGTAGACTGGAGTCTTTTGCAGGTTCTTTTTATCAATATCCACTAGAATACAACTTCAAAGCATCACTGTCCTCTGTGTGGTACGTCGGTGTGGGTGTTGGCTTGTAGCCCAAAATGTGCTCTGATGATCTTTGAATTTTGCAGCTCTTGTCAGGTTTGGATATCCACATGATGTGAAATCCAGATTGGATTTGTTTGTTCTCTGGGTTTAACATGTAATATCAATAATGGCATTTAACATGTTTTTGCCTCAGAGTGAAGCATCAGTGTCGGTACCAGCAGAAGACCTCGTGGAATATTGGAACTTGCTCTGTGCAAGCTCGCCACTTAGTGTGCATGGTAAAGATATTATGCATAACGGATAAATATACAACTTTTGTTTTGTAAGTGGTGAGCTGGTGCATGTGTGTGAGCAACACCCTCTCCCCCTGGAGTTGGCATGAATGCTACGCTACAGAAATAAGCTGGTGGGCATCATGCACGTAATAGCAGGTCGGAAACACACCTACACACAGTGAAGCATTCCACCCAGACTTCTGCTGAAAAGCTGGTTAAAGTCTGATGCCGATTGCTGCAGGCGATTGGAACCTCTCCTATAATTCACGCAGCTGCTGTCTACTGTACCGACACTGTTGTAAAAAAACCCCTTGGAAAGACATCACTGCACCAGCAGGGCTGGGTTCCTCAGATCTTCCTCAGATGGGCAGAGGTCACGTTTAAAGCTTTTAATCTGCAGGGAGGCAGGTTAGGATCATCCAGCAACAAAATCTGTTGTACAAGCCAGTTTTCGCAAAGAAAACTATCTTTTGATTTGAACAGGAAAAACCTTGTGTCGCACTTATTGGATGAAAAAGTTGAATTTCCGCAGACAAAAATTGATTGTTGCCCTGAGGTGAGGTTTTGAGGAACCAGAAGGACATCAGTATACTGTTCATAGGATGTCTCTCTTCCTCTGTGGTTGCTCCTTCATTCAATGAGAAAGTGGTTTGAGGCTGTTCTAAGGTCAGTAAAGACAGGATTGGCAAATGCTCTACATTCTTTAGTGATAATATATATTTCATTTAATGCCACAGCACCTCAAAAGGTGAGTAGGATTACAGACAACACATCTTCAGATCGAATTTTGATTTTTTAAAAGTTATTGTCTGTCTATAAAATTGACTGTCTATAAAAAGAGACCATGTTTGTCTGTGTTTAATAATTGTAATAATTTGTAATGTTTTCAGCCTCTCAAATATGGAGAATTCCTGCTTTTTTCAGTTTTCTATCATATTAAACTAAACATGTTTGGGTTTTGGACTGACAAACCAAGACATAAAGACGTCACCTTTTGACTTTTGACGTTTTTCACTATTCTGACATTTTATAGACCAGACGATTAATCTAAAATCTGCAGATTAATTACTAATGAAAATAATGGTAACCCCTACTTCTTAGTGCTTCCTGTGGCTGATCTTGTCTAATCCTTGCTTTACTGTCCTACACCAGCCATACAAACACACACCCACCTACTTATGTACCACTGGAGTTTATACACATCTACAAATAATGTATAATACTGTTCAAATACTACTACTAGAAACATTTTCATTTTCCGTGTTTTGAAAAAGCCTTTGGAAGCTGTTTTTTTTTTCTTTTGTAATGCTTTAGCTGGCCGCCGTGGCTCGTATCAAACTAGAAAGCTGACTCATTATCTGCTTCCTCTGTTTTTACTGGCGCTTTGCTCTCCTCTCCGTTACAGTAAAGTTATGGCTTCAAGGTCTCAATATCCACAACCCAGACACCCTCCACAGATTGGAGGTTTAGTCATGCAATCGGAGCTGCTGTGGAGGCAAAACAAGCTTGATTTGTCAAGTTAAGTCTAAATTGGTGGAGTCAAAGAATCACAGTGATTTCTCATTCATTCACGATCTTGCAGTGTAGATAATTGGCAGAGCTGGATCAATACATGCAAGTAGCCAGTTTGAATTTGGAAGGTCATTTCGGAGAACTAGATAAACCAGGTGCATTGCCATATGTAAGAAAGTGCTATGACTGGGCCACAACTTGTTTTGACAAATAAAAAGTAGATCAGTAGAGCTGGTGGTCAGCAGAAAAACGTTATGCAGCAACTTCAATCATTTAAGAGCTGATTACAATTGATTAGTTGAACTGCAAATATTGTCTGGTTCCAGCTGCTGAAATGTGAGAAACTGATGTTGCTCTTCGTCATACATGATAGTAAAACATTTTTTTGTGTTTTGGACCATTGTTTGGACAAATGACTGATAAATTGACAATGAAAATAATCATTAGGTGCAGCCTTACAGATTACATAACTCTGAGTCGAATTTTACCACTCAGGTTGCTTTTAATTGCTATTTTTGGGGGCACTTTATGCCTTTATTGAACAGCAAGAGTGTCAGGCTGGACACAAAACAGGGATGTTGTGGTTCATCGTTACCAATACATCCATATCTGAGAAATATCGAGTAATCTGTAGATTATTTTTTCTTTAATCTACTGTTTTATAAAATTCCAAACAAGTTTTGCTCACATGCCTTGTTTAATCCAACCAACAGTCTCAACACTCAAAGAAAAACCCAGAAAGACAGCACATTTTCACTTTAGAAGATGAAACCAAAAACAACTGGATAAACAATTGTTAGGATGAATCGATTATTAAAATAGTCACAGCATTATTTATCTATAGCTCAACTTATCGATTAATCAATCAATCAATTGTTTCATGATTCAAGTTAGACCTTTATCCACTTTTGAAAGGACTCAACCCTCCAACAACACCAAGCAGAGCAGATGTGTATTTTCATGTCAAAGTTTAACAAAACCTCCGAGCTCTTGCTCTTTGCCTTTTCTGTGGGCTTCGGTCCAACATCATTTAGCCAGAAACACTCTTAGGCTCCACCCACTAAGGTTCAACACAAACTGTGATATTAGATCTGCCTCCAGAGCAGCTCCAGCAAATGTGTTTAAAACTAAAACTCCCATCTGTGCAAACTGTGCACCTTACTCTGCCTCTGCCATCCAACATCTTCCCCCTCCCTGCTCACTTTTCCCTCTCCTCTCCCACCACCAGCAAAGTCCCCTCTTCTCCTCCATCCTGAAATCCATAAAAAACAAACAAAAAAAATCCCTCCTGTCGTGTCCCTCCTGCCCACAACTCTTCCTCTCTCCTTTCTTCTCCTCTCCTATCTCTGGAGATCAGCCTCTTTGACCGGCACGTGGCTCTATTCGAAATGCTTTGGAAGCATAGGACGATCAAAAAAGGAAAGAAAAGAAATAAAAAAGAAAAGAAAAAAGGATCTCTGTAGCTTTAAGGACAAATAATGACAGGCACGTGTTGTGGAAGTACGTGTGAGGAGGGGGGAAATGCTGCACTCTGCTTTGCTTTGGCCTGGAGAGAGAGCGAGGGAAGAAGAGAGATGAGAGATGGATAGAAAGAAAGAAAGGGAGGAGAGGAGGGAGACATTTACTGAACCGGAGCCAGAGAAGCAGACAGAGAAAGAGTACAACTTGTTCTTTCCCCTGTGTTGTGTTTGCAGCCTGTCCACACAGTCAAGTTAACAAGCAGCTAATATAAACAGCACCAGGCCCTTCCCTTCTTCTTGTCCTCTTGCCTCCTCATCTCTCTCTCTTTTTCTGTCTGTGCTCTCTCTTTCCCTCTCTCTCTCTCTCTCTCTCTCTCCCTCCCTCCCTCTCTCTCTCTTTCTCTCTGTACAGCCAGGTCTCCATCCAAGTATTTCCTTTACAAGCTGTAACAATTGAATCAGGAAAGCAGAACGGAAACTGGTCAAATTTACATTAAATGGCATTGCCTGTCCAGAAAACAATTCAGTTTTGTGGGAAGATATTTTATTATCGACCTTGACTTTTAATATAAATCACCCTCTGTGGTTATATGTGGTTAGATGATGCTTTTATTTGTAATCAGACAAAAACAACAAATTTAGCCACTGATAATGATCAAGGCTTGCAAGGAGAAGGCTGTCCATGTTCTTTATTTTTTCTTACTGTCAACAACAAAGCCCATGAAAAGACTAAAACCAACAATTAATTGATCCAACTAACAAGTACGTCCAAGCTGTACCCCAACCCTGATATATCTTATTCTTCAGTGGCATAGACCTCCATTATATTATATAAACAAAAACGTATTTAAAAACCTCAGTGAACCACATGTTCTGTAGTTTAACTCAATCCAACATACACCATCATGTTACTGTAAGTACTGATGTGTCAATTGTGTTTTAATCCGCAGCTAAAAATAGTCCCCAACAAATGCACCATTTACTCCTTTTTTGAGTAATGTTTGCTAAACCTACCAACCAGCTATATTAATAAAATATTCTTTTTTAATGAAACCTGTCGCAGTTCATTTAGCTGTGATGACTTCAGATGGCTAACTGGCTCCGGCTAACTTGAACTAGTGAATTTAATGGTCACATCTATGAGAGGAACAGACTGAAATTAGTTCTGTTTGTTTTGAGTTGACTGTGCACATCTTTGTTATTCTTTGTCCAATCTGACTCACAAAAGAAACACAAACAGCAGGAGCTCTATCTATGCTGAAACTGATTATTAAAGTGGATGTCTGTGTTATACTTATTTATAGCATCTGGTACTGACAATCCAGTTAGCTGTGTGGGCTAAAACCTATTTTCTTAATGTACATAATAATGACAGCCTTGCAAGTGTTGCAGGTCCTTTTATTATTCCTGCTATCTGGCACAGTACGTCAATGTTTCAGATATGTTTTGTCTTGGTGCATTTTACAGAGTTTGAATCCTGAATTGTTCCCAAGTTCAAGACAAATTAAGATTATTAAGATTTATTTGTTGGCCATATCACCCGGTCCTGCTAGAGTTGGACTGCCACAGACCGGGAAAAATGTTGACAGTAAGAAAAATACAGCACAGCAGCAGCTTTATTCTTTAAATGTCACAATCAACCATTATATCATTTTTGGCAATTTAACTTGAAACCTTGATGGAAACATGGCTTGAGTTTATGGTTCCTCCCTTACAATCTGAGCAATTTATTCACCCTCTTTACATCTGGTTTTACAATTAGGCTCCAGGGAGGTTCAGACTAGACTCAGACATATATCACAGCAGACAAATTGAGGTGTAAATGGAACCAAGAACACACTGAAGATCCATTTGGCCGAAGCTACCGTCCCCCTCTGATGGTCAAAGTAAGATTTGTTAGCATTAAATTATAAATTCGGCTGGGAACTGCACACAAAGTGTAAATATAACGAAAAGGACACTGGTGGGAGTCTGTTTTATGAAGAATAGAGTGATTTCAGCGCAGGCACTGGAGACACTTTACTTCCAGGTGTAAATGTGATCTGGATAAATCACATCTAGACACAATCTGGATTTAAGACGCAGGTTACAACCATTTGTTAAGAGGCCCTCTGTACTGTGTTTCTGTCTCTGCTCTTTCTTCCAGTCATAACTTCACTGCTCTGCCTGTCGCTGCTTCTCCTGGTTATTTTATCCAATTTCTCACTGTTCCCCTTCAGTGCTTTTGTAATCTGACTTCTTTTTCTCTTTAGTGCATGTTTATCATCTTCCTCTGAGGCAAATACGTATTTATTTGCCTCCAAGGTCCGATCTTTGATGCATGCAGGGAAGAAAAATGTCTCTTGATTACATAAATTGGGGAAAGTGCAGTCCCTCTGTATGCATGTGTTGTTGTGATAATACAGGCTGTGTGTATCCAAACAGGTGTGTGTGTGTGGTTGCAGAAGGCATAGGAATATAGTTTTGTGCACATGGTGAGACAGAGAAACTGGGTTAAATCTAGTTTAAACTATCCAGCAGGTCATCTGTTCTCCCGGTGAGGTGACTGGTCTTTTGCTTCAGTCTCCCTTTGTTCTCCTCACCTCCTTTTCTTCCTCCTCCACCACCACCTCCTCCTCCTCCTCCTCATCTGAAGGGAACTGAACAGTCTCTCACTCTCTCTCAGGCTATTTCCACACTAAGCTGGCTAACTTTGAAAACACAGTTTACCTAAGAAAACTTAAAAGTTCACTCAAGCATTTTTTTAGGTCAGATAAGTAAAGAAAAAAAATGTTTGAATAATAGGAAAAATCCTATCTACAACCAAATTCTTCTAACTGGTAGTTAGTTAGCTGTACCTAATGTGGTATATGTGATATTGGGCCATACAAGTAAAATTCTGTTTCTATATGCCCTTAAATAACTGGCTTACATTTCATTCATGTAAACTAGAAACCCATTTTCAATAACCGAGGTAGGGAATTCGACCAGATCACCTGCAGAACCTGATTTCTTAGAATAACCTGGTTTCTTGATTGCATGTAAACATACTGACTAGTCTACCCCATTTATATCAGTGAGAGTGGACTAAATATATTCTCCCTCCTCAGTACAACACAAACTACAGCTTTCAGAATCCACCCCTCTTTTAAATATAGCCTGAACATGTAACCTTCATGATGGCAGGATTTGCTGATGGAATGATTTAGATAATATAGTAGTATCAGTATTTTTCTGTTTTAGTTGTCAGAGAACTGAATGGGCAGAAAATAGTGATTGATCACAGGTCATACCTGTTATCATTGTTATTCAGATGACCAGTGCACTGTTGTTGTATGATCGTATATATATTAATATCTAATACGAGTGACCACAGAGCGGGCAACAGAAAGATCTTTACTGCCACACTGGTTTTAGGGTAACTCAAGGCTGGCATTTTCCCACTCTGGTGACTGCTTTCAAAAAGCTTTGTTTTAGAAGGACACCGGCTTAGTGTGGACAAAGAGCCAAAATGGATTCCTGTGCATGTACTCTTATGCATTTCCCTCTCCTCCCTATTCATAGTCAGTCTGTCTTTCTCTTACTTTGTGTTGCTTTGACATGTTCTGTCTCACTCTCAGCTTCACTTCACGTCTTTCTGTACTTTTGCTCACTTTTCTCCTCCCTTCTTCTTCTGTATCTCTCCTCAGTGCAGAGCAGGCAGTTTCTGACTCTCATAATAAAAAATAAAATAAAATAAAAAATCTCGCTCCCTTCTCCTGACCTGCGATTCACAGGTTCAAGTTTTCTCCCTCAGGTGTAAAAAACTTATTCACAGCTAAAATTCAGTGGAGTTTTGGTTTGCAAATTTTCAGCAACATTTTGATATAAACTTCTCATAAGTACTTTTTCATATGAGCACTTATAAATATCCAATTTTATGTTAATCTGCTATTTTAAGCACTTAGTATGTCCTCATTTGTTGAAATAAGGTTAATTGATTAAGCTGCTTCTTGTTTGAACAGTTTCTCTCCCTCCTCTCTGCTCTCTCGTGACATTTAGACTATAATTGGGTATCATTCTGCAACATGGGATTGTTTTGCATCATATTGGTCATATTTAGGCACTATCTGAATACCCATCAGCCTCATCCAATCAAAGCAGAGCTGGACACAGGCTTTGTCTCCTCCTCCTCCTGTCTTATTTGTCCTTATAAAAGTGTTAAAATCTCCGCTGTCGTGTCCAGTTTCTCCTCCACTCTGCATCGGTTCTTCAATACAATAATATGAATGTTGCAGGAGTTTATCCTTCTGTATTCTTTGTTTCAAAGAATGTTGTGCCATTTGTTAATAGCAAAGAGAACTATTGAACATATATGAAAAAGAAGAGCTATTTTAAATTATTTTTTGGCTTTTTTTGCTATATTTATTTTCTTGTATTAGAATCTTCTTTGTAGGAGGGAAAAATCAAAAAATGTATTTTTCATTAGTGCGAAAAACCTATTTTCTTCCTTTTTGTACAATTTCGATGTTTTAAGCGAGACTTTGAAAAGCAATATGATGATGATGACGATGTTTCCTGTGACTGTATCTGCATGCTGTTTGTGTTGCCTTAATGATGGCTGCGTCCCACTTTGATCCCTCTCTACCCCAACCTACCCCCAACCTGTCAGGCCCCTCCCTCCCCCAACTCTGAACCCACCCCTCCCAACTTCCACCTTCATCTGATGGAGTCCCAGTCCCACCTGATCCAGTCTAGACCAATCCAGTCCAGTCCAGTGCAGTCAATAAAGCAGTGCTTTCTGTGTACACAAAACTCTCTGCCTCTCTGTTCATCACACAAACTGATGTTTTACTGGTCCTTTCTTAGTGATTTTCTCATTTAAATTGACAAAACCTTCATTTAAGCTCTGGATTAAAATGTACTGTATATTCATAAAGAGATCTGAATTGTCTAAATGACAAGCCCATATTTAAATTTTAGAAAATGTGTTAATCTTTTTGGTTCAGCAGAAAAGTATTGATGTTTTAATGGAGCACAAGCTTGGCAAAGGTTATGCACAATATTTCTGTAAGGTGCTCTCTGGTTAACCTTTTCTGCAAACGAGTTCAAACATTTCACAAATTCAAAAACTGAATTTGTCTTTGTTGAATCATTTCCCTCAAAAAAAGACAGACTGCTAGTTTTGTCACAGTCTGCATTTCCCAGTTCAGTTCATTCATTGACTCTCCTGCACTGCAATCAGGACAATCACACACACCTGCTGCTTACCTGCACACACACCTGATTTCCATTGACACAGTCACTACTTAAACCCCGGATCCCCACCCACTCACTGCCAGATTGTTCTTTGCTGATCACATGCAAGACTCTCCTACATTCACCATTTGAACTTCCCATTGCCAAATCTGCCTGTTTTGGACTCTCCCTCTTTGCCTGTTCCCCAGTAAACTGCTCTGCCTTCTGTATTCAACTTTGAGACTCCATCCTGAGGTTTTGGCTTTTATTTGCTTCAGCTTTTCGAATACGATTCTACTGTGTTCCTGTTGAGCAGCTTGGGGCATTTTGCCTGTCTTACTCTCCACTGCTGATTCCTGCCTGCCTGTACCTTAATCTGTGGTGTGAATTAAATTACAGCAAGACCTCTACCTTCCTGTCTGTATGCAGCTGGGTCCACCTCCCAATCATTCCAAATCTGCTGGGTCCATGGTGGTTCTGATCGTTCTGTCATGGGTGAATTCAAGGAGTGGACCCAAATGCAAATAAGGAAGTATGTGCATGGAAACTAACTTTAATAACTTACCGGGCAGGATTAAAACAAAGCAACTAAAGGTGGCCGACGGTCTGGGCAAAAATACACACACAGTTCAAAAATCCAAGATTTGAATCGGGTCCAACATTATGGTCAAAGACACAAAGGAACACAGGAACTAAACAGCACAAGGCAGGACAACTGGTGAACTGGACACAGGTGAAACAAATCATGATGGAACAGAATCCAAAACAAAAATGCAGGAAGTAGAAATGCACAGAGACACAGAGTGGAGAACTACAAAATGAAACACAAAACCATTGTAAGTTTGGGTAAAATTTACATCTGAAAAATTCAACAGCACATCTCTGTCCATATTTCAGTTTTATTGGAACTTCAGTAAAATGTGGTTTGTTTAACCACAAAATTCCATTTGTATATTGGGGTGGAGGCATAAATCTCAGACTACTAGAGGAAAGTGACAAAGGAAACCGTTCAGGCTGAAACTAACAATTATCTTCAATTAAGGTAGTTTATTTTAAAAGTTTCCCATTCTGATTCATGAGTCCAAGGTGACATCTTCAATTTGCTCGCTTTTGCTTGACATCGACATAAACATAAATATTGACATTTGAGCAGTTGGAACCAGTTAATTTTGGCACTTGCTCCAAAAAACAATTCTGATTATCAAAATTATTGAGGTGATTGCTGATTAATTTTCCGTGGATCAACTGATGTTTCAGCTCTACATTGACATCACTAATACAAAACTTTACCAGGTCAGGTCTAGAAGAGAATAGAACCATAAAAAAAGGTTTTGGAGTCAACAGCAGACCACCACATTAAGGGAGGAACAAAAATGTAATTACCAGGACTCCTCCTAGAGCTGGTTTTTGACCAAATGTAACAACCTGCCAAGAAAGACACTGATCAGGAAGGCGGCCAAGAACCTCAAGATCACTCTGACAAACCTCCAGTGTTCTTCAATCATGATAGAATAACGAGCCAGGACAGAAACTGTCAGCAGAAGCCTTCAAATAAATTCAGACGCCAGTCTCCCCTGAAAAACACCACTTGGCAGAAGGGCTTGAGTTCGTCAATAGACGTGTGAGAGACAGAGCATGATGCAAAAGATTCTGTGGTCTGATGAAACTAAATTCAAAACGGTTCAGCTGATGCAAAGTGTTGTCTACTGGAACTGGGCAGAGCTTATCACCCCTCTAACACCATCCTTACCTTGACGCACGATCGTGCAGCTTCAGACTTGGCCAGGGAAGAGAGGGAGCTTTTGCCAGAGGTCCAGAGGAACAATGGAGGGATCCAAACACAGGCAAATCTTGAAGAGAGCAGGTTTCTGAGTGCCAAAGGCCTGAGAAGGGGGTCCAACAAATTTCTCCTCCAACAGGACTCAAACATGTTGCCAAGTCAATGTTGGAGTGGCCTCGCAACAAGAATGTAAAAGTCCTTCAGCAGCCTTGCATACCAGATTTGAATCCCAGAGAATATCTGTGGAATGACTTGAAGATCAAGCCACATCGGCTGAAGCCAAATGGGCTGCGCCAGTGTAGATGTTTCCAAGAAGAGTTGCTGTGACAGTGTCATCTCAGTTTGTATTTTTTTAAATCAGTGGATCAAGTAATTATTTATGATGTGAAAGGGGTCTGTTGTAGTGACAAATACACAGAATTATCACTCAATCTGCTCTATGACCTGACCATTTTAACTAAAAGTTTGAAGACGACAACAAAGAAGACATTTTGTTTTAATAAACTAGATGACGTCTACATCATCAGCAAGTTTAACAGTTTGAGATCCCTGAAATGTATAGGACAACTAAGAGACAAAACCTGAAGTATATCCACATATCTTAAGATTAGTTTTTATTTTAAGTATTAAATCCAAGCAATCCCTAGCAAGAGTTTGAAGGGTACGTGTAACAAGACAATGACCAATGGCCTGAAGCTGATAAATGCTACATCAAGACCACAAATTAATTTGAGAGCACAAATAATGAACTCATGCACACATCTGTTTGATTTTGAAATCTGAGCTCTGTGTGTTTGTGATTTAAAAAATAAATTAATTAATTAAGTCAGGATATTTAAGTAAGTGGATATTTAAATCTAGGCTGGCATCATAAAATGCAGGGAAAAGACTGCAAAATGCAGGAAAATACTTTATGATGGCACTGTAAATAAAGGCTGTGTGGGTTTATTTCAGGGCTTCAGAGCAAGAAACAAGCCTTCATAAATTCACTCCTACTTTCTGTTTTAGCCTTTTTTTTTCTCTTTTTTTTTAAACTAACATTTTTTACCATCACAATCTGACCATATCGTTCTGCTATTTTCGTTCTCACTCTACTGCCTAATGATCTAAAAATGATAAATGATCTGAAACGTTCCCTTGGATTTAGATAGGCCTCCACTCTCTCATCTATCTGATTCACACAAACACTCCCTGGAATCAAGCCAAACAGACAGACATACTCATAATAATGGAAATCAATTTAGCAACACAAAGAAAAAGAACCTGAAGAGACTTCATGCACCTGGCTTTTCTCACAAAGCTCTCATTTTCATTCTTCTCCTTTGTGGCCTTTTTGGAAATCATTTTGTTTTGCAATCTAAATATTATTTTTCCAGCCTATTGTGAAGGCTTAACTGGCTCAATCTGCTGTATCATTAAACCACTAACCTACTATCCCACCTCAACTTCAGGGACCTTTTTCTTGTATTAATTCAGTCTTATTTACTGTGTCTGCTATACAGGTTCACATCATCAGATGGTGTTTGGGAAACAGCAGGATGAAGTTTCAGAGCTGAGTGTGCCACAGGGGACTCAAGCAAACTTTTTCATGCACCTGCCACAGTTCCTGGTGTTTTTACAAGCAGCAGTTATTTAAGCTGTGGTAGGCAAGTTTTTTTTTATTTATTTATTTATTTTTTTTTATGTAAAAACACACCTGTGTTATCTGCCTACATCTTGAAGTAACACTGCAGTGCAGAATAGCTTCACATCTATTCTATCCCACTAATTGTGATACTACTCATTTCTAGTGTCTTGTATTAACACAGGCATTCAGAGTGAGCCTTTCCAAACTTAAGGTTCTGTAATATACTGAGGTCATTTTCACCCTAAGGCTAAAAGTAGCTCCTGAGTGGCTGAGTTTGAAGAAATTCATTTAAAATAATGGTTGTGTCAGTCCTTACTTGAAGACTCTGAGTTTTGGTTCTAAGAATAACTCTCAAAACTTTTATTTTAGCACTAGAGTCTGAGAGAACTTAGATGTAGTCTAGAGGACTCATGCCCTGCTCCATTAGTCAGCTGCTGCCAGAAATGTTTTCTGTGTGTAAGTGTTTTGGGGAAAAAAAAAAAAAAAAAAAAAAAAAAAAAAAGGCTAATTAACTTTTTTTAAAGCATACTTTGATGACAGGCTAGTTAACATGGACCAACAAAATTGAAACTACTCAATAACTCCTGACATGACAAGTTTGTAAAACTCGCCACTGTACAGTTTGCAGTGCTAATGAGCAAGGAATAACTCTGCCATTTGTCACAATTATTTTTTCCACTTTGAAATAATTAACTGAAAGGGTCTGTTCATTCCTATTGTCGAACCACATATTTCATCACTTATCTCTATTGATATCTTGCTTTACAGGTTATGAGATTGAAAATGACATTTTACAAATTTATTAGCAACATCTCTTGCCAGAATCGACAACTTTGGAACTATTTCTTATTGACAAAGTAGGCAGTGCATAATGACTGTAAGGAGCTGTCGTTGCTGTTTTTTAAATATAATTTTTCAATGCTGTTAGTAGCACAAGCAAAATTCAATTCACTGTAATCGAGGCGGAGGTTAAAAGTTTTGACATACATATAACAAATGACATCTGCTACTAGATGAAATTGAGAAAATGTGCAAACATTTCAATGTGACATGGATCACAGGATCTTGATTTAGTTGCAGCTTTTAGTTTAGTTCTTTTTGAGATGCTTTCCTCTTATTTGAAGTGGGGGACTGTGGCAAGTAATTTTGCAGCATCATTCATGTACTCGAGAGCAGCTCTCACACTGTCTGTCAACTGATCCATTACCCCCACAGCGCAGATATTTAAGCCTGAGTGACTGAAACAGAAGAAGTACACGAGGGAAATCTACTGGGATCAGCGGCTGATAACTGAAGACTATTTGAGTTAAAGAAGCTTTGAGGATGATGGATCCTTGGATTTAATTACATACATGGTCACTTCTCTCAGACAGCTTTTTTTTGTTTGTTTTTTTCAGGGAGATTTTTTATTCTTTTCCAGAAATTTGTCATATCATGTTATACTTTTAAGTTTTAATAGTGCATTGTTTTTCTTTCCTGACACTATAAAAGGAATTGGATAAAACTCATCTCCTGTAATTCTATTATTTTTACGAGTAACTCCTCCCATGTGTCAGTGAGACCCACAATACCAACTAGCTCATTATCCTTTTAGCAAACACACATGCTCAATGAGAAATGCTGATATGCTTTTCCCTACTCCAAAGGACAGGAGGCAGAAAGTAGTTTCCTCCACGATGTGACAAGTGGCTGGCAAAGAAAAATGACAGACGAAAATTCAAAATGTCAAGGCATCCATTTAACAGCCTTTTGTGCTGGCAGCCAGTTAATCTGACACATTGTTGAAAAATCAATAGAGAGCAGAAAACTGTTAGGATAAACTGTTGGCAGCTGACATCCACCACTGTGAAACCGTGAAATCCACATTAGTTTCAGGACGTCCAGCAACCGACAGAGGAAGGAGGTGGGCGGCTCTGCTCAGGGGGTTTGAACAATTCTATCTGCTACAATCTGATATATACTGTCCTACATGCGCGCATGCACACACACACACACACACACACACACAGCGACAACATATACACACCAGCAGATCATCATAGTCCTGACACAAGTACTTGAAATCTCTTTTTCATTCCCTGCTCCCAGGAGATCCTTATCAACTATACTAACACATCCAGCCCAGACCAGTATTTTCATACGTTAGGTGTTGAAACCATCCAGTACAACAGCACGCTGAAATGTCAAGAGGCCACTGGGGTTTAGTGTGTTCCTGATGAATTATAAGTCATCGAGTTCCTCTTAAAGCAACAAACAATGGACTCAGCAGAGGGCTTGGCTTAAAAAGAAGAAAGAAAGACGGCAGACCCTGTGGACATGAAAGATAGTTTGTTTTTGTTGCTCTTGGTCCAGGTCCAGGACGCTCTGCAGTAAGTGACGAAGCGCTTCCCCTATGAGACCCTTTGTAAATACTTAGCAGAGTCAAAGGAGGGTGGAGGTGAGGTGAGAAGGAGGGAGGCTATGAAAAAACACCAGATGGAGAGAGAGCAATGTGTTGGCAAGTTTTAGTTCCTTAACTATAAATTAGAGCCTGACTAAGACTGGATTTATGAGTCCTATAACAATATTTATATCCAAGAGTTTATTTATACAAATCTGATGATGATATATTGGCCAATATTAGTAGTTTCTTTTTTTCTTTTCTTTTTTGCATAAACATAACATTTCAGATAGATTGATATGAATCTTTAATTAGTCTTTATTGGTTATTAAAGAGTTCAGTTGTGACTATGCGGAAGAAAGACAAGTAACAGTATAGATTGACATTTTGGGAAATTAGCTTATTTGCCATCTGTCAGGGAGAGACAGAGAGACATGAGAAGACTGACTCTCTGATGTAATCTGTTACAGCTAGCAGCCAGTTAGCTTAGCTTAGCTTAGCACAAAGACAGGAAACCGCTAGCTCTGTCCAAAGATAACAAAATCTGCCTTCCAGGACCTGTAAACCTCACTAATTAATATGTTATTGTTTTTTGTTCAACAACCAAAGTGTAAAAATTACAATTTGACATTGTATGTTATAGGTTATGTATCCGACTTGCCAGTTGCCTGGCAACTGCTCAGGGCCAAGAGAAAGTCTGCCACCTATCTCTCTGTGTAATGGAGAATTGTTGCGTTTACTCGTTTGTTTTTGTCAGGATTAAGATAAGCATGTTAAATAATGAGCTTAAGAGGTGTTGGTAGGTGGATTGTGTTACCTTCTGACAGAGCCAGGCTAACTTCTTCCCCTGTTTCCAATGTTTGTGCTAAGCTAAGCTAACAGTCAACTGCTGCAACCTTATTATTAACACAGACGGATATTAATGCGGTGTTAATCTTCCCATGTAACTCTCCACTAGAAAACAAATAAGCTTATTTCCAAAAAGGTAAACTATTCCTTTAACATAACACCGCAAATACTACAGTAAATTTAAAACTGGAAATTAATTGGCATCAATAACATGTAAAACAACGTATGTCATCCAACATATCGAACGTTTCCTATGGTTACAGACATTTGTTGGTTTTCATTCACTTATGTACTTTGTGGTGGTTCAGTTCGAGATCAAACTGATCAGACTGGTCAAGAGTCTGTCAAAAGGTTTTCATATTTAGAAAATTGCATTGAAATGTCTAAACTATCACAGCCACGTGGTTTGCAAAATGGTTTGTTGAAATGTAAAGTATACATGAATTGTGGCCAAACTGATATAAATCTTTTGGGACAAGCCCAACTCAAGTCTCAAGCAAATCATAAGTATAGTCTTTCAGCTCTCTAAATGCTGACAATTCAAATGGCGTGACATTTGAACATTTTCTTTGTTCAAATATCTGTGAAATTTGTGTTTCTGTTAGCGTGGAGGGGGCCTGGGTTGGCGCTCAGCTGCAGGAGAGAAGAGGAGAGGTGTGGGCACGGCTAGTTGTCTAATCACTCTCCCTTTTAACACAGTAGCAAGCTGGACCTGGAAGGGAAGATGCACTGAGAGTTTGCACAGTCTGTAACAAATTGTGTGTCTGTAGAACGTAATAAAATAAGAAAAGCCATCGGTCTGTAGTGTAATCTGTGCTGACTACCCACGGTGGCAGCAAGGCATGCCGCAATTAGCTAACTGGTCATGAAACCATTCAAATCTCAAGTAGTCAATGTTTTTATTTAGAGGGTCTGACCAAGTGTGAAATATACAGATTAGATTTATAGTAAATGTGCAAAACTATGCCGAAAATAGGAATGGTCATCAAAATTAAAAGTTGTAAAACAAGAAGACAAAGAAAGTGTGTGGTGGGTGGCAACTCGTACATTCACAGGATAGAAATTGTGTATCTGTGAACTTTGAATTGGATATACTGCATATGCTGCTATCCTGCTAACTTTTCAAAGGCTATAACTGTATGTTCTCCTCAATGAGTTTCTTCACTAAAGAAAAATATCCTGCAGAGCATTTTTCAAAGTAATTCTGACAGCTAATTATGATCCACACACAGACATGCCTTCAATCCCAGGAAATTATATCTTCAAAGACGTTTACACAGCAGTTAGCCTACTGATGCACACGCACTGTCTGGAAAGTTGTTTACAACAAGACAAGGTTTACATACATACAGGACAGTTTATCCTGTCTGTGCATACTTAAATCTGTGTAATACAAAGATGGAATAAATACCAAAAATTCACCCCCAGTCCTGCAACAGACGAGTTAGGTGAACTGGAAACTTTAGCAAAAGATTTCCAGACAATGTGTTGGTTAATATAATAAAAGCAATCATGCCCTTAAAAATATTCTTCACTGTGATTATGGGTACTCAGTTTCACATTGCAGGTATTGACTCGCCTATCCAGACATAATCACAATACAAAAAGCCCTCTCAGGTCCTCTTGCCGTAATAGTTATTTCCTTGCCATGTTCCTTCATCTCAGACACCTTTTAACGATAAGGACAATGGGATGGTCTACTCAGATTAGGTATGAAAGTCTGGAACCAGACATAAAGTGTTGCCTACAGTGTTTTCTTACACTTGAGGAAGAAAACTATAAGAGATTATACACCTGAACCTCATTTGTAATGCAGCAGATGACTGTTTGTTTCCCTCTGGTAAATAATTTAACTGAAATCTAGTTTTAAAAGACGTGCATGTATATGAGATAGTTCTTACCCTGCAGGTATAAAAGTTAAGTGAAGAATTTAAATTAGAACAAAGACAAAACCTGCTTCCACAGTCCTTTGCAGCAAACATAATTAAAAACGGATTACGATAACTTGTAATGTACATTAGTCAGGATTGGTATATATCTGTTAGCATGTACATTAATTATTCCAGGTACTGTTGCATGAACCAGAAGTTTAACACAACCAGTCTTGAAACACAGCAGACCTAAAGGCAGGAGATCATGATCAGTGTTGTTCCATTCAAATAGCTTGTGAGCTAAATATTATTATCATAAAGGTTAATGATTATGTGATACAGCACACCGGGACAGACCACATGATTAAATCTGATATGCATTCATGTATGTAGGCAGTCTGTTTGCCTAAAGGCCACATGGCTGAATAAACTTGGATTACTGATAGCTGATAATGTTATCTCTGCACTGTGGGGTTTGTTAACTCGTTCTATCAACAGAATGTACAAAGCCGTGTACAGAAGAAGAAAATAAAACTACAACAAATCTAAATTGTTGATACAGATAGTGAATCACTCGGCTAAACTTGGCCATAAATAGCATAAGCAGATATAATGTTAACCAGGTTACCTCTGAGTGTAGACAGCTTTGTTATGAGAATTTGAAAATGGATTTTAGGTAGCAGGTTCTGACTGGCTTTTCAGTATTTTCAGCATAGTTTAGTCAGTTGATTAATCAATAAAATAACCCACAGATTAATCAATAATATAAATATTTGTTGATTGCACCCATATAGTCTAAAATATATTAGACAACAATGCAAATGGAAAGTGTATGAATCACAAGTTCATCCTTCCACAATAATGTTATTCCACTTCACCCAAATGAAGACACCTCCGCTTAAATTCTAAAAAAATAATTACAATTTTTATTAAATGTGACTGTTTAGGCACTCATTTAACTGACTGTATTGATCATGAGTTGAGACGAACTGAGTTTATAAGAATGCAGCGCAGTGAAGAGACAGACCAGGTTTCATAGAGGAGACGAGCGTCTGCCTGTTAACAGACTCCGGTCTGTACTGATAAACTACAGAAGTGTAGAATGACATCAAGCTTCATGATCAAAGTTGATCAAAGATGGTCCAATGTATCCTATGCTAAAGGAGATAAGAAAGGAAGCACTGAAGCACCTTTCCTTCACATTTAGAGGATTTGAGCTCTTATCATGGTGGCTACGTAAATACTTTCGTTTTCACTTAGTTAGGAACCCGTGTGTGTGTGTGTGTGTGTGTGTGTGTGTGTGTGTGTGTGTGTGTGTGTGTGTGTGTGTGTGTGTGTCTATCTATCAGTCTCTGCTGATAATTATCACTTTGCTTCTGCTAGTTCTTTATGCTTCCTTGTCACCTGACTGAAACTCCATGGACAGAGCCCTCACTTCTGCATTCATCCAGGCTTTCTGGATGTGGAATGATTTTTAGTGTCCCCAGGACCCATGGGTGGGTCATTGGAGTGGGTCCCAACAAAATGTTCTTTTGACAAATTGTAGTGTTAAGCTAATGTTTAAGTTATATAGATATAATTATGGTTACATTCATGTATGTTGAAAACTTATTTTGAAAATTAAACCTTTGTGAACCTTTGTGTTATTTATATATAATAATATGATATCACAGACATTGTCTGAGTGATTGTTCAAAACATGTGTACAGTATGTATACAATAGTGCAATATGTCTTCATCCAAAGTTGGACAGCTTGTCAAACACTGGCATTAGTTTGTCAGTTAAACATACGCATTAAGCAGAGGTTAGTTTAAAGTTAATATTAACCAACTGGTCTTGTCCTACAGGAGAAAAGCAGGTCCTGATTTAAAATGGTTTAAACTGAAACTGTCGTCACTGTAGTTAGACAGATAACTGAGGAAAACGGCCCTAACAAATTACTGCTGTAAACTGATTCATGCTGATAATTATTATTTCTTAGTCCTTTTTCCTGTCCGGTTCAACTTTAGGAATCAACACTTGAGTTTACATCACTGACAGCAAAAAGACTTCAAAGATGGAGACAGTGACAGTGACCCTCCAGCACCTTTCTATACTGCCCTCTGGTGGCATGATATGACTTCATAGTTAAATTCCTCTTCCATCACAGAGCCATCTGCTTTAACTTCCAATAAATGCAAAACTAAATCTATCTAAATATTGCATTAGTGTAGAGGCTAACAGCTTATAGAGTTTTGTTATAGATACTCCTACTAAAAGTACAAAAAGATAACTGCAATGAGCAGTAGAGTCTTCATATAACTCCTTACAAGATTGATATGTTCCATTTTCAAAATTGACAAAATGTTTTTATGATGCTGTTAAAAATATAGTAAGGTTAACACAACTAACATTAATATATCTTTATACACTGGAATACAGTGGTAGAGATTCAAGTTCAAGATTTTGTTTTTACAAAAACTGCTTATTTTGCAACTTTGAGGTCACTGGATATAAAATGAACACCAACAACAGTAACAATAAAACGGCGATCTTCCATTCCTGTGTTAACAATTAAGAACCATAGAAAGTAAGCTACCTGGGACACATTTTGATGTTTACATTCCCATGATGGTTACATCTGAAAACTTCATTTAAAACTCGCTCTACCTTTCATACCACTCTTTCTTTTACTCTCTTGTGGAATACTTTTATATTTAAAGTCATCACCAACTTGTGGGGAAATAAAAGCAGTAGAGAGACCTTTATTTTCTCTGTGTGCATGCGTAAAAGTTTTTCTGCATGTGGTACATGTGTGTTTGTGTGCATGTGTCTTTAGCGTTTACATTTGCTGTATGTATGCTGCTATGTTGGTCTGTACACTATATTACACTAATTGAGGTTCCTGCATGTCCATGTTGAGCGTGGGCATACTTGTGTATGTGTGTGTGTGTGTGAGTTTGGCAGACAGCGTTGTTCACCGCAGTGGTGAAGGACACATCTCCATGGCCTGTGTACCTTTCCCCTCTGTTTCCTACTATAAATAGCTTCCAGTGTTTTTGCTGTGTGTGTGTGTGTGTGTGTGTGTGTGTGTGTGTGTGTGTGTGTGTGTGTGTGTGTGTGTGTGTTTGTGTGTATATGTTTGTTACCCTGTTTACCAGACTGTTGATTACGGGAAGGTGAAAGAGACATAGAGAGAGAAGGGAAGAATATAAGAGAACATGAGTAGGAAGGGGAAAAATAGAGCAGAGAGAGATAGAGGGACAGGATGACCACAAATGAATTAAAAACTTTCAAAAGACCACATCATAAAGAACATCAAATCATCTTAATACTGTCGCCTAAAAACTGGGTTTTATTACTTAATAAGAAAAAAATTTTGATAAGCGATTTTAAAAAGTCACCTTTTTAAGCAAAAACCCTGCCTACAATTTAGAGACTTAGAATTAAATAAAAGTTTATTAGAATATAATATAAATTTCACCTCAGAGAGGAATAAGCAGGAGGGCATCTCAGAACCAGTCATGAAAGTCTCTCCAAAAAATTCACATTCAAAAAGCAAATGTTCCACAGACAAAACAAGTTACTTTATCCTTTATACACTACATTTCAGTGGCAAATACTGCACTCTTTACTCCACTACATTTAGCAGGGAGTTGTAGTTTTCACATTTCTTTTCATACATGTTGCCCGATTATACCTCTTCTCAGGATTTTATGCCACTTAACATGCTGCACTTGATTGACATCTCCCTCACCCTCTGTTGAGTTTGTTGCACCTGCCAGGACGATTTACACTGTTATAACTGGTAATTGGTATTTTGATAATGATAGGTAGATAGCTGCTTTCTCAGAGGGCTACATGGGATCTGTGGGTGGAATATGATTTTCTAGCTGCTGTTTTTAATTTCTAGTGTAGTTTCTGTTTGCAATTTCCTCGTTTTTCATGTACAGTTATGTTTCCGTTATTTTGTTTGTTGTTGGATACTGTGAGCATGGCTGTTTACATACCCAGAGTAGCTGACTATTTTCTCAGTAACAAGGAAGTCGAATTCAGACGGAAAATTCCATGCTTCGTCTCTGACGTTATTCCTCGCCCAATTTATCTGATCCAAGTTTTTTTTTTTTTTTTTTTAGAAGGTCACAAACAATAAAAGTGTTTATCATATCATCTCTGTTTGTGTTATAATGAGGTCCCTCTCATTCTTTGATATCAGCTCAAGGCTGGACAAAGGAAGGGGGGTCATAAATGAGTTGTAACCAAAAATAAGTTTATCTTATAAAACTTAAAGAGAAGGGAAGAAAAGTCGCAAACCCCAGAATAATCAGATTGGTGCTCAAAACCCCCCATGACCCCTAGGTTGAGATACCACCGCCTCAAAATACTGCAACTGGACATGACCATTTTTATACTTTTATACATTTTTTATCAAATTGGAGACACATGTCCAGACAAATCCTTCACCAAAATAATAGTTATTATGCTTTCAAAATAAGATGATTCTCGTCTAAATTGTCTTGACTGGAATGGAGGATCTCTGCTGAAAGATTTAAAGATGTGTTTTTACTTAAAGATTTTGCCTTCATGTCTCAATTGAAATATTAAACATTTGTCTTAAAGAGTTTTCATGAAAATAAGTGTTCAATAAGTTAACATCTTGAATGAATGACAGTTGCCAGTGTTTAATAAACTTAAATCAGTAACTCAGAGTGAACCTAAAGTGAGTACAAAGCCCATGAGTCTTTTGTGTTAAAACGTCCTTTGATTGAATTTTCTATTTCATCTCAAGGTTATTTTTTCAAATCATATATTCATCTGATTTATAAGAATGAATATAACTGCACTCGCAAAATTGAGTCAATAAATTGAAAGAGTGTGAGGGCTTCAGCTCCCGGGGGAAAAATTCTTTATGTCAGGTTCAAATACTATAAATAAAGGTATTGATCTGGATTTCCACTTACTCGCATTTCTAGGAACGATCTTTAGCAATGCTGGTAGCATGGCTCTGTCAGTCTGTGTGTTGGTCGAACACTTTGGTCCGGAATGAAATATCTGCTGGACGGATTTAGGTGAAATTTCATCCATTCGTGGGTGGATTCCCATGAAAATTGTACACATGTTAAAGTCCCCCTCAGGATGAATTTGTGATCATTTTGGTGATCCTCTGACCTTTCATCTATTTGGTTATTATGCAATTAGATAGAAATACCTAATATCAATATTGGGAGACAGGTCCCTCCTTTGCTGCTCTCCCTGAGCCATTTTCCTCTGTCAAAGCAACATTGTGTAGAAAGCATAGATAGTATAAATATGGACGTGGTATCCGTGACGTCACCCACAGGTTTCTGAAAAGCCGTTGTGAAACTCAGAGTGTGGTGGCTCTGGCCGCCGCCATCTTGGCAGTCCTGCCTCTTCTGCCTCCTGGTAATCTAAAAATTGGCAAAGACGTGGATCATCAGTGGAGCTGAGGCAGGCTGAATGATGCCTGGCTGGTTGCTCAAACAAGCCACCTTTGATGGCACCCACCTGTCAATCAAAGCGTCCACGCTGTTAATTATGCATAACTTAAAGCCTTAATATAATTTGAACTTATAAAACCACAATATCACAGTATGTTTTACATGCTTTCCAGTCATGTTAGCTTTGAGTTAACATTAGCTAGTATTGCACACTGTTGATGCTGTAGGGAAGTGGCGAGAGAAGGCACTCGGGAAACAAACATCTTTACATAGAAACCAGTCCATGGGGTGTTGTAGGCAACTGAGGATGTTATTGAATGGCTCATTAGTTACAATACAACCTGTTGATAAATTGGCAATAAGTGATTAATATGTAAAATCAATACGTAGAATGCTTCAGAATCTTACATATGACAACTTCAAAGGTTTTAATCAGGGAGTTCTTGCTTATCTGGTAGAGGGTTTCGTATGCTATACGGTTTGTAATGCCTCCTGAGGGAAATTTGTAATTTGTGATATTGGCCTATATAAATAAATAAAAAATGACCATATTTGTCAAAACTCATGACAGCCCCATCACCCTGAGCTGAACTTTGTGTTCAGTGCTAATTAACAAATGTTAAAAACAGTTTAGCATTTAGCTCTAATTACCGCTGTGAGTATAGCCTCACAGAGCTGCTAACATGGCCTCACACTCAGTCTTTTATAGATGTTACTTGCCATGTCTACAGTATATTTACACACATAAACAGAACACAGTTATTAATTATACCATTTAAATATGTTTCAGAAGGCTGTCTTTTAGCTCCTTACACACAAGCCTTCTCTGACCTTCAAACTAAGAACCTGTGACATTTTCATATTAATAAATCTCTCTTTCGCTTTCTGTCTTGCTTCTGGAAGGAACATAAAACCATAAAATAAACCAGAACAAGTCAAAAATGTTGCTAGGCCACAGTGTTGAAATGAACCATTGTTATAATAAATACTTCTAACATTTAATCAGAGAGAGACAAAATAAAGGTTTGTTGATATTTTGAGGTCAAAAACAAGTTTGAAGATGGTATCAAAGTTCCCATGACAACTTCCTCAAGCATGTAATCAGAGTGTTTGTGACCTGACTTTCACCAGCAGAAGCAGTTTTGTTGTGTTTTTTACAGAAAAAGGCTAAACTTAATCAGTCTTTACTGTTGAGGTCTGTTTCATTTAATATCTGCATATTGATCATGATAAAATCTCCCTTCTCTGTCGTGAAAAATTAGTTTGGTTGTGACGTGTAAAAGTGATTTCATTTTCATTCATTTCAACACTGTACACATTGTTGTATTTGAGCAGTTATTGTTAGCTGCTGTAACAATCCTAAGAATAAGCAAAAGATTCCGAAAATGCTAATCACGTCTTTTCACAAGCCTGAACCATTTAATAAATCACTAAATTCTTCATCTCCATCCTTAAAGCTCAAGTTGCAAGAGCGGGTTGTACATATAAAGACTTCCAAAGAAACCTTTCAAATCCTTTCATGAACTCTGACCAAATGACTACCAGTATAAAAGACTCACACCTGCAGTTGAATTTCTAGGCTATCAAGCATCTCTTATTTAGAATAAAGTACATTTTAGGAAGAAATATCAGATAGCAGTTCCCTCTGAATGGATAAGCTGATGTCTGACCGGTTCTTGTGAACGTCTTGTGTATTGTTGTGGCCTGGTTGAGGTGTGTCTTGAATGCTGATTGGAAGTGAGAAGAGACACTGAAGGCAAAGTTGCGGGTAATGGGAAATCACCTTCTCTGGTGTCTCATATCCTTATAAATCCCTGTGAAGGAGGGTAAGCAGCATCGGTTTCCTCTGTAGAGCCAACACAAGACATCACACACACACACACACTAAGGTAAGACGATCAATGGATGATAACTGTTCTTCTACCTGAAACTCTGCTTCCTTGATCAATTTAATAATATTTTAAGTTCTAGTATATAATCATTACCTGTCTACATATATTAACAATCTATGTGCAGCAGCTTTCTGTTTGTTACTTTGAGGTTTAATTTGTTCTCATTTATATTCATTATATTTCAATTTATGGCATTTTAATGGCTCTCACTTTTATCATTTCTCTAAATAATCTTTCCTATCACAGCAATCCAACTGAGACTCCTCCTCCTGCATCATGCCAAATGAGTCTTCACTCGTACTGGGTGCAGAAAACTTGTCCTGCACCCACCTAGCCTGCTCCGGGACAGCTCCAGACCCTCATCCAGACCAGGGAGATGCATGCTCGGGTGCTCAAAGTTCCACAATCCCCCCAGACCCATGGAGCCTACTGAACAACCACATTTTCTTCTTCTGTCACACAGATAATATGAAGCCTATCCAGACTGTGCTTCAGCCAGGAAGGCTACAGGGGTCACAATCCATTTCCGACACCCACCACCAATATCTTGGAACTCAGCCCAAACCCGGAGCCCCAGGAGATGGGGAAAAAGATGCAGGAGCAGCTCAGAGAAAGAAACTTCACTGTGGGGCGTGTGGGTATCTGCTGCTGGCTGTTGTCCTGGCTGTCTTCTCCCCGCTGATAGCTGTGGGAGTCTGCATTGCTGATATCCTGACTGGAGAGTGCTGTGATGGGAAAGACATGGACTCTGTGGATGAACTATAGACTATAAATACAGTCTTCATGAGAAAGACTAAAGCTGTAAGGGGCTTGTGAAGAAAGACACATCAAGTTTTACTGTTTAATCAGTTATTCATGAATCACATACACACTACCGAAACATTTTTCATTTCAGGTTTTAGACCTATCATATCTTTCCATTATTTTTGTTCACTTCAGTACTGTGTGAAAATCAACCTGAAGAGACTTTAAATGTGCTTGGGAGGCAATCCATTGTGGTGAAAATCTTGCATACTTCATAAGTTAGAGTTATGTAAACCTCCAGTTGGTAGCAGGGTCCATTTATCTCCTCGTGGTGCATTCAAGTAAACTCTAACATTCAAGTACTGATAGTGGCTGTAAAATATTATTGCTTTCATAAGTTTTGTTACTGGAAAAGGAAATCTTGACAAGAAAAACAGTGACACCAGCTGACCAAACAGCTCCATTACTGTGTTTGTTGCATTACTGCATTACTTTTAGACACCTGTACTGAATGTAAAACTCATGTCATCTGTTCACAATGTTGTTTCAGTGTTCTAAAGAACTCCTTTATTGTCCCTCATACTGAGTATGATTTCCTGCCATCTTTTTGAAGACTAAAAATAAATTGTATAGTATGTCTAATACACGGTTTAATACATAATTCTATGTTATGTGCGCCACCCAGTGGTCTCCTAATACAGTGATTGTACTGACGATAAATTATATGATGCCAACATCCATTTCCACAAGTAATCATTGCTGTAAAATCCTGCTCCACATACAAACTGTCTAATGTGGATATTCAGCTATAACTGTCAGATCAAGAGAATCAGATGGTCAGAATCAGATCAGATCAGTGGTAGAAAGTGACTAAACTGCATTTACTCAAGTACTACACTTGTTTACAGTTCTGAGGTATTCATTGGAGTATTTTCATTTAATGCTACTTTATTCACTATATTTTGGAATGAAATATTCCAAATACTACATTATTTTGATAGCTGTTGTTACGTTTTTGATGAAGATTTTACATTAACGTTTGTTAATCATACAATACGTAGTGCATTATTAAACATTAAACCAGTGGTGGTTTCCAACCTGTCCGGCTTGTGACCCCATACAAAAGAAGCAGTGTATAATTGTGGCTCCTTGTTACGTTTCAGATGTCTATTAGTTGCTACCAGCTCCATTAAAAAGTAATGTCCCAACCTCTCAAATTGTTTATGTAAGTTTGAAGCCTATAGAGGTCCAATATTTCACAATAGTGTATAGCCCAAACATGAATTTATGTGTTTTTAACCCTCATGACCCCTCAGAATTATGATGTGATGCACTGGAGGTTGCCCACCCTTTGAAACCACTGCACTTACCTACCAAACTGTGTATTTATCCTGATACTTCTATACTTTAAGTGGGGATTTTGAATGCAGGACTTGCAGTGTAGTATTTCTATACTGTTGTATTGGTACTTTTACTTAAGTGAATGAACTAAATACTTCTTCAATAGCTGATCTTACCAAAGAAATGTCACAAAATAAATAAAAATCAGTCTGCATTGTGGACCACTGTTAAAGCCTGTTATTCATTGAAAACATTTATTACATTTTTTATGATGCAAACAACAGCGAGTCCCACCCTCGTTGGAACAGCTCATCACGTAGTCATGAGGGAATGAAAGAGACACAAAGGGATAGGGACAGAAAAAATGTGTATTAAGCGCAATTCCATTGTTTCCGTTAAAAAAAAAACAGAAACAAAAACATGAAAATCAGCTCTCATTGTAAATTTTGGCATCTTTTTCCCTCTTGTTGTACTCTCTGGAATAATGGTCATTAAAAAAAAAAATCAAAAGAACAAGGCATGCATAATAGTTTCTGGTAATGCACATAGATTAAAGGATACCACTTAAATTCAAAATCCATGTACGATGTTGGTGTACATTTCATATATATGTATATATATGGTCCCTTTCTTAGAGGCGTTTTAGGCCTATCTACCTGTTCCTGCTGTAGGACTGTCTCCTGTTGTCTACGCTTGGTCTAGATTCAACCTGTAAAGAGGTCTGCACTGGAAGATACATTGGTAGGATGGACTTCTAATATTGACTTTTCCTAGATGTTACAACCATCTGTTTATTCGTCCCTTCATCGCTTACTGCATGTTATTATCAAGCTATTTATCCCGAAGTTTCATTAACTTAAATAGTTTTCTTTGCGTCAACTGACCATTGTGTCATCTACACAATTTCATCAAACCTTGCCTGGGTTATAGCCAGTATTATTTTCTATTAAAAAAAAAAAATCTTCTCCCATCTGCTATACTACCACCCCATGCTTCTGTTTTAAAAAGGGGAGCCCACAGACTACTTGGATCTCTTCAATGCTACTGTGCCCACGAGATAGAAGTCTGGAACAAAAGTATTTTAACTTCCAAGAAACCTAAAGAAATGGATTTAATTTCTGATACACTAAGATAAATTTTAATAAATGGGTGAAACAGCCATGCATCTATAGTGCGGGCTGTATACGTGGCCACACATTTTATTTATTGAAATGTAAAAGAAAAAAAAGAAACAAGAAAAAAAAAAAAAAAACAGGACAAACCAAAACGCGTTGATTAAATAGAATGTGGAATGAATGTCTTTACTGTTAAAAAAGTGTACTGCAATGTATACAACTATGGTGCTCTTTCTCATTGCTCAAAATGAGTTGAAGAGGGGAAAGAGGCATCAGGGATTGTTGATATACCAATGGAATCATATACAGATTTACAGTTATAATGCATCTATCATCACACTCAACAGATGGCAGGAAGGGAGGGAGGAGAGGGCAGCAAACGACAGACACAATATAGAAAAGATTCATTCGTTTGAATTTGAACATCCTTTGCTGTGGAACCAATGCTATGTTACTCTCTTAGAAAAAGACAGATGGAAACGAGTGAGTGTGTGTGCGCGGACAGGTATGAATTCTGTAAGTGCAGAACCAAATGTTCGACCAATAAAAGTCTATTGGGATCAGGTTGTACTGGTTTCTCTGAAGGTGGAGGCAGACTTGTTTAACCAAACATGGGGCTGAGTATGATGGTACTGGTGGTAACGGTTGGGCGTCTTGAGTGGTTTAGCGCCCCCTCCCGATGGTGGTGGTGGTGGTGTAGGTGCGTTATGGGGCATGGCTGCTTTAATCGATGTACTGAGAGAGCCAACGGAAACCCTCGCCATAGCCCTGCCTCTTCAACACACTGCACATGAACACCTCCAGTGGTCTCGTGTTCAGCTCCTTCATGGGAATGTTACCCTGAGAGAAAAGCAGGAAAAAAGGCACTAAATCAACTTTCTTGTGAAAATAGATTCATTCCGTCCTCGGGACAAAAAAAGAACTCCCTTAAGTACTGGACAATGTCATATCCTCTTCAACCCGGGCCTTCATTATCAGGATGTGTAAAAACAGAAACTCTTGCAGCGTGAGTTATTTGCGAGGAGTTCAAGAGCGAGCACCTGGTATAAATGCATTTTTGAATATGTAAATAGGGTTGTGTCAAGTTGCTCTTTTACCTTGGCAAACAGGTAATGAAGGGAGCTCCTGCAAGACTTTACCTAGCAAACTTAAACTTGGTGTTTGGTACATGTTTTAATGCTGACAAATGGACCAGCCAGCAGTATTTTATTTCACCACAACTGCAGGGAGTCTGCTTTGACACCACAGCTGAATTACATTTCAATGTCAGTGTACTGGAGTGGGAACTCATCTTCCCTTGGCCAAACACAGTCTCTTCCCCGGTCTAGAAAGTGGGGGGGGTTTATATTTATATTTATGTTATTTATAAGAAGCGCTGCGTCTACTCACCTTGCCTGTCGTCTGTCCATACAATCCAAAAATTTCCCTCAGCTTCTCCTCACTGATGGCCTCTGGCCTGTCGATCTTGTTGCCCAGAATCAGGATAGGTACATTTCCGATGGTCTCATCTGTCATTAATGCCTGGGAAGGTAGACTGGGTATTACTATGTGGTAGGTATTACTTTAGATTATATCCCTAAAAGGGATAAAGAAAACATTTACTCTCATACCACCACGTTACACATCATAAAATTGTAATGTTCTATCTATGTTCTATCTCAACTTTGCTGGTGTCAAACACCAGAAAAAGTAAAGGTTTTTCAAAAGTGGATTTGCTGTCAGACACACTGCTTTCCAGTTTAACTGTGACCTAACAGGTAGCAGGTACTTACATCAAGTTCTGCTTTTGATTCTCCCAATCTGGTGTGGTCTGCACAATCCACAAGGAAGACAATGCCATTGATGGCTGGGAGGTAGTTTTTCCACACTCTGCGGGCTGTGTGAACCCACACAAACAAACAAAGAAAAATAAACATGAGATTTACATTCCGGTCTGTCTGGTTATGGTAGGCACATTTTGCATTCACTGACAGCACCGTGTCTACCGATCCTATTAGCCCTATGCTATCAAGAGTATTACATCTAAATTCCACCACTGATTGCAGCCGTTCTGGACAATACTTGTGACTGTGCAACGCATTTCAGAAGCTTCCAAAGTCTGACAAGCAAAATGCTCCGTTTCTGAAGCACTCTTTGTGGGATATGTAGCTGTGTGGAGAACAGACCAAAACAGCGTCGCAGCCATGATGTCACAGGGCCGTGTCTGGTGGAATTCAGGAGTTAGCTGGAGAGAATTTTCTCGGGCTGCACAAATTGCATGCTGCATTTTCCCACATGGAGATCAGGTACGTCTCCTTGAGGAAAGCAGCTAATATCCTGATCATTTTATTTCCAGTTCATATTGGCGGTGAAAAGCGGTACCTGGGATTCAACATTAGTGTACACAAAACATACCTTGTGCGTGGCCTCCAAGGTCGAAGGTGGTGAAAGTCATGCCAGCAATCGTCAGCTCTTCCGAGGCTGGAGAAAGAAAGAACATGATCATGAACAAATCTGAAAAATCAGGCAGCTCAAAAATCACTGACACACAATAGCTGAAAAAAAATATCAAAAATTCAGCAGTGGTTTGTTTAAAAATAGCAAACATAAATAGCTGTGAATAATTAATTTTTTGCATGGATGGTTTTCAGCACATTACTGATTGAGCATGTGTGGATGTGCATGTATGTGTGCGAGCGAGTAGCACCAACTCACTTGGATGTAAAGTTGGCACATGCTGTCCCAATCTGTCATCTTTGAGCATGTGCAGTAGCGTTGTTTTGCCAGCATTGTCCAAGCCAAGAAACACTAACTTGCCGGATTTCTTGTACAGTCCTGAAACAAAGCCAGAAGCATAAAACCTGGGAAGTAATCCTCCTTCTTTAGACAGACTGTATCATACGACACAATGCTTAGTCTTTGGGAATTTCACACATTAGAAAATGTAAACACATGCTGTGACTCCAGTGATTGTTCAGATGGTACAGAAGGTCTGTCATGGCTTAAGAATTTGAGTTTGAAAGTCTAATTAATTCACTCATAGAAATAGTCTCTTCACAGGTGGCTGTCCACCTAATTATTATATTATATTCTCGGTTGCAGTGTTTCTCAAATCACGTACCACCACAGAAAATGTTAGTACCACCATTATGACAAACAGTAGCATAGGACAGCCCTATTCAGCAACACAGTTCATGCAAGAGGCAGTTTATTCCTAATAAGACAATTTATTATTGAAAGTTGATGAATCCTGAGCAGATCTAGTTCAAGAACCAGAGCTAGGAAGACTCCTGGTCCGCTCTCCTGTTCCTAATATTTCGCGTTAGGGGCCATGATTGCAGCGTTTTTGAACCATATACCATACCATACTTTAGCTCAATGAATCAAGGCTGTATGCTTGCGCTATGTTCATGAATGTGACCACATGGCAGAGTGATATTGAAACTAAATATTGCAGGAAACGTAAGATGTATTTTAAATTACATTCCAGTGATCTCATAGTTTATTTTAAATTTGATACATTTTGTAGTATTTTGATAGTATATTACATTTTTAAATTAATTAAAAAAAAAAAGATTTCAGACATTCCTCCATGTACCACTTGAGGGAGGTCACGTACCATAGTTAGGTAGTGTTGTATTAAGTTGAAAAAAGTAAGTAGATTTGTTGTGCTAGGAATGATATTTAGACATACTGATAAAAAAAAAACACTTCAAATGCAAAACAGTCCTCTCTGCTTCAAAAGAAAACTGACAAGATTATTGTTAATTCTCTCATATGGGTGTACCGATTGACTGAATACAGGACAAAGGGTGAAACTGAGGTTGCTCCTTAACTCTCCTGACAAGAATACTAAGGCTTTGTGTTTACCACTCTGAGTCAGCGCAGTGATACCCAGTGGGTTTGTGAAATTTCTGACTGAGTCAGCTTTACTAGACGTCACTATTACTCCCAACAGCACTATGCTACCTGTCTGACAGGGAGAACAGGAACGACCGCATCATGGGATCAGCATTAAACACAGAAACTAGAACAGAGCTCCTCTGGGAGAAGAGCAGCCGGTACACATGAAAAGGTTTTCCAGATTTCAGATAAACATATCGATCACAAACACATTTTTAAAAACTGGGGTGACAATTTGTCACATTTCTGGGAGACATTTCCTTTGTGAGCCTTTTATGTTTATGTTGTCGATTATCCAATCACCTCTGACTAAGGCAGTATTTATGAGCTCTGACAAAATTTCACTCAGAAACAGAAATATAAAGTGCATGTGAAAACCTACTGCAATGAATTCCGCTGCATTAAAGTGTAGAAAACACAGTACCAAATGAAATCCATCATTAAAGATTCATTTTAAGTCAACTGTCATTAATTAAATACAATTATGTGATAGTTAGCGTGCAGACTTCAGCAGAAACATTGCTTGTGAATGCACAGTAGGGAGCATATTTTAGATTTTATTTACTAAAACAATTTAGTTCCTTAATATCAGCAGGCCTATATGCTGGATGCTTTTAGCTGAGCCACTTTAGATAAATATGACTAGCATGTGTGTCCCCGATGGGAATCAAACCCACGAGCCAGCCTGTGTAAGTGCTCTAACCGAGGAGTTATAAAGGTACGTTTCAAGCTTTGGTCGCTAGTGATGGTGGTGATTCATATTACTGTCTTACTACACTGACCACATAAACTGATGTGTTTTGTCTGACATGGGCTTTTGCTGAGAATGTCTACTTGCATGACATCCTGTAGTGTGGAGGAGCAGTTAAGGAGTGGTGCCTGCTGTTACTGTCTGCGTGTTTGTGTTTCAGATTTGGGTCTGTTGTGCACGACGTAAACCAACACCTGTAAAGAAACCCCGCTTCTTCCTATCAACTTCTACCACAACAAAGCTCACTACTGTGCACATCAGCCTAAGCCTTTTACTTAACACTTCAGGACTGAGGTGTGAGACAGACGGGTTGTTGTAACAAGTCAATCAGACTATACTCTCTCATCTCAAATGACCAACTATGTTACATAACAAGGGTGCTCCTATTAGGATTTTTGGGGCTGATCACAATTGCTGTGAGCTTTCTATTTACCATGTTTAGTGGCAGACAACATGTGCAACACATTCCTCTCTCTTAAAGACACAATTTAAAATATATCAGCCTGCGGTTGGTTTTCGGGAACCACTTGAGAGCTCAAGTGTTTCCCACAGAAAGACAATGTAACCGTGTAATTGGTGGAGACAGGTAGATTTCTATTTTTAGTAGGTTGTTTCCTACTTCACCATTATAATTCTACTTGATACTCCACATTGTTTTACAGTAGGGTTTACTCACAAACTACTATAATCTGCTCAGCCTGTTTTTTCTTTCACTTAAATGACTAAAACTGTTTGCAGTAAGACTGAACTACTGAGTGTGTGTGTGTGTGTGTGTGTGTGTGTCTGATCAGGAGTACTCACCTAAGAACTGTAGTACACCACTGAAACTGCTATAAATCCAATTTAAAAGGCCTGACATATCCGGAGCCGTTGAATCCTGAGAAAAAACAAACGGGGGGGGGGGGGGGGACAGATTAGAAGACATGAGCGCACGCAAGACAAACAAAAGAGCTGGCATGTTATTTTGCCTACATCAACATCCATCATTATCATACAGTCAGCGAGCAAAAATGAAGCACGACCACGCAACAAAGTATCCTGATACAAGTCGCCCCATGTTTGTCCCTTTTGCCATTACTTTCCCACTGAATATTTAGCAGTAACTTCAGGGATTTGGACAGCCACATTAAAGGGAAATTAGCCCTTTTTTTTTACAATGTTATATGTTACCAATGGGAGAAATAAAAGTCCTTGTTGCATACTATATTGACTGAGAAATCTGAGTTCTCCCGCTGCAAAATCTGCTGTTTTTCTGGCACTGGCGCCATCATTTAACTTGTACAGTGACATCGTTTGAAGCAAAGAAGAACTACAGAGTGGGAAGAACTTTCAAGTGACCTAGCAATCCAAACCTGCTCCACCCAGACTCAGCATCATCGAGGCTCTGAAGCATGGTTAAAACCTCTGTGGCAGTCATGCGCCTTCTTGCCTACGTAGCATTTTGATATTCTTCAAAGCTTTCTCTCCCTTCGTGGTTTAAACATGAAGGTTAGGCTAGGTTGACAGTTGATAGGTAACAGGGATGTGCATCTTCAAGAGCAAGAAAAAGCAGCAAACAAATGATTAACAGTCTATACACAGTCAACATGATCATTATATTCAGTGCTTGCGCTTAAAGTGGTCAAACAAGTTTGTTGTATTTGCCCCTTTTGTTGTCACTGTCTTCTGGTATTTCTTACAAATTACTGTGGGTTGTTGTACATACGATCTTTTGTAATGCAAACAAACCACTTCCACATTCCGGAAGTCTCTTCCTTTTTGGAACGGACTCATCCACATTGGAGCCAGTGGCAATGTTACTTTCGCTTTCAGCTGTACGTGTTGTCGTTGTGCAACAGTATGACATCATTAGATCAACATGTCTAAATATTGCCATTATCTCTACATGAATAAAAAAATTAAATAAAAAATATGATGTATTATTAAAAATTATGATATGTTACACCCTTTTTATTAAATTTTAATCCACACATGTATGTGCTGGGGACTTTATTCAAAAAACAAGGTGGAAAAGACAACCAGGACCAGTGGGCACACTGTGCTTTGAGTTTACAATACCTTTTTATACACAGAGCTGTATTTGAAACGCACACCTTCACCTTGTTCAGGCCAGTTCACGCCGGTTTACATCACCGGCATATGCCAGCTTTTGTCAGAATCAGGCGCACTTGTCTGGCTGATGAAAATATCAATGGCCAAAATGTCCGGTTGTCACAAGGGGTTGGGCGGCTTCAACTTTGCACTGCAGGCACAGTTCCACTAGCAGGACGTGAGTAGGAGAACTCAGCTTTACATACATCGTCGAGACTATTTGGACATCCACATAAAATACTGCACATTTTTTTAACTTGACTATTATAGGATCCTGCATCCCTAGCATAAACAGAAAGACTCGTCACAATAACTAACATTACACACCTGAAAATTCGAGATGTTTGTTATTATTGTTCTCAGCCGTTCACATACTCAAAGCACTAGACAGAAGGAAAAGGTGAAAGTTATGTAATAAATATAATACTGAGATTCAAAGTCTTGGCAAGAGCATAATTATAAAGATAAATTCTTGTACAAATTTGATCTTTTCTCCTAGTATATGGTCTTAATGCCGCAATTTCCACAGTAACTCCTAATCACTCATTAATATCCAGATCTAAAGATGACAGTACTTTTTTTTCAGTGACATTGTTGGACTACATTATGGCTTAATATTCACTTTATTAATCATAAGACCAATAGGAATCAATCAGCACCTCTCACCTCAAACCTGAGGCACTCACTTCTATGAATGCAGCCTGTCTTAACCTATCACACAGATAGTGGCAACCGGTGATAAGAACAATGACTGGCTTTCTACAGCCAATGATGAAGCTTGTTCCAGTAGAGTCTTGGGACAGAAGGACAGGAGATTCAGTGACTGATCAGATACCATCTGACAGCTCCTCCACAGGCAACATGAGTGTGTTGTTCAAGAGCAACCCATCTGCATGGGCCTTGTAAAGGAGGACAAGTCTTTGCCTTTCGTGATAAGCTAGCCAGATTGCATTTCAATCAAAACAAAATGGATCTGAGATAGGACCTGCTGGAGCTGTGTGAAATCAAACAGCTCTTTGACTTACTACGTGCAACAACTTGTTGCTTCGGCGTGAGATAAACTCAAGTGTTGTTCATTTGTTATTCTAGTACACACAGACTTCTTTTCCCCCTCTTTTAAGTGGCGTGATCAAATGTTTCAGCGCGTGTCATGAAAATCTGAGAAAACAGGGCTGGAAAACAGAAACTTCCTCTCTCTGTAACCAAAGGAGAAGCTTTTAATTACATCAAAATTCTTGCCCCATAATGTAGCAAACGTGGTTATGTTTGCTACATTGGACACACACACTGTCTGTGACAGTTACAGAGGCAAACTGATGCTGACCTCTAGCCGTAGTTACGTAACATGCAAACAACTTCAGGGCTAAAGTATAAGGCAGCCAAAGTTCAGGACCACGTAAATACAGCTGAACTACATGTCAGCCGCTGATACACTTTAGTCCCATATGCTCCCACGCCCACCCCGATTGGCTGCTACGACACAGTGGGCTGTCATTACAGACTGACTGCTACCACGTGTGGCGTGATGCAGCTGTGAATGTGAAACAGTATGACAGTAACTGATAACAACCGCTGGCAAATATCGGCTCATATGAGACCAACGCGATATACATGCGGGTTATGAAATTCAAAGCATGTGGCAATGACAAAGTTTTACCCGAGGCAGCCTTAAATTGTTTTAATGGATCTGTGGTCGTTGTTGACATGGTTTAACTGTGTAAACTCATCAACAAGCATGACTAACCGCATTAAAGTGACAGCGATACAAAATAATTGGTTGCCAAGTGATCACTGAAGGTGCAAGGGCGGAATCTGACTAGAGCTAAACTCACCACTGTCAGTGGTTAATGACTATTATTTCAAATTAACACTTTCAGCACAGCATTGTTTGTGACTGAACAGGAGTGTACTTTCTCAAAAATCACCAATCTACACCTTTGGACAGTTTTCCCTCATTACTATCCACCCTCTAAATTAATCCTTCATTGTCTGGCAAACAACTGGAAATGGTTCATCATGCTTGGATAATAAGGACGACGAAAATGTGTTACTTATGCAGACATCTCAGTGGTATTTTAGAAATGTGTTTCAGTTCTCAAATTAAGATGATCAGTAATAGTAAGACACATTTTTCCCTTGAGGATGGAGCCATATCAATTCCCACACACTGTAATCTTTCAGGCAGGTCTTGTGAATCAAACCTCGTGTCACAAGACTGTGAATCTTTAATACAGTGAAAGACACTGGATGCGGTTTGACTCGGCTGTCAAAGGAAGTCCAGCTCACAGGCTCTGTCAACGTAGCAGCGAAGTTAGCTCACATTTACCTTAATGGCTAACGTGGCTACGTGAATGATTGTTCCGACAAGTTCGGCGCCGGCAAATAAACCACAAAAAAAAAATGTCTCAATATCACAACAACAAGTCATGTCAAAGTTATATACATATACGATACATGTATTATTTTTTATAAACCTTGGGTGAGGCCGGCTCGTAGGCTGGCTAGCAGGAAGCCACTAGCTACGTGTCACAGTCTCTTAGAGGCGACGTTGCATCGAGGAACGTTAGCTAACCAGCAGTTAGCCTAAGCAATACCTCATCGATACAGTACTAACACCGCATAGTGGTAATCGTGGGAGTATTTCCCTCTCACTTATAAATATAACTGGGAGAATAAATATGAATTCAGTTCATATCCTCTGAAATAATACGCGAGTTAGCCAGCTTGGTGTTAGCAATGCTAACGTAGCATCGGTTGAGCCGGGCTAAGATGCCGAGCGTTGACATAACCGTCCGTTTTCTAACCATCGTGGAGGAAATGTGTCTGAAAACTCACCCGTTCTTTAGGAGTAGAGTAATTTGCCGAATGTATTCGCTCTTATAATCATGTAAATTCGGTCTCCTGGTCGAAAAAAAAAAGAGAGCCTGCGGTACACCAGGTCTTCCTCTCTCCTTTTTCGTGTTTTGTTACTGAGCCACGACACTGCAATGGCTGTCCAACAACTCCCCAAACTCTGCCCAGCCGCTTCCTGTTTATGTTTCACAGTCAGGTTTCCGACAGGAGAACTGGAATAAACGGATCATCTAATATTACTCTTAATTTTGACAATATCCACGCACATATTTCACTGGGATTATTGATACACATTTTTTATTTTAGCTAGTTAACTGTGAATGGTTGATAAATCGAAAGAAACGACCAACCACATAACGATAGCTCACATCTTGTTAGATTGTAGCATTTGCTATGTGTGAAAAACCATTATCACTTAAATGGCACCTTTTCTGTGGGTGACAGTTATTCTGGTGATTGTTTAAAATGTGCACAGACAGATTAGCGGGTGTTTTACTTTATTTTTAATGAGCAAATGTTTAATAAAGACAGCGCCTGTGAATAAAATCGGAGATTGTACTCGCTCCTCTTGTTTCCAGTCGAGTGGGAAAACCAGAGCGCCGGAGGAAATGCCACGTGTACACACTGCGCATGCCCGACGATTTTTACGTTGATCCTGCTGGGTGATCCCAACTTCCGGTGAAAGAGGAGAAGTCTCACACGATTACTCTGACTAGGCCTATCGTTACTCACCCGTAGGTAGTTGAACGGGGTTTCGGTAATAGCCATGGCCCTGTGATCGCCAACAAGTCAGCTAATTAACTTTTTTTAAAGACATTAAGAGACGTCGCCACAGACGCCGCTTTGACTTAGCGCCACATCGTCAGAGCCACAGGTTTAAACCCGCGACTGCCAGCTAGTTAGCGAGCTAAAGACGCAGCTAGCTATTCGCCAACCAGGCAGCCTCTAAATTAGATCCTGGTGTCTATTTCAAGATGTCAACTGCGGGGTTTAACTCTCAGAACGGGACGGGGACAGGACAGGCGTATGCGAATGGTGAGTAACATTCAGATATAAGTAAAGTTGGTTCAAGGCAAAGTAGCTGGCGTTAGTAAACTCGTGTGTCGTGAGTAAAAAGCTAACACTAGCAGCACTTCTTCAGTCTTGACTCTGTGGCTAACTGTTAGCTTGCTGCCCTGCTTAGTAACGCTGTGACTTAAGGTAGCCAAGCAAGAGTGAGCCGTCAGGTAACGTTACAGTTACGCCGGTATAGCTGTGGTTAAGCTTGACTTGTGTTAGTTAGCCTGCTGACTTAAGATGATAATAATGGTTGCTATCGTTACGGTAGGCTAACTATACCTGTTTTGCTAACCAATTTTAGTCAGTGTTTGCTACCAACAGGTTGACAAACGGAAGGGTCAACACAACCTATTTATCATCAGAACTTTTAATCTAGGTGTTGGGATGTCCCAAACATAACGGCGATGATCACACCGTTAACTTAGCATTTGTTCAGCTGTCAAGCTCGTCGGCTAGTCAGAGCTTTGCCTTTCATATTAAAACCGTCTAACGAGCTCTGACTTGTCATTTCACACCTGTTTCCTCAGGGTCTTCCCCGTATAGTTTCATAACTGTTGTAAAATGCAAACTGCAGATTCAGTGGCTGCCTCACTGCTGTGCAATGCTGTTTTTTTGTTTTGTTTTTTTTTTTGTTTTAGCAGGCTAAACAGCTCAGGCATGTTTGTGTTCTACGTCTCACTGTACATGTGGCATATTGGTGATGATCCAAATATGTTACTGCAGAGCTTTCTCCAGGCTCAACGGTTACCTACTGCGCTTTGAAATCATTCACACCTTTCCAGGATTCCCATGAAGGCTGAGGAAAACACACAGGGACAGCTTAGCTGACAAACGTTTGATTGTATGCAGCCTTCAGTAGCTTTTCTTATGGATGCATGTGAAGGAGCTCTTTTAGTACTGTGCAGATGAAGCAAGTGCAGTTCGAGTTCATAATGCCGCTGTGGTTCCACAAAGCTGCATTTAAACTTCTAATCATTCTTTTCACTCCCGTGTATCTCCCTTGAATCAGATCGGTCACCAAAGCACAATAATCCAGCTCTGTTCTTTGAGCTCTGATCAGTCTGAAAACAATGTGTTGCTGACAGTAGAAACAAACCATGTAGGCTAGATGGGTTTTCAGAACAATGCTTGTAAATAATTACCTGTCATGAGATATCTGTAATGTGAATGAACAAGTCAAATGGAAATAAGCATCGCTGTAATCAGCCATTTAAAAAGGGATTAACGTGAACATATTTTAACATTATAAAAGTTGTAACACAGCACGGTCATAAGCTTCACGTGTAAAGACTACCACTGTAGGCAACTTCACAAACAGTTTTAGGGTTGGGGTTAAATTTGTCATGTTATTTGAAGATGTACATTAATCAAACGCTCTCCATTCAAATCCCTCAAAAGAAGTATCATTATAAATTGCTGTAGTAATACAGTGACCTTTAAAGGTCCTTTGTATTTTTAACTGGTGTTAATGCTTATTTACTACTCAGTTGTGGATCTACAGTCACGTTTTGCTCATTTTTAAACCAGCTTCTCGCACGTTTTCTCCTCTCATTGGATTGATTTTTTTTGTTTGTTTGTTTTTTTTTTTTTTAAGATATTTTTTTGGCCTTTTTCAAGCTTTATTTTTGACAGAAACAGCTGAAGAGTGACAGGAATGTAGGGAGAAAGAGAGAGATGGGGAATGACATGCAGCAAAGGGCCGCAGGTCGGATTCGAACCCTGGGCCGCTGCTGATCTTTCGCACATGGGGCGGATGCTCTACCAACTGAGCTAATCGACAGCCCCTCTCCGGATTGCTTCGTGACTCCACACCAGGCTCTTCATGATCGGACAAGTGCTCCAGCTGAGCTGCAGTTCTTAAAATTTCCCTCTTAGGATGGTGGATTATGCGCCTTCGCCTATCTTTGCTCATTGAGAAGAGTTGCGTTCTAATCCCATCTCACTCTGCTGGCTTAGCTCTGCTTCCAGTTATCTAGTGCAGGACTAAGAGGATGGGAGTGAATCTGTTTGCATTATGTAACTATTTAGGGTGCAAACGGTGATGCGCTGATGCTGCAAGTGAAGTGCTGTTTATTATTGGATATTTATTTCGCATTTTTCCAACCGACTATTAGATAACTGTTTATTTTTCAGCTGACAGCAAGATCATGTGTCATTAACTATTTCGAGAAGAGGTAATTCTGCTCTGATATGTGGTGTGCTTGTTATTGATATTTAGCATTCAGGAAATTGAGAAACAAATGGCACATTTCAGTCTGGGATCTGAATAATACACAACAAAGCATTCTTAAACGCGCAAACGTGTCTTATTACTACTGCATTGAGTGGAGTAAGGTCAGACTTGGCTCAGAGCCCCAGACTCACTGCCACTGAGGGCAGATAATGGTGACTTAAATCCAGGTAAGGAGATTAAACCCTGGGCTGTCAATTCGTTGGTCATTTAGTCGATCAGAGTGCTTTTCAGTTGGTGTGGTGTCATCACCAGTCCTGTGCCATCCGTTTTTATATCACTTTTTGAAATGAATACATTTAAACTCAATTAATATCTATAATTAAATAATCTATTACATTCGTTCATCTGTCTGGGAAGCTAATAACTTGAACATGAGGCTACCTTACAGCTACTTATTTAATGGCTCTGGCAACCATGACAAGAACTGGATCTGTGTAGTCTTGGGTCCAAGAAATATGTATTAACTAAATAAACATCAACCTGTTGTGTAACTTCTCGAACATGCGTTTATTTCTCTTCTCCAGGCCCGTCACAGAATCCAGTAGGCCTGCCTGTCAGCTATGGCATGACTCACCAACCAACCTACAATCCAATGCAGGCCAAAGCCCCTGCACCCCCCGGATCTGGACTCTACCCCTCTGGGCCATACCAGCCTGCTCCCCCAGTCAGCTCCTACCAGCCTGCACCGCCGCTCACTTCCTACCCATCTCCTCCAGGCCAGCCGCTTTTGACCAGACCTCCAATGGGAGGTCCTCCATCCCATACCCCTCCTCAGTCTGCCAGCCCTAGCCCTGGTCCTAGACTGCCCCCTGCACAGGGCACGCCTCCCCCTCCTGTTGTATCCTCTAGTAGCTACTACCCAAACCCACAGCAGCCACAGCCCATGGCTCCAGCTTGGCAGTACAACGCAGCTCCCCCACCTATGGGGCCACCCGCTTCCATGAGTGCACCTCCCCGTGGCCCTGTGCCTAATCACGTGAACCCAGCTGCGAGCTCGACAGTGCCGCCACCGCCTTCGTCGGCAGCTTACAGCCCCGCACCACCGGCCCAATTGTCGCACAGTGCCACCCAGCCCCCAGGCCCAAGAATGCCCCCCATCTCTGCACATGGATACACCCAGCCAGGTAGGAACACAAAAGCTCCACTGAAGTTCAAAACGTACCATCCTAATTCTTCTTTTTTCCCCCCATAGCTATTGAGAATCTAATGATGCAGACTCTCCTGGGTCAAATCAATAAAAAGATAATTCAGCTTCAATAAAAACCAGTCCAGTGAACTTCAGCCAATTAATTTTAGGGTCCCTCTAACATAAAAACTTTATTTTTTAAAACACAGTTTCTTAAAAATATCCACCACTGTGCTTTTATTGTCACTGTGTCTTGTCCCTTTTCCCTGTCATTGTCTTTTTTCACTGACATGTGCTGCAGATATGCATATCTAGATAGCTGACGTTGGAGCTGGACATTGCCCTCTGCTCTTACATTGATTGTGTTGGCCTCTGTCTCATTTACTCTGAAATGGTACAAAGTTCGGATGACAATTTTATTGTTTCGAATGTTCTTATGTAGCAGTATGATGTGGCTTACAGGACAAATTAAAATTTCAGTTTCTGGTGTAGGTTGTTTGCTCTCTACTGGTGATATTAGTAGAATGTACACAAGTGTGTCTTCGGGGCATTTCTAACATTTTGAGAGATTCAGGTCATTTCATTTCTTGCTGAGAGTTTAGGGATTGTCTCCACGGAGAAGTATTTAGCTCACATTGTCAAAAACAAAAGGCCACTCATGGAGAATCTCAGTAACTTTTTATGCCAACTAGTCACTAACATTTTCTCTGGAGGAAGTGATATAAGCACGCTAGAAGCTGGTTGTGTAATCTGCAGCCACAGTGTCCGAATGATTTGTCATAGCGTTTTGTGAATTAACCTTGATTTTTTTTTTTTTTTCAGTGCAGTACTTCTGCATAGAATCAGAGGTCACGTGATCGCCTCAGTCTGTCTGTTATAAGTATATCTCTCATGTTGAAAATTGGCTTGAAAATTGCCGTTCACATTCACACGCCCCAACGAGAAGAGTCTGCTTGACTTCAGTGACCTTTGCCCCAGCAGCACCATCAGGGCAGATCTTCCCAGTACAATGGTGACAGTGAAAGTAGCAGCTAACCGGTGAAATGATTAGGTCTCCGTGGAGATTTTGTACTCTGTTGACTTCTTTTTTTGTTTTAAAATGTCATACGCGTCACAAGCAAGTCTTAAATGTAACACATTTCACCACCAGCCACAATACGCTGTTGGACAGGATGGTTTAGTCTCACAGTATTTTGTCAGGAAAATGTTTTAAGTCAGTATATGACAGGGCCAATATAAAATGCAAAGAAGCACAGAGCAAAATGTGTAGTAAAGACTATTATCATGCAGCTAATCTTTACACTCTTTACTGCCCTGAAATTATAGATTATTCCTTATAGGCATTTAATAATGTGATACTCTTGTCACTCCTAAAAGAATAAGCAACCTAGTGATAAACTATGCCCATGGCGAATCGTGTATCCTTTTATAAAACATAGTGTTGTATATACCTCACGCTCAAACGTGAACCTACAGCTACTTCCTGCATTTGTTGATCAATAAATGAATCAAGGAGTGTGACACATCTGCGTTGGCTGGTATGTCCGTAGAGATGGACACGTCACTGTCACTGTTTGGACATGAGCTGGCGGTGGGTCAGAATTGCCACCAGCTGTTGTCGCCTCCAGTCCGAGCTTATAATGTTACACATCAGGCCTCACATCTCTAATACATGATATGTGGCAAAACCGCAGAATGCCAATGCTTTACATGACACAGTTATGTGCAGATGCACAGATCACTGTGTCTAAAGTACCTCACTGACAGTTTCAATGACTGCTGAAGCAATAAGTTGATTAATAACAACTTGGATATGAAAGTATAAATAAATATGAAAAAAATGCATCATAGTTTCAGCTACTGAAATATGAAGATTTGCTGCTTTTTTTCTGACTAACATTATTCACCATTTTGTAACATTTTCTATAATAAACGAGTCAGAAAATAATGAGCAGTTGAAGCCAAAAGAAGAATCACTGTCGATGTTTATCGCCAGGCACTGCACCTCCACCAGTGAATCCCATGGCCCCCCACACATACCAACCAAGCAGAGCTCCCTATGGCCCCCCGCCTACAGGCCCACCACCAACCATGAGACCCACACCGCCTCCTACTGGACCCCCAATGGCCAATGCCACACCTCCACCTCCCAAGGGAGATGGTAAGTTTTTGTTTGTTCCCTTTTATTCTTGGCAAATTTGAATGAACTTGAAAAAAGAGAAAATCCATGAGACAACATGACGAGTCACCTTAGTGGAGTTAGGATTTCCGAGCGATTGCAGATGTTTTAACTAGCTTATCGAGCTTGTGGAAACACTGGATGTCACAAATTAGGCAAGATTAGTGTTTTATTAAAGGGACGTTTGAAGTACAGACATTTTGTGGTCCTTGTGGTGATTGTAAAATCAGAACGCTGTCAGTGATGATCATGATATTGTGTCACTTTGGGTCTCTGTTTCCTTTTTATAAGCCAGCTGTTTTTTGTTCTGACCCCCTTCCACTGTGTCCCTCCCTCCCTCCCCTCCATCATCAACATGCCAGCTCAGTGTGGGGCGGCTGTTAACAGCGCTCTGTCCCCCACTGAGTCCGACTGCCAGGAGGGGGATATTGAATGTCCAGGTGTGGCCAAATCTGTCAGTAGATGTTAGATGTTGTGTCAGTGTTGTGATGCCCATCCTGTCCTCTACGTGCTGTTGTTCATTGTATCTTGAATACACTCATTCTTTTTTCATCCCTTAAATTGATATGAAGCTCCACAGAATCCTTAAGAAAATTAGTTCAAAGTTTAAGGTGCTTTGTTTTGCTCTCTATAACTTGTAGCTGGGTCTTAGTGTTGCTTTAGCCCAGTATAGTTAGTATCAGTGCATCCCTGGTCACATATTTCCTGCAGTGAATTTGTTTGCCTTTCTCTTTCATCCATTCCCATCATATCACCCGTATGACCTCAAATATTTCATCAACAGCATCACCATTAGTGTTGTTTTTGCTTCAGTTCTCCTTCGTGTCCATCTTGTACGTTTTAATGTAGGTGAGATCCTTCCATATCCATCACCTGTGGTTAGCACACTGGGATAGAAAGGGGGGGGGGGGTGTCATCAAAATTATTCAATTATCACATCTGTGTTTGTTTTGAAACAGGAACTGTGGCTGGCAATGGCCCACAAGCACCAAACAGCTATAATCACATTGACAACAAAATGGGTAAGATCTTATTACACATACTGGATTCGTTTCATACCAACTACATGTACAGTCTAGGTTTATCAACAGCTACATGCTGGCAGTAAATGGGCAAATGATCCTCTTTCAGTTCACGTCACAGTTTTTGGAGGTGGCAAAACATTTAGGAGATAGAATACAGAATATGGCAGAAATTGAAAATGATACGCACAACCATGTTGTCATTTATGAATAATCACCTGAAAATGAGAACTGTTATTGCTACCTTAGAGTCACACCATAGGCCACCAAGTCTGCCATGTTGAACTGCCATGTTTTGTACCTCTGAGTTTCTCCTTCATGCTAGGAAGCAGAGGATGAAGCTAAAGATTTGCATTCAGCAACTACACTGCGAGATGCCACAAAGTCCTACACACTGGTCTTTAACTCACTTCTTTAGTACACTTTAAACAAATTATAACCTGTTGATTTTTCTGGACTAAGTACTAAATAGACAACATAACAGGAGTGAAACTCCCACAAAGCCCTTCAGTGATTGTCCTTCTGGTATGCCGCACTCAATTACAAGTCAGCAACTCCCATGAAAAAACAAAACAAAAATAATAATGAACTAATCCCACTAACAATGATTGTCTGTGTATCCAAAGTCACAGAGCTCCATTGATGTTCAGGGATTATTAAAAATGTATTAATGAGCCAAACCATGACAATGAGTGACCTGTTCCTTCATTTACATAAAACACTGCCACTGTTGTTTCATTTTCCTACACAAACCGTCATGCTGCTGTCACACTCATCTGCCACCAAATGTGTGTTAATCTGCCCACTAAATGCACGATTTATTCCTGCCTGCGTATTGTTTGCAAAAAGCCACTTTGTCTAGCTGTTTTAGGAGACTAGAGTCTTTTTAAAAAAGCAAAACTATACAATTATGTCTTCAATAGAGACTAGGAGCACAGTGCCAGAAACTGAGAAGGGTTGAAAAGTGTGGAGAGGTAGACTAGTGTGTTGTTTGGTTTGGTCTTTTCACTGGTGGTGGACATTTAATTCAAATTGAAATTTTCTTCCAGCTGGCCCCCCCCAACCTGGACCACCGGGTCGGCACTTGGGCCACTACCCCTCCCTCCCCCCTGGGTACCAGAACACCTCGACCCCCCCAAATGCCGCCTCCCCCATGCACCCTGCTATACAGGCCGCCACGCATCCTTACACTCAAGGACCTCAGCCATACCAGCAGGTGAGAGAAAAAGTCGCAGCCATGCTTGACTGAGGATTTTGCATATGCTATTTTGTTGGCTTGCTCTCAGTTTTGGTGCGTTCTGCAATTCCTGTCACGCAGTTGCTTTTCAGCAACACATACAAAACCTTTGTCCAAGCTCTGAGGAAATGTGAAGTTGTTACTGAGATATAACAAAATGTGGAGCTATATTTGTTACGTGATATACTTTTATGGGACTAAAAACTAAAGTTTATGCCAGCAAATGACTTTTTCAGGACAAGGTTGACACAGTGGTCATCAATGGAAGTCAATTGTAAATATTAAAAATGTGTTTTGGTTATGCTACGAAAAGATAAAGATTCTGGAGGGAATATAAAATCCTTGAGGCAGCGAATATCAGCAGATGTCTTCACCAGTCGACCAAAGCACGGGTGGCCATCCATGCTAAATGATTTGGCAGTCATCACTTTTCGGTAAGTAGATTAACTGAATAGCTGCTTGTTTTCCCTCACCTCAGCCACCTGGTGGCCCAGGGCCAGCCCAGTTGAGTCCATCCTTGGCAGCCATGAGCCTCCAGTCCAGCACCCCAGAGGCCCTGAGAGTGGTCAACCTGCTGCAGGAGAGGAACCTGCTGCCACCAAACCCAATTCCTGCCCCAACACCATGCCTCCCGCAGGATCTGCAGAAAATCAACTGCAACCCAGAGTAAGCCGTTGTGGATTAGCATTAAGAGCACGTGTCTGTATAAGTAGATATTATCCTTTTAAGATAGATGTTCAGCCTGGATCAATGCTATGTTTGTGTAAAGAAAATTATGAAGTGGAACTAAAGTGACCAATCAAAGGTTGGTTATGGTTTAGTTTCCATCTCATTTTATCAGCATAAGCATGTATTTGTCCCTGTATTTGTTGCGCTGCCTGTTGCGAGTCCTAGACAACATGCTAAAACCATGAAAAAGGGGACTTTTCATTGGACAGATAATTTACCTGTTCATCCATTCACTTAAACACTCTGTACACGTAGTTCACACACTATAAACGTCTATGTTTGTGTCTCTCTCCAGGGTTTTTCGTAGTACCCTAACCAGCATCCCTCAGACCCAGTCTCTGCTCAATAAAGCCAAGATGCCTCTGGGCCTGCTGCTCCACCCCTTCAAAGATCTCTCGGTAACACCTCAGTTCAATATTTGATGTGCACACACCACAGGCTGTACAATTAGTATAATTTACCCTTCAGTTTTATTATGTGTTATATATGAATATATAGTTGTATTTGTATGTGTGTATTTGATCCTTTTGTGTGTTTTTAGAAAGTGCTATTAAAAAAAAATTATTATATTATTAAAATATTATTATAATTACTAGATTTACATCAGCTTAAATAACTTTTTATTGTCAACTCTGGGTAATAACCTTAATTTTTAAACGTCATGTCAACATGAAACCTGGTTTATTAAAGGTTTAAACAGGAACACTGTAAACACAACTACATTCCTCCCAGAGGAAACCGAATTGTACGTACTTTACAGCGCTCATAACTGGTTTTAGCATAATGAATGAGAGCGTTCAGACAAGGAAACAAGGAGACAAGGAAAGTATCTGTGGCAGACGTGTGAAGGGATAAAAGGACGCATAGCACATTGCTTTGCAGAAGTATATAAATGATCTGCAGCAGTTATATTTGTGAGATGTAATTAAAATCAATAAACGTTGAGAATCTGCTTAACACCTTCTTTCAGAATAGGATTTGACTAAATTAGTCTCCAGGCAAAATCTGCCAGAATGAATTTGCGTTTGTTCCTGTGGTTATTGAGGACACAGACGACAGAGATGTTGCACAACTTGGACAGCAACAAGAAAGTCTTTATTGAAAAGCCAGTTACAACAAGCTGCAAGTTGAAAATGAGTTTGTCCAGAGGCTCTCCTCACACAAAGGTTGGCGTTGTTCTGTGTTTTTTCCTCGCAGCAACTTCCCGTGGTGACATCCAGCACCATCGTCAGGTGTCGCTCCTGCAGAACCTACATCAACCCCTTTGTTTCTTTCCTGGACCAGAGGAGATGGAAGTGCAACCTGTGCTATCGGGTCAATGATGGTAAGAAAGAAAGAAAGAAAGAAGGGAGGGGAGGTTAAGATCATCTGTAAGAGCTGCTGTCAGTGAGAACATCAGAGGCAATCAACAAAACAAATCCAGCTTAGCAACAAAATAGCAAATCTGTTTATAATTATTTAATAACCCTATTACATATTTTAACCTTTATGACTGTGGACTCTAGTGATGATCCTCCTCCTTACTTTTCCTTCACGCTCAAGATTGAGAATTGAATTACACACACAGCACAGGGAACTGTTTAATACTAGAACCTCATAAGATGTTTTGTGTGTGTGTATGTGTAGTTCCAGAGGAGTTTATGTACAACCCAGTCAGCAGATCGTATGGAGAGCCACACAAAAGGCCCGAGGTCCAGAACGCCACCATCGAATTCATCGCTCCTTCAGAATACATGGTAGGCTTCAACAGCTGCATTGACATTGATCCTGTTTAGGAAAGAATGTGTTGGCCCAGGGCCAGCCCGGGACAGTATTAGTGCCAAAGCAAACCTAATTAGACATTTATGTGATTAAGTACACACATGTAATTGTAATATGTACACACTTTATGGACATGTGTGTGTGTGTGTGTGTGTGTGTGTGTGTGATTGTGAACTTGAACTAACATGACATGCGTTGGCTTTGATTTACCCAGCTGAGGCCACCACAGCCTGCAGTGTACCTCTTCGTTCTCGACGTATCCCACAATGCTGTGGAGACGGGCTACCTGAAGGTTTTCTGCCAGTCACTGCTGGACAACATCAATGCGTATGTGCAACGTTATATTTCCACTTGTTAGAGATTTTAAGAAGATGCAGTGTAGTGTTTTTTTAAACTGTGAGCAGATACAGAAATTCAGTTTAAATGTTTGACATTTCACGTGTGGATAGGCTGACATGCTTATAGGTCCCGAGTGGGACGCTATTTAAATTGTTCAGCCATAAACTGGCAAATTATAGACAAAAAGTTGTTGAATTATTGTAATAGTTTGAAGTAATATAATTCAACAAAAGTAGCAAAACGCCATCCTGCAAGGATGAAACAGTGCTTTGTAAATACAGATGAAAGTCTGTAATTCATGATGCTTCAGTGCCAGCTCAGGTTTCCTCAAATGTCCTGGAAAAACTGGAATTTAGAAACTAGTTTTCCAATCATGGAAACCTGGAAATGGATTAAAATGACTGGAATCCTGGTAATAAACTGTTGTCCTAGCCTCAGATTGCTTATGTAAACCAAGGGGCATCTTTTGCTTTAAACTCAACTGTTGGTACGATTACACTGCGTACACTTTCAGCCATTTGTGAGGAAGTGCTGTGCTGTATTGTCAAGAATAGCTCTGGAAAACGTGTGTGTGTCTCATAGGCTTCCTGGAGACTCGCGAACAAAGGTAGGCTTCATCACCTTTGACAGCACCATCCACTTCTACAACCTCCAGGAGGGACTTTCCCAGCCTCAGATGCTCATCGTGTCTGACATCGAAGGTGAGACACAGCCGTTTGTGAAGGCCACTCGTCATTACTACAGCAACTCGACACAGGCTGCACGCAAACTCACTGCAAAAATCTAGAATTAATGACAGATAAAGAAAGATATGAAGAGATCACACACTATCTGCGACAGTAAACGTGAGTGTGAGTGTTTTTGGGGACTGTTGGTGTTCTGCTTTTGGTGAAATCATCAAGTTAGCTGCACCACAACAGTGGTTCTGTTTCATGTGCTTTAAATGAATTATTTTATGGTAGCTGCACTATTATCTCATCACAATAATATCAGTATGTATTCTATTTTAATATCTTTGTGCTCCACAGATATCTTTTTACCAACACCAGACAGCCTTCTAGTAAACCTCAATGAATGCAAAGAGGTAAGAACACTTACCTTTACGATTCAAATTATTTTGTGAACCTCAGTTTTAGGTGACTAACAGTCCAGAACAGATGATATTAAGCTTAGTTTACTTTTGAGGGTGACGGAAAACCCTGACTCTGACCTCTTTACAGATGGAAGAAAAATGAAATTAGAAATATTTTTTTCTCCCTCGGGGATCAATAATAGGTCACAAAAATAAGACTCACTCCCTATATTTGCCTTTCAGCTTGTGCAGGATCTACTGAAGAGCCTGCCAAATTTATTTGAAAAGACCATGGAGACTCAGTCTGCCCTGGGTTCAGCTCTGCAAGCGGCCTTCAAGCTGCTGTCGCCCACCGGAGGGCGCATGTCTGTTTTCCAGACCCAGTTGCCTAACCTCGGCGTGGGGGCACTCCAGTCCAGAGAAGACCCCAACCAACGGGCATCTGCCAAGGTGAGAGCTCTGATATCCTGGACAAGCCTCACCATCAATGTCCAGCCATCGACTGTTGTGTAGTCCCCTTGGCTTCTGTGTTTGGCCCTCATAGTCTGACCTGTTGTGTTTTCCTTCAGGACATCCAGCACTTATCCCCAGCGACAGATTTCTACAAGAAGCTGGCTCTGGACTGCTCCGGCCAGCAGGTGGCGGTTGACCTGTTCCTGCTCAGCTCTCAGTACTGCGACCTGGCATCGCTCGGTAAGGAGAGGGAGGATAAATGCTAATCAGCTGCTGCAATCAATAAAAACACAACAATTTTATGAACCATTAATAATGGCATAATGCCAGATGCAAGCGCGGGCTATGATGTCAAAAACAAGACTATCACCTTCTCATACATTGCCTTATTGCTCTCCACTTGTGTGCCTTTTCTGTCTCTCAGGTTGCATATCCAGATACTCGGCAGGAAGCGTTTACTACTACCCCTCCTACCACCACCAGCACAACCCGGCACAGGTTGAGTGCTTCCAGAAGGATCTGAAGAGATACTTAACCAGGAAGATCGGCTTTGAGGCCGTCATGAGGATACGCTGCACCAAAGGTCTGTTTGGATGTTTATTTTTCAGAATTTCAAAGGTTTTTAATTTTTTAACATTCGTTTCTGATTAGTAAATACTTTTCAGTGTTCCCCTTTCTGATTTTTTTGTTCTTTTTCATCTTATATATGATTTCTGCAACATTGTTTTAATCATGAAAAATTAGGATTTTGTGCTGGTTGCTTAAACTTAATTGGCAAAGTGTTGAAGCTCGTTAGGACCCCAGATGTTGTTTTTGTGTTTATTATACATGCTATATCAGTCCAGTTTGATTGATTTTGTCCCTCTGTCTCTCTGCAGGTCTGTCCATCCACACGTTCCACGGAAACTTCTTTGTGCGCTCCACAGATCTGTTGTCCCTTCCCAACGTGAACCCAGACGCTGGCTTTGCTGTTCAGATGTCCATCGAGGAAAACCTGGACGACATGCAGGTCGTCTCTTTTCAGGCAGCGCTGCTTTATACGTCCAGCAAAGGTACACACAGACACACACGCGCACAGCCAAACTTTGTTTTGGATTTTTCAAAGCCATTGTGAAAATTGGAAAAAATTAATTTATGTCTATTTTTGTTTAAATACCGTGTTTTCTCTTACAGGAGAGAGAAGGATCCGTGTCCACACCCTGTGTCTCCCTGTGGTCAACTCTCTGTCAGACGTCTTTGCTGGGGCTGACGTTCAAGCCATCAGTGGACTGTTGGCTTGCATGGGTATGTGCCACACTATCTAACACCTTTTTGAAGATCCTCTTTAGACATGTTTAAAGACATAAAAATACAGCTTGAAATAATAACATGTCTGATGTTATTGCCACAAAAAAGTTCAATACCCAGTTTCTCTCATTCAAAAGTCTCAAATCTATCAATATGCATTTATTGCAAAAGTTTAACCACTGGACAGAAAATGTCTACTACTTCACGGAAAAGTCCACTCAGTGCGTGTACAGTGGAGGTTTTACACATCACACTTGTGTAAGTTGTGTATTGGCCCACGATTGGTTACGTCACAAAATGAAATCCTACATTAACATCTCAAACTCAGATTTAAGGTGAGCACAGCAGATGAATATAAAGCTTCACGTTCTGACTGTTGCTGTGCAGAATGACTGAGTGTGTGTAATGATGAGCAAAACCCGCTTTTAAAGGAGGGAGCATGCAGCATGGTTATTTCAGAATGGTGTGGACACTGTGGTCTTACATATTAAACTTAAGAAACGTCTTCTGGTGCTCTACATAATAATTGAATGTTCTGTCAGATCATTTGTTTTCATTCAAATTGGGCAAACCTGCAAGACACCAACCCCTAAATTGTTTTACGGTTGAACTTGATAGGAAAGAAGTTTGCCTGTGTGTCCAAACTCACTCTTTGCAGTGCTAGCTCTTACCTGATATTTGTTATAACTCTAACTCTGTGTTTTCACCCCTGTGTTGTACCTTTAAGCAGAAATGTAAAGATGAAGTAAAACCGCGCAGTATTCTACGGATGAGCATGGATTTCTATGAAGCATCACTCTGAAATCACTCACCATTGATTCAGTTAATAGTCTTTTGATTGGCTTGATACTAAATCATTGCAGAGTTTTCATCCACTTCACCGTTATTAGCACTGACAGATGGAGATGAGTGGCGACAGCTGTGGTTACCGAGCAACCGTCGCATACTGAGCAGTCAGATCTGTCCTGGCTCATCTCACATCTTACAGAACAGACGCTGATATTTTGTTTTCTTCAGAATATGGCACAGATTGGCTGTACCGCTGTCATTTGTACCTTTCTTCTTCTTCTAAACTGCTCATTAATGTAGACAATACCAAGTCCTAAGGTTAAGCTGTGATGTACAGCTATTAACAACATCAACAAGCCTTAAAATACCTGAGAAAATTGGCGAGCATCTCGCCTGACTCTAGGCTGAGTCAGAAAAGTCAGAAACTCGTACACACAGCAGCTGCTGACATCTCTCTCTCTCTCTCTCTCTCTCTCTCTCTCTCTCTCTCTCTCTCTCTCTCTCTCTCCTCTCTCTCTCTCTCTCTCTCTCTCTCTCTCTCTCTCTCTCTCTCTCTCTCTCTCTCTCTCTCTCTCTCTCTCTCTCTCTCTCTCTCTCTCTCTCTCTCTCTCTCTCCCTCCCTCCCTCTCTCTCCCCAGCTGTGGACCGCTCGGTGACAGCCAGTCTGAGTGATGCCAGAGATGCGATGACCAACGCTGCCATTGACTCGCTGACGTCGTACCGACAGTCTGTGTTGACCATCCAGCAGCCCGGCCTGCTGTCCCCGGCCTGCCTCAGACTCTTCCCCCTCTTCATCCTTGCCCTGCTCAAACAGGTTAGTTAGTTCATTTATTAGTTCAATGAACACAGAACACTAAAATAAAACTATTCAACATTTTTTTCTTTGGGATCTTGTGTTGTAAACCACACTGTCAATCCTTTACTGATCCAGTTTTGTGTGCATGTTGCAGAAATCCTTCAGGACAGGCACCAGCACCAAGTTGGATGACCGGGTGTTTGCCATGTGTCAGCTGAAGTACCAGCCGCTGGCCTACGCTATGCTGATGATCCATCCTGCTCTGTACCGTATCGACGATCTGACTGATGAGGTGAGGAGGATGAAATTTCCCCTCAGTGCTTTCAGATTTTTGCAAGTAGTGACACTACTAAGTGTAGTTTCAGTAGGGGCAACAATATACAGAGAAACACTGTTTTTGTATGGAAGTGAAGACATTGTTTAGCTGTTAAGGACTATTTTTCTTTCAGTTTATATTTTCCACTTTTCTTTTAAGTGCCTCTCTGTTACTGAGTCATCTTCTCATTACTTCTGTTTCCTGCATCTTCAGGGAGCTTTGAACATCAGTGAGCGGACCATCCCTCAGCCCAGACTGCTGCAGCTGTCTGTGGAGAAGCTCAGCAGGGAGGCAGCTTTCCTAATGGATGCTGGAACGGTACGGTTCTTTCAGCGCTCATAACGAGCCAGCAGAAAGCTGATGTCTCAAACGTGGCTGAATCTTAAGGAAACATCTGTCTCATTTGATGATTTTCCACATTTTACCTAATTACTTTCTGTCAATTCCAAATTTTATTTTTTTAATTTATTTGTGACTGTTTTTAACGTGTACTTTATTCTGTGCCAAAAGGTGATGTATCTGTGGGTCGGACGGAACTGCAACCCCAACTTCTTAACACAAGTCCTGGGAGTTCCCAACTATGCTTCTGTGCCTGATAACCTGGTAGGAAACCACATATCATAGCTACATTCATTTTCCATTCCTCTGCTTCGCCTCAAACCTGTAGTTGAGGGTGGCATAATGGTCACATCTGTTAACTTGCACACAGTTTCAGTCTTTGCGTCCTCCTCCCTGATGATGAAAACTTGCTCTCCCTCCTCTCACAGTATATGCTCCCAGAGCTGGACACTGCCGAGTCACAGAGAACCAGAGCTTTCATTGGATGGCTAAGGGATCAGAGGCCGTTCTTCCCCTCCCTGCATGTCATCAGGTGGGCAACAGACAACATCCTGTATAAGAGAGTAAAGTAGCAAGGAGTGTGGGGAAATATAATAACTAGACATCTTATGGTCGCCTGTTCCACCCTGGAAAACAATGTGGCTGAAAAATTGTGGCTGAATAGATCAATTTACAATTAACCCAACAGAGAAATCTGAAAACTGAGCAGCAGTGAGGTTACTGATGAGGTTTTGTTAAACTAGAACAGAAAAGAAGAAGAAAAATCAGTAACTTAGAAAGGTCTGCAATGGCAGTCCAGCAGAGTTTTTATAACAAAAGAAAACTCCCTTCCTTTCATCAGCACTTTGAAATGAAAAAGAAACTGACCATGACTGACGTGTCTTTTTTCACCGCTCTCTTCATCATTTACCTCTCTCAGGGACGAGAGCCAGCGGAAAGCCAGCTTTATGCAGAACATGATTGAGGACCGAACAGAGTCGGCCCTGTCGTACTATGAGTTCCTGCTTCACCTCCAACAGCAAATCTCCAAATAATCTTCAGTGGGACTGTGGAGGCGAGGGAACACTGAAGTGAAGACGTGCATTGGTGTGTCTGTGTGTGTATATGGTGTGCGTGTGTGCGTGTGTGTGTGTGTGTGTGTGTATATGAAAGCAGTGGGACTGAAGGAATCTCCAGCTGTGGTGCACCATCTCTCTGAGGAAAAAGCTCCTTAGCTGAACTGAACTGATGTAAAGCGTCACTCAAATCTAACTATGTGACGAACAGTGCGAGGACAAAGAGTGACGAAGAATCCATTCTTATGCTTATTTGGCACTTTTTACCCAGCTGAAGCAACGCGTTGGATGAGGGCGAAAAAAAAAGAAGAAATCCATGATGATGTATGTCAGTGATTGAATGAATCAGTGTTTATTCTCATAGAACAATATTATCTAACTGAGGTATCATTCAGATACAGTCCAGGCAAGAGGATGTGTGAAGTGTTTTTGTTCAAAAAGCACAGTTGTCTTTACTAAAAGTAAACGTATGTATGTATGTATGCTTAAGACTAGGTTCATGAGAATGTTTAGTATGTTTGTGCTCAAAGACTGTTATTGGGTGTCACCAGGAGTGTTTCTTTGCTCACTCGACAACACTCTTATATCATACCCGAAGGACAGAAGATGTGCTTTTATTTCTCAGTCATTATAATTGTGTGTCGAACAAATCCATAGACTCTGTCGTACAAAGAAAGAAATGTTAAAAGGCGTTTGAGGGCGGATCGACCTCGCAAGTCGACGCTGCCTTGAATGTGTGGACTCGGCAGCAGAAAGTCGTTTTTCATCGGACTGATCTGTCCTCTGTCATCTTTTCTGTCTGTGGACATTCAGAACGCCTCTGACGACATCGTTGTTCTGTTTGTTTATTTCCTCTTTTTTTTTTTCTGATAATCTAATAATTTATGAGACTCCCAATCTGATTAAATTCTATAATTGCCTTGTATGGGAACTCACTTTTTATTATTAAACCTCTGTTCAAATACAGACTCTATATATGAAATATTTTAATATAATAGGATATGGGAAATTCTTTAACACAGACATAACAAAGCCATTGTGATCTTTTAATCATACTTATTGATACTTGTATATTGAAAAGACTGCATTATATAAAGGTGAAGAAATGCTGATGATTTTAGTATAAACATTAAGGTGAAATGACGCTAAGAGAATAAAATGTTTGGGACTTTTTAAATGTAGTTTTGTGTTTTGGTGGGTGAACAGTGTTTATTCAGTGAAAATGAAGACTACAAAACAGAATATGGACCAACTATAGTCAATTTTTCTCTTGACTGGGCATGAATTGAAGGCTTTTGATTTGGTCTGATTTCATACAGTTTGTAATCTATGTATTATATAAGCGAAAAATGTATTTAGGAACAGATAAATATGTTTTGGTCTTCATGCACAAAATTGTCTTTCATAAAAAAACAACTGATGAAAATAAAAAAAAATAGCCTGTGTTTGTACAGAGTAAATTGCAGAGGTGTGGACTCGAGTTACGTGACTTGGACTTGAGTCATGAATCAAATAGACCTGACTTGACCTCACCTGTCATCAACAGAGGATTCTCTAAAGAGAAAATTGAAATTGAGTCTTCACATAACTTTTGATTTGGCATACTTGATCTCCTTTGCAAACCTTGAAATTCAAATGATTTTATTAAAGACTGTGCAGGGGATCAACTTTGAATTGTTTGGCTGAGCTGGATGGAAAGTGCAGACCAGCAGATAAATAACACATTATGCACCTCAGATTAATACATTCAAGGAAAAACTACAAAACATGCAACTCAAAAATTGTGTTTGTGTCACAGGAATAACAGATCAGGGCTCAACTGGTTGTTTTACTTTGGTGTAAAAAATACACATTTTAAACGTCATTCACTATCTCTCTAAATTAGCTGTTAAATTATCTATAGGCTATATATCAGGTAAAGGCGCACATAATAAATGAGGTGAGAAGACCTAAAAGAGTTCAGACTTGACTGCAAAACAATGGCTTTGTTCCACTTCTTGTCAAGTGTGAGCCACAACAGTAACGGTAAAAGATGAAGAATGACCACAAACTGATGCAACAATACCGTTTTTGACAATCATTATTTCCCACCTCTATATACCAAAACCACACATAAATTTATAACTCTTGGATGTACAAAATAGACAAAATAGATACTTTTTATACTTCTACTTAATTATTTATACTTTATTTTATGTAAATTGACACACACACACACACATTTCCTGAAAAAGAAATATTAGAAATTAGTATTTAAATATTACATTATTTTTTAAAGCTGATGTAAACTAAAGGGCAGGACCAAACAAAGGTGTATCCTTTAAGGAAGAAAATTGTCTTATCAAACCGAAACAATGCCAACTTCACTTGAGCGTGCCTTTTTAAAAAAAAACTGCCTGTGTTGTAACAAGTGACCAATAGAATCTCATTTCATACATTGTCTCTCATTTTCTGCCTTTAAAACTGAATCTACAGAACAAAACAAAGCTGGCCGTTCTTGTAAATCTGTCTCGCACCTCTGCAGGATGGTCACAGAGCAGTAACATCCGATGTTTACCAACCTTATCAGTGCACTGGTTAATTTAAAGTTCATCTTTAAATTTAAAGTTCAATCATTTTAGTTTTATCCATAATTTGCTTTTTGATGCTGCAAGTTTAAAACCCATAATGCACTTTGACAGATGAAAGCAGGAAATAAGAAAATCAGACCTCTGTTACACAAAATAATGTTTGATTTTCAGGCTTTTCTCTCATCTTTGCTTAGTTTTATGTCTTAGTTTTATATCTCAAGGCCTCAAAAAATGGCCTCCAAATGAAGTACTCCAGTCAGGGAAAATCACTCTTGCCAACTGAACTTTGAACAGTTTAGTTGACAAGGGGTTGCAAGTAGACACTGCTTCATATTAGGGTAACAAGCAAAAGGTTGGGAACCACTGCACTGTAAAGGACAGGGCCAAAAATAAACAGGGGTTAGCAATTAGCATGCTCTCGGGTCAGCATTAGGGTATGTGAAACAAGGTGAACAAGGGGACAGTTTGATCCATGACAAGTTTCAGGTCCTTTCCAGGGTCCTGCAGAGGCATAAACCTCTGTGTACATTCAAGACTAATACTGCAAGACAAAATTACAAAAACAGATTTTCTTTTTTTTTTCAGATTTAAAAAGCCATGCACGCATTGTGTTCAGATATCTCATTTATTATGAAAATGTGTGTGTGTGCACAAATGATTTCTACTCCCACAGCTATAAATTGCGGTTGACATGCTGTTAATCAACTGTTGTGTTGTGTGAATCAACTGATCTACCAGCCTCTCAGTAAAAAGAAGTGCAAACCCAAATTAATTAACAATAGATTATTCAAATCACAGTCACAGTCTGTATGACTGTACATTCTTTATATACGTATATAGTTTCATGGCTTTGGTGCTGGGAGGTGTGGTCTCCCACAAACTGAATATCTTATATATTGAGCGGTAGTGAGCTTGTGGTGAACGTTTCATGCTGTTTTCTATGGAAGCCTTAAGCAGTCATGCATTCATATGTTTTATTTATTTATTTTATAATTCAATTTGTTTTCCTGAGATCTCAAGATAACAATGCTTTGTTTTCCCGAGATAATGACATAATTAATTTGAGATCTCGATATAATGAATCGAATATGATAGGCCTGAGATTTCCATCACACATGCCATCATGCCATAATGACCTGATACTAACTTATGGAAATGACGGGCTGATCGATATACTCCTGCTCCTCTGGCTACATTGAATGTTTCCCACAATGATTTAATGCACTAGACTATCATTTTGTTTTCTCAAGATCTCGTATAATTATGTTGTTATCTCGAGAAATCAGGGTTTTTTTGTTATCTCAAGATTTCAAGACAATTATCCCAACAGAATGTGTTATTTCGAGATAAAGAATCAAACAACTCGAGATCTGGAAAACAAATGAAAATAGCAGTTTATCACAAGAAAACGGAGGAAATAAAATGTATGAATGTATGACCACTTGATGTTTTCTGTAGTTGTCTGTTCATCAAATGATTTATCAATTACTTGAGTAAATAATCAGTAGGCTATGTTAATGAAACCGAGCATTGGTTGGTGCTCCAATTCTGAATACACTTTATTTTTTTGTAAATATTATTTTGTAAATATTATTTTGTATGTGGCATGTGAATGGTGCAGGTGTGATCACTCACCAAGCCTAGGAACGCCAAATCACTAAGGTAACCCCAGATGATGTAAATTATTAGTTTGTTATATATATATATATATAAAATTATATTATATTATATTACATAACAGTTTAAGTCGGGCTTTAAAACTCCATCAACCTCCAACCACTTTGTCACGCTCAGCAGTGACATCATCACAGTGCGTCCTCTCCTCTGACAATGCTCGGTCATGTTTACGGTTTGATTCAACATTTCAGTCCTTTGTGTGGTCGTCGGGGAGCCAGTTGACTCGCCTTTTTTCACGTGGTTGTGAATTTACCGCGTAGTTAACGTTAATTCATCCCAACATGGAGGTCGGAGAGGCCGGAGAGGAGAAGACAGGCGCCGTGTCCGCGGCGCAGAGGAGAGCAGAGATCCGGAGGAGAAAGCTGCTCATGAACTCAGAGGACAGGATGAACAGGATCGTGGGCTACGCTAAAAACGAGTCTGAAAACAACGGTATGATATGAAAGCTGACTCAGTTCACACCGCATGGCTGTTAACGAGTCTTTTCTGTTGAAACATGTCACGACAAGTCGAGTCAGTTGTGTTTATATAGACCCACAGCACACATCCCTACAGACTGATGGATATAGACCTGCGAGGATGTTGAGCAACCTCCAGGCGCAGCGACCCGAGCAACACCACCTCCTGCAGATATGGAAAGGGGACAGACTACACAAACACAAGCTCAAGCACATCAAAAAACAGCTGGAATATGAGAGAGAGAGACTGACTGACAGAGGGATTGGCTGATGGCCCGACAGAGAGGACATGGAGGAGAAAATAGGCAGAGAGAGATAGACACACAGCTGTGGGACACAAACAGACGGTTAGAGAGATGAGCATGCACTGAATGGGCTAAAATAGATTCACGGAGACTTGAGACCGACACACTGGAAGGATAATGGTAACAAGTACAAGGCCTGGAGTAAGCAAGTAACTGAAAGTTAAGGCAAACAGATTATTTTAGGTTTGGATTTAAAGGTGGGAGGTATGTTGAACCATCTGAAGCAACCATATAGTCTGCTCCAACATGGTGTCTTCTCCTATTATAGCAAATATTATACCTTTGGACTGATCGAACAGCATTGAGCCAAACTAATTCTGGAACCTGAAGCCAATTCGTCTCACAATTTGAGGGTTAAACGCCTTGCACTTACTGTCCTGACTGTGTGTACAGACTGTGGTCGATCGACATTTTACTCTCCGCTGATGAAATTACAGCTTAATCATTTTTATTAGCACAACGAGTTCGGTGACATCACCTAATCCCCCAGTGTAGCCTCAACCCGAGCAGAGGTTGAGTCATCCTAATCGGTAGTGGGGGTGTGCAGGGTTTGTTACATACAGCTACGGAGGAACAGTGTAACCTGTCAAACTCCCTCTAACATCTTTGTTTCTAAACTCAAATGTAGAGCTGCAGCTAGTAATGTGCAAAATAATTTGACTATTAATCATTGTTTGGTCTATAAAATGTTGGAAAGTTTCACAGTTTTTTAGAGCTCGTCCGTAAATTACTCGTTTGGTCTTCCAACATATGAAAATATAAAAGAAAAAATTGGAACTCGACCATGCTTGTCATTTTCCCTGATAAATAACTTGAACAATTATTAGACTTATTGTTTCATCACTACTTCAATCTAATTCTTCTAATGTTGTCTTACATCTGCAGCTGGAGTGTCCCGACGTCCCACAGAACCCCACTTCCACCTCGACCTCGACAGGACAGAGCCGTGGTCATCATCCTCGTCTTCCCCGAGACCGTCTCCCTTCCTGCCAGAGGCTTCGGGGCTCGGCAGCCGCTCTCACAGTGCCACCCCGGAGAGGAGGGGCTCGCCCCTGCTAGGCTTCATTGAGCCACCGGGAGGCTCTCTGGAAGATGACATCGGAGGGATTCGACAGAGACCGAGGGGGGAGCGGGTGTCGGACGACCTCGGCGGCTCGCCGCGTCGAGGCTTTCAGAAGTATCTGCCCCGTTTTGACGATGCCATGAAACAGCTGACAGAAGAGAAGCCAGCCCAGGACCGGGGGTCTGAAACAGAGGAGTTTGATCCCTTCAGAATCTTCAGGCTCATCGGCAGCGTCCTTCTCGCTGTTTTTGTTAGGATGTTTGTCTGCAAGTACCTGGTGAGTCTGCTCACCGTGTTGATGTGATAGCTGTGAGGTTAGCCCAGTGCTCAATCCACATCCTAACTGATGATAATGTAGACACAAGGCAGTCTACGATAGATCATTCACAAAGTTTAGTGACAGTATGTGATTATTCTCATATGAAATGTTGATAATGGTTCATATGAAATGACAAATTCTTACATTAGTTTGTATATATGTTAAATTCTTACTCAAACAGACGTGGTATTCATTTTGGGAGAATATCACATACACTTTAGAGGCATGATATCAGCCTACATTTAATAACAGTGTATCTGACTACCAGAAACATGATATTATTTTGATAATGTGACTCTGTTTTTTTGTTCTAGTCAATATTTGCTCCATTTCTGACCCTTGAACTGGCCTACATGGGGTTGTCCAAATACTTTCCAAAGGTGAGTTTGCACTTGATATTTTATGATATAAAATAAACTATGGAAAGTGTAAAGTGACATGCACTTTGATAATGTTTTGTCGTGATTGTAGAAAAAGTGACACATTGCACCGTTTTCACCACACCACAATAAAAAAATCTCTATCTTTTAAAGGAATAGTTCAGCGTTTTGGAAAATGTGTTTATTTGCGTTTTGGTCCTGAGAGTTGGATGAGTAGATTGAAACTGCTCTTATATCTCTCTATATATGTATACTTAAAGGTACAGTGTGTAGAATTTAGTTGCATTTAGTGGTCCAATCACTGCATTGTAATCTCCTCACATCACCCTCACCTTCCTAATGTAAAGGAGAAACAACACTTTAAGGACCCTGTTTAGAGTCAGTATTTAGTTTGTCTGTTCTGGACTACTGTATAAATAAGGTGTTTCAACATGGCGGCCTCCATGAAAGGGGACCCTCTCCCACTGTAGATATAAAAGGATATTTTTTAAGTAACAAACATAAAAAGATTCTTATTTTCAGGTGATTATACATGCATGAAAACATAGTTATGACTATTATATTCCATGTTTGCCTTATTCTGAAAATAGAGGCCTCAAATCTTACACACTGTACCTTTTTAATATGAAGCAAGAGCCAACAGGTGATTAGCTTAGCTTAGCATAAAGACTAGAACCAAAGGGATACCGCTAGCCAGGTCTCTTAAATTCAAAAATATACCAGCCAGCTGGCAGTGATTTCCTGGTGTCTTGTCATTATGTGAGGTTTCTAGGCAACCAGCAGAGACTCTAGGAAGTCACTGACCCTACCAACAAATAGTTCCAGTAGCTCCCTCTAAAACATATATCTTTTTTTTTTCATGGATTAAACCAGTGGGATGTAATGTTTTCATGGTTGGTGCGTTTTTGATTTTAGGCCGAGCCAGACTTCTCAGTCTGTATGCTAAGTCATTCACCAAGCTAAAATGTGTGTTTTATTAGCTGGCTCCAGTTTGTTTTCTATCATTCCTAACCATCCAAATTACAATTTTCAGACATTTTATTGACTAAAGAATTGGTTGATTAACTATAAAAATAAATCTGACAAATTAGAAATGAGAAAATAATCTTTAGTTACAACCACGGATCATAGTTATACTTCTCTTCCTCCAGGTAGAGAAGAAGGCCCAGACCACTGTGCTGACTGCTGCCCTCTTGCTGTCCGGCATACCCGCTGAGGTCATTAACCGTTCCATGGACACCTACAGGAGGATGGGGGACGTCTTCGCCGACCTCTGTGTTTACTTCTTTACGTTCATCCTCTCACATGAAATCCTGCAGCTCTTTGGTTCAGAGACTCCCTGATGGACCAGAAGAATCTCAATAACCCCCACTCTACCCCTTCTTGATGTCCTCTCCCTATGTCTCCCATAGCAACAAGGCATGGTCATTTACGTCAGCTGATTTGGGTTTGTTGTCGACAGTCTGGAAAACGAATCCTTGCTGCCTTATGATTAGGGCCGCACGTCAGCTCGACGAGTGCTCATTAATTCAAGGCTTCAAGATTCCACTAAGGCTAAGCTACATGTGACCAGAGAGTCTAGAGTTTCTTGCAGACCTCAAAGTGATTGTTCCTCTGGACTGAAGCTGAGAAACAGAAAGACAGTATGTGTTTGTGTGAAGAATGTAGAATGGCATTTATCCTGCTGAGTGATATTTATTTGGCAGGTCCAGCATAGAAAATGATAAATGTCTTAGTGGAGTGGACAACAGTACAGTCTATCATCAGTCTGTCAGCCACAGACTCAATTTAACTTATGAATGGGGAAACACTGGAGTCCTTCAGGGGTTGTTGATATTTCGGAAAGTGCCGTTACATCTTTAATTCATAATATGGCCAATGTATGCTACAAAATAATCAAATGAGTGTTCAGTGTAATGAATTGTACTTAAGTTATATGCATTACGTCAGGAAAAACTCTTCAAAATCTGTAATACAAAAACTTTAAAGATGCTAGTTAGACGGTTTAACAGTGATGTCACGATGTACTGCAGTACACTTCTACATCACTGAAGCAAGGTGAGAAGTTAAACCAATAGAGGGCAGCAAAAACATGATTTCCAGCTACTGTTAAGTTGTAGACTCAAATTGTTTTCACGTGGGATCATTCATTTAAAGTGAGATTATGTAACGTTTGCTAAACAATGGTCACTTTGGTCATAAGCAGCAACTACAGGATCATTATAAATGCTATAATACTAAATGTAGTGCAACAGTAACGGTTTAGATTATTTAACATTAGGCACCATGAGGTACTGATCTTACTAAAAAAAAACCAATGCTGCATTTTACTATTTATATGAAGTCAGCTTTTCATTTGTAAAAAAAAAAATAAATAAAAATGCATAAGCTGGGTACATAAACTGTACATGGTGGTGTCATATTCTCAGCGATCAGCAGTTGTCTGACTCAGCTGTAAAACCAAAGCTGCTGGTAAAATTCCGAGAACTGCTGGAGAAATTTGGAGGTAGCTGATCTCTCAGTGGTTTACACCACTATGAATACCTATTGGTCATACTAGTGAGCCCTGCAGTGCATCAGGCAGGGTTGGGGTCAATATTTTCCGTTCATGTCATTCAAAACCTAAATCTAAACTTTGGGTAATTTGAAGTGGGATTGTATCAGTTGGGCTCAGTACAGAAGCTAAGGTACAAAATAAATGTAAATTTACCTTGCAGAACACAGGAGTTGCTGGTCTACCACTGCTTTGATTAGTTAGTTTGTGTTCATGTGACTTTTTGTTGTGGGATCCAAACTAATGTTAGTTGCTCAAGATGGCAATATACCAGCAACTCTCATGTTCTGCAAGGTAAGATTATATATTTCTTTGTCAATGTTGAAGACTGGAAGTTTTGGAGAAAGCTATATAACTATTACACTTTATGTTGGAAAGGACTGTCTGATATCACGGTGAAGTGGGGAAAATAGTCTAAACCTTTTTTTTGTTTTATGCAGCTAAAGTACGTTTTGTCACTGCCCCCATCCTTAGCAGTGCACCACTTAGCTTCCATGCCGGTCTTTCCATCCGTTTCTCCTAACTGGGGGCTTGCAGACCTCATACAACCCCATTTTAAATAACCCAAACTATCCCTTTACCTCTGAGAGCCTACTGAAAAAAGACACATTACATTTCGTGGTAATGTAGGTTAATTAACCACACTGATCCTCCTGGGTGTGTTTAGTGTGGTTCTTGATTTATTATGATTGACAGTCAATGGCTGAATTAAGCAGAAAGCTTAAGACAGAGTATCATTAGGACTGACAGAGGCAGATGGTTTCTTTTTTGTTTTTTCTGGATTGCATCAAACTCGAAGCTTGTAATTTGGAGATCACAAAGTTGAAAAAACTGCTACACACAGGGCCCTCCAGCTGTCGGTTAGTTGGAAATTAAAATTATAGTTTGAGTATTTGAGAAAAATGTTTGTAGTAGACAGTTTGAATTTTTGAATTTTTCATCCATCAAATGAAAAATGAACCTTTTATTCATCGAGCAACAGTCCTCAGTTCCAAATGATTTTAATTGGTGTCTTGAGAACTTGAGCTCTCCTTTAATCAGTAGGTAAGACTCCTTTGTGTTTGTGTTGTGACATTTTCCTCATAGGCAGCACTTTAAGTTCTATTTCCTGTTGCGACCTGTCATCCAGTGTTCAGGAGGGTCCACCTGTGTTATGAACGAGTTCTCTCTTTTAAGTTGTGAGGTCAGAAGAAACATTTAGTGACTGAACGTAGAGTGTACCTTTTTTTTTTTTTTTTTTTCTTTTGCATGGCTATGAGCTTAAAAATCGCAGTAAACTTCATACAGTATATGTACGTGATGAGAAGTATTATGAAGTGATACAGGAAAGCGCTGTGGGAGTTTGTACGCTTATTTGTGTTGAGTAATTCTGGTGTCCTGCTCTGCTTTGTTCAAGTCTTACTCATACATACTTTATATACAGTATACTATACTTCTGTGCTGGTATGTCCTCTCTCCATATTTTTAATTTCATCCAAATTAATTTATTACTGTAAATTACTTTTCATGTAAATGAATTGGTGTGATTTATCCTACAACTTGTCTGACCTACTTGATCATTTTTGATAATGTTTACAGAGTAACTTTTAACTGCTCTTGCAGTATCTTGCGTATTTGAATTTCAGTAACAAAGTGTTGAAATGATGTAAACCGTCTCTGCTTAAAAACCTATACAGGAATGAACTGAACAATTCATACCAAATAAATACTACTTGTGTGACATCTGTTTTCAGTCTCATTCATTTTATTTCTGGGATTATGTAACGTGGACATTGCACATTAATGAGAACCTACGTTCCCTTCATTCTTTGTTAACATCATGGTATTGATTTTGGCTGTATTGCTCAGCCATATTTAGAGGAGGACAGGAGTGTTGGGTTTCACTGTAATAAATATTTTCTTTTTTGTTTTATTTTATTTTTTTAAATTGAGGGAATAGTGCTGATAAAATCGAACTGCGTACAGACTTATGTTTATAAAAGCCTTTAGAAGCAGGAAATATAGAGGTTCACTGAGAAAGAAACAATTTTCTAGAGATGAAACAAAACAAAAAACCCGTAACCCAGGCACAAGTTGAGAGTAATCATTTAGCTGGTATATCAATGAGAATAGTAACCAGTTGTCTTCCACCTATTCATCATTTTCTAAAAGTCTTAGCCATCGCTATTTAATAAATACAGAAGTCCCAAGCGGTCATACATTTTATTTCCTGCATTTTCTTCTGATCTGGAGATCTCGAGTTATTTATGTCATCTTGAAATAACAAATGTTATCCTGAGATAACAGGATAATTTTCTTGAGATCTTGAGAAAACAAAACTTTGTTTTCGCAAAATAACAACAAAATGAATCTTGAGAAAACAAAATGACAGTCTAGTGCATTAAATTATTTCCGGAAACATCATTCAATGTCGCTATGTCAGAGGAGCAGGAGTATGTCAGTCAGCGCGCCTCGTCCATCAGTCAGCATCAGGTCAGCATGGCATGATGTCACGTGTGATGGAAATCTCAGGCCTGTTACATTTGATCTTGAATTAATTGTGTTGTTATCCTGGTGTAGCTTCGCTCAGAGCTTCCATACTGCGTATAAGTGGTTCTAATGCGTTTCTATTTTCTTCTTCTTACGTGTGTAAACATAATGTCAGCATCTTTTTTTTTTTTTTTTCTCAAAATGTGTTTCTTATTTTTGTTGGAGGTAACTGAAATGTTTTTTTTTTACACCCCTAGATTTAGTTTTTAGTTTAGTTTTCGTTAACTTTAGTAACCTGTGGTTCTTGGATTCAGTGAATTTTGGTAGTCGCCCTCCTGACCTCCCGCCGCGGGGTGGCGCACTTCGCTGTTCACTGTACGAGTTTGTGAAGTCAAGTGTCGCAGTTTTCTTACGACACACAAACAAGCAGCCACCGTACTACAGTCGTTGTTAGCTGTGAACTAATTTCAGTGTTTTACGAGGCCAAACTTCACGGTGTAACAATGGGACGTGAGTCCAGGTATGTCGAAACTATCATGACAGTTTGCTGCTTTTTTATCTCCGTTTGAATCCACTGTGACTGACTCCTGTGGCTACTAAACCTTAGCTGTTTTAATTTAGAAGGCTAATTTCGGTTAGCATGCCAGCTACGACGTACCTACGTTAATGCATCTCAGCCAGCAGTTGATCTCACACATCCGTGAAACATGAATTAAACTAAATTAAATGAAAAACTTTTTAAAATGTAGTTTTGAAGCCAGCTGACTGCCCGCTAACACAGTTATCACGCTGTTTGCTTCGCAGACACTACAGGAAACGCTCCGCGTCTCGGGGACGGTCAGGTAGCCGATCAAAGAGTCGCTCTCCGGACAAACGCTCCAAGAAAGACGACCGGGACCGAGACCGAAGCAGGAGAGAGCGGTCACGGAGTCGGGACCGCCGGAGGTCCCGGTCCAGAGACAGAAAACGAGCCAGGTGGGTCTTCTATAGTACTGTATGTTAAAGACGTAGACTCAGCTGTTCACACATAAACAAACGTAATGGTCTCAGTTTTAGGTAAACCGGCCTAACTCAGTTCTCAGACCACAATCTTTTCAACACAGACATTATTAATATAACCTTTAATAACCTATAATAAGAGAAATGCCTGTGTGAGTGTTTGTATATGCTCTAAAATGGTTTCAGCCGTCGTTTGAGGATGTTTTGAGATCATGAGCTACGTATGAAAATATGTTGTGTTGCCTCCCTCTTGTCTTTTCTGTTTTCATATCATATTTACTTTTGTCGTCCAGGCGCTCCAGGAGTAGAGAGAGAAGAAGGTCAAGAAGCAGAGAGAGGAGGAGGTCTGGCAGCAGGACCCGAGCTCGGAGGTCCCGATCTGGTAGCCCCAGCAAGAGCAGGAGACCAGATGAAAAGTGAGACTCCTTTTTTTAAAAAAAAAAAAAAAAAATCTCAAGACTTAACTGACAGATCCATTAACCCCTGCAATAATCAAGTATGATTTGTAAAGTAACATATCTTTTTGGTGCAACTTTCATATTTTCAAATTAAGGTGTGTCAAAACGAACCGCAAACAACACAACACAAACCGCAAAGACGGCAGATATCGGTGATTTGCCCCGTTTGACTAAAGTTTTAAGTTCCTAGTTCCTACTTTCAAAAACTCACAAGAATATTGTTTTTGTCTTTCTTTTTATCTTGATTGTTTTGTTTTTTTCTTACAGGTCAAGGAGCAAGGAGAAAGACAACGTTGATCCTGTATCTGAAAAGAAAAAGATTAAAGAGGAAAAAGAGGATGAAAAGGTTGAGGATGTAAGTGTCATTTGTGAAGTCTTTGCTGACCTCGCCGCGTAGAAGTAGATGGTGGAAATATTTCTCATCTTTACTCTGCGTCTGTGCAGCAAGACTTTGACCAGAACAAGCTGGAGGAGGAGATGAGGAAAAGGAAGGAGCGTGTGGAGAAGTGGAGGGAAGAGCAGAGGAAAAAGGCCATCGAAAACATCGGAGAGATCAAGAAAGAGCTAGAGGAGATGAAGCAGGGCAAGAAGTGGAGCCTGGAAGACGACGAGGGTGAGGAAGAATGGTTTAAAATAACCAGCAACACTTTAATTCAAACCTGCCTGAGTATTTACTCCAAACAACCTGCTAGGAGCAAATTACACTTTAAGTTCTCCATCTTTTGTTTTATTTTAGAGAAATATGATAAGACAAATTCACAGAAACCAAAATTCCTCACTCTCTAAGTGTTTTAACTGCATAATCGATTATTATTTCCCATCATAAATTGATATTTATTTATTTATTTTTTTAAAGTATAAATAGGAGAGGATTTTAGTGAAATCATTGTTTTAATTTAGAAAGCAAATATATCCAGCAAATGTTTATTTATACTTGATAAGTCATTAAATCATCATTGATTAACATACTTTATCGGCTTAACGATCACTTGGCCAGTAAAGACCGTAACGTTATAATTTGCTCTTCATTTCAGATGATGACGAGGACATTTCAACTCCAATGGAGGGCGACGATGATGAAGATGGGGAGGGGAAGGGGGAGAATAAAGAGAAGGAAATAAAGGAGGAAAAGAAAGAGGAGGGTGACAAAGAAAAGGAGACTCCGATGGAGCAGCAGGCCGAGGAGGACGACGTGGATCCTCTGGATGCCTACATGGAGGAGGTGAAACAAGAGGTGAAGAAGTTCAACATGGGAGCCATGAAAGGAAATGATAAGGTGAGTGAGCAAATCATTAAAGGGGCTTTAAATAATGTGTGACTATAGTTTACTTCTATTAGAAACCAGTAAGAACTGCAGCAATATTGACAACTTAAATTAAAAACACAGATCAACAGATGAATACAGCAAAATATGCATCATACAGTGTTATTAAAAGCCAGCAGTGTGACCACCTGCCAAGAATTATAATGTAAATACAGTCCGACATTTTGCCGTACAATGTGTAAACTTTTGTGTTGTTTTTCTCATCTGCAACAGAAAGGAGCAATGACAGTAACCAAAGTGGTGACAGTTGTTAAAACCAAGAAAGGGCCTCATACTCACAAGAAGAAGGGCGAGCTGATGGAGAATGACCAGGACGCTATGGAAGTGAGTTGTTTTTTAACCCTCAAGCAACATAACTCTTCGAGGAGATTTAAATCGCGTTACTTAGACTCATAAATAAGGATTTCATCAAGTTAGACGACGCTGTGTTTGACAGTACTCATCAGAGGAGGAGGAGGTGGACCTGCAGACTGCGCTGACAGGCTTCCAGACCAAACAGAGGAAGATCCTTGAGCCCGTTGACCACGGGAAGATCCAGTATGAGTCCTACCGCAAAAACTTCTATGTGGAGGTCCCTGAACTGGCCAGGATGACTCAGGAGGGTCAGTAAACGGAACACATCCATACACCATTGTAGTATTAAGAATGTCTTTCTTTGTAAACCATCACCACCCATCTAACACCTCTCGGTTTGGCTGCTTTTAATCAATACAGACGTAAATGCATTCAGGCTGGAACTGGAAGGGATCACCGTTAAAGGGAAAGGCTGTCCCAAACCCATCAAGACTTGGGTGCAGTGTGGAGTTTCTATGAAGATCCTCAGTGCTATGAAGAAGTGAGTATGACTGCTGGTGTGATGAACTTGGCAGCCTCTCAATGGACATATATTAATTTAGCAATGGAAAATGATAAAAGATCAAAGTTTGTACAGTCAGTTTGTGTGTAAATGGCTCGAGCACTGATTTTAGGTCTACGTGCAGAGAACAGCTCCCATTTTCAAAGTATGAAATATATTATTTCATATTCAGCTGGACATTGAGTTGTAGGTTACACAGCAGTATCAAAACATGTCTTTGTTAAAGCACTATTATATACAGTAGAAACTTATATTTAGATTGTGCTTTTCGACCAGAATCTGACACATTACATTCATGTTAATTTCTTTCTCCCAAATGCCGATAGGCATGGCTATGAGAAGCCCACCCCCATCCAGGCCCAGGCAATCCCCGCAGTCATGTCAGGCCGAGACCTCATAGGCATCGCTAAGACCGGCAGCGGAAAAACCATTGCTTTCCTGCTACCCATGTTCCGACACATCATGGACCAGAGGCCCCTGGAGGAGTCTGAGGGACCCATCTGTAAGGAACAGAGCTTTTTATACTCCCTTTAGACATCACTTTGACATTTACAGAAATGTTTCCTATTTCTACCGTCTGTATTCAAATAGAAAAAATTGTATTGTATTGTATGATTTCCTACTCCTGTGCTTTACAAAGATTTGGTTCATAGCGCAAATGTAGGTCAAAGGAAGACTAAAATAGGACCCATTTAATAACCCATAGGCTGTTGGACCTCCACAGCTTTTCTAATTGTCTCCATCAGCCATCCTAAGAGCCATTAAAGTCAATTTTACCTCATTCAATGTTCTTAGCAAATAGAAATTTTTTATTTATATTTTCTCTGTTCTCGTCTTGTTTTCCTCCCTCTCCCAGCTGTAATCATGACTCCAACCAGAGAGTTGGCTCTGCAGATCACCAAAGAGTGTAAGAAGTTCTCTAAACCGCTGGGACTTAGGGTGGTGTGCGTTTATGGAGGCACGGGTATCAGCGAACAGGTAAACAAACAAACACACACACACGCACCAATGTTGTCTATTCATTTTATTTCCCAGGTGCTTTAATTTGGATTACAATGATTTGATGTTTTTTAAGTCCACCACAAAGTAGAGGTGAATACTGAACAATAATAAACAACGTCATTGTCATGGTGCAGGACAGTCCTTGTTAAATGATCTAACCAGAAGGCCTTGATTAAGCAATATTACATAAGAAGATGTGCTTTAGCATCATTATGGGCATGACAGTAATTTTCAGCCCATAAGCATCACTGAGGTTCCAATAATCAGGTAATAATACAACAGTCACCAACAAAATGTATTCATATTATGGAACAATTCACTCTCAAAATAAACTTTTCTTTCTCGCGTTATCGCCGTTTCCATGGAGATGCATTGGTCTGACTAAAAGTGAGAATTCTCTGCAGTTGAGTTGCATTGTGGGTAATGTAAGCACCAGATTTTAACAAGGAAGACGAATGTGTGCAATTTAAAAAAAAAAAAAATACAACATCTGGTTATCATGAGTCTGACAGCACGTTACTAAATTACTGGAGTACTCTTATGTCGTATATAATGGTATGATGGTATACAGTGAAACATTGATATGGAATACTGGTCTGTAAAATATTTTGTAAATATTTGAACTTCAGATTGCTGAGCTGAAGAGAGGAGCTGAGATCATCGTGTGCACACCGGGAAGAATGATTGACATGTTGGGGGCCAACAGCGGTAGGTTCACACACCTTAACCCTCTCACTTCTTTGTTCTGATAGGATGTCAGGCATTTTTGATCTTGTCTTGTGAACCTTTTTGTTAATGAGCTTGCATGGAACAAATGTTACAATATGATTAAAGTACATAATGAACCAAGTCAGTACCACTTACTAAACTGTTGACATTATTTGGCCACCTTTTGGGATCAGTCATATCTACAAGACAGTGATGTGTTTCCTGAAGATCAGGGCAAGTACAGGTAGGTGGACCTGGTGCTGCCTTCGTGGTTCCTCAAACTCCGAGCCAGAGATGACCAAAAATGTTTGATAAGTGTGTTGTAACATGGGTGTATCAGGATCTGTAATTTGTCATATTAAATGAGAGTAGCTTGAATGCTCAACCAGGATTCTACAGTGTTATTGTTTCAGCAAATATACTCATAAATAAATTCAAACTAAGTAGAAGAGATAAAAAAAAAAAGCACAGATGGAGATTTTCCAGTTGTTTTCTCACAGATCACACATCCAAATATGTCATCTGTCTCTGTGATTAATTTTAATTTGGACATCATGTGGCGTCTTAGAACAAATATCATTGTAGAGCCTTGGACAGCACTGAGCGTTTGTATAAAAATGTGAAGAAATACTTTGAAATGTGTTTAGAAATGTTGTTATTGTGCGCTATGTAAATATTTTATGAGCAGTAATTATACTGTAATGGAAAGGGTTTTGTGTTGTTTCCACACATGCGAGGTAATCTGTAATATGTTTCCCTTGTAGGTGAAAAGGCGCTTGGTCAGATAATGCTTGATGGGGCTCCATCTCTTGTATTGTATCTTGAGGCTGTTTTCTGACTTTTACAGGTCCCTCATTTCCCTGAGATGGTACGCAAGACCAGAGTCAACAAAAACAAACAGCATTTTGAAATATAAATAAAATAAAACCCTGGCCAAATTAGTCCTCAGAAGAATGTGCTGAAGTTAGGATGTGTTGTTTTAAGTAATATCAAGTAGTGAAAAAGGTTCTCTGTGTTTGCTAGATTAGTGTTTCTTTTGTTGAAGAAGGCAGGGCTGACTTTTCTTGAAGTTAACCGTTTTCCTCGCGCTCCTCTCCCGTGGTGTGTAGGTCGAGTCACCAACCTGCGCAGAGTTACATACGTGGTGTTGGATGAAGCAGACAGGATGTTTGACATGGGCTTTGAGCCACAGGTGGGTTTCAACCAGATATTTATGCTGGCATACACAGTTTCTGAATTTGTTTACTGATGTGAAGAACCATCTTTATGTAAACGATTATCTCACGCAGTCTGTAGCAACCAGTTCAAGTACATTGTATAGTGACACTGTTAATGCCAGTTTCTTCTGTTGCCTTGAATTCTAAGCAGAAATAAGATGGAAAAAATGAGACTGACTTGACAGAATTCACTTATCTCCATCAGGTGATGCGTATTGTGGACAACGTGCGTCCAGACCGTCAGACGGTCATGTTTTCGGCCACCTTCCCCAGAGCCATGGAAGCGCTGGCTCGTAGGATTCTGTCCAAGCCCATTGAAGTCCAGGTGGGAGGCCGCAGTGTCGTCTGCTCTGATGTGGAGCAACATGTGGTAAATAATCTACTTTTCTCTACCTCATTTATAACAAGTTATTTATAGGGCACATTTGGTTTCTTTGTCCAGTGTTGGCATATCCTGTTTTTTCAAATTCACATTGCAGTCCATGTTCATATTGCATTTGTTTTTGTAGCTGGTGATTGATGAGGACAAGAAGTTCCTGAAGCTGCTGGAGATCCTGGGTCACTACCAGGAGAAGGGCTCCGTCATCATCTTTGTGGACAAGCAGGAGCATGCAGACGGACTGCTTAAAGACCTGATGAAAGCTTCGTACCCCTGCATGTCACTGCACGGAGGTGAGGGGTTGCATTTGGAACGCACTGATTAGATCTTGGTGACACTTGGATAGTTTTACATTTCTTATAGCAATCTCGAATATGTCTCGTATTTGGTCTTTTCATATATCCCTTTCCTGACCTCCTAGGAATTGACCAGTACGACAGAGACAGCATCATCAACGATTTTAAGAATGGAGCATGTCGCCTGATGGTTGCTACCTCTGTGGCTGCCAGAGGTCTGGACGTCAAGCAGCTGATCCTGGTGGTCAACTACAACTGTCCCAACCACTATGAGGATTACGTCCACAGGGCCGGTCGCACAGGCCGAGCCGGCAACAAGGTTAGGAACTGAACCCGTCTTGTGTCAAGTGTGTTTTTGGTGCATATTTTTAATCCTACGGAAGTTTCTGTTTTTACACATCTCTAACTCTTGTTTCTTCTTCCAGGGCTATGCCTACACCTTCATCACTGAGGATCAGGTTCGCTATGCCGGTGATATCATCAAAGCCTTGGAGCTGTCCGGCTCTCCTGTCCCGCCTGAACTGGAGCAGCTTTGGGCCTCCTTCAAAGACCAACAGAAAGCGGTAAGACAAGGGAAAGGGGGATCTGAAATGACACTGTTTGTGTGTGTGTGCATCAAAGGTACATTTTTGCATTAGACCGCATAAAGTGGCAGCAGGAGATAATTATTTGAATTAATAAATTTGAATTTGACTGTTTGTACGAGTGTTGGCCAGTCCAGCTTCCTTTACTCTGGCACAGCACTAGCTCACAGCATCATATCAAAAATGAAGAAGGATACATCTCTCTGTGGTGTCTTAGTTAGCAAGCAGACCCAGTTTGGTAAATGTGAGTTTTTAAAAAAAAGTTTTCTTTGTTTCTCTTTTTTGCTCCTCTCTTTCATCCTTGCAGGAGGGTAAGACCATTAAGAGCAGCAGTGGTTTCTCAGGAAAAGGCTTCAAGTTTGATGAGACAGAACATGCTTTGGCTAATGAGAGAAAGAAGTTGCAGAAAGCTGCACTTGGACTGCAGGACTCTGATGATGAGGACGGAGCTCTGGATGTGAGTAACATTGAAATTTCACTGTTCACTGCTACATAATTTAAAAATCTGACACAGATTCTAAGCATCATATTAAATATTTATTTATGTTTTGGTATCTTAAGTGTGCTGTCCTCCCAGTTATAAATCGGCATGTTAATTAATCATGTCACCATTCTGTCTCCTCCTCAGATTGAGGAGCAAATCGAGAGCATGTTTAACTCCAAGAAAAGGGTGAAGGATCTGTCTGCTCCCGGGGCAGCCACCGGTCCCGCAGGAGCAGTTACCGCCACAACAGCTGTACCCGGAGGGCTGCCAGGACTCGGACCCACGTCTGCTGGAAACATCCAAAAATTGGAGATGGCCAAGAGGCTGGCACTCAAGATCAACGCTCAAAAGAACCTGGGCGCCGAGGCTCAGGTACATCAAACTGAGATCAAATGTATTATATATCATTGTCATTGTTGGTCCAGGTAATCATGAACCTAATTTAAAGAGACCTTAAGTTCTTAATTATCCCACTCGCCACCTAATCTTCGCTTTAATTTGTTTCATGTGTCAAGATTCTTTTCCACCACGTGGACCAAACAAAGTCAAACAAATCTCTCTTTCTTCTCTTTGTGTACAGGACGTGATGCAGCAGGCCACCAATGCCATCTTGCGGGGTGGCACCATCATGACACCCTCTGTGTCAGCCAAGACCATCGCGGAGCAGCTGGCAGAGAAGATCAATGCCAAGCTAAACTACACCCCCGTGGAGAAGCTGGAGGAGGAGCGGCAGGCGGCTGAACAGGCCGAGACCATCAAGAGATACGAAGAGGAGCTGGAGATCAACGACTTCCCTCAGGTCAGCAGCACACAGTGAAGGCCTGTGCTAACATATTCAGCAGATTCCTGCTGCTTTTATTTCATAGATAAATATTTCATAGACTCTAAAAGCAAATATATTTAGTTTGAGTCTGAAGTTTAATTTTTATGTAGCACAACAACTTTAGTTGTTTTTTTGTATATTTGTTTGTTCAAATCTTATTAAGTAAGTATTGAGCATTTCTGCCATTTAATGTCCATCACCAAGTTTAATGTTCAGAAAAACATTCATTTGTGTTATTGTCGTGGTAGTGGCAACACAAAAACCTCTGTCATCAGTCTTAGATTTGTATGTTGCAAAATTATGATCGGTGCTCAGATGTAACGTCACCTTTTTCCTGTGCACAGACAAAACCTCACAAGAAACAACCAAAACTGTTTGAACTTTGACTTTGAAAATTGTGTATTCATGTAGGACTTCATCGCTAAACATAAAAACTTTTGTTTTCAGGGCCTTTTAATGTTGACTGGTTTTTGTAGCAAGCTGAGGAATCAGGCCTCACGTGTGCTTCGTTGCAATTCTAAGAAAGTGGTATTGTCTCACGGTTTTATTTTGATGGACGGCAAATGAAGAAATAATTTAGCCAGTCTTATAATATGTTCCTTATTTTGTTCTTCCCCAGACGGCCAGGTGGAAGGTGACATCTAAAGAAGCTCTGCAGAGGATTGGTGAATACTCTGAAGCCGCCATCACCATCAGAGGAACATATTTCCCTCCGGGTAAAGAGCCCAAGGAGGGAGAACGAAAGATCTACCTCGCTATTGAAAGTATGTGTCAGAGAAATCATTTTTAATTCTTGCTTCTTTAAGAATTTTCTACACTTTTAAAATACCATTCTTTCTTGTGCTTATTAATGTTCTGTTTGTTTTTTAGGTGCAAATGAACTGGCTGTGCAGAAAGCCAAAACCGAGATTACACGGCTAATCAAAGAAGAGCTCATCAGATTAGTAAGTATCTTCTGCCTCGTGAAATCAATAACCAGTACTCGATATCCTGCTGATATCAGGATAATTAGGAGCTTGTTTCAAGTTTTGAAAGATGTCGCTTATTGTTTTATTTTATTTTCCTCCTTTTTTTTTTCTTTTCTTCTCAGCAAAATTCCTACCAGCCGACGAGCAAAGGCCGGTACAAAGTGTTGTAGAGGAGGAAGCGAGGCCCGCTGGAGGAGTTTAAATGTCTCGACGGTCTCCTGTCATCTCTACAGTGTCATCAAAGTGATTGAAGAATGTTTTAGTTTATATTTTTAATAATGCTTCCTTTAATTACCCAAGTTACCCATGTTTTTTTTTTTTTGTTCTGTCTCCTCTCTGCTTCACTTTAGTTTCAAGTCATTTTATAGACCATTAATGTCTGATGCCTCTGGTGTCATTGAACCATCACAATTCTACAATAAGCTATTTGGCAATTTTTCAGTCATCATTTCTTTGACTCCATTGTATGTACAGCCACCATCTTTATGAAGAGGTCCTCAGTTTTTACTTTCCTCACAATAAAACAGTGTGTTGCTAACGAAATAAACTTGATTTGTCCAACTGTTTTAAATCTGGTAGATACTGTGTACCCTTACCGACTGTTTGAATTATTCAGCAGGTTTTCGTTTGTATATTATTCATCAGCAGCGGGGTAGTGCTGTTTGGTGAGCATTAAAACTGCATTATGGCTCAATTTGAGGACTAAAACCTAAAAAATAAAGCAGCTTTGTTGCTGCTTGTTGGATTCAAATAAAGTGTTTTGTGGATTTTAAAGTGAAAAGAGCGTTTTTTGGGGTGTCAAAGTGGTTCAGGAGGAGGGGAAGGAGGAAAAAAAACCCCTTCATATACCCTGTTTGGTGCTCTGCGCATGCTCAGACTGCGCTCCCCGTCTTATTAATTTTTAATGGAAAATGGCTGCGTTTCTTATCCAAACCTCTGGATGTGGGAGATAAAACCTCGTTTATCTGAACCATCCCGCGTCTCTTTAGCGTTAAACACCGACACAAACCTGATGTGTTGATCCAAACGCTTACGCTCGCCGATGTCCTGTGCTGTTTTGGGGGGGGAAATGGTTCGAGTCGCGCTTTGAAGGGATGAAAGATCATTTTTCTCCTTAACCATTTCTGCTCCGAGATCTGCGAACAATCGAGGTACAGTAACCTTTACAGTTATCGCTAATGTTGGCGGTGAGAAGGTGTATTATTAGATTGGATACGCGGCCTAGATGTGAAGCAGTCAAATCGGATATGGGCGCACTTTGGTCAACATTTTAAATCCGTTTCTACAAACCCGTTATTCGGGCCAGAACCAGGCTAAATTCAGCCGTCTTGTGTGGTAACATTGCACGGGTGCAAAGTGACACAGAGAGTAAGAGGTTTTGTCGTCTGGGCGTAAATCTGCTGAATCCATGTGCATATTTTTTGTGAATGAATATTACTACAGACAGTGTGGTGTATGTGATAGTAAAGTCCACACCTCCCTGCATCCTGCGTCCTCTGCAGATCTCATCAGCAGCACTCTGTCCTTTTTTTGTTGTTGCCATCATTAGTTATGAGTTTAATCCCTGACATTAAACAGCATTTCTGTGTGTAAACAATCAGAATGCAAACTAATTGTAATCAGCAGGTTTTTTTGTAATGTTAGTGAGGAAGTCCTCTCATTTCCTCCTCCATAAGGAGGTCAGAGGTCAGGGTTGCAACCAGCTGTTTGGGATTCAGGTACTACTTCAATAAAGGTTCATGATATAGTTCTCAAAGTTCTAACCCAGGTCTTTTTGTCTCCACTACAGTACCACAACATAAACATTTATGTTCTTAATTTGTGTGGTTTATTCAGAATCTGAAAGCCATTTGGGGGCAGCAGTAGCTCAATCTGTAGGGATTTGGCTTGGGAACCGGTTCAAGTCCAGCACCTCTCCAGACTGGTAGCTGGAGAGGTGCTAGTTCACCTCCCGGGCACTGCTGAGGTGCCCCTGAGCAAGGTACCGAACCTCTAACTGCTCCAAGGGCGCTGCTCTCCACCATCTCTACACATTTGCACGTCTATGAGCCCTTTGTGTGTGTATGTGTGGTTCTAAAATGCATGTTCATTGATCCCTAAGGGATCAATCTATTCTATTAAAACAAGCCATGTTAAACTGTTTGACCTCTTTTTAATTATATATTTTTATCTCAGGCTGCATGGTGGTACCGTGGTTAGCACTGTGGCCTCACAGCAATAAGTTCAAACCCTGGAGTTTTTCTGTGTCTGCGTGGGTTCTCTCTGGGTACTCCAGCGTCTTCCCACACTCCAAAGACATGCACTCAACAGGTTAATTGGTGACTCTAATTTGCTACAAGAATTGTGCCAAGGATTATTACAAAACCCCATTCAGAATGTAACCATTTAATTGACAAAAAGTCTAATTTGTAATAATAATAATGACATTAATATTTTTAATAAATGTGAATATAAAGTTTAAAAAAAGAAAGAAAACAAACTTGTGTGCTCTCACACCTTCAGTGTTAATTTCTGAAAGTCTGATGATGAAATTTATGTGTCTAGTAAATTTGCATAATGAATCAGTTTATTTTGAAAGCACCCAAATATTGTGCAACAACAAACAAAGCTTCTCTCCATTCCAAAAACAAATTATTTGATTATATTTTTCGTGAACAACTTATTGATTAATGTTGACAGAAAAGAACATATATACATTTTTACAATAATTACTGATTCATGAGATATTGTGCATGTAAATAACAATACCTAGCGTGCAAGTAATATACAAGCATGCATAAATATATACTTGAACATAAAATGATATGTATGCATGAGCCGATACAGATGTACACCTGCACATACGTACTGTTAAAATGGAAAATGCTGCTGGGAAGCTATGAAATCTGTTGAATTGGGGAACTTCACACTATATTTAGCACTGAGCTAATGCCAGCAATACACTAAACATGTGTGTGGGATATCGTGGGTTAGTGTGGAGCTAAACAAATCCAAAATATGTTGTCCTACACACGCTGTGAGTGTTCTGAAGACTTTATATCTGCACTGAAGTTTAATGTTGATTTAGGTTTCGCAGGCTCGAAGCTAAACCTGTTCAGGACCGTTTCTTTAGTCCCAAAGGTTTCCATAGAAAAGATCAGGGAAACAGCTGTGTGATGCTTTTTTTATCAGAGGTAGGGGAGTGAACCAGATGTGCATTTGCCAAACCATCATGTTAGTCTTCATCTTTAAAGTCTTTTATATTGTAAAACTGAAACGTTAATTGTGATTCTAGACAAGAGCAGCATGCAGGATCGAAAGCTCAGAGCGAGCCACACAACACAACAGGTGGTCGGACTAGCCATTGGCTTTCTTTGGACTCGTTTTAGTTAAGGCCTAAGCGGGTATAAAGTTCTAAATGAGTCGAGGTTTCTTTTCTATATGCAGGTCAAAATATTGACATCTTCATATGATAATATATTGTGCATATATATTCTGTGTATGTGTCATCTGTGTGTGATAGTAACACAGTTACAACTGCTTTCTGACCCCCAGCAGAAAATGATGCGACAGGTGACAAGCAGTGACTTCTGCATGAATAGCAGGCCGTCGTGCCTAGCAGAGGATGGCCACCATCCCGCCTCCCACTTTGAACTGTGCACCTCCCAGTCCAACAAGTTCTACCCTCCTCCCCCTCCGTCTCTCCAGATGACACTGGCTCCCATGGCCCTACCCGCCCAGAGCCACAAACCCATGGTGTGTCAGAGACAGGAAGCGCTTGGGGGTGACCCCCGCTCGCCTGGAAAAATACCCAGCATTAAAAGCACTGATCAAGCGCCGGATGACGGCAAGAAGAAGAACAAGGCTTCCGGGAAGACAGGCAGACGCGGGAGGCCTTTGGGAACCACCAAGCTAGCCGGATACAGAACCAGCACAGGGCGACCTCTTGGCACGACCAGAGCTGCTGGTTTTAAGACGAGCCCGGGAAGGCCGCTGGGTACGACCAGAGCGGCTGGATACAAGGTCAGCCCAGGACGGCCTCCTGGCAGCATCAAGGGCCTCTCTCGCCTCAACAAACTGGCTTACGGTAGCACCTGCAGTGGAGCGGCTTTCCCCTATCCCCTACCACACAAGGAAATCCTCTGTGAACCTTCCTGCAAAGAGAAGCCAGCTAATGAGTAAAGGCTCTACTCTGTTTCTACTCACCCTCCATCAGTTGAATGAGAGACGCATGAGTACAGGTTTCCTGCCAGATACTGGGGGCGATTGTAATCTCTCCCAGTCTGCCGTGAGGCTGAGTGGAGGACATTTTCTATTATTCGTGTTGGTGTCATCTGTGTGCCTGCCACCTGATATAATACTGTTATTTTTTCAGTGCTACTGCTGGAGATCTATGGTGCGTGGAAGCTTTCACTACACATCGCTGTGTCTGTTTTCTTGGAAGAAAAAAATAATACCAGATGTTCATTGAGCAAGGGCCTTTTCTCTTACTAACAACTATAGTGGTAATTCATGACAAGTTTGTGTGATTTATGTAGCATTTGAATGATCGAAAACATTCATTTTAAAATGTTTTATTATTGTAAACAAAGGAGACTGATTGATTGATTGATAGCCATGATTGTGTGAAATCTGCCCGGTTGCTTTCCAGCACAAATCAACGACCAATTTTACTTCTTCATCACACTACAGTTTAAATTTCATATTATCTGATATTGTTGGATATTCGCTCTTGTCCTCGCTCTTTAAACAAACATGCAAAGCAAAAAAAAAAGGAGGAAAGAGAGAGACAAGTAGCTATATTGTCAGGCAACAGGAAGGTTTGTTGGAAGTGTGGTCTTTCCTTTTAAAAAACAAAATGCTGTATGTAGCACCTTTTTATGTGTCATATTTGTAAAATGGGAATGGTATCTTGGGTTGGGGGGGTCAAGTAGCTTGCTCCGTGGCACTTCAAAAATAGATGTACAGATGATCCTCCGGGCTAACAGCACCTCAAAACTGAAATCTAATTAATCCAACTTTTTTCCACTGGGCACCTGAATTAACATTTAATAACATGACTCCCGTTAAAGGACCAGCATGTAGAATTTAGTGGTATCTAGCCGTGTAGTTGCTAATTTCAACCCACAAAAAATGGCAATGGCCCCGAACGAGTGTTTAATGTGTGCATTCTGGGCTACTGTAGAAATATGTTGGTTCAAAATGGCAGACTCCATGGAAACTATGGCATCTGTAGATATGAAAGGCTCACTCTGAGGTAACAAAAACATAATGATTCTCATTTTCAGGTGATGTTACTCTAACAAAGCTATCCATTTTATATTTTATATACACAGCCCCCTAAATCTTACACACTGGACCTTTAATGTCTTTGTGTTCACTCTCTAAATGTCATCTTGCAAAATGTCTACATTTGCATGCAACTTAGGGATTGTTGTGAGAAGTAACTCCGTCATCCAAGTCCGTACAAATGTTTTTATTTTATACTAAAACTATTTTTAAAATTGCATTCATATCGCCAGCAACTGAGTCCATGAAAAAAAAAAAAGGGTTAATGTGGACCGTGGTTGGCTCGTTTGCTCCGTAATCACCATAAAAAAGTTGTCTGTGGTTAAACTTTTGGATGAACAATGTTTGTATGATCTTTCTACTGCATTGCTCTTCATTACAGTTAAAAACCTCTACTAGCTCATGGTGTCACAGTCCATGGTAGAAATGTTTTTTTCTAGTCTGATTTTATTTACTTGTCATTTAAATGAGTTCTGCTACAGATACCAAAATTCTACATTTTATAACTCACCTTGTTAAGTCTCAACACATAGCAGCCGAAGAAGAGATTTGCTTGAATACAATGCGCAAAAATGTGATTCATATCTAGGAAATATCTGATAAAAAATAAAGAGAAAAATCTGATCAAGCATTCAATTTCAGCGTTTGATGCCTGACAGGTCATTTTGCCACAGACACAGAGAAAGGACACAAGAATTACTGTGTATCTTGAGTGTGATTTATCATCACAGCCGCTGATTGGATTATTGCGTGTGAACAGACTTAGCTAAAAAGCGAAATTCAGGTACAAATAATAAATAAATGAATAATGTTGCTTTAACGTTACAGTTGTCCCAAGAAAAATAGCAGGTTGATATCCAAATTATCATCTCATCTGTAACCTGAATGGGTTGCTGAATACACTAACTATGATTGATATGGCATTTAACAGTGTAGATATAAAACTTATTCACAAATGATGTTTAAAAAAAACATTTATTTGATGTGATATGTGTGTGACATATGTCCTAAGATTACTTAAGATTCATGTTTTAATTTGCATTTTAATGCTGAATCCTAAACAAATGAGATCATCACTGACTAGACTGACAACCACTGCTGGCCTCTATTCTGTTTTTTTTGTTTTTTGTTTTTTTTTTATACTGTGAGGTTATATTTGGCAGACAGGTGGCGCTGTTCCTCCAAAGCAAACAGCCAAAGCTCAAGGTTTTCTATCAGAAGCAGTGATGGAAACACATGGCCACATTTTTAGAGCACTTATGACAACTATCACGTCAGACAGACTACAAATGATCTCAATCATGGTCTCATTTGTTTACAAAGATCACACTAAGGTGTAAGAATTTAAGAATTATGGTATAATTTCGACTGGGAAAGGAATGGTACAGCTTGTCAGTCTTTCAGATTTTGATTTTAACAATGACAAGGTCAGATCATGTCTGTTTTTTATGTTGCTATTTATTATATTGTTGTAAGTACAGTACCATAGTCCTGTTGAACACTTGAATCCGACTGTTGGGAAAGCTGGTGTGTTTTCATTGAATGCTAACGTAAAATAATTTTGTAGTTTTCTTGGTTTAAAATCTGTCATTTCATAACATGCTTAATGCGCCAAAAATACAGCAAATCACATGTAGTCTAATGTGATTATGATCCAAAATAACTGATTGGCTATTACGTGTCACTGTTTTATGTTCAAGTTTTTTTTTTCGAAACATAAATCTGAAATATCGCCCTGATGAACATGCAGTTTATGGTATTATTCCTAAACATTTCAAATCCGTAGAGTTTAAGAAGCATTAGAGCGTCCCTGAGTTGCTCTGTCATGACAAAATTTTAAATAGTTACATTTGGTGCAATAATCTGTTGTATGTATTGTACTGTGAAACCTTTGATACTATCACTTTTTATTATCGTTGTATTTTTATACTCGTGTACAAGGCCTGTCACTTGTTTTGTTGATGTGTGTGGTGTTAACAGAGGTTATTGAAATGTCACATACAAACATGATTCTCACCCTCCTTTACCAAAGAATATGATGTTATCTAAATGTAGGCATTGATACTATTTGATTTTAGTATTTAGTATTCCAACATAAACTTAGCATGAAAGTTACTGTGTAAAATCTAAATGGAGACACACTTCGAGACCACTATCCCGGAAAAGATGATATGATTGTTTGGATTAGTAAAAAAAACAAAAAAAACTTAAAATGTCATTTTCTTGAATGCATTGTAAATTGCTATACATTGACAATGTAACTTAGTTCCTTAGATTTCATCATATTTATATCCATCTGTCATTCTACTTTGAAAGTAGTTCTCTTTTTATATATAGTTTTTATGTAGCCATGTTTGATATTTAACTGATAATGTTTTGTTGAGGTTATGGCTGATATGATGCCTGACTGTCTCACATTCTGACATTTGTGTTTCTTTTAGGTTTTAGATACACATGGTGAGGTGTCTTCACAGAAGACATTTTGACATGTCACAGGAAGAAAAGCACAGGCGAAATACTAAAATGAATGATGGCTCAATTTCATTTAGCTGCTTCAGAGTCTGCAGTTGATCAGTGTGACACTGTCATGACATACTGGGACATTTGTGGGACACCGTTAATGTTAGTAGGTAGCAGGTAACGCCTGTGCTTCTTCTTTTATGACAAGTCAAAATGTCTGCTGTAGAGCTCAAACATTTTGTTTTTTGTCCATATTCTTGGCTAACTGGGTATCAACACCTTGTCTCTAGCATAAAAGAATGATCATTTCTTCAACAACTACAACTCCCACAAGGCTTTGACATTGTGCTGGTGGAACAGTGGGTATAGCCTCTCTACCACTAACTTTCTATAAATTCATGCAATCTCTCATTGAAGATTTATTCCATCAGTCGTCCTTGGTCCGATAAATCGGTATTGACACCAAGGTCTTGGGCTTTTGGGAAATGGTGTTTGGCAAAGGCAACTAAAAACAGCAAGGTTGTGTTGTAATGGCTGTAAATGGAGTTTTTAATAATTTGTGTTATTACAAATGTGATTTTAATTGAAGATTTCTTAACTCTGAGACACAACACAGAGGTTTTGGTTCCTCTTCGACTCCCTATCACTTAATGGGATATATTGTTGTTGTTGTTGAACACTAAAAAAATGACATATTTGACATACTAATTAACAGTCATAGATATTCATTTATTTTAGAATCTGGACAGAAAACTATTAATTATTATTATTAGTTAATTTCATTTCAAATGTTAATGCAACAGAGCCTAGCTAGGATGGAAGGAGTGGGACTTCTGAATGCCAGACAGTCTAGAGATGGCTCAGGTTAAATAACTGCTGGGTTAAGAACAACAGTAGATTTCATCACAGCAGCCATTTTGACATGAAATAGTAGGTAAACACAGGTGTTACCAATGATACTAATTAAGGTTCTGTTCCATTCAGGTCAAACAGAGTCAGGGTGCTGCTGTGGTGCATGTTAGTTCATTGGAAAGGCTCTGCTGCAATAAATGGAATAGAACCTTAATTAGAGTCATTAGAAACACCTGTGCGGACCCTGTTTCATGCCAAAATGGCTGCTGTGTAAAAGGTCTATTTTGTGTCATATTACCTGAGATATTATTTGGCCCTCTGCACTGTTAACAGACTTGATGGAAGGCACTGATATTTTGGATCTTGAACCTCGAAGGAGTACATTGCAGAAGGGATTAGTGATTAATAGATGATTATGGAAGGTGCATTACCTAAAATAGATTGAATAACATGGTTAATTTATTCCATAATTGTCTTTTAAGTGATTTTTTCTCTCACCATCTTCAGCATTAAATCAACACATAGTCTGTTACCTGTTGATGATTTTTGATTTGCAAAAAATATTACCTCATATTTTGCTTTGGAGAAGTCATGAAGCCCTGTTATTCCTAAAGTGTGATTGGCGAAGCCTGTAAAGCTTTGTATTATTCCCATTTTATTCCTGCATGATTGTTGTGGAATGTTCAAAAGTTGTGTAATAAATCTGAAAGTAACACACTCTGCTGAAATGTTGTGTAAAATGTTTTCCTTTGCAACAGAGCCAACATTTCATAAAGTTAAAATCATTTCAGGATGGTGCTATTTCTGGTGAAATTACCTGTCACCTCCATCAAATGGATGTAATGTGATTTCCTCTATTAATCTCTGTGTGTTTGTCTGTTACTAAAATATTAGGAAAAAACTGATTAATTGGACAGAAATTTTGTAGGAAAACGACTGATTTTTGTATAAAAAAATAAGAAAAAGAAGAGGATTTCTGACACAGGACACACACGATGACATGTTGATTATTTATTTATTTTGAACATTGACTTTTCATAAATGTTTCTACCATGTAAAGACACTTGAAATCACTCTTAAAAAGATGATCAGAAAACTATTTTTCAGGTTAAATTTAAAATCATATCAGTTTAAACAGAGTAGCCAGTTTCACACCTATTTTTCATGTACTTTTCATATTTGAAAAAAACAAAACAGTAGTATTATTTTGCAATATCATTACAACAGCAGCTCAGTATGTAGTACAGAAAGCAGTATGTAAAGAACTAAAGAGTAAACATTAGGCTATACAAATTATGTTCATGAAGATATGATACAACTAAAATGACATTCAAGTTTCTGTTTACATTGTTACATACATGACTTCTTTTAACTTGTGTCGACATAATTAAGTCCATTTATATAATGACCAAATTAAATTTTAAGCAGGACAGAAACATTTTTCATTTTGATATTTCACATATACAATATTTTCCATGCACAGAATATAAAGAAAATGTTTAGTAAATATAACATACGAATCAAATGGTTTTCATTTCACCATTTCATTGAACTGACACAAACAAAACATAAATTGAAGACAAACATCACAGTCCCACCCACTATGTTTGATCTCTGCAGTGCAGACACACCTCAATATATACTGTGCAGCAGCACAGCTGAATCACTCTCTAAACTACTTCAGGTCACACAACTCAGCAGTGTCTCCAGCAAGGTTTGGAAGCCAAAATCCAGGATAGAGAGGCTGTGTGAACGTGGTCTGGACTCTGTGGAGGAGAGTCATGGTTTCAGTGATGCTGTAGTAAGACAGAGTACCTGCCCTATGATCCAGATAAACTCCTATTCTGGAGGACTGAGGGCCTGAGATGGAAGTAGCAAAATTTTTATGAATGAATTTATAACCACTACTTGTACAATGTAATGCCCAGGATTTGTCATTATATCCAAATCCACATTCATTCATGGTTCCTGTTCTGCTAATATTCTTATAAGCAACTGCTATAAAAACTGTCTTGCTCCACTTCACCTCCCAGTAACACCGTCCAGTCAGACCCTCTCTACTCAGGACCTGCCACCAGTGAATAAATCTATCTGGGTGATATAAATATAACTGGTCTACTGCCATTAATGTTGCTTTCCTGTTTCTGTCACACAATGAAACACGTGTGTTTGCTGTATTTGGATCCAGAGTGACTTGACAAGAATATTTCAGAAATTCAGCTCTGGTTTTGGGTTCCCCTTGAGGCGGTAAAACATAGACATCAATCACTGCCACTGAGATCTTTGCCCACTCCTCATTCAGAGCAGCCTGCACTTTATCTCTGGCCTTTGACACAGCTGCTGTCACATCCTCAAAAGAGCACTGAGGATGGATATCAGTGTTGGGTAAGTCTTTAGGCTCACTCAGATGTGACAGAGAGCGGTAGTTGTTTAGGAAATGGAGGTGATCCTCTGTGCGTGAGAGCTTCACCAGCTCAGTGTCTTTCCTCCGCAGCTCAGTTATCTCCTGCTGCAGCTTCTCCTCGAGCTCTTTAGCTCGACTCACTTCATTTTCCTGCTGGGATCTGATCTGCTGCTTCACCTCAGAGCTTCTTTTCTCAATGAGACGGATCAACTCAGTGAAGATCTTCTCACTGTCCCTCACAGCTTTATCAGCAGACAGATTGATAGCCTCCACCCTCTGCTGAAGCACCTTGACGTCTTTCCCTCTGTCCTGGATTCTCTGTTGGATTTTTTGCTGACTCACCCCGAGCTCCGTCTGCCTCTCAGCCCTTTCAGCTGCAGCAGAGACTGTGTCATGTCCTTTATGATCATCCATGGAGCAGAGATAGCAGATTGACTTCTGATCAGTGCGGCAAAAAATCTTCATCACCTCGTCATGACGAGAGCAGATGTTCTCCTGAAGCTTTAAAGTGGCTTCAACCAGGCTGTGTTTCTTTAAAGGAGCTACATTGTAGTGAGGCTGGAGATGTTGCTCACAGTAAGAGGCCATGCACATCAGACAGGACTTGAAGGCTTTAAGCTTCATCCCAGTACAGAAATCACAGGCCACGTCTCCAGGTCCGGCATAGGAATGATCAGGTGAAGCAGCTTGAAGTCCTACTTTCTCCAGTTCCTCCACTAACTCTGCTAACATGGTATTTTTCAGCATGACAGGCCTCGGTGTGAAGCTCTGCCTGCACTGAGGGCAGCTTTGTGTTTTCTTCTGCTCATTCTCTTCATCCCAGCAGTCTTTAATACAGCCCATGCAGTAGTTGTGCCCACAGGGAATAGTCACAGGATCTTTTAGAAAATCCAGACAGATTGAACAGTTCAGTTTCTCTCGATCCAGCTGAATCACTTGCTGCGCCATTTCTCCTCTAAATGTCAGTGAATGTCAGTAAGTTTCACTTTCTGTCACGGGATAAAAGCTGTGCTCATTTCCTTGGAGCTTCTTCACTGATCTGCAGTGTATGAGCTTTTCAACTTTACATTTCATCACATGGTGTTCACACCCATCCTTACACTGGCAGATCTGTGAAAGGGAAGGGAAAGACAAACGTGTGAGCTGAACAGACTTGGAGCGGGAGGAGCCTAGCCTAGCTAGTAAATAAAGTCAGGGTGTAGTTTATAAAGTTGTGTTTCACATCAGGAAGAGGAGCGGTGTGAAAATTGCTCTGTGTCTACTGTTACTACCTCAACGAAATTCCAAACATCATTTTCACCTTCCTTCAACAAAGAATATGATGTTATCTAACGGTGGCATTGGTGCTGTTTGATTAGCTGCTTTCAGACACAGACGTGTTCAAGTTTGCCGTCATCTGTTGTAAAAAAAAAAAAACTTTGAAAAAAAGCTGTTGTAAAAAGTTGCTAGATAGATAACTAGATAGCTTATAAGTTATCCTGACCATTCAAATGGATAAAACATGAATATCACATTTTGTGTGACAGTCAAACTGTGATGGACGTCCAGCGTCCCTCCAGATCATCATGGAAGCCATACCGTTGATTATTAATCATTAATCATTAATCATTGATAAATATGAACCACCCGTTTTGACATAACTTGGTAACATGTTTATATCTGAGACAGGAAGGTGAGCAGCCATTCTCACTGTGACACTTAATTTCATGTTTGTGACAGATGGTAAATATCCCTTTATTATTTTATTTCTGATGTTGATAATAAGTCATATTTTTCACCGGGTTGTCCACGTTTATACATCCTGCATAAAAAAACACGCAGTAATCTCAGCTGAGCATTTTGTAGTCCATCTTCTGAACTTTGTAGTTTTACCACGGACCACGTCTATAACATCCGCCGTCGCATAATGACGTAGCCCTAAAATAACCGCTGCCCTTCCGGAAGTGTATCATTTATTTTCTTCCGCCACGTCTCGAAACGTTGTTCCCGATGAACGGAACATTACGACCTCACATCTCAACATGTGATGAAAACCGTTCATATTTGTATCTAGATACATTTAAAAAAAACATGACGGGGATTTGGAAGAAACTTCACATCTCGTATGTTTTATTATTTATGTTGTATCATTGTGATGTCTTGAGGTTTTCGGCTGTAGCGGCACAAGGTAAGAGACAGACCGCGCTACCAAAACACTGAGCTGACAGCAAACGGTTAATTATGAGTTATAACGCTAATAGATATTTTTCACAGCAGCCACTTTGACATGAACTGTTAAACACAGGTGTTAGCAATGATACTAATTAAGGTTCAGTTCGGGCAATAAATGGATCAGGAGCTTAATTGGTATCATTGGAAACACCTGTGTTGACTCTACTGTTTTAAAATGGCTGCTGTGAAAAGCTCTATTGCTGCCGTTAACTGTATTTGGTGTTAATGTCAGGAAGCTTGCTGGCTGTGTCAGTGTTGTGTTCACGTATCAACAACAAGATAATTCTGAATATTGTACATTATTAGACTACTTCAACTAACTAACTTCATGGGAGCAGTGTTAGACTCTTCGTTTTGCCTAGGTGGACATTTTTAACTGGCAACTGAAGATACATACGCTCATTCTGGTGACCTCTATACTGGTAATTGTAATGAACAGCTATTTAACTTCATTTCACTTCATTCATTTGTTCTGTTTGAACTTTTTCAGTGCACCTTCTCTTTGGAAAAAAGGAGAGGTGTTATTACAAATAAGCGATTATCTTCAGAGTGACACCAAAAAAGCGTATCTTTAGCGCTGTAGTTTACACTATCAAAGGGAAAACATGAAGGACAGCCATGAGACAAAATATTTCATATACTGAACTTGATCTATAATTGACTTTTTCAGAGAATGATGAGTCACTAGAGCTCATACTGTCAGAGGATACATTGCCCGACTTGGAGAACAGTCCAAAGTTTGTGGAGTCAGAGGACCTGGACTCTCTGCCCAAGAGGCAGTTCAAGACAGCTGAGATCGCAGATGCTGTGATGGGCACCGAAGCTCCCATTGATCCATCTGACATCGAGTCCCTCTTCCCCAAAAATGTGAAAGACTTCCAGTTAGGTTTCTCCCCACCTTGTGATGAGAACAGCGCGCAGTGTGGTTCACCTGCCCTCACTACGCAAGGAGCATCACTGGACGAGAAGAGCCTCGAACCATCACAGCAGGTTACTAACTAGAAGCACTGTATAAAGAACCATGCCTCAAGATCTGTTAGAATATACACAGTGATGAGTGCACTAGTGCAGAAGTTGACTTCTCCTTGGTTGTTTACCTCAGGTCACTCTTGACATAGTGCATGCCGACATCACACCAAGTGAGGAGCAGAATGCCACAGAGACTGCCAAGACGTACAAGGTGAACTGTGATAAGAGGAACATCACAGGAATGGAGAGTTTCACTGTGCAGGTCCTCAACGCTTCACAGGTATTGATGCTGCCCTATCAGGCTCACTTCTCGAGGAGTATCATAAACACTCTTAACATCTGAATGCTATTTCCTGAAATTCTTCTTACATTTAAGACAACTTAGTTCTGAACAAATTCTTTAGATTGGCTATCATTTTTCTAATCTTTCATCCATAATGTTGGTAGCTTATTATAATAATTAGAAAATCCACTTGCGTATTCTTGTATAAGCCCTAGAAAAAATATGTAATTTACCTTCACTTTAATTGACCTCAGTCACAGAAGAAAAGAGTGTCTGTGTAATAAGCACAGCTCTTTAATGTCTTCTAAAAGTGATTTGATAAACATAACCTGGAAATAAAATATAGGCATCTACAGTGCCTAGTTATAAAACGTCCTACCAATGCCTGAATACAAATATCAGAAATGCCCCTGATACAGTCTGAAGTGCTGGATCGGATGTCTGTCTTAGGCTAATAATGGCCAACATATCAGGTAGATTTTACTTCATGCTAGAGTTATCTGTTCATTAAATGGAAACCTCTTGGTAAATGTTTGAAGAATTAGAGCAATGGACGGAAGAAAAAAAATGACACGTGGTCTGGGAACACATTAAGTTGTTTGGACTTTAAGTTTAAGTCATTGTGGTCAAGATCAACCCAGGGTTTGATATACTTGTCTTTGTATTTCAGATTTTCTACAGTCTTAATAGCTGTCTGTTGTCCTTATTTCTATCAGGACCTGATGGAGTTCCTGAATGCTAACAGCACAGAGTGCTCTGTGGTGCTGTTCTTCACCGCCTGGTGCCAGTTCTCTGCCAGCCTGGCACCTCACTTCAACGCCCTGCCCAGAGTCTTTCCCAGCATGCACTTCCTGGCACTTGATGCTTCGCAGCACAGCAGGTGAATGGTCATGTTTTCTGTTATTAATGTGTATCACCCCCCTCTGAGACAAGTATCAGAACAAATGAAATCATAGCTAACTGTGTAGTGAGATACCAGTCCAGTAATCTAAACCTTGTAAAGTTTTTAAAACTTTTAGTTTTTGTTGAGACTGTGGCAGATGTTTTGATTCCATGAAATGATGGATTGTGTTATGTTGAGAGATATTTGTAATATTCTGTCTCCTCTATATATATTCTGTATGTAGATGCAAAAAACATTATACCCTTGAATATAATGCAGCCTAAAAAACACCACAGCATTCAGTCAACACCACTATGAAAGAGTCTCAAACCAAGCTTTTTATTTTAGATTCTGTATATTGGTCCAGTCCAGCAAATCAGGTGAATATTTAAAATTGAGTCATCATTTGTAATTCTTGTGTCTTTCCTGTCTCCATCTTCCAACAGCCTCTCCACAAGGTTTGGGACTGTGGCAGTGCCCAACATCCTGCTTTTCCAGGGGGCCAAACCCATGGCTCGCTTTAACCACACCGACAGAACACTGGAGACGCTCACCTTCTTTATTGCTAACCAGACAGGTACAAACAGAGTAGAAACAGTCCAAAATATTGCTGTTTTTATGTTTAAGGCAGTCATATATTTGTTCCATGATCTATTGATGGAAAGTTCAGCTTTGTATGGATTGAGCACACGTGCGCTGCTGATTTAGTTGTGATTTATTACTTCCTGTTAGTAACCACACTTGATGAAATAATTTTTACAATAAATAAATCAATTTATTGGTTCTTTAGGACAGGGATTAAGATATTCCTCTCTATACTGGCTTTGCCTCTGTTGCTGGAAAACTCTGTGTCCATATGTTCAATTTTTGAACATTTTCTGGGTGCTTGATGCATGAAGAAACAAGTTCAAATTGATGTCATGTTTCTAAAGGTTGACTAAGTACTACACATGAATATTTGACACATTACTTTTCAGAATCCCCAATGAAATTCTGAGACTGAAGATTTACAACAACAACAAAAAAAAGAAAAATCTTGTCAAGTGTTTTTTTTCTTTTTCTATATTTCTATTATTTACTGGTTCGTCATCTGGGGCACTAGACTGGATGTCCCTGGTGGGTTGATGAATGAGGTTGGACAGGAAAAAATAGATTTCTTACGTACTGTACCAACACTGCTCATGAGGTGTGCTGTATTTTCAGATGAACTGTTTACATGTTTCAGGGTTTGAAGCAGGCTCCGATAGAAGCGTGATGGATGCAGACCGTCTCGGCCCCCTCCCCAGCGTCCCGGTGAAGAGCATCGACTGGCTGCTGGTCTTCTCTGTCCTCTTCATCACAGGCTTCACTACGTATGCCATCCTGCGAACAGACAGCATCCGCTGGCTCATACCGGGACAGGAGCATGAGCATCAGGACTGATAAAGCACAAATACATACACAGACTGCAAGTGATTGGATGTGAATGTTAAACAATTTAGTTTGCTATTAAAAGTAACATTCGTGGATTTGCCTATGCTTCAAGTGTTTGATGAATAAAATTAATTTATGTGTGCCATTGCTATTTTTTAATAAAGAATATAATGATTTGTAGCTGTTAAAGGTCCAGCATGTAGAATTTAATGGCAACCGACTGAATACCCTTCACTTCTTACTCTTGTTTCAAGCATGACTTAGTGTACAGTGGCCATGAAACTCGTGAAAAAAGCTTAAGGTCCTTTGTAGAGCCAGTATTTGGTTTGTCCTTTCTAAGCTGCTGTAGAAACATAGTGGGTCAACATGGCGGACTCCATGGAAGAGGACCCGCTCCCTCTGTAGATATAAAAGGCTCTTTCTAAGGTAACAGGTGATTATACACTAATGAAAATATAGTTATGAATATTATATTAAATTTCTGTCAATAGATCCCCTTACATGTTACACACTAGAACTTGAACATTGCAGGACTTGTTTCTTTTTTAGTGTTTTTATTAGATATCTCTTTCAGCCTGAAGTACAAAGTACAAAAAACTGACTTTAGTAAGGAGGGGTAGGGTGAGGATATATCTCTGTATGAAACACACCTAGTCACTTTGACATAACCAGACGGAATTTTAATCAGGCAATAAACTGAACAGCTATAGTAAAGTGTGAGAGGACAGGAGGGGAGACACGCTTAGCAGAAGAGGTGAAAGTGGAGAAGTAGTACAGATGACAAAGCGCTGGTTATGTCTGGGTTAATGTTTATCCTTAGGCCGAGCAGCTCATGGCCCTGCAGCCATCTGTTCAGGCTGAGCAGTCTGCTGCTGCCTCGGCTGACCAGGAACAACTCGTCTAAAATGGTGAGTGCTGCAGTGACAGTTCAGTGTTGTAGCATTAGCATTTATAAGCATCTTATCTACGTATTGTTTACGAGGCTGGAGTTATGTACATGTGAGTGTAACCCCGTGAGACGAGCAAGAGGAACCATACAAACTTCTGAAATAGCAAGTGGCGATAGTCAATTGGAAGGACGACGCGCTGCTTTGTACGCAAAACTCCATTGAAATAACACTGAATGAAATGTCCACATACACACTTGTGAACTATCACACGCATTAAGCTGAATTTGTGGCATTTTTGAATTGCTTAGGAGCTTTTATTCAAATAGGTCTTAATAGTTTAATAGTTCAAACTCACCAAATTTCAACGTCATTGCGTAAAAGTCGTGGTCTTGCCTCCTGAACGTTACTACATAATTAAAGTTAAATATTTCAACGTGAAGTCCTGGTGTGTGCATAGTACAGGTGCTGAATTGAAGAATGGGTTGTAACAGGTCACAAAGAGTTATATTCGTATAATTGTGTGTGAGTTTGCAACTAAGTAAGCCAGTATTAAAGTTTGGCGTGTTTTGTTGATTTTAAATACACATATGGAGAATTAACCCTGAGTGATAATACAGTTAAATATGAATATAACAGTAATATGAGTACACATTTAATGTCTCTGTTGCTGTTGCTTGCCAGCGTTACTACCCATTATTAGTGATAGGCTGCCACCTTGCGGACACAGCACTAATAGCACTCAGGTAATCGCTACAATGAATGGGACAAATGAAGAAAGCACATCTACATTTATTTCTTAAAATCTGTGTTTCCACAGTGGCAGTAAGAACTTAAGTTAGAAGAAATGTTAAAAAAATAATCACCAAGAATCACTGATTAAAATATGATTAATTAGTTAAAATGTAAAAAAAAAAAAAAAAAAAAAAAAAAAAAAAGCGACGATTCCTGTTTTACAACGGACCATGTGTTCACATTAAATGCTGCTTTTAGAGCCCAGCAGTTTGAAAAATAATACAGATAAAAATTAAAATGTAATAACTACACAAATGATGTACACATTTTGAGTCCTTTGTGTGTTTGTCTTCAGTCGTCAGACTCCCACTGGCTCTCCCCTGCAGACCGGGATCAGGTGGTGATGGAGCTCAGGGCCACAGGCTGGGTGGAGGTGGACGACCGCGATGCCATCTTCAAAGAGCTCAATTTTAAAACCTTTAATCAGGTGTGTGTGTGTGTGTGTGTGTGTGTGTGTGTTTATGTTGATGTACTTTTGACATAGAGCCAACGACAGACCAGAACATTTTTGTAAAGTGAGGTTATCTGGTCTCTTGCTTTGGTTTAGTTTAAGTTCAGATAGATATTGTATACAGTTAGGTGTATCTAATTTCCTGTTCTCTGTCATGCAGGTCGTCATTTATAAGAGAAGTTGCGTTTATGTCATTTACATATTGATGATTTCAAACAGACATGCACAGAGATGAACACTTAGCAGGGCTGATTTTTGTTTCTGTGTTCAATAATTTAGAATTTCACCTTTTTCCCCCCTCTAATTATTGACATTAATAGGAATAAATAATTAACTTGGCCAAAATATTGCTAATTGCAGCTGTTTAGAGTGTGTATGTCTTACTTAAATTCAACTCGCCACCGACAGAACACACACAGAAACAACTGACATCTGCTGCAGTCTTTGTAGTCTGTGAAGAAACTCGTTTTTTTGTAGTCTTTGTCGAAATCTGTCAGCCTCTGCATTCTGCCACAATCATCAGTAGGCTGTTGTAAGCTGCCTGGAGGTTTGTTTGATGGGGATCAGGAGGCAGACCACCAGACGCACGGCCATCGGAAACACACAAATTCATCTGTGTTTATACTGTGATTGGTTGCAGGTGTAGCAGGGAGGCAGGTTCCTCTCTGCTTTCGCTGGTTTCATTTGGTTCATGGAGTTTTCTTTGTTCATACCTGCAAAGAAAAGCACTGATGACAGTTGAAAGGGTGTTAGGTGTTTATAAGAGAAGCTATTATTCCTACTAATATCGTACATGTTAATCACCAATCAATGGTACTCTAACTAAGACAGAGCATACTAGGCAGTTCACGTAAAAAACTGTGGAAAATAGAGATATTCAAATTTCATTTTTATTCAAATTTGAGTTATTGCATTTGAGTCTTTATTAGTTCAGTAGTTTATTGAAAGTAGTGTGCTGAATTAGCTTTTTCCTCAGATCAGGACAAGAAAATCACTTGTACTTTGTCCAAATAAAATACAGCCTGAATTAAACAAAGTTATGATTTATAGGAGGAAATATTAGACCAGCGAATAACCAAACCGGACAATGAATCTAAAGCATTCAGTGCCAATTTTTGAAACTTGACAGTTTCATGAACATTTGTTTAGTATGTCCAATACCTAGTCCTAATCACACCAGGACAGATTAGGTCATTTCAGTCACTTTGGCCCTTCATGTTGCTGAGGTCGATTTGCATTTCAAGCCACTCAAGGACACTGTACATATATTATGTAAATCAGAAACACAACTTAAAAAATATAGTTCTATGTTCTACATTTCTTGATGAGGTGAGAAAAATGTCCTCATACAACAGTCTGTACATGAATAAAAATCACAGAAAATACAAAATATATAAGTATTTCTGTAAAATATTTTGAACTCAAGCTTAGTTTATGAGTTTTTCTGGAGCTTTCGACTGTATCCCATAGCCTTTCTATAGAAAATGGAACTCGCTCAGTTGCTATTGTGACCCAAGTACATAATTTGATCACGTGATGATACGTGCTTGAACAGAAACCAATGCTGCGATCTTCCCGTCATCTATGGCCAATTGGAAGTGAAGTGTTTAATTCAACATGCTTGTTGTACCAGACAGGTGTGGTTCATCACATCACCGTAAGCCAGAGTCTCAACACTATCACACTTATTGTGACCAACATTGCAGTTCATTCCCTACTTCTCGGGGGGTAAAAGAAACACTTAAAGTTATTCATAAATGCTTTTTGGCACAGCATTGGGAGGCAGCTTGCTACTTTGCCTCATCCCTGTATTGGGCGAAGTAAACTGCAACATCTCAAGGCCACTTAGCGGACTTCCTCTAATCCTGTCGTTAGTTGTTTTAGCCCCTAAAATAGTCTGTTTTTACACTTCCCCATGTTTGAAGTCGGTGGGGCGGGCGCTGACCTCCCCCATCTGCTCCTCCTGGCTCTAAAACCTCTCCTCTTACCCCGACACGTCAGGCTGCATTACTCTGAGACACGCCAGGCGGCCAGTTGGCAGCAATTGGGGTTTCGATCAGAATGATTTCTTTCACAAACAATCAAATTGGTTAAAATGTTTCATCTGGTTCACAAACCACTAACAACCCTGTCATTCCTTCTGGTAGATGTGCAGTGCTTTCTGTTTTTTTCTTGCTTAGTTGTCACCCTCCATTCCCCATCTCTGTCTCTGTCTTTGTCTGTCTCTTATTCCCATTCTGTGCCCCATGTTATTGGGGAATGAGCTCATGTTGTTCCAATTTTATATGCTGGCAACTCTCTCTGTCTGTCTCCCTGTCTTTCTTTTTCACCCTCTTTTATTCTCTCTCCCGCCATTGCATTTTCACAAACTCTCTAGCTCGTTTTTCATGGCTGTTCTTAAAGGGCTTTTACCAGAGGGGAATGGAGATGAGGAGCGACATGCTGGCTGATTTCCATTCGCCACTTATCTGCCAGTGATGGGCTTGAGGAAATCAGATCCCGAGAGTTTATAATGAGAATAACAAATCCCCTCTCTGTGGGTTAAAATGCTTCCTCCTGTGGTCTCTAGGGGGCGGTAGAGGTGTGTCTATGCCTCCTGTGTAAATCTGTTGAAGCATAAGGAATACATGAGGCACATATCCACCACTCATAGCTGCAAATGAACTAAAAAAAGAAGATGACAGCTGGATTTGCTTTTTTTAACTTTTCTTTGATTGCAGCAAATGGAAAGTGTTATGATGCTGTTGTGACCAGCTCGGTAATTTATCTGCGGCATGTGGGTAAACTGTGCATTCTTAGTGGCAGTGGTCTGAGAAGTAAATGTGAGTTATTTTCCTCATCAAGCTCGGTAATATTTAATCAGGTTTGAGATGTGAAATCCTCTCTCTGGAGTCTCTTTGGTCAGTGAGAATCCCTGCAATCATATGTGGAAACATCTGTGTGTGTGTGTGTGTAATACTGTAAATTTTGGTTGGAATTTGTGCTTGTTTTTAAGTTGCACTCACTGATACTGTTTGCTCATCAAGCCTTATGTTATGTGTGTTTACAGATGACCATCTGCTTTACATTTCAGTGGATGAAGTGGAAACATTCATGCGACACAAGTCAAATGAGTAGCCTTAACATGCAGTTTGTATAGGAGAGGTGAGCTGTGCATGCTCAACTGTTTTGTTCTGCTAGCTGAAGTTGACAACAATGGCATTCCATCTTTCCCCTCAAATATTTAGTTATGCAGTGATTGGGGGGGAGGAGGAGAGCTGCATTTGGGATGGAAAAATGGCTGGTTATTATCTCTAGTCTCTCCTGCAATGTGATTAAGTCCCTCCCCAAGAGTCCAGAGTGCACAGAACTGTTTTTATTCGAAGGTTAAGCAGGCAAATGTCCACTCGTGAAGAGTTAATTAAGTTTTCCAGAAATTATTAGCATGTTAGTTAGCAGAGTGATACAAAAATTGATTGTTGGAAGTTGATGTAGTGTTTGGAAAAATGCCAAACCTGAGGATTTGCTGCTTTTTTCTCTGTTATGTCATTTTAAATCGGATATTGGGGTTTAAATATTCAGATTTTGGGTTTTAGGCTGCTCAGAAAAAAAAAATGAATTAGAAGACTTTTTTTTCACTATTTGACTATTTAGACGTTTAAAGACTAAATTATTAATTGACCAATTAATCAACTGATTAAAACACAATTAAACCCTAGTTTTAGCTCTTTTTATGGATAGCAGTTTACTCGTTCTCAAAGTATGGTACGTGTACCATTGGTGGCATGCAACCTCCCTCTAGTGGTATGTGGAGGAATCTCTAAAATATATATATATATATTTTTAAATAAATTCATTTAAAAACATATTGTAGTATCAAAATACTACAAAATTGAGAATGAAAATAAACAATTAGATCACTTGAAGGTAATTACGTCCATAATTATTATGTTGTAAGCTGGTGGAGGTAAAATCAAAAAAGTTTCAAAAACACTCCCATCGCGGCTCCAAATTGGAAATATTAGGAGGAGAAGTGCAGATCAGGAGTAACCCATTTTCCACCAAATTAGCTCTTGTTCTTGAAGTGGCTCCAAATCGAAATGATAGTAAACAATAAAATATTCTTATTATTGGGACTGTACTCCCTCCTTCTGCGTAAACTTTCAGTAGCTGAATAGCATCGGCCTAAAAACTGTCATAGTGCTACTTGGAGGGGCTAATATTATCTGAGGTGGTATGTGATGTAAAAAGTTTGACCTAGTGCAGTTCGTCAGCTAAAGGGTTGAATCTAAATGTGCAGTAATGGTACAGCTACTATACAGCTGGTATGGCTACCAAAGTTGATGTCCAAATTAACATTCATGAAAGATATTTGGATTTTATGGGGTGTAAGTTTCACAAAGGTCATGGTTAGCTGTAACCAATAGAATAATTAAACAATATATTAGTACTTGTGAATATTTGCAGTTTTCATTGCGGGGTATCTTCTTAGTAGGTGCTATACTGCTGCATAAGGTTCTCCTAACCTTTTAGTGACTTCTGTACATCCACATGATGAAAAGACACATATTAGAAATCTGTTAGGAAGGGTCAAGCAATCAGGCCTCTAAATATTCAAATAAAAAATAAAGCGTGTTGGCCACGTTCAACCTCAAAATGAGCACATGAATGTTTAGAGGCCATATTAGAAAGCTATTACGTGTCCAAATGTTTGCTGAAATAAGACAACTAAAATAAAAGAAATAAATTCACATTCACAATCATATTCGTGCAAAAAAAAATAATATAAAAAAATAATGCAACAAAACCAGAAAAGAATATAACACAAACTTAAGACAAACAACACACCAAAGTTGCGGTTCACCACAGAAAATGGCTGCATTACAAGCGCCGGAAAAAGCTGCAGCGTCCACACATCTTCTGGACTTAAGTTCCAATTTTGAGACTGAGGGGAGAGCGCTGCCGTGTGCTGACACCTCCCTCCGCTCCACTCTCACAGGCTGATCCCCCTTTTTATATTCAGTCAGGGGCTCCCTCTCCACCAAATCTCCCTCAAGCCTCTGCCTCTCGTTACGGGCCTTGCTCTGCTTGTGTTGAATAAGTTGTCCTACAACTAAAACTGAGCCCCTGGGTAAACCAAACTCTGAGCCATCCCCCTCCTGACACACACATACAGACACACACACACACACACACACACACACACACACACACGCACACACACACACACACACCATACTCTAGGCCCCTTGTCCTTGATATCAGGTCGTTGTACTTCCTTTGCGCAATTAAACAATTATTTTTAGTGTTTGTCAATTAAACATAATTAGAATGATGAAAAACAGTTATGATTTTGTTAAAATATCTAGTAAATTTAGCTGGTTACAGCTTCAAAAATACTATGATTTGCCTTGTTTTCTTAGTGTGATACAATTGTGAAATGAATATGTTTGAATATTAATTGAAAAAAAAAAACTATGGATAGATTTATATTAGAATTTATTATATGCATACATTCATTGTTCAATTAATTTTTTTTGTATGTTGTTTCCAGAGTAGCCAAGAATTTCTTAACTATGGAGTGAGTGTGGTGAGTGAACTGACTTTTAAAGAGCTGCTTACCCTTAAAGAATTTAGTCAGTGGACAACTAAACAATTTCCATTTGTCTTTTCCACCCTGCAAAAAATACAAATCTGATGGAAACGCGTGATTTTTTTCAGACATTAAATGTTTAAAATGTTCAAAATCAGTCCATCAGCCTATAAAACTCCTAGTATTTACATACACATGCGTACATAATCATCCTGCACAAGCGCTCACACCGTATCTCTTACTCAGAGTGAGAGGCCAGTTAATCGGCTCAGTGGTGTTCAGTTCCCACCTCCGTCTCCAAAATGGAACTTTCCCTGGGAACTGGAGGCGTCCTATATTCATCTCGTCTTGTGAAAATGACTGGAGGGAACCGGCGAGGTGTGGCGCCCAAGCGGAGGTGGTTAGATAATCTGGCTATCAGTCCTTGGGTAAGGTAAGATGGCCCTGACGTCTGCTGTCTTTTGACGAGCCCAATGTCTTTTTAAGCCCTTGCTGGTAACCCTGCAGTTAATGAGGGGGTTTGCATAAGTTGGCCTTAACGCCATGCTTGAGCATTACATGACACTCTTTACATAAATAGGAGCTGACGTGCATAAACATTTGTTACACAGGGTATTAGTCACTTCATGAGTATTCACAGCATGCATCACCTTTGTCACAGTATCAAATTGAAGCTCTGTGGTTCTCAACTTTTAAGAACGTTAACTTGAGAAGATTATGATGTTACACATACCCAGCAGTGCTCTCTTGACTACATGAGAGAACTTCAGCACTTGGCAGCTTTGCTTCATAATTATTTAATATTTTGCTTTAAGTTACATGTCAACTTAGCGGGCAGCCGTGTTCGGCCAGCTGGAAGCTCGTGAAGAGCTGTTTGGGAAAGAAGAGAAATGAGACATAAGAGGTGTGGTCATCATCATCATCATCACCACCGCCACCACCACCACCGTGCAATTCACAGCGTTCTTGCCTTTCACTGCAGAGGAGTGAAGGTTTTCCAGGGGGCTGACGCTGACGCGGGTGATGATGGGGCTCGCAGGGTAATCATCGGGTAGTCGTGGTGGTGTGTAATGGAGGAGAGCGGCTTGTCTTCATGTGTGTGTCGGCACATACTTGTGTGTATGCCGAGAAGGTCTGCATGTGTGCATTCGTACATGCATCAGTGTGCTTGTGTGTGTGTGTGTCTGTCTGTCAGAGGCTAGTGAAGAGTAGGCACAATCTGCATGCACTTAGACCTGGCAAGACAGAGCAGGCGTTTCTAAGCCCCTGGACCGCGCGGCGGTGGAAAACCGATCTGTAAATAACAGACACATGTGTTTGAAACTGAGTCCTGTATTTCAGCCCACGGCCGCAGTGAGAGAGAGAACACCACTCTGCTCCGACGTCAAATTGTCTCATCCAGCGTTGTATGACAATCATGCCGTAATAGCACCCAATCGGCTCCTCAAAAGCAGGAACGTGGGGAAAGGGGGCATAGCGGGGGTCTGCCGTCGGGTGTTTCTGATTATTTGAGATGGAGGCCTGCAAAATGTCATGTCAAATTATCTGACTCTGACAGCTACAGCTTGTTGGGCCAGTTGGAGAGAGAGCGGTTGGCTGGCTGAATGAATGGATGGATAGTCGACGGGCTGGCTGACCTGTTGGCTCGAGAAGTGTGGCCCGTACAATACAAATGGGGTAAACAAAGCACTTTGAGAGGGAGAGTCCTTGACCTCTGTTGACATAAGACCTCAGCTGGGAGTTGAGGGTCGGTTTTATTTTCTTGTTTGGCCCAAGTGGAGGGCGTTGAGATGACCTAGAGGTGACAGACAGGCGTAGCACCGCCACTTCGCCAGTATTGTGTCCTGTTACTCCCCTTACTGCCCCCGAGGGACCACCACCTGTGAGAGAAGGCCGATGTAGGGCACGATTTTTCAGACCTTTTCGGGATTTCAGGTTTTATGGACATTCAACTCCAATTCATTTGTAGTGAGAGATTAACGCTTTCCTCGCTCTTTTCTCTCCTCATTTTTGTGGGACACAAAGAGTCTTTTCTGAGGGTTCATGTTGCAAACAGGCTGAACTTGTCATCTTCTGTTTCACATTTCACTTTCCTCCAAATTTCATTTTGCGCTGTGGTTTGTTTGCACATCAATGAGGTCTAAACGGGGACCTAATTTTTCAAGAAGTGTGACTTCTCTTGATAAAAGCAGCACAACCCGCATATTGTACAGCACTTTGAAGTTTGGATAATGAGTATAAGCTCTGGTTGTGGTTGGTTCACTGTCAATTCAATTGTTTCAAAATGCAAATAAAAAACACCCTTATTTGGATACTAATACAGCATTTGTTCTTAATCATTGGTGAACTTCATCATACGATGAGCTGGCTTTGAAATAAAAATATACTTCTTGAATTAAAACTGAATTGAAGTGACCAATTATTGGTCCAGACTAGAAGTTCCTTCCATTTGCCAAGTTTGGAAATCTGTGGAAACATATCATACAGATGTGACTGCAGATGTTTGCATTTTGAGACCCTTCGTAATGTCAGTGAATCCACAATTGTGTTATTGTGATAGTGTTGCTTTAAAGTGGTGTGACCCAATTGGCAGACATGTAGTGTTAAAATGGATCCTCCCTGTTTTATTCATTGTCCAGTATTCACACATGCTGATCAAGGCCAGGAGCCATCTCCAGCGGGAATAAATATGAAACTGTTCCAATAAAATGCAAAGCTATTTTCTTACAGTCATGTAGCTCGGCCATAATCAGCATTTGGACCGCTGACCACAATCCTCAAATTCAGCCAAAAAATTATACAGACATAAGTTCGGCTGATCCTGGAGTTTTGAGGCTGATAGGTTGATATTTTTCCTGTAAATATAACTCCGATTATGAGGCATCATCCGATATTCATTTAATAGTTTTGATAAGGATTCCTCAAATCTGGGTATTAAATTGCAACTGAGATGACACATACAGAACAGGACATTTTATATTTGACAAATAATAAATGAACTAAAATATATCTTTTGCATGTCTGTACCGCAATATACAACTGTTACCGACGAGCAAAACATTGTAGTGCTGACAAATTTGTGATAAAAAACAGCTTTAAAAATAGCTTTAAGTAATAGCTTTAAGTAAATATGATGTAAAGCGCCCTTTGAACATGACAGTTGAAATTACAATGGCAACATTTATGTCCATTTCAATTATGTTAGCTTGTTATTGACACAAAAGCTAAAGTCACATTTCACATGGCAACAGATAAGCTAGCTATTTGAATCAGAGATCCAACTGTAACATTTTGAGAAGAAGGTATTCATAATATTGTATTTACAAGCATCAAAAGCATCTGGACCTGAAAAGCAGTTCCACCAATGATAGTTGCAAAAATAAGAAGATGAAAATGTCTGATCTGTAACTCTTCACACACAAGTTTGACCAATCAGAAGTGTCTAGAAATGCCAAGGGACGAGTTTTTGTTCCATAACAGAGTCCAGGCTGGAAAGTGAGCTTTTGAAAGAACATGGTGTTTTGAAATGGGACAATGTGCAGGAACCCTTAAGTGTTCACACAGAATCCTTTTACCTGTCACTCAATGTTCCTCAGCTGCAGATTAGCTGGAGCTCGGCCCTGAGAGAGAGAGAGAGAGAGAGAGAAAGAGAGAGAGAGGACATGTTTGGACAACACCTGACATGACAGGCTGCTTAACCATCTCCATTAGAGCCAATGAGAACTGAGAAAAAGCAGACCGCCTCGGTCTCCAAATTGGTGCCAGTGGGGTCAAGTTGCAGGAATATGCCAATTACTTAAATTGATCAGGAGACGGTTTCCTTGATAACCAATTTGATCAAGCTGCCGATCGTGTTACACACGCCGCGCTGCACGGGCACCGAACAGGACGTCTCAGAAATTGGTTACAACTCACTAAAAAGACTAAATGCAATTTCTTCCGCGAGAGTAATTCTGTTTCGTCATGTCAGGTGGTGGACGGGGCCGCAGCCATGGCCTGTAAACAAAGGCGTTTCAGTTGATTTAATTAGGCAGGGAGGAAGTATTTAGGGGCTTAATTGAGATTGCAGTGGGAAATTGCTCTGAAATAGGTCTACCTGATTTTTTTTTCTTCCCTCTCTTCACAGTGAGCATGACGAGGGATTTCACTCTCCTCTTTGTAGATAATTAGAATAACCATAATCACTCCCTGGATGATCTGTGATTGGAGAGAGCCACATGTTGGACTCAAAATATGAAGAGTGTGTATGTTTTTGAGTGTGTGTGCCTGCATGCTGCCTGCTTCTTACATGAGTGTGGAAATATGCACATACATGCCTTCATGACTTCATGAGGGTTTTCAACATGCACAGAGGCGCCTCTCTGTGCCTGTCTGTGCCACTGATGGCAGCATTGATCTTTGCGCTTTGAGTCTGTGATACAGGTTTTACTCTTTACAGCTATTAGTTGATTACTCAGGCGCCAAAAAATATTTATATTATTATTATTATTATATATTTTAAATATCAATTAATCATCTTGTGTATTTTTTGTTTTTTTTCAAAAAAATGTCAAAATTAAAAGATTTTTTTTGTCTTCTTTAGATTTCTATGATTGTAAACTTGGGCTTTGGGGACTGCCATTTTATAGACTGAATGACTAATCAATTAATGGTATATATCTTCTGACCTTATTAGCAAAAGTGACATTTTTGGGTACAGTGATATTTGCTGTGATGGAGGATTCATTGTGTATTTTAAATGTTATGTTCAATGATTATCTGTATATTATTGGATTCCATTTTCACAGTCGATCGGGGGCCACTGACGAGGTTGTTCCCCATTGTTTATTTTTTTTGGTAATAATCCATTTAAGCTACATACACACTGGAGCCGAACAACTCTTTCCATCCCCTCTCCTATCATGTCTAGCGTACTGCTCTGCGTGTTTAGTAAAGGAGTGGTGCTTTATATTGTGTTCCTGGAGAACGACAGCTTTCCTCTTGCAGCTGAGAGTTTAAGCAGCCACATTAACCTAAATGTCTTTACAAACTGTCAGTCTTTACTTGGCAACACTTAACTTTAAGCCTATTCTACTTAACAGTATATAATCATTTAATAAATGAGTAATAACACACATAATGTAGCTTTAGGCATAGATAAGTGTTTATTAATGTTTTTGTCAACAGCTATAACACAGTTGAGTTTTTTTGTGTCCTTTGTCATACACACACATATATATATATGTGTGTGTGTGTGTGTGTGTGTGTGTGTGTGTGTGTGTGTGTTTCTCGACAGCAGTGCTTTGCTCTACTAAAGATGCTGACCGCTGTCACACACAAAGTCACACAAAGAATTACATAATGAAGCTTTTTTCTTATTATTGTAATAGCTATAGAGTTTAAGCAGAGAAATCCACTTCCTGCATTGTTTTTGATTGACACTTGATTGTTTCTTCCTAACCAGGCGTTTGGCTTCATGTCCCGGGTGGCTCTGCAGGCAGAAAAGATGAACCATCACCCAGAATGGTTCAATGTTTATAATAAGGTAATAATCTTTTCAACATCATGGTCCAAATCACAATTTCTAATACATGTTTGAGTTACTGCCTTATTTACTATGCTATGGATCAACCACACAATCAACCACAGATAAAGTCAGATTTTTTCATGTCAAACAATCCTCCATGGTTTTGGAGAGGTCTCCATTCAGAGCTTGAAACACACTCTGTAAGTCAGAATGATTAAAAAAAAACAAAAACAAAGACAAACAAACAAAACAAAAAACACAGTGGCTTCACACTGTAATCCCATCATTTTTCTTGTGAAAAGCTCTGCAAATATCTCTCCGCCTTCCCCTCCACGAAGCCCCTACAACCCCAACACTCACGCACACTCTTACTTTCTCTGCCTCAGAAATAAAGTAGTGGTTGATATGACAAACCGAGTCCCTGAAAATCTCACAGCATTAGGCTGTAGCCACTGAGTTACTGTGTGGTGGACCGGGCCGCTCTGACAGGAATGCTGCTCCTAATCCACTCTTTATTAAAGTGGCTGTAGAATGGTGCTACAGGTCTCTGGGCCCCCACAGCACTTTCCACCAGACACTTACACATAAATCCCACTCTGACTGAGGTTCAGCCTCGACAAAATAGATAATGTATACTGAGCTACTGCTAATATTTTATTAACACTCATTCATGCTCTGCTCTGATTTCTTGGCTCCCAATATTAAGATGTGAGTTTACAAACATTTTTTTTATGGGTCAGAGCTGCTGTACTGGAAATAACTTCATTGTTTGAGTCGCAGTGCAGCGCCTGCCAGATAACAGGAAGATACCTGTCACACTATGTAGATTAAGACTTAAATAAATAGTTCAACATTTTGCCAAATATGCTCACTGGCTTTCTTTCCAAAACTGAGATAAGCAGATCAATATCAAGAGCAAGACGTGGCTAGTCTAGTTTAACATAAAGACATGGCTTGTCTCTGTCACAAAAAAATAATACACCCCTAAAATTCACTAAACAGAAATGTAAAAACAACAATTTGTGGTTTTAGGGGTGAGTTGTGGTGCCAGAACTACTTTTTGGCATCAAGAGCCAGCCACAGTGCCTGTGTGCAGCTTCCTGAAGTCTTGTCGTCACATTAACGTCACACTGAGACCAAAACCTGCGTTCATTGTCTGAATTTTGGCGACCAACTGTACCTGGAGATGCTGAACAAAAAGTATATCTCCTCATCACCTTCATCATCCTAACTCCCAATGGAAGTTAGCTTTAAACAACAAAAATATGAGGTACAGTTACATCTGCCAATCCGCAGTAACATCAGCTTCTGCTTCCACAAACATGAGGGGTGGAGTATTTATGATCAAATGCTGAAAAAAAAAACAACTTTTCAACATAATCCAAGTCCCCTATATTGATTCACTATTCAAGACCAACTAATGAGGGTTGACTGACCAGATATCCTTCTTCCAGATTTCTTTTTTAGCTAAACAATGATCACAGCACCAATTATCCTAATAATTATCCCGTCTTTTGCATAACCTGTTATTTCTTTGTGATTGCAAATGGTGTGTATGTGTCTTCACAGGTCCAGATTACATTGACTACACATGACTGTGGAGGACTGTCAAAACGGGACATCAAAATGGCCAAGTTTATCGACAAAATTGCACTTTCAATTTAATGTTTTTGTCTATACACAGAACGTTTCCCTTGTATTCCTGCTTTCAGTCACAAGAATAATTCATATTTTGTTTGGAGCATATTTTGTACAAACATTCTGTAAGAATAAAACTTTGATTTTGTGAAAAAGTCTTGTAATTGCTTTAAATGAATATAGCCCCACACTGACTCTTGAGTAAGGTGAAATTTGTAAGGCTTTGTAGAAAACTTTGCTCTGTGGTTTAGATTCAGGATTTCATCACTAACTGATTCTAACAGATTTAATTTCATTGTGTGTCACTGTGTGGTTTTCTAGCTTTCAGCAGTGTTTATTTTCACACATGGATTTAGAATGGACTGTAATTGCTCTGCAGCGCTCTGTCCGGTTTTTGCCAACGATCCAGAAGATACTTTCCCCCATCAGTCCTCCACCAGACCACATGTTCTCCTGTTGGCCCCGGAGAGTGGAGCAAAATGAGGAAAGGGTCAAAGTCAGTAGGAAGGGGATTTATTTGATTTACGGTTTGGTAAGGGATGAGTCAGATAGGGCTGCTGTGTTTTCCTGACTGGATCGCCATCAGGAGAAGATCAGCAAAGAGAAAAGAGTGTAATAAAAGCCAAATCAGTAGGACTGTGTTTACGCTGCCAACTCATGTTGCAAAAAGCCTCTTTCTCTGTACTTTGAGCCTGGAGAAGGGAAGTTAATGTTTTCTAGGTATGGTATAGCTTGAAGCAAGGTGCTGAGCACCTCAAGTACTCTCTTGAATGGTTGTTGTTGCACAGGGAAAATCCAATTTGGTTGATTTTTCCTAAACAATGAGTAATTATGAAGGGTCTGTCTATCCTGATCAGGTCAAGGTGTAAAAAAATCCCCCAGATACTAATTCTGCCAACAAACTCACTGTATATCTTGCCAGTATTTAGATGAGAAGATTCATCCCACTCTTTTAACAGTTAGCTTAGCTTAGTACAAAGACTGGAAATTGGGAAATAGCTAGCTCGGTTTCAGTCAAAGGTAATAAAATCTGTATGCCAGCTTATAGTATATAGCATATACCTCATCTGTTTAATCTGTACCAAAAAGTTATTTCTAACTTTCTATCATCCTGGAGTTTTGTTGTCATTGTGAGGTTGGCAGACAAACAGGAAAGACTCCAGGAAGTTAGTGCATCAGTCCAAGAAATAGTCCAATGTTGAGTTTCCCCGTTGATATGTGTTTCTCCATAGTTTAATCTGTCCCCAACCATATGTGTCTGCTACAAACCTGTAAGTCTACTGTGCACTGAGTAGACTAGATCTTCAGGTATGAACAAACCAAAAGTAAGCCAACTCCATTCCGACTGATGCTAGTGCTGATTTTAAAGTGCTCCTCCAAGATTTCTACAGGATTCAAACAGATGAAATGAGTACCATAAGCTGAGGATGCCTAGCAGTGGCTTTTAGAGTCAACGTGTCAAAAAAAGTGGCAAGATGGCAGTTTGACAGTCCGCTGTGGGGGGTGATGGCTTTGGGGTGTGTGTGAAGGAAGGAAAGTTGCCACCACAATTGGGAGCATGCGTACAGGAAACAGCAATTGGGTGCTGAGCAACTAAGTTCATTACAATTAATGCAAATTACCTGGCCCCTTCAAAATGGAATGGCCTTTCAGGCCTTGTATCCACATGTGAAAATGCTACAATTCACCAATGCATTGTAAAATTAGGTACTTGTAATAATGAAACAAACATGTCTCAACCAAAATGTCCACTAGGATTAGGAACACATCACGAAATGCAGCTTCCAAATTCAACTCATCCATAAACACGATATACTGAAATAAAATAACCTCCCATCCCCACCCCCATGCTGAAAAGCAAAGCTGTGAAACTCCTGTTTTCCTGAAGTTCAGTTATCCCATTACATTTAGGCCTTGACTAACATGGTAGCTTGAAGGTTATGGGCTATAAACTGGTCGCATTTACATTAGATTAAATAATTTGTCAAATTTTCACATGATTTCGCCTTTTCACAGTGAAGGCCATCCTGGCCCACACATATGTAAGTGAGACTAAAGCACATGCTCAACATTAGACACTCTGTATCATATTGCAAGCATGATTTTGGAGCACTTAACCCCCTGTTCATTCATCTGTATAGTCATGTTCTGACAATCTTGCTGCACGGCTGGAAACAGTATAATTTCATGTCTTTTTAATGTTACTTACTCAAATCATCTTACCCTTTTCGTATTGTACGTAAAAATACAGATACAACATCTAAAAGTACTCCATTGCAAGTAAAAGTTCTGCATACTGTATCCTATTTAAAAATAATAAAATAAGACTTACTATTGTACAGTACTAACAGGTTAAAGTTTGAAATGTAAAAGTAGTTATTCTGCAGAAATATGTGCAAATGTGTAAGTAGTATTTTGCTGTTGTTACTTATCAAGGTGGAGCTAGTTTTAACTACTGTACACACAGTTAGGTTGTTCATTGGTTCCCAAACTAGGGGCCGGACCCCCTCCTGAGGGTCATGATATACATCTGAGGGGTTGTAGGATGATTAATGGGGCAGGAAAGAAGAAAAAACACAAAGTGAAACCGTCTGAGCGGTTTAGAAAGGAAATCTCTCTTTGGCGCAACTGTGGACGACTCATCTCAAACTTGGCTGCTGACTGTGACTTTATGTTTTAACAGATAAAAGTGAGAGTGTATTGATCTTCTCATCTATAGCAGAAAGCAAATAAATGTCAAACTCTTCCTGTAAATCCAAAAAATATAACGAAAGAGAAAAAAGTACAAGAAAATGTCCATCACAAAAAGTCAGAGCCGAAGGTGACTAACCATCTAAAACATCTAAATTTCCAATCCTCACATGTGAGATGCTAGAACCAGTGAACACTCTTTGATTCATGATTTAAATGATGATCAAAATCGTTGTTTATTAATTCATTTTTATTGACCAATTAATAGATTAATTGACTAATTGTTTCAGCCCTATGCCTAAGCCTTTTAACTGCTAGGCAACCATCATCTGTCCTCTGTGGTGGAGGAAGGAGAAGGAGGGGGGGCGGCTTTTTAAGTGACCAGACAGTTGTTCCTACAAGACCAAGCCAGGCCAGACCAGGCCAGATGTGGCCCCTTCAGATAATTGGCCTCAGCTGATGGACAGAAGCAGCAGGCAGCCAAGCCAGCCCTCCCATTAGTGAACTCCCTGGATTCTGGCTCCTTAATCCGTTTTCAGCTTCACCTACTAATTCTGCACCGCCAGCAGTCCAGCCTGCACACGCACACACACACACACACACACACATCCTACACCCGCCCATGAGAACCAGAAGGAGACAGACAGGGGAAGGAATGAGGAAGAAAGAAGAGGCAGAGAAAGTGGGGAGGGCAGTTGAGGGGGGGGGCAGAGGATTGCAGAGGTGGAGGGGAGTAAAAGACAAATGGAGAGAGAGTGGAAAGGAATAGAGTCGAGAATAGATGAGTGGGACAGGCCAGGTGGGGGGGTTGCGGGCTTTTTTCCCTTTTTTTGTGTAGACCCTGAGATGGAAAAATAATAATTCTCCCCAGCATAAATGTCTAGTGACCGACTGAGAGCGACAGAAAGGGAAAGAGAGTGGGGGTTTCATCAGTGAGTGAGAGAAGAAACCACAAGCAGGAGAGAGACTTTCTGGGCTTTTTCCAAGTAGCGTGATAGCGGCCCATATTTCTCCTCGAGTGTGTGAATCGCAGTTTCACTCCCTGGCCATGTGGTGGATGAGGTTGGACGACCAGTAGTTGCAATCTGATACTGCCAAATAAAGATAACAAGGTCATAGAAAGTCAATCTTTACTTAAGTCTGCTTTTGGAGTCTCTAGGGGGAGTGCGCAGGCCAGCGTTTAGCATGTGGGCTCGTCTGTTGTGGGATTCACTGCAGACACAGTGCTGATAGTAATCACAGTGTGAGCTTCAAGCCAAAAAGCAACCAGGAGCTTAACATTTGCAGAGACATTTGTATGGCATTTGTTATTTGATTAAATGCACCCCGTTTGTACATTTCCCATGTGGTGCGGCAGTAACTACTGGACAATTGCTGACTGTTCTCATCTGTGTGAACAGAAACATATTGTTGTCTGTTTTACTGATGAATGGCTGTTTCACGCTGTCTTCTTCCATTTAAAAGACAAGTTGTCAGTAGTCCATTTTTTCTGTGAAAAGGAAAACATATTTTCTCTGGGATAGGAGGGATCACAGTAATGGTTGTCATGCTGATTCCACCGTGTAGTAAAGTATCAGCTACAGACAGAGAGAAAACACTGTTTTTTGCTTTTTTGCATTGCATTTTTAAAACAGTCAAATAGGATTTTAAATGGTTTATGTAACATAAGAAGTAGGAGAATTTCCTAAGCTCATAAAATGACGTTTACTTATTCAGCTTATCTAAAACATGTAAAATCACCAAACTGGGAGATACAGTCTATTAGAACTTTAAGCGAAGTGAACTGGTTTTGTTTCACCTATCTAAATATGTTTAACAACATTTTTTAACAAGACTAACAGTCCATGTTAGCGCTGCTGAGAGGCTGTGCTAAATGCAGACATGCTGGTGTCGCACAGGTGTATTGTTTTTTGCCTTTATTTGGTAGGACAGCCAAAGATGACAGGAAAGCGGGGAGAAAAAGATAGGGGACGACACACAACACAGGCTGGAGCCACACCATGGGTCGCTAAAGCAAGGCTTTTGTACATGAGCTACACGCTCTACCACTTGAGATACCAGGATGCCCCCCGCACAAGTATTCCATCCCCATGTTATTATGCTAACAATCAGCGCAAATCAGTGATAAAAACAAAATTTTGCAAATATTAGGTGAAGTATTTGAAAAAATTAAAAACAACATGGAGGAAATGTCAAGGGATCACCAAAGTCAGTAGGCATCATCCTCTGAGGACCATGAATGTTGTGCAAGATTTGATGACAATCGTTCCAAAAGTAATGTGATAATTCAGTTTTACAAACACCTGCATTGCAGAATTAATCCAGAGTCTTTCGGGTTCTTGTAAACACTATCGTACCATATAATGTTGCTTGGGACATCCATTTTCAGTGTGAAGTAAAAGTGATCCAATGTATCTCCAGTTTGTTTCACTACTGAGGAGGAATGGGGGGTAGCCATTGTTTCAAGTAAAGCATGCTCTTGAAGTAAGGGGCACATATTTGTTAGCGGCCGTTCTTGCCGCTGTTCAAGCAACGACTGCGCGTTTAGAAATCCCCAGCCATTTTGTCGGCAACGAGATCTCCAATCAACAACCGACTGAACACATGTCCATCAAAACGCAAATATCTACGTCGACATACTTTTGAAAATATGCAGTGTACGTCAGTATTTGATGTACATGTGCATTCCATAAGGTGTATTACTTTTTTAGTACAGCCACTTTCTGTCATGCCCAATCTACTTTAAGTAGTGATTTACCTACATCTCCCAGAATTCCTTATGTCAATCCCCAGCAAGTGGGTGTTTCAGAGAGAACAACAGTTAAGCTCAGATTTTAATTTTTTAATTTTTATTTTTTTATCCCTGGCCATAAAAGTACTGCGCATACACACCGTTGATTGAGGAGTTTTGATGAATTAAGAAGTCAGATAATTGGCTTCCTTTAAAATAAATAAAGTACGGTGAACCAGATCTTTCATACAGTAGGCTCCATTCTTCACTCAGCCACCCACGGCTCTCTTTAGTGTGTTTTAAGCACTGACACACACACGAAAAACTTGGCTGTGAAGTCACTACAGTTCGACTCAGCACGGTCACTAATCCCAAAATGACTGTCATGTGTCAGCTTTATCAGAATTACTGCAGTACTGAGACAGAGTCTCGGCGGTAATTACATCATTTTCTCAGGACACATATAATTATAGTAATTCATGCTGTTGTACTTTGGCTTGCAACAGCATGCAGTTACTGGCCAAATGCTCTTTTGAATGTGTAATCTAATATTTTGTAATAAATCTTCAGCTCTAATCAAAGTGTATCTCTTTGCAGTATAGCATAAATTATGGCAGTTAATACTAGAATCATTAGGTTGACATTGAGTTGAATAATTAATTAATCATAAAGAGAGTGTTTTTTTTTTTAATGTTGGATGGATGTTGCACATGGATATATGCAGCTTAAGGTTTTATTGTTAGAGTACAAAATGTAATGAAATGCAGGAAGAGAATGGAAATAAAATAAGCAGCCACCGGGCCGTTTGAGATACTTGGCTGATGCTCCTATCCAGGAAGGTTTTCAGCAGAGAGTTGGTGTCTTGTTCAAGTACTTTTTGTCATAAAAAGTTCGAGTTACTGTGAGCTTCCTCATTCAACCTGCTCTTCACCTTTTAAATACTGTTCAGTCATGCTGTAGGAATTAAGTCCACACGCTAACTTTGTTTTTTATGTTAAAAATATGCCTTCTTTGAATAGGAGTACTCAACAAAAGACAATGTGAAAAGCACCACACCTGTTTTATACAAGGCTCCTAGCTTCAAGCCCATTTGTTCTTACTAAATATGTAAATGGGTCACCAATGTATACATTCATTTTTAAATAAGACTATTTTTTTTTTAAACAGTTGGGACGATGATGATTTTAATTCTAATGTTACTCAAATTGGAATGAATGTTGGGGACTATTTTAAGCTGTGGATTAATACATATTTAGAGCTCTAAATGCAACAGCAGAAGTAACTATGGTTATGAGTGCAATGGTACATGGCACAGAGAAATAAGGTATCGCAGGCTTGGAGACAATGTCTTTATTGAACTAATTGTGCTTCTTTTTTCCCTCCAAGTAACTAATTAGAGTGGACTGCACCACTAGTAGGGGAGCTCACAATAAACACACATGTAAACAGATAATTTGGCTACACAGGTAATTACAATTTATACAGTTTTGCTCACATGTATACAAGGAGTTACAGTGTCAAACGTATGTAACCACCAGTTTCAGAAAAGCACCTTTAATCAAAAACAGACATACATGTGCCCCCCACTCCCCCCTCCTTACTTCAAACATGGTAGAACCAGGAAGTATAAATAGATATAAGATTCTTGGCAGATCCTTTTGCCTGAGGACTAGAAAGAAGATTAGTAACAAAGGTAAGACAGTTGCAAGTATCTTAGCAGAACTTGGCTTACTATCAAACAATAGGCCGCAAATATGCCTGGTTGTGGTACAGGCCAACCTGATGGTTTCTTTCACACTTTGATTTGCACTGATTTCCTTTTGCTGCCAAGAACTGAAACCTCATATGTCACACAAACATTAAAAGACACATAACATGAACTGTAACACCATGAAATGGAGGAGAATCTCCATTACCCCTCTTTTCTCATCCCACAAATGTGTTTGTAGCAACAGTTGGTAAAGTACTCACTGACTAATTTATGCTAAAATACCACTAATCAGCTGTTGACATAGCACAGGACAATGACCCAGTCCATTTTTGTAAATTAGTATGTGTTTTCTTGTTTTTTTTTTATGTGAAGTGTGCTATTGTAGCTAAATGCTCGCCTCAGCATGGTTGATACCTGCATGACCGGCGTTTACTATGTGATATCAAATGATAGTGATGCTGTAATATACTGTAAATGAGAAGGTTATGGAAAATTATCTTCACACAAGAGGTTTCACCCCCATATTAATGATTATCAGGGTGAGAGTGTTTTGCCCTGACATGCCATGTCGATTTACACTGAAATAAGACCTGCTTTGTGGATTGGATGAATGCTTTAAAAAAAGTTTGTTTTTTTAATTTGATGAAGTTGTAACCAGTAGTTACAAATTCAGAAATCAAGACTTCACCTCTCAAAGTAAAATAACTTATCCGTGTTCATAGGAATGCAACCTCTCTGAGAGTCCGAGTTTGAAACAGACTGAGAATGATCGTGCACATGCCGCTCAGTGAATGAAGACCAGTGAAATTCATGAAAATGGACATGGGAAGTTCTGTGGCTCCAGCTAAACAGGTAAAATGAATCTCTTTTGTAACATTTGTAAGATCTTTTTCCAGGCAAGGCGCCACTGGCACCAACATCAGCTACTCTGAAACACAACGACTTCAGGTTTCAACAGTGTGTGAAATGATCACTTGCACATTAAAACTACGCTGTGTATATATTAGCTCGTTACACTGACCACCCCATTTATATCACTGAAGTTGGGCTAAATCACAGAAACACTTCTCTGTATAACACAACAGCTTCAACAAAAACTGAACATTATTATGTATTTGACTGCGTTAGTTTTAGCTGGGTGTGCCCAATCAACTGGCCACTGTATGTGTATGATGACTAGTAAGAACAGTGTGGTAAATAAAATGGTATCACGTAATTGCAATGCATCGCTTGTGAGGTTAGTAAGAAATAATTTATATGATGGTTTCTCTAGTATATCGTCAGTATTATACATGCTATACGGCAAAAATTGAACAAACTATGTGGACACCTGGATATTGCAGCCATATGTGATTGCTGAACGTCTCATTCTAAAACCACAGTCATTAATGTTCTGCTAGGATAGTTTCACCTCCTCTGGGAAGTCTTTCCACAAGATTTTGAAACCTGGCTTTAGGTTCTGCCACACCAAAACTGGGAAAATAATTTCTTTATAGACCTGGCTTTGTGCAGGGGTATGTATTGTCATGTTGAAACAGGAAAGGCATAAAGATTTCCACAATTGGAATTAACTGACTTAGCCCAAAGTATGGAAAACAGCCCCTGACAAAAGTGAACAAATGTATGGAAAGAAGTGTCCACATACTTTTGGCCATGTAATGATGAAGTCGGGTTCTTGGAAGTTGTAAATGTTCCGCTGCAGTGTTCTTTAAGTACTTCCCTGCTATAATTTTAATGCAGATTGTCGTTTTTAGTATATGCACCTCCCTCTCATACATATGCGACTTACACAGGGCTTTATATTTGAACATTTAAGGCAGAACTGGTCATTTGCCATAAGTTTATAACCCCTGACAGTCTGGCTGAACTGCGGTTAGCTTGCACCACAATGGCACACAGCATGAGACAGAAAGCCAAACAGTGACTTAATGGTGTGTGCTTTGGAGACGCCTCCGTTCAGCGAAAACTGAAAGAATGAGATACGATAACCCAAAGTGTGTTTGAAACAAACAAAAGCAAAACATGCAACATCTTGAGTTACTGTTTGTGATGTTAGTTAGTTTCATGGCAACAGTAATCCATAAGCAATCAAATGTGAGCAGCAATTCAGGATTCAGCCTGTTGCTTCACTTCACTCGTGTGAAGGTGTTTTGTTCTCTACGAGATTTGAAAAACCTCCATGTAATTGTAAAAGAGATGGGGTTTGTCCTCCAGGAAAACATTGTGCAACTGTGGAAGGACCATACAGCAAGTTTAACAACACTGACAACACATCATTTATTTTTCACTGTCAGACATGTTTTTTTGGACTCTTTTTTGGACAGCCGTTACTTTTGATTGATTTTCAAAATCAATCTGCAGAAATGTGAAACACATTTTAAAATTGGTCTATCAATAAGTCATCCATCACAGAGAGGATCTGCTTTCATGATTCATTGGAAGGTCACTACATTACAACACCACAACTTTGCAGATAAGAGAAGAAATCTTTTGCACGTTTCAGGTCTTTGTGCAAATTAAAGCAAACCAGTGGCTTCCTGGAGGACTGTAAACACATTCATAATGCTGAAAAACCGATGCAGAAAAAGGCCTGCCGTAATGCAAAGCATATACTGTACACCTGATTTTTTTTTTTTTTTTTCAGCGGGCTGCTGTCTTGTTTTTTGGGGTGCAGCAGCTGCTCTATACGCCCAGAGGAGATACAGTCACGAGAGATGAAGGCTGGTGCTGCCATTTCCTAATAGACCCCTGCTGCTATTTTTTGATTACAGGGTCACTATTGTTATATTATAGAGTCTAGGCAGTGCTTCTGAATAAACTACAGGTTTGGATCTAAACAGGGGCCTCGGTGTGTTTATAGGATGCAGCAGCTGCAGTGCAGGTTTCAGGGATTTCAGATGAGCTGCTGTAGGGACCTGGTGGCAGCAGCAGAAAACTAACAGAAGCTGAGCAGCAATTGCATTCATAGCTGAGGGAAGGCCTCGGTTTAGCAGTGCTTGTTTTGTTAATTAGGGTACACCAGATGGGCGGGGTTGTAGAGACTACTCAGCTGTCAGTCACAGAAGTGTATACAGTGTATAAGTTTCTGCTTTTTATTACATCATGGTGGTCTTTGCTGACAAACAGATGAAATATATCATTGTCTCTAATTGCTGTGCCTCATTTTTTGGAAAGGAGAGCAAGTGCTCCCTCCTTTGTGCAACCATTAAGTATAACTGCAAACACTATTTGACTCCACTCTCTTGGTTTCTTTACTCCCTTTCCTTCATAGGCCGTGAGAGGTTAACCTCAGGCATGGTTGTGTTACTTTCTTAGGGGGCCCATGGGTAAAAAAATATGTTGTTGAGCCCCGATTGACCGCAACACCTAACGCCCTCATGGCAGCTTCATTATTTGACCAAACACACAGAGACCAATTTATGGGTCATGTGTGGAACGCCAGGATTTTGTGAGTCGTAATTTGATAAATCAAATGATCAAGGAGTATACACTTTGTAGAAATTAAAATAATAAAAGTCTTGTTAAGATTTTGATAATTAGGCACAAGTATGCTCTTTACCATTAACATGCATGTGTATATTTTGGATTTTGTATATTTGATATATATTTCTTAACTCAAATGACCAAACGCTGTCAATAAAATGAGTTGCCAGCTTTGCCCTGCTGCTAATTAAGCCTTGCCTTAGTACAGCAATGAGGCCACAGGAGCACCATAAAATCCTAAAAGGGACTCGTGGAAAGTCAGTACTGTTGTGTACATATATTCACAATAAAAATACACAATCTAACATGATGTATTTAAAAGCAATGTTTGCTGGTTGAGTTCTTCTTGTCTTAGAGGAAATACACTTGAGTCCATTCTGGCTGCCATCCTTCCTCTTGATGCTGTGATCTGCAGCTAACAATTATTTACACTCATGACTGATTAATCTGCTGATCTTTTCCTTAATTGATTTTGTTTTCTTCAGTTTAATGTTCAAAAAGCTGCAACAAGACAAGGGAATGCTTGTCCTCTTTTTATGAAATAACTCACAACAATGCGATTAGCAAAACGTCTCTATCTTGTTCTCATATTTACTCTGATGGATTTTTTTTACACTTTCAGTATCAGTGTAATCTTGTGTTTTTCCTGTGCAGATAATATCTTTCTCCATCTCTCTCACACACATACTTATATTACCATCAGTTATTCAGTGTTCAATTAAGTCATTTTTATGTGAGACATAATCCTGACTTGCACTCTTGAACCCACAAACACGTGGTTACATGTCACACATTTTCTGATTCTTTTCCTTCACCGCATCTCTAATAATTCAGGGGAAGTGAGCTTCCTTACTTAGAAACATTCGTTCAAATATTTACCGGCCATATAGCTGCGTGTTGAACTTTGCCCTCCAGGTTCAGGCGCGTTCACGCTGTCGCGCTCTAACCGGAAACGAGCATTTACGGGTGACATTTACGACCGCGTGCGCGGTTTGTTTTTGTTACCAATCACCGCGAGCCTCGTGTGCGCTTTGTCCACTCAGCAAACATTTTCAAATCAAAGCGGATAGTTGCCAATTACCGCCAGTGCGCGTGCCCGTCTTGAGTAAATGTTTTGCCCCTCCGTGCACGCGGGCGCGCCCAAGTAAAGAATTTGAAGTCGCGCGCAGCTGATGTTGTGACTTGTTGTGAATGGTGAAGCTCCACGACACGAGAGCCTCCGTGAAAATGTGACAGAGTTGGAGGGAGAAATAGAAAAATCACTGTGTCTATAGGTGTTATATGTACATAAATATGATAATAAAATCAATCAATAAAATCACCAAAACCACCCTGCATAAACTCCTTAAGGTGTCACAGATTTAGCACATGTTAAGATTAAATATTGTAGCAATATTATAGAGCCACTATAGGAGATAAATTTACTGACAAAGCACCCGGATGTCAAAAAAACTGACTTGAGACATATGGTAAAATATTTTAGAGCTACTATGAAAGATTCATTTTCCGAAAAGGCACCTTAAGTTTAACACAAACACAGTGGAGTATCACAAGTCAGGATGAAATATTACAGGAAGATTATTGAGGATCTATAGGAGGATAATTGCAAAAAAAGCCACCAGAAAGTCAAGAAAACTCACGTCTGAGTGCCGCACACACACACACACACACACACACACACACACACACACACACACACACACTCTCTCTGGTAAAATATGATAGAGCCACTATTTTAGATTCAACACGGGAAAGTCAACAAACTGGCTTTTAAGTGTCAGACTCACTCCATATTAAAGTAAAACATTGTAGGGATTTTATAGAGCCATTATAGGAAATAAATACAGCAGAAAAACACTTGAGGGCCAAGATAAACTTACTTTGAGTGTCAGACACACTAAACGTTATGGTGAAACATTATAGTTACTTCAGCCACCTTAAGGTCAACATGAACTTGCCTCTGAGTACAGACACACTACAAATTACTACAAATGAAGAAGCCTCTTGGACGAGAGGTGAAAAGTCTTCGTGGATCTATCCAGTTGCCCGGATTAAACTCCTGGACGACTGACAACCCTCAGACAAATACAAATCAAGATACAATATGTGACCTGCTCCATCATTTTGAGTCAGACATTTTGATGTGACTTTACAAACAGAAAACTCACAATGATAGAGCAGGTCACATATTATTGGAATATTGTAGAGGGATTTGGAAAAAGCCACCATAAGGTGAACACAAACTCACTTTTGAGTGTCAGACAAGCTTCAGGTTCCGGTAAAGATAAATATGCTATTATAAGTACACGTAGACACAATACATAAAGACGCCTTGAGGTCAACACAAACTCAATTTTGAGTGTCGCAGATAAACTTCAGGTTATGTTAAAATATTTTTATAGGGCTATAGGAGATCTAACATAAAAATGCACTATAGGGTCAAGATGAAGCCACTCTTAACAAGCCTTGAGCATTATAGATATAATAGAGGAATATGAGTGCTGAAAATACAAATGACAAAGTAAAGAAATCCAGAGCTCTATAAACTTTTTTAAAAACAGTGAAGCACAACAAATGTTGTAGTTTCTGTTAATTATAAGTTAAAACTCACTATTCTGCCTATCACTCTTTTACATTAGAGAGTTTGACTTTGTATAACAAACTCATGTAATAATTCTTCAGGTATTATGAGCTGTTTTTATTGGTCATTAGATGATTTACATTTGGTTTATTAAAGAGTTGCCTCATAATCCTCCACTGAGTGCACTATCAGTGAAAGCACACAATCATTCCTGCTACATTCGTGCTGCGCGCTAATATCAGTCTAACGGGGAGTAATATAGATATGGGGATTTCTGCAGGTGTCAGAGAACAAGATATGGTATTGACTGAATTCATTGTGTTTGCACTAGGACAAACGTGCGCGAGATTATCCCCGAAGAAGGAGACAAATCCAGTTTGCGCATTTGACGCATTTTTTTTTTTTTTTTTTTAAGAGTTTCACATTTCTGCAGCTCAAACTTCATGACTTCAGCTCGCAGATAAGCTCCTTTTTTAATCCTGTGATTAGTGTAAAAAAAATGCAGCTTGGATATAATTATCTAAGGATGAGACACACCACAGTATAATACTCAGGTGGGTCCATAGAAAGGTGCGGGTGCCAAACCTCAGTCTGACTGACTCCAAATGTAATGATGTGTGTTATTATGGTGTAATAAGAGCAAAAATAAATATAATTAGAAATCTATTTGGACACGTTTATTATAAGATAAAACACATCAGAGGCGCACGTGGGACTATTTTCTGCACTGTGCGGTGAAATATGGCGATTATCACTCACCAATTAACAATATTAAGTAAGGCTTTAGACAATGATCCTATTAATTCCCAGAAATTTAGTTATTATCTGGACGTTTGCAAGATGCGCAGCTATATAAACTTCGGATTTATTTCCCTCCGCAAAGAAAGTGTAATTTAATGTGCAATAAAGCAAAAAAGCAATAATAGTGGAATAAGCTTCAAAATTAACACATGAAAAATAAAATCTCACGGTTAAAGCTCCGATAACTACCGGCGAGTCGCATTAATCCTCACAGATCTTCATATTCCTGAGATAATCCTTTTAAACTGAGTGGACCAATAGGCTGTCCATACAGTGCCAAAGTATTTATTTTGCTCCTCTTTGGGGGGGAAAGTTGGACCACTGCGGGCTCGTCTCGTTAAACAAAGATTCCTCTAAAACATACTTGAAATAAACCTCTCTTTTCCTGGAGTTTATTCAAACAAACATGTTACCATAAACACATGAAGTGACTTTTTTTTTTTGAATCACCTTTTGTATACAGTTTAGGCTAATGAACTTACTTCTGCAAAGTCTTACATTATAGTACAAAACACGTTGCACTCAAGTTAAACATGCGGGGTTTTCTATTTCAAACAAAATGGAAAAAAACAAAAACATTTCAAAGTAAAAGTCACTGAACGGGAGGCGTCGTGGAGTCAAACGGGCCGGTGGTATCCTGCATAGACGGTAAATAGAAAGCACACAGAAGCAGTATAAAATATGTACAATATAGGCTAATTTCTTTTTGTCTTATTGAGTCTGGATTCATGAATCTACTCGACACTTCTTTTTTTTTTTCTTGCAATTCCTGGTTTTGGTCGAGACCCCTCTCCCCCCTCCCTCCCTCCCTCCCTCCCATCCCAGTCAGTCTTCAAACGCAAGCAAGCACAAAAAAGAAAAAAAATCCCACCGTCTGTTTTTTTTTTTTTTTTTTATATATATGTTAAGCCTGTATATATTTACATTTATATATGTACAATGCAGCAATGTAACACGTCTTCATCATTTTAAAAAAAATCCAAAAAGAAAAAAAACCCTGGACATTTGCTGTGCAAGTTCATTGGTAAACACACATAACCCGCATAATCCATTTTTTTCTCTTTTATTTTGAAAATGACTGCAACTAATCCAGTTTAGTTGTCTTTGATTTTTTTTCCCCCATCCGCAGGTAGCCTCTATAAGCTCTGACACCGTGTCCGTTTATCACATATATATTTATTTATATTTGCAGATATTCATGCCCCTCTTTTGGCCCGTCAGCTGTTGTATTGACACGCGTTCAGACTCGAGCCGGGGCTCTGCAGGCCGCTGTATCCAAAAGTTGGATGCTGTTTGGATTTGAGTCTCAGGGTGGCCAGGCTGGAGTTGCAAGTGTCCCGGTAAACGCTATACGGAGAGCCCGGAGGCCCGTACGGACACGCAGACGACGACATGGCTGAGTTGATGCCTGACGTGCCTATCCCGTTCAGGTTGCTGATGTTGTTGAGGCCCGGTGTGGGCATGCCCGGCACGGCAGAGTGGCCCATCCCAGACGCCATGGTCATGGAGGAGATGGAGTTAGGCGCCGAGAACATGGACTGTGAGGTGAGGGGGCTCATGGAGTTGAAGAAGGTGAAGTTCTTGGTCGACAGCGGCGCCGGGGTGAGGCCTTTGTTGGTCCAGTTGTTGTAGGTGTAAGCCGGGTACATGTCGTCGTAAGGCTGCATGAGGCCGCTGAACTGCGGCAGGTAGCTGTTCTTGCACAGGTCCATCTGCTGGTTCCGCTCACGCTTCCTCCACTTAGCCCGGCGGTTTTTGAACCACACCTGGAGGAGACACACACGGTTAAAACTAAGATATTCACGGCGAATCACCTGAGGAATGAGCGAGGTATTAAAAATATTCGTTTTCTTTATGAACTTTTATAGTCCTGTTATTTTCTATCCACTCCCAACGCGCCTTAAAACTCCAAAATATCCAAATATCACAAATATGTGGAACTATTACGAAAACAGGCATTATATTATGTTGTAATAAAATCCAACTTTCCATTAAGAATAACGCTGTGCCAGTTCTTTCTTAAATATCATAAATTGTAGGTTAGGACTGGTGCAATAATACTTGTGTGCTTTACTTTTATGGCAGGGGGTATCAAACCCTTTCTCAGGCCTCTAAAGTGCTGCTGCTGCCTCCAGGGTGTGTTGGTATTTAGGCCACAGAACACACTCAAATAAAATATAACATCTAAAAACAAAACTAAATGAATGATGTTAGAATGTTACTCCAGTTAACTTGAATAGTGTAATTTCCCCCTTTTCTTTCTTTTTTGAAAGACACACTCAGAAGCCCTACAGCGAAATATAAAATTTGAAGCTGAGCTCTCACATTGATTGTCTGTTCTTTAATACAACATCTGTTTAATGTTCTCAGATGTCTTAAGATTTGTTTGCAGCAGTATGTAAACACAGCAAAAAAGGGCCTAGACTGTATTTTCAATTATGATCATTTGAGAAAAACACACATAAAGACTTGTTTGCCTCATGGTCAAACATTTCAGTTGTAACGCCATAAATTTATATATTTACACACGCTCACAAAGCTCACTCGGTGCCTTCTTTAAATAGAGAAAAAAAGTGAAACTCATCTTCAGTCTTTGAATGTGGATTTCTATTAGAGCTCATCTTTTCTCCCAGTAAACACGTCGAACTGGACTTGTTCCTAACTGTCTTTGTCTTTCTCTGAATCAGTTGAGTTTGCTGCATCAGAACCAACGATTTAAAACAGAGGAGCAGCAGCTGCTGCAGCTCCACAGTCCAGTGCTGTCATCTAGGCTGTAAAACCGCCTTTAATACGCGTTGGAAAACAAGCTCTTTAAGTATATAGACGATAACAGTGGAAGGTGCAACAGTCACTTGGATCCAAAACTGCTGCTTTTTGTGTGAAAACCTTATTTTTTTTAAAAAAAAAGCCACATTTATTTTGAGTTGTTTTTGGTTATTTGCGCAGGAAGTGTTAAATGAGCTCTGCAGAGGATAAAAACCTAATTAAAGGACCAACTTTTGTGCACATGGCCTCATATGAAATATCTTGAAATTTATTTATTAATTTAATCTTCTGCGTGAGAAATATCCCCTTGATTTTTCATATCGAAAACCTTGTTTAAAAGCCAGCAGTTTCATTCCTAATATCATGAAGAAAAATGAAAAAAGTAAATGTGTGAATTTTGTGAGTTCCTAAATTACTTGATTCATGTGTTTGGACTTTTAGAGCTATGGATGTGTTGGAAGTTATTAGTCCATTCTGGTATTTCATTTTAATTGTTATTACTTCATGTCTAGCAATGAAATTAAACTTATTTGTTTCATGCGGGTAAAATTCACGCCCATGCGTGTGTACGTGTGTGTGGGTGAGTCAGTATGTAGGTCAGACAGCCCAAAATAAAACCAACACGTTTACAACATGAATCAAACACGCGCAGGAGGGATGAGTGTAAATGAATCAGAAAAACGTGCCTCTGGAGATCTTCACGCCTTATCGAAAGCTGACAAAATCCCCGTTAGTCGGCACTCTGCGAGTCATTTTTAATTCATAGCAGAAACAGTTTACAAGTGGTTTCATCAGACGAGCCCACGGATGGCTATTTATAGCCGTGTAGGGAACAGGGTGCTGCGGACAAATTGTCCACAAAGACATGAGCGATGTGACAGAGAACTGCGGGGGAAACACGCAGGCTGCATTTCACAGCAGCGCCTCGAGTGCAGTGAACTTTGCTTCCTGTACCGAGCAAAAAATATGAATATATAAATATATAAACGTCATGTTAACAAACATAAAATTAGAGCTATAATTGGAAATATCTAAGTCCACAAATATAAATAAATTAATATATTATCTGTCTTGATTAAACACCCGTGACCCTAAAAGGTCAAGTCTTGACACTGTCCAAACATTTAACGAAACGCTCAAATTATGAATCAAATATATTCACGCAGCGCTGCGTCACGCCACGCTCTTTCCATCTTTTTATTCCTCCAAAATAAAAGGCTGCTCTGTTTGTTAAATTCACCCTCTCTTGCTCTAGAAATAAAGATCTAAACTTGTTCTGAGACTTTTTACTTTACTCCCCCCGACACACTTTAAATAGCTCTATGCATTTTTGTCAAGCAATTTGAGACGGTGGATTTTTTTTGCAAGGACGAGCCGCCAGGCGCCAGTTGATGTAAATGAAAACCAACTGCAATTGTTTTGTGTTAAACGCACATTTCTCACATCCACATTTTTTTTTCAGAGAAAGTAGCAGCCCGCATGAATACCTGTGTGTAAAAACAGCGACTAGTGATGGGTCTACTTTTTTGTCAGCCAGAGTAAATGGCACCTTCATTGTCTCCTATTTAAATGGCCTTTAGTATAATAAGAATCCAAATATTTAATAATTGAAGTTTGATAAATTAGATGCTGTTCAAACATGATTTTTTTTTTTTACCCTCCAAGTTTCTGAATGTGAAACATCCTCCTTGAATAAATACAAGCATATGTTGTTCCTATTCATTGCACAGCTCCAGGTAAGTTTTGGCTCCATGAACGGTCTCCTCCACGGGGACAAATAAGTGTCCAGACTGGTGATGATGTCATCAAAAGACAAATCCCTCATTGGCTCCATTAGTAGCGCGGATCCACCCTTAAAAACCTTGTCATTTCCAGCACATCCAAATAGTTAAAGACAGCTTTCATTTCTGCTGACATGAAATATGTGAACATGAAGGTGTTTCTTAAAACGTGCAGTTTTTTTTTTTTTTTTGTCCTTTGTGTCCAAAATGTGTGACGTTTTATGCACATGTTTTAATAAAGGAAGACTTTCTGGATACAGCCCAGCTTACAGTCAGGGGTGACTGCAACTTCTGTTGAAAATCTCCCAGTTTTTTGTCAACGGATTTTCTTCAGCGTGTTTCTGAATTATATCACACTTATTTCTGACTGACTGAGTTGTTTTAAAGTCGCTGCAATAACTTCCATGAAGTCTGTTAAAAGGCTGGATTTTCACTCTTCCATTGAGGGCAAAGTGTAGACCTCAATGCCACATTTAATATCACGATGGATGTTGTCTCCTTGTCCTGCTATGAAATAGAAATGCTGGAAAGAGACTCTCTTTTTTTGCATATCAGAATATCTCTGTTTAGGCAAATTAATGCTCATTTTGCGTCAAAATGTAAGTGCGAAGCTATGATAAGAACGTGAAGCTATGATATAAATTTAGCGGAACGATTATTGTGAGTGTGACTCTGATATTGAGCAAGTTTTAGGATTTTTCTAACAATTTTAAGATTATGATTATTCATTTTTTTTTATTGATTTCAAAATATTTCCCTTAATATATCATTATTTATTTGCTTCACATGTGTTGGAGTTATTTAATTTATTTAAGTAATTGCTTAAGAATTCTCCCACCCCAAAACGCTCAAATTTATATGTCAAATCCTCCTTACGCATGCATTACGCACACTTTACGCACGGCCGGAGGTCTGCCTGCTTGCTTCTTACCCTGACTCTGGCCTCGGTTAAGTTGGTCCACACGGCGATTTCCTCCCTGGTGCTCATGTCTGGATACCGGTTCCTCTGGAAAGTGGCTTCCAGCTCCTGCAGCTGTTGGCTGGTGAAGTGAGTCCGCTGCCGCCGCTGCTTTTTCTTCTTGGGATCGTCCGCATTCCCGTCATCGCTCCTGTGCTCAGCGCTCCTCTCCTTTTCTGTTGATCATAAATCGGGGTGAAATTACTGCATGCCACAGCTACAAGATAATTTGAAAAGCATGCAAATAAATAGCAATGAAGACGTGACTATTTGCACAATAACGGCGAAACGTTTCAGAGTGAAGTTAAGTGCAAGAACCCCCACCCCCCAAATTTTTTTTAAACCAACTTGAACAGAAAAAGCCTGTCAGCGTGAAATAAGCAAAAGCAAAGCTATAAATAAATTATATACAAAGTTGTCCATAAAAAATAAGCCTGAGAAGAGAAGTGACAGATTCAAGCCAAATATTTATAAACATGTCTGAGACTTTTGTATCGATTCTTTCAAACACACTTAGATGTGCCTCGTTGATAATATGACTGTCTTTACGACGAGGCTGTTATCTCTTCACTGCAATATTGCATTTGTGTCCTAACAAGATTGCCTCATTAAACTAAAGGGTCAACACGTGCAAAGGTTAATCACAAAAATAGTCTTATTTTTTTTTTATTTGCCAAAAATAAAAAAGTAACTTAAAGCCATGTTTTAATATGAGCCCCTTAAATAATTTAAAATTAAGGAAATGAGAAATAAATGTCCCATGTTTACTATTTTTACCTCATGTGGACTGAGACAGAAGAAAGAAAAAAAATGTGGCAAAGCTGAAGAACAAAAAGCTTCTCAGAATTGTTAATACAGACCTTCTGGCTTTCAGTTTAGATTGGAGGACGGGCCCAATATTTATAGTTTGTTTTAATGCATTTACTGACAGCAGGCCAGGCTGTTCTGCACATTTTTCCCTGACAGCCTTCAGGATCCTGCCAAATGTTTGGTTCAGCAAGCGTAATAAACAAAAAATGGGGTGTAACTGTAGCAAAAAAACTGGACTATTTTCTCTGTTCCTTTGCGTTCCTGCGCATTAAAGCTGAGGAGCAGAGCTTACATTTACTGCAAATGTGTTTTGATGTATGTTATCCACGTGCATGTTGCACCGTGACACATGGAAATAAATCGCCATAGCGGTGAGAATAAGCAAACACTGTGATACACAACCAAATTGTCTCCTTTTTCTCGTAGCGTTAAACCCGCCGGGATGCCTCTGTGACAGCCCACCGTAAACGTGCTTATGGAGACGTAAAACAAACTGTTATTGCACTCAGAAGAAGGAATCGAGTTGCTTAAAGCACTCTGACTGTGTACCTGCCAACTCTGTGTCTGAAGACTCGCTGCTTGAGTTCTCTAAAGTTTCTCGACTGCTGTTTGAAGTTCTCGGTAAATGAAACGCGGGGGCCACGTCGCGGGGCGGCGGTGCTCTCACTGCCTCTGCGACTCTGTCCAAATTCATCCCACCTTTGAAGAGAAGGATGCGTACAAAAGAGGAAACTGGGGTGAATCCTTGGGGGTGCACAAAGCTTTCCTCAACAGCTAAAAATCCACCCGCTGCTTGACACACACCACGACATGAGAGGATGAACCATTTAGGGAGAATTTCCAACAGAGTTTTGCTCCTCCACGCCAAAAAAAACAAAACAAAAAACAAAAAACAGAAGACTTTGAGAGGAAAAAATAAAAAACACCAGCACCCTTTCCCTCCGCTACAGCAGTGACAGCCCAGTGCGCTCTCCTTCTCTCCGCAGCAGGGAAAAGCTCGAGAGGAAGCTCCGGTTCTCCAACACACATAAGAGACACACCCATTTTGTGCGTTTAACCTCCCCAAAATGAGTCAGTCCCACCCACTAAGCCAGCCCGCTGCAAGAAAATATCCACCCAAACAAGATATTTTGACGTCAAGCTAAAACAAGAAGGAAAAAAATGCTTTTAATTCATTTGGCGGCTGGTTTTGTCACATGCAGATAAGCAATCAAGTTCTGGTGGAGTGAAAACACAAAAATGGGGCCAATCTAAGCAAAAAGACACTATTCATATCAGTGAATTTATACATTTCTAGTTTGTTCACATGTTGTTGGACTTAAAGCATTTTTTGCAGCGGTCATTTTCTTTTTTTTTTGTTCAGTCTTCGTGAGCGCGCAATGCGACTCTTTGCTCTTTTGGAGTAAAATGGGCCTTTCATTCGTGTAGGCATGTTTGAAATTTGTCCAGCGCAACGCAGCTGGGTGCGCTTCTACACACACTCTCCACACAATGTACATCTCGGATATGTACAGAGCTGAATAAACATTTACCATCTAACACGGGTAACTGCCCAGTTACTGTTTCCCCAGTATGAATAGTACATGATATGAAGATTATTGTGAGTGTGAATGCCACAGTGCCGCTCTATCAGCTCATTGTTTCACCACAAATAAACAATCAAGACTATTAAAAGGCTGGCACATCGGAGTTCTCATTACTTAACGCACGCAAGACCAACACCAAGCCGTTTTCTACTAAATAAATGAGTGAATAATAATCTGTTGGCACCTGCACCAAACAGCCACCGAATTATAATCAATTCAAACTATTCTAAGCTTCAGCAGCATGCACTCAGTGATCTGGATCTTAACCTTTCAGCTCAAATTCATCACCAATGATCCGCAAATATGATCTGATGTGATTGCACTCATTTTTGTTGGTGCTGACGCACACATGGCAGCCAGTGGACGCGGAAAGTTCAGGACATTTGGAATCCAAATCCAGTCAAGTCATGTGGTGTAATTTAGATGCACTTTGGAATTAAAAAAAAAAAAAAATTAAATTTCAAATGTCAGAATTCCACAGTGTTTTCTGGTCTGATTATAATCTGTCATCTTGACTTACGTTTACATTTACATTTAGCCATTTAGCAGACGCTTTTATCCAAAGCGACTTACAGAAAAGGGAACAATCAAGTTATAGAGCGATAAGAAGCGTTAGTGCAGTAATAAGTGCTAGTGACAATTCTTTAAGGTGTAGATTTGTCGTGTAACTTGCATGCATCAGAATAAAACCTAGAAATTAGACGATTTCTACAAACGTTGGTGTTTGCAGCGCCTGCTGCTCACAAAACACTTTATTTTGAAGTTAGGATGGAACTAAGTCAGGCCTTGTTGTAATACTTGAGGTTTGCGTAGACCTGTTGAATCTTGGGAAATCAGAGGTGTGATGCGTTTTTTTAGACAAATAAGAACAGTCATTTGTGAATAGTAATACCATTTTGATGTTACGCATTAGGCTTTATTTGGACACATATTTGGCGTACAGTTTGCGCATAACTGACCTTTGTGTGTGCACCAAGCGCTCTTGTGTGATTGCGCATGACCTGCAAAATTTCAGAGGGCAAGCATTTGCCATTAGAGTCAGAAACGTGTTCCCATTAAAATGTTTTATCTTGAATTCATCTGAAGTCAAACTGTCCAAACACGACGACAAACTGTACCTCGTGAGCTCTGAAAAATCAGCTCTGTGTGATTAAAGTGCAAAGAACAGATATTTAATTGTTCGCGCAATCACGCCTTGCCAGAAAACCAAGTGCCAAACACAACTCAGGTCAACTTAAACATTTCGTTGATTGCAGACTGTTAGCTACTCTCCTGCAATATGAGACTAGCTGGCAGCAGACTCGCTGTGGCTCGGCCTGTGGCCTACATGTGTCAGGTAAATGCGCACAAGATCAGGTCTCTCAGTCTGGGACTCGGACTGTCACCGGCGCCAGTCTCGAGCGTTTTCGGCCTTTGTATGACAGTGACTTCTGACATGAGATCCCCGTCCGACCGGAAAACTCCCCGAAGGCCCTATGAAAAAAGACAATTGCGCAAACTCTTAACCATCACCTGACGTTTTTTCTATTTGTATTTGTTCTGCCTCTCTGCACACAGCGTGCTCTAATGAGCGGAGTCAAAGGGCATGTGGAATCTAGATATCTAGGAACTGAATGATCCAATCCAGTGATTTAATAGCAGAATTATTATTGTTAGACTATCACTCTCTTGTGTGCAGTCATAGACCTGTAACAAGTTCGGCCTTCACATATATCCTACTGAAGTGCCCCTAGGCAGGAAAACCATCATCCGCTGCCTGCTTACTCACGTTCTCAGCTGCAGCCAAGTGCTTAAAATGCTTCTGGAGTGATGTTTGACGCAGAAAACAACACAATTTCACCTGGAGTGGGTGACCCGAGCTAAGGAGGGCTGTATGGAAGTGACCTCGAGAACCTTGTAGCCACCAGGTGGTTTTTACTATGCAGGGAAAAAGTAATTTTCCTAATACCAATACTATCACAGCAGCACTAGCCTACTGTAAATAAAAAGAACACACAATAAACCCAGTGACCCCTGAAATCCTCACTGGAATATTAGAGGATTTACAGCACATCATGATGTTCCATGGAGGAGTTCCTGTGAATGCTACTTTCCTCTGTCCTCCAGCAGATATTACAGGCTGATAGATTGGGGTAATCTAAATACCCAGCCTCCTCTTGCCTGCCTGCATCCCGGCCTGCGTCCTGCTCCTCCTCTCTGGAGGGCACTTGCGTGTGATGGATGAGTTAAAAAGCCTTTCCATCCGGCAGGACAGGTTAAAGGCCAGTGGCAATGCAAACACTCATATTTTTCCTCCAAGAAGTGAAAATAAACTCTGCGAACTCCGTTAATCACACACCAAACACACATGAAAAGACAGTCTTGGTGGACTTTTTTTCTCCCTTAACTGTAAAGTAACCAAACAAAGTCGAGCTAACCACGGGGCCAAAAACAAAGCATATAGAAAATTAAAGCTGGCGAGCAGATTCAAAGGCAGGACAGCAGTGGAGATGTAACCGGACACGGTGCGTAACCGGAGAAGGACAGAGCTGATTATTTCCTTGGTGATGGTTTCCCTATTTGGTCCAAGGCCTGTTTGACCTAGAGCCTGACAACCACCAAACAACCTGACAGAGAGGATGCAGGTGTAAATAAAACAACGTCTAATGGCCATCACAGGCAAACACTCTGAAGAGAATCTATATAAATGTCAGAAAATGGGGGGTTTTCTTTTGGATTTCCTATGAATGACTAGTTGATTTAATGCAGCTCGGCACGCATACATGCATCATCCTGTATGTTAACTCAGCACAGCGTCCGCTTACTGTGGTTTTAAAGTAAAAATAAAAAGGCTGATAAGTTGAGTTGAGGTGGAATTAGTCCTAAAAATACATATTTGTCACGCACAAATGAGTTCCTTTAGTCATGAAAACACACTTCTTAAATCCAATAAGAAGGCATATGTTTCTATTAGCAGCAAAGATTTTACTCTAACTTGAATGAAGGTTCAGTTAGTCTGAATTTCCTCCTCAGTACAAACACAACCAAACCTAAAGGCAGCCAGGTTGTCTTTAAAAAAAATGTTTCCCAATTGTGTTCTTTTCAGTTTGGCATCTGACTTTTAATACAATGCCTTATTATTAGAAATGATTATTTCCTGAACGGTTTAAATGGATTGCACACAACCAGTCTCCGCCCCACGTGCGTGTCTGTCATAAAAGAAACTTTCAAAGTTTTCAATTTTTCATTTTACGCTCTTTCTTTTGTCTGTGATTAAATCCAGGTTAGCAGAAAACTCCCTTTTTTAATAATGTTGAGAAAATATTGTATGTAAACTTCTGCTTTTGGAAACATCTTTTTTTTCCCCCCTCTTCTGAACAACTTTTTGTTGCTTGCTGTCAATCTGACTCGATGTTTTTCCACTTTTTTGTTTTTCAAATTCAAAACGACTCACCAGGAACTGATTATGATGAAATACCGGACACACAAAATAAAACTCTGTGGAAGTAAAACTCAAATAGATTGTTGCAAATGTTGTTTCAGTCTGCTTTCATTTTATTTCCGCACGCTCCCATTTGCATCTCATTATCTGCTATATCCGCATATCAGCATGTAAATGCCATGCGCATTAATTCACCACATAGGAAACATATTGCATCTAATCATAAAAGCAGATGCCTGTGAACACACACAGCCCGTGTGCTGCGAGATTTACCAATAACAAGTTCTGACTTTGCGCCAGACCGAGAGGTGCAGGAGGTCCGTGCTTAAGGCTGCAGCATCCTTTTGTTTTACATGATGGTTTTGTTTAAAGAATCAGCTGTGTAAAAACGTCACTCAAAGAAAATATAGTAATTGAATCGAGTAGATAACAAGTCATACCTGGGTCTCCACAAGAAATCCCATTCTTCGACAGATTCAGTTCCATTCCAGTTGCCTGAAAAAACAAGGACAGAGTTGCATGAGAAGAAAATGTTCCTGCATGTCAAAAAATACATTTATCGTCCTCTCTTTACCAATATGTGTTCCAATTATAATCTCTGATGCACTTAATGAATTAAAGTTAATTAAAACAACCAATAATCCTGTAATACAACACTGCTACACCAACTTATTCATGTTGAATTATTTTTGCGTCCTTCTCAAAACTTAAATTTTTAGAACATTTAAATAATTATTACTTGAATTCGAATTACTTCCTCTTATAAATATATATATATATATATATATATATATATATATATATATATATATATATATATATATATATATTAGAAAGATTTCCAGGAAATGCAGCCAAAATTAGACATTAAATGAAATGATAACTTTGCTAAGCAGCAAACTTTAAACTTTTCACCAACCATCAAACATTTAATATGAAACTTTTCACGAATTTTTATGTTTTGGGCCGTCAGTAATCCTAACCCATCATCGAAAACGTTAACTTACACACACACACACACACACACACACACACGCACACAGACACACACAGCTCCTCTTATCTACAGGAATCCCTTTGCTGTCTGCTGATGTTCACAGTAAATCTTCACTCTGCTCCCTTCTGTCTCTCCGCGTTCACACGCTTCACTGGCGGACCCGCCTGCACTTTCTATTCATTTGGATCATTTAAGGCGTCAGTCAAAGATTATTGTATAATTTCAGTGGGAGTGCACTGGGAATATTACAGCAGGCTACATCTGGCTGACAATGACACTCAGGTTGACTCACGCTGATATTTTCTACATTTTCTGCTGCTGTTTAACGAACGCTCCATCCACTCATCCTCCGGCCTCTCTACATCCACTAAAGCCGCTCTGACCCCAAATCAGCCGACAACACGCACTGGAGTCTGCGCGGTTCACCATTCAGCTTCCTCCATCATTCTTAAGTTGGACTCGTGTTCAACTCATATTTGCCAAATCTGAAGCGTAAAACGGCCAAAGAGCGGGATGCCAGCCAATCTACCGACTCCTGCAGCGGAAAATTTAGCAACCTGACAGACGAGGTGTGTGTTTTACTCACCAGTTAGTTCCCAGCAGAGGCAGACGACAGAGAAAAAAAAATGAATAAAGCCCTCAGAGTTTCCCCATGCAGGTGTTCAGTAAATCCACTTTATGCGTCGGCTGCGCGTAAACGCTGCGTCCGCGGTAATCAGCGCTTTGGTTGCGTCTCTGCGGCGCTGCCTTGGTTTTCTTCGCCATCTGCAGCACGCCTCGCTGTGACGTCACTACACCGCAACACCCCCCCCTCCACCTCCACCACCCCAAAACACGCACTCCCCGCCGTCGCCACCATCTCCCACCTCCCCAGTTGTCTTCCTCTGTATCTTCCTTGCACCTCAATTCTCCTCTTCATCACAATTTTTAATTACACAACTTTAGTATCATCACCTGACGTCACCCTCATCATCTTCATCCCTAAAATGTATCCTCTCCATTGTATAAAAAAGATTTTCATCCTCATTTCTCAACCCTAATATGTGAGTAGCCTAATAATATTAACAATAGTACTATTATTAATAATAAAGATAATGATAATAATAAAATAATATTACATTTATTTATTTCAGTTTATTTCCTCCTTGTACCACCCTGCTCTGTGACAGCGGCTTTGAAGAAAAACAGTTTCGGTGTGAAAAGTTGAGGCTTAAGAGTTTTTATGAGCTCATCATTTGCGTGCAGTCCACTTTTCTGTAAACTCACAGGTCGTGTTGGACTTGAAAAACTCTTGGGCGGCTTTAAAAATAATAGTTTTGTTCTCAGTTTTGCTTTGCCGACTCACCCACCTAGAATAAAGCGCACACGTCTGAAATTTAAGCTTTAAACTCTTCTAAATTTTTAGAAAATGTCTTTATTTATCACAGATCAAAAAACAATTGAGTCTGAATTGATCACGCGCCTTCCAGGTTCTGTTGTTGAATGTGTTACTTTGGCCGTCACACACGACAAATCACGTCACAATATTTAAATTATTGGCAGCAGAACATCTCCATAAATAGTCTAATTTACATCAGACCGTTTTTTGTTTGGGTGCGGAACCTAATAATGTTTTGTCTTCTCAATAATGATTTGATTCATGCGGGACGTTTATAGTTTAAAACTCGCGTCAGCGGATAATTATTTAAACAATTAATTGTTCATATCCTAATATTTACAGTTCGGAGTTTGTTCTGCATGAATCAAAACATTTTAATTCATACAACATTTAATTTCTTATGTGGCATAAATGTTGGAGGGAATTAAAGTTTTTATTTCTTTTTAAAAAAAACGAGCCTGAATATTAAAATTAATATTTTCTGAACAACAAATGATGCTCGGATGGGATCACTCGGGCCTTTGTGTGTCGTTAAGCTGCTTCAGCGGCAGACAGGGAAACAAGACAAAACACAACGAAAACTACGGATACAAAACACTTTTATTGAGCTTTTAGCTGCAGAGCAAATAAAGTGATGATTCGGGTCAGGACTTTAAGCGTTACAGCACGGCTGTATTAAGACACAAAAGGCCTAAAAAGGCAGTAACATGGCAGGATGCAAGTAGCCGAGACCGAGATTAAAGTAGATTTAGCTTGTAAGCCGTGGGCGGACGGGATCACTGATGAAGACTTTTCATAAATAAAACCATGAAAGTGAAAATTAATCAGCTGGAATGAAATATTTCAAATTATTAAATTAACATAACTGAAAAGCATTTTTTTCATGCATGTTTTTCTCAACATCCTTGTTACAGAGTTACAATAACACACACTCAGGCTGCGTTTCAAACGTCCAACAGCCAAAATGTGTGCAGCCCACGCACAGCAGAGTCCCACCGCTGAACCACCGCAGCGTCTGTGTGGCAAAGAATATTTCCAGCTCCACATAGTTGCTTTACAAGCTCCTTCTTTTGGCCTGAGACATGGGAGAAAGTGTGAAATGTGTCCCACCCTTACACTTTTCCTTTTTAACTCGGCCAAGAGCTGCGCACGAAGCAAAGCCCGGCTCTGAGAGAGGGATCCCGGAGGGATTAAAGGGGAGCTGCGGGCCTCCCTCCAGGACACGGACAGACCTCCTTCCCGTAGTTGCTTCTAGGAGATACCGAAGGCTCTCTCTCATCTATCCTCACGTCAGCTCAAAATGGACGTGTCAGTATTGTGGCTGCACATACAGGTGGGATGCAATGATGTAACAATCAGGGCTGAATCGCTGCAGAAAATGCAGTTTGGACTCTTTTTGGATTTTCCTGCCAGGAGCTTGTCAAAACAGATGATTTTACCTAAATGATACCAAAAGATAACAACAGGCTAAAACTATTTGTAGCACCTAATATTAATATCTGCACCTCATGCATGTCCTCCTGTTTCACTGGAGCCACGATGTGACTCTCATTAGTCCTCAATACTGACCCCAGCTCCACAGCATGCAACTGTATCCACAGTAATGATAGGTAATATCAGCCTGTCTACCTGTGAGGCCTGCATTGCTAAATAATGAGTCGTGCACTCCCCCCTCTCCTCACTCCTCTCTCTCTCTCTCTCTCTCTTTCTCTCTCTCTCTCTCTCTCTCTCTCTATCTCTCTCTCTATAATTAGGCAGGCAGGTAGGAGAATGCTGTGATTACTCAACGAGTGACTCGAGGAGTTAAGTAGTGCCCTGAAGGTGAGGCCGTGGCCTCATCTCTCCTGTGTAAATAGGTGGAGGGATTATTTAGCCCGTGTATGAAGGGGAGGGGGGAGGAGGTGTGTTTCTGTGGCCAGGGCCTGTCTGATGGTCACTCCCGCAGCGTAAATAGTTATTCCCAAATAACAGAAGGGCTGATGCGCACTGCGGAAAGGTGGAAAACAAGCTCACACCCCGTCAGGGTAAGAGTTTGAGTGTGAATGTGTGTGTGTGTGTGTGTGTGTGTGTGTGTGTTTTCTGAATCAGGGTCAGCTGTTTTAATCTGGTCTAAATCACAGAGAAGAGGACTTGCTGTTCTTTCTGTTGCCCCCTCAACCAGCGGCGCCCAGCGAGCCCCCTCCACCCCCTCCATCCAAGACAATCATAATAAAGCAGAGCTGGTGGCATTAGTATGTAAGGCCTGTTTCCGCTGAGCGAGGAGCAGAGAAGTGCTTTTGAACCGTATGTCGTCCAGACTCTGTAGAATCAATCAGGAGGGTTTTGCGAGCTTGACGCTGGGCAGCTCGACAGGATGGAAAGCCCTTTTGTAACGTCGCAGTCGTTTTTCTAACTCGGAGCAGAGCCGGAGAGTCCGCCTGCATGTCAACAAGCCAAACACCCAACCAGCCGGCCTGCCCAGACGCACAGACAGATACACAACAGCCTGTTGGACAGACTGCCAGCAAGCCATGATATTTACTGCATAAAGTTTCCACTACTATGGATATTTATCTACTTCAAAACATGTGAGCGGGACGAGGATGAAGTCACCCTCTCATCACTGGGGCTATTATGAGGAATGGATGCTTCCAAGTTGTATTTTTTTTCTTTCTTTCTTTCTTTCTTTTTTTTTTTTAAACTTTGAAGCAATCCCCATTGAAGTGTGTTGAAAACGCAGATGTCACAGTTTCCAATCGGCAGTGAAATTAGTGATGTTTTGATTGCGCAGGGCTTGGAGATTACCAACGTAAACAGGTCTGGTGCATAGATCATCATTTCAAGAGGAGGCATCATCCCTTTTTTCCACTTTATCCAAACTCGGCGGGCCTCTTTGGCTTAGTGCTGATGAGAAGCGGACGTCCAGCTTCCAGTTTTTCATCTGAGCATCAACCTAATGCTGGCTTGAGTGATATTTCCTTTTGGTAGTACATTTAAATGGCCGACCACCAAAACTGGCTGCTCTAGTCACCACAGTTTGGACTTAGCTTGTCTAAAAAGACATCTTTCCATCACATCCTTTGGCTTAAAAGTAAAAACAGGCAAATAATATTATTTTGTTTTTCTTTCATTTTAGATTTAACATCCCTGCAAAAAAAAAAAAAAAAAAAAAAAAAATGTCTCTTGTTGTCAAGGGATGCTGATAGTGGAGGCTGAACATTAAAGTTAAATATTTTAAAATGAACACCAAAGTACAGCACACACTCATTCATCCTATTATCTTTTATCCACTTCCATTCATTTCTTCAACACTTATTAAAATACATTTTCGGACTCTGGTGGAGACACCAAAGTTCCCAAATATACCAAATGTACCAGGATGATTTTGGGGCATTGTGTATGCAATGATGCTCAAGATTTCAAGAATATTTCCAGTGTTTTCTTCATAAAATTATGGTCATATTTAAGATGTAACATCCTAAAAATGAATAAAATCACATGTACTTTGTAATTTAGCCACATTTTAGTTGTTAAACATGGAGTCCAAGAACAAATATTAAAGTACTGTACTTTCTTCCTGTGTTAGAGGGACATCAGATACAGAAAAAAAAACAACTCTTCAACAAAGACAAAATCAGGAAACTATCAGCTGGACCTACCTAATAGTTTTATTCACAAGAATAATAATGTATGTATTCATTTTTTAATTGAAAACCAGAGCTTAGAGCAAGCTATTGTGCACGGTGGCGGCTCCAAATGGCAGCAACAGGTAACTGTATGAAAACTGTGTGAACCTCAATACCCAGAAATCCTTAAAATACTGCAGCGTGACGTCTTTAAACTGCACACATCTGTCTCACGTTCATCAACCTGGTGAGTCTTTATAAACCAAAGAGAAGAACAAAAGATGTAACATTGTGCAGACGAGCACTCTGAAGAATCAATTTTCCACTTCCTGTGACTTGATTTCCTCTAGTTGATCGAATCTGAATCTGACATAATTTGGCAGATTAAGTGTTGGGAGGGAGTAAGATGAGTGCACGTGTGTGTTTTCATATAAAGTCCTTATTAGCTGTAAATCCCCCCAATGCTTTGCCTCCTCTTTGATACAGCATGGAAATTCAGGCTCTTAAAAATCAAAATGTTTTGTTGGAATCTGAGAAGTGTGCTACCTTTGTCTTGTTTTGTTTATCAAGCAAATTAAAAGCTGACTGGCACAACAGCAGCAGAGACACAGGATACAAATAGGTCCTCCAGGATCCACTCCCAGGCCAGCAGGAGTTCATGTCCAGAGGCAGAGGTCTTAAACAATAAACCATCACTATGCTCTGCACAGTAAGATTTTAAGCCGTGGATATTTATTCCACAATGAGGTTTCCATATCTGTTTATCCCTTGAATCCACCTGCATCTATAAATGATAAAAACTAATCCAGAGGAGCAGGCCTGTTTTGTATTCAGAAACACCTTGAGCTACATGGAGCGTATGGTGTTATAATATCTGTGTTGTCCCAAATGGGATTAAAGTACTGATTTCACTCACTGAGGGAGTTTGTATTGGACATGATGTCTGGGCGTGAGTCTGGTTGGGGCTCTCGCAACCTCATTGATAATCACTGAAAACAGATTTCCAATATCAGCTGCACAAAAATCAGTCTTAAAAAAAGTCTTCCCCTTTTTCTTTTTTTTTTTTTTTGTTCTTCAGTTTTGATAGATTGTTTTATTTACTGTCTCTCTCCAACATCTGGATTCTGGCCTCTGGAGCGGCACACAGCACTGAACAAGCTTGGCTGTGGCTCGGTGAGCTCTGAGATTTATGGCGGAGGCTTATAGCACTCTGCTGTGTTTGGGATAGCGTTGCCCTGCGCCGTCCCACTAAGATCACTATACTCTCTCCTCCCCTGCTTCCCCGCTTTCAATCCAGCCTCTGGCTCATCGAGGAAAACTGTCCGCCCCCTTATTCCCCTCTCAGTCTGCTTCTGTCACCAGCGAAGGACAATAAAAACCACAAGGTCATGTGGCTGCTCTGATTACAAGAGAATGTGGGTTTGTAGCAAAGGGGATCAACTAGGCTGCACAGTTCTTCACATTGGGGTGATTTAAGTGATCTTTTAAGCAGTACTAACTATAAAAACTATTGATTTGTTTTTGGCAGATTAAATCCATTTTGTCCAAATCCACCTATCCAAAATGACAAAAAAAGAGTAACCTTCTTTTCCAACCTTCTAGTGTTGAGAAAATCAACACTACACCCATGTTTGTTTGTTAAATATAAGGCTAGAGACAGCAGCTGGTTAGCTTAGCTTTGCATAGAGGCAGGAAACAAGGGGCTAGCCTGGCTATGTACACATGTCAACAGGTTACATTTTGCTTGTACAAAACCCGAAGTGTAGAAATGATAATTATCTTTTTTACAGGTAGTTATGTGCTGGACCGTTGCAGATCACTTGCTAAGCTATCAGTGGAAAATCCAAGAAGTTACTCCTCAGAACCAAGAAACAGTCTGGCACATAACCCCTCATAAAATGACGAATTGTTGGTTTTAACACGGTTTAAACAAGACCGAATGTGTTAATTAGTGCAGTGGATTTTGGATAGAGCCAAGCTAGTTTGTAGTCTTTGTGTCTAAGTTAACTGGCTAGTGCCTTTTGACTTATATTTAACAAACTTTTATTCGACGAGGTGTCTAATACAACTCATCCATCCATCCATTATCTGTAACCGCTCATCCTCATCAGGGTCACGTTGGGGCTGGAGCCTATCCCAGCTGACTATGGCTGAGAGGCGGGATACAACGTGAACAAGTCACCAGCTTATCGCAGAGCACACAGATAGCTCTGTATATCTGTTTGTGAAATATAAGTCTAAAGGCATTAGCCAGTTAGCTTAGCACAAAGACTACAAATTGCTAGCCTGTTGTCTCTAGCCAGAGGGAATATTACTACAAATGTCAAACTTTTGCATTAAGCAAGAAGTTTTAATTGCTCAAATCTAACGAAACCTTAACCATGGAGGTGAAAGATCAGACCAGATGCTAATATCAATTATGAATCATTTTTAATGGTCATTTATAGCAGTTTTGATGTCAAACTACCTATCCTGTCATTTAAGTTGCAGGACTTAATTTCTTTTGAATACTTAGTTTTTCATACTAATGAGACTTTCACCTCATGTGCATAGACTCTGGATCATGAACTAGGTGTTTGATGAGACATTTTTCTTTTCAGAAACAAAAAGCTCACACTTTCTTAAGCTCATTTAGGTAAAACTGAATCATTTTGAACGTCACTGCATCACTGCTAGTCAGGTCTCTCTGGCAACTGTGTCAACTGTTGCTGCTCCACTTCCTCATTTTTGGGCTAAGAGAAAGGAACACGTCCAATTTTCCATCATTTGAGGTGCATTAGGCTACTTCCCCTTCTCTCTTTGTCTGTCGACTCAACTTCACCGGGGCTGCCCAGAGTGTCTGTAAAAATTCTTTTGGCCTTTGTATAAAGCGTTCCCATAATAAGAGATCAGTTTAAATGTAATGAAATTGTACTTGAGAAGTGATGTCTTGATAAGTTGTTTTTGGCACAAAGACCAAGAGCCTAAAGCTTACTCAGCACATAGCTTGATAATTGCATATTTTTTGGTGCACGGCCATCACTGTTAGATAGTCAAATCATGTTAGAAGTGTGTATGACAACAAAATGTTTAGGGCATGTGGATGCTTGTGGGTACCTTGCTCTAACTGGGTATGTGAAGGTAGCAAAACTTTGGGCATGAGAACTGCCAAAGGTTACTCAGAGGAAGGCTCTGCACTGGGCCTGATACATGTGTATATAAACCTACTGACAGCAGGCTGGAAAAACAACCTGGCAAATGGAGAGAATGGAAAGTAGAGTGAAGAGTAAACGAGGAAGAGAGAGAGAGAGAGTGTGTCCAATCCGACCCGCCCTGGTTTCGACCTATAGCTCTCTTTGTGTTCCCCTGACACAAAGATTTATTAAGCAAACATTACCGTTCCCAAAAATACATATTGAAACAATTTTTGGACAAACATGGGAGACAAAGTGAGCGTCCTGCGCTGTCATGGGAGTTTGGAACTCAGGGCGAGGCGGCGAGGCAGCAAGGAGAGCAGCAAGTGCATTAGTAGTCTCGCTTCAGGAGCCCTGAAAAGGTAAGCAGGCCGGGACGGCAATGTGGGCCGTCACACAAGAGCGAAGGACTGTCAAAAGAGAAACAAAAAGGAGGGAGAAATGATTAAGAAGCTGCCATGGCCTCCCTGCCTGTCAGTGTACCTGCCTGCTCAGTGGAACCAGGCCGAGCAAAGGCTTGAGCTTGGAGAGTGTAAACAGTTATAAACACACTCCCATGTAGATGTGCACGGACTCACTCACACACAGCTGTATGTCCTCAACGCACATGCACTCACACACGTGTGTATCACTGCAGTTTTCAGGTCATCCTCTGACTTGGCTAAATGCTGACTGCTGATTTTGATTTATACTTTTCAGCTGAATTATTGTGGTAGCTGTAGCTCCACAGGTGAATAACTGTGATCCACCAAAAATAGGTTATTCAAGCTGAACAAACATTGCAGAGATCATGATTACTCTGCTTCTACTACTTCAAATGACCAACTACACTTCCTCTAACAAACAGACCAGAACATGACAGAGTGTAGTTCTATCAGATGTTGCAAAATAGGAAGTACTGAAGCTACTTGCAACTGACTAAGCTAGGTCAGCAATTACAAACGAACAGCTGTGTAATATGTTATAAGCTTGGAGGATAGTGTCCACCATTTCTGGCTCTACAGTTGGGCCCCCTCAGAAGTCAACAGTCCATCCATCTTTTTTCTGCTGCTTGAGTCTAGTTGCAGCAGTAGGAGGGTAAACAAGGTAACCCAGGTGTTCTTCTCTCTAGCCTCGTCCTCCAACTCCTCCTGGGGGATCGCGAGGTGTTCCCAGGCCAGATGGGGTATATATGGGGTCCTTGGTTTTCCTGGGGTCTTCTCCCAGTGTCGAAACAATTTGCTTTTGTTTGACGTCACAAATTTGACAATCAAAGTTCACTAAATTTGACACAAAACTGTGTGCAAATTATTCAAATAATCTGAGTTTGCTTTTCCAATGTGCAAATCCATTTCCATTTGATGTTTATCACTCTGTAAGAAACATAAGCACTGTAGGTGACAGCCAATGCGTAAAGTTGTAGAAATACAACAAAAATCATTGTAAAAGAAATTCTTTGGTCAAACCTGCCGTCTTTGGCTCTGTTCTACCTTTAGTTAATCAAATCACTGTAACACCTTTTAAAATGCAGCAAAATTTAGTTTTTCACTTTCCTGGCAAGAGTCAAATTAGAAAACTGATTGCACTTCAATACCTCATATTTGTCTTTTCAATATAAAGCTACTGCCAGAAGATGGTTAGCTTAGCTTAGCACAAAGACTGAAAACAGGGTGAAACAGCTAGCCTGCCTAGGTAAAAAAATCTACCTACCAGCACCTTTAAAGCACCTTTGTCCGGATGCAGTGACTTCCTGAGGTCTTGTCAGCACAGTGAATAAACATATTTCCCAAAATACTGAACTATTCTTAGGATTGTTGCTATTTCGATTAATAAAATGTTTCCTTGTTAGAAGTCTTTGTATGTTTACTGCATTGTTACTTGAATGATGAAAATGGAAAAACCTGAAACACTGTCAGCTTAAACTGGACTTTTATGGACACAAATGTAGGTCTCACATCCAATAATGAATGCATATGGTGCATTGAGTTACACCTCAGCTTTCAGAGAGCTGACAACACACCCTGAACTGACCACAGCGTCAGTTTTTCTTTCTGAGAAGTCAATACATCAAAACAGCATCTATTGAGGTGACATGTTCTTGGTGAGGTTTGAGGTTTCTTGCATCAAGTAAACTTCATTTATTGATCAAGGAAACCACCGAAGTTGAACAAACCTCCTGTACATATTTGCTCAGGAACCTTAGCCTTGTTTGTCCATCAACAAAAGGTCAACCACATATTTTATTTCTCACAACGCACCAAACTTATTCTCTTAATGTGGGAAGTTGTTAGATCTGAGACAGTTGTGGACTGAATGTAGTCAAGCACATATTTACATGCACACACACACACACACACACACACACACACGCTCAGACTCACATCCTCCCTTTAAAAAAAAAAGTGATCTATGTGTTTTTCAAAAAGGACACGTAGGTGAAACTCAACATGCCTCCTCTCTTGTCTCTCTTTCTCAGAATGAAAGGTATTCAGGAGGGAGAGGACAACGTCGCCCCACCGGACAATTTACTGCCCTTCTCTGGGAATTCCACATGATCCAGGTATGGGAATGGAGACTGGGAAAAGCTGGAACAGTGAACTCATCCTGGCAGTTTTATCTTGATTGTCAGATAAAATGGTATCTGCTGCTCTAAAGCTGTACGAGACTCTTTAGCAAGAAGCACTTTAGCTCCTTCTCACGTTCTAGCTTCTGATAAAAAAAAAAAAAAAAAATCGCACAAACACTGTGTCATTAGCAAGGCCAATAAAAGTGCAAGAGGTCTGGAGCTTCTTCTGAAGACTTCTCTTTAAAGCAGCAACATACTTGTGGAGAAATAAAACCCCTTCTTTCAAGTTCATCAATCAAAATCAAATCTCTTAAATACTTAGCCTGTGCTCTGTGAAAGCGATATCAGTTGGGTGACTCGCTTTGTGAAGTGTTTCGAATGCGAGCACTGCATCCTTATGTAAGAGTACGGATAAAACTATCCATGAAGATTTAAGACTAACCTGATAACAACTATGATTTACAAAATAAGCTACAAAAAATGTCTGATCTATGACTCTGTTTCCGCCAGATGCTTATTTTTGTGCTGAGTAAAGAGACATCAGCAAATAACATTTTCTCTTACTCTCCACTCAAACCAACACCAAAAATGGATGATCAACATCTTCCCACTCACTGGATGTTGTTTTAAATTGTATAATCAATTTTGAAGCACCACAAAACATCAGAAATATGACTGTTTTGGCACTGAGTTAATATTTTTCAGCGCACATGAGCTTTGGCTAAGATTTGCTCTTAAGTTAATGTTTACGAGAAGCTTCTATAAATTTTATCCCTTAATGCCAAAGGGAGCAACTTATTTCCTTCTTCTCTCTACTTTCTCCTCTTCATTCTTTCCCATGCTGTGTACTGAGCCAGACACGCAGACACAGGTATGGATTAGCGCAGGTATACACACACACACGTACACACGTACACACACACACACACACTAATGCAAACACATACACACAGTAGCCTGACTGAGCAGGCCAGGTTAAAGAGCAGTTAGGGAGGAGGAGGAGGAGGAGGAGGATGAAGTGAGGTACTCTGGTTATCCTCAGTCAGGAAACAATGTTTTCCCACAGCAGCTCACGCAAACAGCTTCACGTGGCTTCTTGTGTAACACACTGTTCAACTCTTCTGTCTGTCCTGCTTCGACTTGGCTAGTTTTTTAATAAAAAGTGACCTCTCGCAGGTGATCATCTTAAAGCACAATAACTGTCCAAAAACGGTCTTGCCGAAAATCTATTACAGCAATAATTTATGCTGTTTTTTCCCTTTCCTGTCTTCACATACTGCAGCCAATGGAATCCTCTCAGAAAAGCCATGAAAAGACACGTATACATTGAAAGCTGAAAATATTATTGAATTACTGAAATCAACTGTCTTCTAGTGCAATACAGAAGAAAGTCTTTTAAAAAACTAAATGGTTTGGCTCCCCTGTACATTTCTCTACTTGTTGACCTCTCAGGTAATCAGGTGGTGCCTAAACACCTCATCGAGAGGATGATGATGATGATTGTTCGTCTTTGCCTTTCAAAAACTCACAAATCATGACCTGAAAAATTTAAGCTAAATTTAAAAGTTTGGTTAGGTTTAGGTTGAGTTCTTTTTTTGTTAAAGTTTAGGAGATTTTGTTGCCATGGTTATAATAATAAACACTTCATACAGGTTATAGAAATGTGCCATATACTTTCAGGTGAGACTAACTAACATTTGCTGAACACCAGCCACTGTGGCCCAGAGCCACTATGACTATAACTGTCCTCCCAAAAACAAGATCATGTCCTTTAAGCAAGCAACATCTGTTTACATTTACAAAGCCCTCTAGTGGCCATGGTGACAGGAAGGAAGTCTGTGTAAGGAGAAGGTTGGGGTTGATGGAGGAATCAATAAAACTTCAGACTTCAGCACAGGAGACCAGTGTTGTCCTTCACAAATGTGCAGGTTACCCATCATGCCATGTGCACTAATGGACCCACATATCATCATGGATGTTGGCTTTTGAACTGTGTGCTGATAATAACCCTGATAACAAGCTTCTCTTTAGCCCTGACGACGTGGCATTCATGATTTCCAAGCAGAATTTCAATTTTAACTCGTTAGACCTCAGGACAGTTTTCCACTTTCCTCAGTCCATCTTAAATGAGCTCAGTAAGAAGGTGGCAGTGTTTCTGGGTCTGGTTTATATACGGTTTCCTCTTTGCATGGTAAAGTTTCAACTGTCATTTGTGAATGCAGTGACGAACTGTGTTCACAGTGTTTTTGGAAGTGTTCCTCAACTCATGCAGTGATGTCCATGGCACAATTGTGTCTGTTTTTGATGCAATGCTGACTGAGGGCCCGAAGCCATCCAATGTCGTTTTTCAGCCTTGTCTCTTGCATACAGAGATTTCTTCTGATTCTCTCAATCTTTTAATGATATTATGTACTGTAGACAATATAATTTGCAGATTCCTTGCAATTTTACCTTGAGAAACTGTCAGCACAGTCTTTCTCTGTCTTTTGAAACATGTTGCTGGTATCAAATTCAAAATAGGCATATAATTTTACAAAAACAATCAAATTCTCACTTTCAACATTTGATTGAAGTTGTTTTTTATACTACTTTCAATTAAATATGGGGTTTTATGGGCACATCATCACATTTTGTTTCAATTTACATTCAACACAGTATGGCAACTTTTTTTGAAACAGGATTGTAAGAAAGCCCACATTGGTGAAGTTTTCCCTCACTTCTTTCTGCCAGAAAGCCTTACTACTTGGTTAGATTTAGTCACCAAAACTACTTGGCTAGTTTTAGTAAAAAAGAAAAGTAGGAAGCCTTTCTGCCAGAAAGCCCTGAAGGCAATTTCTGCCATGCACCTAAAAAGAAAAGGACAGGAAGAGTCCTAAAGTCTGCACACTGACTCAGTAACGGCAGTTATATTATCTAAAGTTTGGCAATATTAGATATCATTAGTCATCAAGAGCTACTAGTCACACCAGACTAAGTAAAGTTGCAGCAGTAAAACTCCTGAGTGTATTCAACTGAACATGGGTGTGTTTTATTGCTTACTAATTAGGCTTTTAATTTGCAAGAGGAAAAATGTTTTATTCAATAGTTTAAATACCCACCCTACCTTGCCCAAATAAGACGGTGTTTTAATAAGTGCTGTTAATACTCTTGCGTAAATTGAGTAAATAATATTACTGCCAGGAAAAAGGTGAATTAACCTTTACTCTCCACTTTATCCATGATTATATCATCTTTTCACCAGAGTCTCTTTCAAACTTTTTTTTCTTTGTACTTCTCATTTGTTTTCTGTTCCTTTGTTTCCCTCCCCCCTCATCTGTCCCTGTGGTCATGATCTTCCTCCATCTGACATCTGCTGTGCAGAATGAACAAACTGGTTCCCAATGTTTAGTTGGAGAGAAACACTCGAAATACACTCCAGTGATAAAGCAGGTGTGGGTGGCTTTTGTTAAACTCTTGTCTTACGCTGCAAGACTTTATTCCCAAATGTTTTGAATTGTTTGGAAAGGCTGAAGTTGGCAGGGATTTGCTGCTTCACTGTGTGTGTGTGCATCTATGTGCACTTAAGATAGCTGAACGTGAGGAAGAATTATACACAAATCAAACAAAATGTCATTGGCCTAATGCTCTGATATTTTAGGACTGACCAATATTTGTTAATTATCATGATTCAATTTCCATACCAAAATGGACAAACATTCAATGTTTCCCAAGAGTTTTGAAATGCATTGTAATAAAAATAGTGACAATTTGACCAACATGGAAATGTGATGATGCTATTTTTGGACTGAAGCTGCTGGCAAAAAAAATCCCACATATTCAGCATTGCAGTGGAAATGTTATTTTTGGGTATAAAAAGCTCTGAAACAGCATTTAAACACTGTACTCTGTGGTCTGGAGGTGCATTATGATGCATTAGAGCCTTAAATATAACAAATACACCCTGATTTTAAAAGGGCCATTAAGTCATCTATGACATTTATTACCAACCATGACTGAACCTCTCTTTGTATGACGTCATGCACAAATGCTAGCCTAGACAGATCATCACATCTTTTGTGTTTTGTCTGTCTTGTCTAACATTTCCTGTTTTATATAATGCAGCCTGCTGGTGTGGTGAGTGGCACAATGAACATAATACTAGAACCAATGCATGATTAATCTCCTGAGAGCCATCATTCAAATAAAAATGGCAGAGGACACATGAGAACCAATGGAACAAATATGGTTTAACAGATTAAAAACAGTTTGTGATGGAGCTGAAGTTTCATTTATTAATTTACAGGTGAATATTTTGGCATATTCAGGTCCATAACTGGGTTCTTATAGTATATCTACAATTCATGCTGTTCAGTAAAATTTTATAAGAACTGCTAATTATATGCTGTCAATTACTCAAATGTAAAATAGTGCTTCACACTGCAGTTACCTTCACTAATAGTGGTGGAAGAAATAGATCTCACAGTGCTATTACTTAAGTGAAAATACCAATACAACAATATAAAAATATTGAAAATCCTTCATTCAAAATTCTACTTAATTAAGAGTACAAATGTACTATCAAAAAGTAAGTAACTAGGTAAATAATGTATCAGCAAATTAATGTTATAGCTGGTTGAGGTTGAACTAACTTTCTTTTTATGCAGTTCGGTAGTTTAGTCCAGTGGTTTCTTTGCTCTTTTGTGAAATATTGGATAATTTGACCTTTTTGAACCTCAAAGTCTTATTTAAGATATACCTGAGAAGTTTCTTTTCTACCTTTGATGAAACTACAAGCAGCTCATAAATATTTGAAATGTGTTCAAACTGCTTTTTTGTAAGTTATCATGTCATGTGTCAAAAAGGTGGTTTAATCAAACAATACAATTTATAAGCTTATTGTGTGTTTTTATGTTAAATTGTAATCTGTAAAGTAACTTACAAGTGTAAAATAAATGTAGTGAAAGTGCAGAGTAAAGTTTGCGCTTATGTACGGTACTCGACACTTTAAACTTTCAATTTAGCTCACAAACATCTCACGCTAGTTGTAGTAATCAGTGAGCAAAGCACCACTTTTAAGTCAATAATAGCACATATTGAGAGTGTGGGATTATTTTTAAAAGTTGCATGTTCATAAATAAGCTACCGATGTCCAATATGGCCACCACACAGCACGTTATATCACCTGTCAGGCTCCTGGGAGCACAAATTATGTTCAGATTTATGACAAAGTTAAACGCTGGATGGACGAGTGTAAAGGTAGGAACGCTGGCGAAGAAAAGCCGCAGACTGGAGCCGGTGACGGTGGGAGCGAGGTGGGAGGAGGGTGTGTTGGGTGAGGCTGAGAAGGGTGAGAGCCTTTCTCAGGTAGGTCTGCCCAAACATGACGGCTTGTTTACCTGTCAGGTTACTGCTTTTGTCTGGGCCTCCCACGAGAGACAAAAGAGATGGAGCTTTAGCTCTTCTCCAAGCAGGACCACCAGTGTAGTGTGTGTGTGTGTGTGTGTGTGTGTGTGTGTGTGTGTGTGTGTGTGTGTGTGTTGCAAAGGAGTTTATCTTCACATGTGCATGTTGAAACATTCTCACGTGTTTCTGTGTGCATGTAGTTGTGCACATGCATGTTATGCGAGTGTCTTCATGCATGTGTGTGTGTGTTTGCACATGCGTGTATGACCCTGAGTTCCTGTTGTGTTTGTTTCTGGGAGGGTTTGTGTACAAATGCAAACATGTGTGACTAATTCGTTTTCAGGAGCAGCAGAGAATGTATGCAGTAGACGGGTGTGGAATTGGGTTGAGGGTTAGAGGTGTGTGTGTGTGTGTGTGTATGCATGTATAAGGGCATGTGTGTTTCTTTGTGTCTGTCTATATATTTTAGGGTATGTGTGTGTATTGTAATTTGAGCACTGTCATTCAAACGAGGACATTTACCGTGGAGTCTGCCCTTTGACTTACTGTAGCCGACGGTATACAGTGTCATGCAAAACAGAAAATCTCAACACACACACACACACACACACACACACACACACACACACACACACAGGTTGCTGTTTTTACCCACATTTTGTGACCAAAGTTTGTAATTTAGGTCATGTAAGAGATAACAGGTCCACGGCTGGAAAAACGATCAAGGACGCCATACTTGAGTAGAGACCTCTACACACGACCACCTGTTATCAGAAGTATAATACTTTTGACCCATCGTGACGTGATAATAAACAAATCCATCTCCATGACAATTAGGGCTACAAGATGTGGTTGTAAGCTCTGGAAGCAAAAAGTAACCGTCAAGCTCCGCTGGTAAACACATTGAAATGCATGTTTACACAGTAAAAAGAATTAGGGGTAGGTATTAATCATTAAATTAAGTAATGTTTTTGATCTAACACAGTTAACACAAGATATAATAAATAGGAATTAAACTTAAAGTGTAATGGATATATTGGAATCATTTGATATAGGTTGCTACATAAATACAGTATAACACACAATACAAGGACAAGAGGACTTTAGGAATGTTCCCATTAATGTTTAACTTTTATTTTATTTCTTGAAATGTAAAAATATATCCTTACACTATGACTTTGTCTGCTTGTATAGTATATTTACAGCGTTTTAAAACAATGAACACTTTAAATGATATCTTCCAAAATTTTGCATATAACTTTTACAGTTATGTATTGTACTTTAATTATTTTTAGCAGGTTTCCCTATCAGAGAATTATAACTATGTTTTGACAATAAAGCTAAATTGAATTAAACAACTAAAATGTAATTACATCACATAAAATGTAATTAAACGTAACTTTAATTAATTAATGTATTTTTTATTTGCATTTTTAAATTTAGATTACATGAGCAGGGATTGACGAATTATATAATTAAAGCTTCCAACAACGTTGATCAGCGTCTTTTAATTTTGTCTTTTTAATGCCGATCCTCGGCCAGGGAGCCATTTTTTCCTCCAGGTGTTTGCTGTCATTGTGGCAACAGAGGCTCTGACACAACGCAGAGTTCATCTCAGGACAGTAAGTCTCCTTTTAAACCCAGACTAATGAAAATCTTGTCAGTAAGGCAGGGTGACCCCACCTGTCCAATAACAGGAAAAATTCTGGGATGCGGTGCTGCCTTTCAAATAAAGAATTAACTCACAAGACAATGAGAACAGTAAATTAAATGCGCATCGTAATCTGTCATCAGGTTTTACAGACTGTTTTATGAAGTTGTTAGTGGGAGTCTCAAACAACGTCTAACACATGTTGTTCTGCCAAACAAAATAATAACAACTGAACATAAAGACCAGTTTTTATTAAATTTCTTTTCTGTCTTTCATTGCACACAGATTCAAATAATCCATGTTAATGTCAAGCAGCACATGCTCTTGCTGCACAGCCGCCTCTGCTCAAACATTACAAATTTGTTTTGACTGCCGGGCAGTTTATGTAGGAACAAAAGAAATCCTGAAATATATGACATCTATATTAGCTTATAGCATGTTGTTCTGTTTATATCGTATGCAACAACTTCCTAGTAACAATTCAACAGAATCCAATGGCTTCGCAATGCACATTTTGAAATATACACCTCTTGCACAAGATGCATAATGCTCACGAAAACCACATAGTTGCAAAATGCTTTTCATGATGATAAAAGCCAAAGCTACATTTTTCACTGATGCATCTTTGGATGTGATACAAAGGCTCTTTTAACAGAGGCTGAATTAAACTCAAACATGGATTCTGATCAGTAAAACCGCGGCATTGCAGTTAACTTTTTTTTTTTGTTGTTGTTGAAACTTATTACAGCAGTACTGGATCCATTTTCATTGCGTCTGTACTTGTGTTCAGTTGTGTGTATCTTAAAGCTTTAGCTGCTGTCTGCTGGTGTGTGTGTGTCCTTGTGTGTCCTGCATGTGTGTTTGACAGAGTGTCTACCTGTGTGGCAGTAGGTAAGCCCAGTAATCTCTGTTTGTCTCAGTCTGAGAAGTATAATGCTGTGACTCATTCCTAGAACGGGTGTGCTAAAACCCAAAGCACTCTATCTATCATAGAAATCAACAGTCGCCACTGTAATTTACGAAACTAATCCTCAAATGCCAAATTAATATGTTAAGTATAGGTGTGATTAAACGATGTGAAAGATGCCTGTAGACTCCAAATGTTTAGGCAGTGTTCTCATCTGTGGTGAGTGAGGGTGAGTTTAATGTGGTAATCCCAAAGATTTCTGCTTTTTCTTTCATTCGGGGCTGCGTGGGTGATGTTGTGGTGTCTCTTTGCTTGGAATTTATGTTGATGAGAGGTGGCACTTTTTTTCTTTTCAGCCCCGATGGTTGTTGTTGGCAACGCTGACAATGTAGTTTGTCTTATGTTTAATCTAAACAAAGTGCTTGTTCTGCTGCCTGAGGAAGAGCCCAGAGCTTTAACCCCTGCCGCCTATTCCTATCTGCATATTACAGCCACTTATCCTCGTCTTTTAGTCTGTGTGTGTTTGATTTCTCTAATGAATATTTTCTGTTTCACTCTGGCTCTTTTGGAAGCTCAAACCAGAGACAAACATGTAAAACATGTAACTTCAAGTGCAACTGGGAATTAGCCACAGGTAATAGCTAAACAGATACCAATATAAACATGATAGAGATTTTAGCTTGTAATACAATATTTGATTGTAGCAACTAAAGCATCATTAAACTTCATGGTTATGTTTAGGCAATCACAGCACTTGGTTCAGGTTAGGGAAGGATCTTGGTTTAATATAGAATAGACTACACAGAGTCCACTGTACAAGACACAAAGTGTTTCTTTATTAGCATTTAACCAAAACCACAATCTTTCCCTAACCTTAACCATACTGTGTTTATTTCCTAAACCAAACCACATGCATCCACTCAGGATGGGAATCCTGCACTTGGCTCAGCCACCATACACCCTGACCACCTCCTGATGATTTCTGTCTACTACATAAATATAATGATTGTACACAAACATATTTTAGAAGTGACGGGGGTTGTTTAGTATGTCCTGTTTAAAGATCATTTCCTTGTCAACTACTTGGTTTTCTGTCTAAGTCACATTTATAAGATCAAAATTGATTGTAAGTCCATTTTACAGATGAAGCCCCAGACCCTTTAAACTTAAGCAAGGAAAGATATTTCAGTTCAAAATATTCCTCTAATAAAAACAGTGATGTAGTGTTTATCTGTAAATTGATACCCTGTCACCATATTCTTTATGTCCAAATTTTATATTTTACTTCCTGCAATGTCTGCTCACAGCTGTTAGCATTAGATAATCATGAGGTATGGATTCAGGTGTGGATGTAGGGTACTGGGCTGAAATCTACCTTCAAATTACCCCACATCAGCAAATCTCTTCTGTTATGTCTCGCTCTCCCTCCTATGTCTTCCATTGTCTCACTTCCCCCACTCTTCCTCTGTCACCTTCTCCCATATTTCTCTATCTTCCACTCCCCATATCTCTTTTCCCATCTACCTCCCTGCCCCCAGAGGAGTCCCCCCCTCCTTCATCTATACATCCCTTCCTCTTGTTGTGTAAAACCAGCTGCTTCTCTTTCTCTCTCTTGGGTTGGCGAGCTGAGTGCTGAGGAGGAAGAAGCTAAATCCAGCTGGACATATTTCACAGTGATAGAAAGAGGGATACGAAGCCTAAAAGGGGAGAAAAGGGGGAAAGAATGAAACAAAGGTTTGGGGACAGAGGATATAAAGGGTTAGAGGGAGAAATCGAAAGATGAGGCGAAATTGTAAAAAAAAAAGCAAAAGAGGCGAGGCATGGAGTCGCAGAGACATATTTCAGGCTGTAGTGGGGGTCTGTGAGGGCTGTCAGGCTTTGATCTGGCCTACACATTGTGTGTAAGTGTGTGTTTGTGTGCGTCTGGCCCGTGAGAGGAGATTGCCAGAGGCCGGGGCTGCAGGATTAGGGAGCAGCTCTCCTCTTCTGGCACAAAAAAGCAGAAAAACTTCCCCTCTTTGGTTTTCTTACACTTCACACTTGTCTAGTTTCTTTGAATCGTAAAGATACTGAGGGAAATGTACAAAATGTCAAGATAGTAAAACTCTAAATATTTAATTATGCACTTTAGTCCTTAAATTGAACAATCATCTAATTTAAGACATAATCATCTGTGTGAGCATATAAATTAAAGATTTACTCACATATAAATATTTAGAGATCTTTTACAAACTTTACTGATGTTAACAGAACTTTGACACCATAACAAAAGTGTAAAAATGAATTGAGTGCCTCTTTAATAAACTGGTTTACACAACCTGATTAACATGACTACGCTCGTGAAAATTGTCATATGACATCTCAAAAAAAGACCAAGATCAAATATGGCCTTTTTGTGTAAAGTTGGAGGACTCATGAGACAGGTTTTAAAAAGAAATCGTCAAAATTGGTGCTGCACAGGTTGAGATATCCTGATCTGGCTCTGGTCAGTCTCCGAAAAGATTTCCCATGATGCAACCAATAGTATCGTTTTGTTAAACCTGCTAAACGCTAAAATGCATTTCCGACACCACACCCCAGTTTGTATTGCAGGCTTTCATGACATCAGGATTAGTTTCTCAGACTTGACAGAGACGTCATACATCTGTTTTCACAAGCTCAGTAGTATTAATCAGGTTGAGTAAACTAACTTATTAAAAGAGGATTCAACAGACTTTTTTCATCGGTATGTCAAACACTATGATATAACTATAATAACCTTTAATTGAAATGCTTGCATGGTCCTTTAAATAGATAATTGATTAAATGAAGGCGTTTAAGTCACAGAATTAAACATATATAGATGATGACGATGTGACTTACTGCGTCACAAAACATGTGGAATTTAAAGAATAACTCTGGTGTTGTTCTTTTTTTGATTGCCACCAGATCCATGAAAATACCAAAACCAATAATGTCTTACTCTGTCTTTCAATACTTCTTCACTTCCTCAACTTGTCTGTGGCCCCTAGTCCCGAATCCACGGGTTCATACTGAGGTCATAAAAGAAAAAAAAAATCTTACAAGTAACAAACATTAGTCAAACAAGAGTAAATAGTGAATTTGTTGGGGACTATTTTTAGCTGTGGAATAATACACATTTGTTTATTGAGTCAGACTTTCATCAGATGTATTCAGAAACAGATTATAAGACAATTTTGACATAATTTTCCACTTTGCTTTACTGAATTACCAGATTACAACGTGAAAAACAAAATTCTGTGCTTGGTGAGGTGGATAAACTATAATAAAATATCTAAATTAAGAAGAAGAGTCAAGTGTAAATGACTGGATTACAAATTTCCTGCCTTTTCCTCGGATGGAAAATAGTTTAGTTTTCCTCCAGGTGTGTTCTCCATTCAGACAAATGTCTGTGTTTCCTGCCTGGTCAGTGGGTCTAACCTTTGCTCTGTTTTAATTAGTAAAGTAGTGTCTCTGTAATCCACTGTTTGCAGCCGTACTGTGGTGAGGTACATACAATATGTATATGTGTGTGTGTGCCTGCTAGTCAGACTGAGGTCTTGTAGAGATTGGAGTGGCCTTGAGGTCAGAGGTCAGATAAACACAGCTGGCACTCTCCTCCTGGCTGGCTTAGAAAAGCTGTTTTCTCCTTTTTTCTTCCTCCCCACACCCTCTTTCTTCATCTCCCCCTCCCTCGTCTATCTGTGTCAGTACTATTTTGTCTCACTTCTGTCTCCCTTGTGATCTTTCTTTCTTCTCCTGTCTCTTCTTTCTTTTTCGCTATTTCAACTTTTTTTTGCCCTCTCCCTCTTTCCCTTCCTAATCCCTCCTCTCTTTTCTAAGTCATCTCTCTCTTCCCAGCCTTTTATCCCTAATTCTTCTCCTTTTTGTAACTTTTTCTCTCTTTTGTTTGCCCTTCATCTCATCCATCATCAATCTATTTGCTGGTCTTCCTTCCATTTTTCTCACTTTGATTTTCTCTGATTTTCTTCTCTGACTGTCTGTCTTATAATTTTTCTTGTTGTACTTTTTGCCACATCTCTGTTTCTCTCTCTCCATCTCCCCATCACGTCTGTTTAGGGAGGAATGCTCCTTCGATGCCCAGATCCATCTCGTCTCCACATTGTCGTCAATAAATCAGCCTCTTCTGTCTCTTTCTGTCTTGTTTGTGTTTCGGCGCTGCCTTTTCATCTGTGACCTTGTCAGAGGTCTGTCTATCTACACTATCTGGACAAAAGTATGTGGACACCTGAACTTTACACCTGTATGTGATCCTTGTGTATTAATATCCTGCTACAACAGCGTCCACTCTTCTTAGTAGGCTTTCTACAAGATTTTGAATTATGATTCATCACATCCACCCTGGAATCCAACCCTCAATCCTCAAACACAGTATTGGTACATTCATGATGGGGACATTGTCATGTTGGAACAGTGTAAGGCCTTTCCCAGACTGTTGCTACAAAGTTGGAAGCACACTATTGTCTAAGATATCATTGTATGCTGCAACAGTGCCCTTAAAGCTGCAACCTCACTAAACTCCTCCCACCAAAACTACAAGTTGGACCAGCATCCGAAGGAGTCAGTTGCCTCGTAGGACCTGGTCACCTGGGGGCCTCACCAAGACCCTGGTTCCTCTCGATGCAACCTGTCTTCTCAAAGACTCCCCTCTAGCACCAGGCTTCTGAGGCATCTGTAACACCATCCAACAGCGGCATGAGAGGCTAGTACACTACACATTCACACATATCACTGTCCTTCCTCAAAAGTTATTCCCTACTGTCATCATGCCTCTTTGACACTCCACAATACAAGCGCCATGGCATCTAACATAGCCTGTAGCTCACATGTTCACACTTGTGTTTTGTACTATATGCTGTTGTGGACAAATGAGGTATTGGAAATTTATCACAAGTTGCAGGATTTTCCACCACTGAATCAGGCTTTCACCATCTTACGTGACATGCACGCACATATGCATTTGTAGCCAATAAGATATGACCTATGATTGGCTAAAGTCTCCTGTCACGGTCTAGATTTTCTAAAGCCCGAAATAGGAGGTGGAGAAGACTAACTTTCTCTCATACCACTTGAATTACAATATGCTGAAAGGCTATTATGGAATTTTTGCCCAGTGACGAACAAAAAAATTCCCTACCCTTATGTCAGCTTTAATTTGAATTTAGGATCTTTGGCGAAACCATGAAAATAAACCATATCTGTGTGTCTAGCCCAAGGTCAATATACTGGACTGTTTGTATGTAACATTTGTAAGAAGACAAGAAGAAGTATCTACATCCATGCTAGTGGCTCTGAACACAGCAATAGTTTGAGCCAAATGCTAACATCAGCACGCTACCATGCTCACAAACACATTGTTAACATGCAGGTGTGTTCACCATCTTAGTTTAGTGTGTTAGCATGCCAAGATTTGCTAGCACTAAACACAAAGTAATAAAGCGACCCGATGAGTGAGCCAATAAGTAGTTACTGAGGGACATAATTACACTGTAGCCCATCTGCTAACATGTTTCTTTCTGAACCAAAGTTGTAGACTGAGTGACCAACATCACTTTTCCTGAAGCCAAGCTGCTAATGTGGCTAAAAATAATATAACCTAAGTCATTCCTTTGTCTTCTGAGAGCACTGCTTGAAATACAGCACATTTGAAGTATTTGTAATATTGGCAGTCCCTGGGCACATGGACTTCATATGGAATTTGCTGTTGGCCTCTCTTTAACCCTCAACCCAAAGTTACTCTGACACTGCTCCCACCTTCAACCAAACACAAGCTCATACCCTAAAAATAGATCTTACTCAGTTTCCCACAAATCTCTCTGTTCTTAAGTTCAGATCTCAGACTGGTACTGTAATGAACAGTAGAAGTAGACACCTTGGACAGTCAATCATAGCGTTCTTTGAAAGTTTCCCCGCTCAGTCAAGAAGATTACGATGTCAATGCCCAAGATTTATGTGTGTCTAAGTGTTTCAGTGTGTATGTGCGCATAAGAAATATTTCTGTTATATTTATTGTGTTCATGACTATCTGTGTCTGTTCCAAGCCTAACTACACACTGGAGAGTGTTTCAGCTCTGGTGGGTTTTGTGGTGGAGAGTCCAGTTATCCCTTCTGGTATCTTCTTCCATCTTCCAGTCGGACACCTCCTCTAGTCGATTGTGTGTCTCCACAATAACATGAGAAAGTGTCCTCTTCAGTTTCGTCAGTTGCTCGGACTCCATCCATCACCGCTTACTCCTTGTAAGTGTCAAAGGGTAAATTGTACATCCAGAAATATCTGGAAGAAGCCTCGGCTGGGCAAATGAACCAAGGTGTTATGTTAGTATGTTCACACTGTTTAGATGGGCCATTTGGAGGACTAGAGGGATTTAAGGAGAGGGGTTGTGATTGAAAGCCGGGGTGTGAATCCCCATCTCAAGAGGCAAAATCGTGGCAAGAGATGGGAAAGTGTAAATCTCTCTCCTCCCTTAGTAAACAGCATGAAGGTGCCCTTGAACAAAGCCTGTACGCCCAGCTGCTCAGCGGTCAGCAGTGCAAATTGTGGTTGTATTGATATGAGTAACAAAGTAGATGTGTGTAAAGCAAATATCGGCACACAACAATAGAAAACAAGGGGCTTAGGTAGAAGCCACGTGTTGAAATTGTAAATGTTGAAGCAAGGCGGTGCAGAGACATCAAACTGTCTTTGAAAAAGAAAGATCAACAATAGTTCACACTTTCTGCTGCTAAATGTAAGCTGAATTTATATACTGTGACCCGTGGCAGTCTAATTGACATAAACACATGCGGATGTGGTGATTGTTCTCAGAGACATTGCTACAGTAGGTGTGCACCTTTTCTTCCTCTGGGCGTATTCATCATTAGCTGTAATGGATTACTGCTCTTTTGTCAGCTTTCCAAACTCTTATTGTTGTTTTTTAAGCGCACAGGATGTGTCACCTGGACAACCTTTTTTGTTGTTGTTGTTGTTGTTAGGCCTTGAATGTGGCACTGCCCGCGGTTTCGGGGCATTTTTCAGATCCACATTCTTGTATTACTGCCTACCTGTCTTGGCAGCTGCTCAAGGATGGCCTGATTACTTTGTCGTATGCAGATATCAACACTGCTCACAAGCACGGTTAGAATAATTCATGCTCACCCCTCCTTTTCCTTCCACAACCACCAGCTTCATACGTCCATTACTGATTGTTTCCAACCAGCTCTACCTGCTTAATATGAAGACTGGTCTGCTGCAAGGTAGGCTAAGCTGTTTGCAATGCATGCAAAGGAGTTGGTTGGCTCCTGACAAGAGGCCACAGCTGCCAAATGAGAGACAGCTTCATCATTGTCTTCATGTTACAGATGGATGGCAGTGCTGACAGACAGGCAGAATAAATTGGCGGGGATATCAAGGACAGACGAGTTTACATTTCAGAGCTTCAATTTTTCCCCCCTTTTCGTGCTTGTTTTTTCAGCGTCAAGGTGCATTTTTATTCAAATGCGGTGAGAGGATGGGAGAGACCGTTGGCACAGTGCACATGTTTTGTTAAGGTGGTTTAATGCAAAGCAAAGCATTTGCCTGTATCAGTTCCCTGTGTATACAAAAGGTCACCCTCTGCATAACTGGTCCATGGTGTGTTTTTTATTTCTGTTAAGGGCCTATATCATACAGTTTGTTGAGGAATTGGAGAAGTTGAATAATAACATAAATGTAGAGCTTTGAACTCCCACGTCTACTGATCATCTTCATGCAAAGGACCATCCTGGTGTCTTTGCAAGTTTTAGCTCATCGCCTACAAAGTGTCACTTGATCATGTCAAGTGATGCTTTGCTGCCATACATTTTGGCAGACTACTTTTAAAAGCATGCTATACAGCCTGCTGTTCCAGGCTGTCATTGTTTTGAATCCATCACAGTGAACATCAAGTCTGTTGTCTGTTTTTGTCAATATTACTTTATTGTGGCCTGAATGATTTTAAAAGTCTGCATGACAGTGCCTCAAAATCTATTTGACTAATGTAACTAATAAACACCGTCTTTGTGTTCACTGACAATGTCTTCAAAAGATTTTTACATCATGTAGAAATGAATGGAAAACAAGGAGGGAACAGTAAAACCATTAACATTTTATCTTTAATTTGCAGCCGCATGGTTTGCAAAGAGTATATATGACTACTAGTATGACATTATAGCACTTGCTGTTGCTATGGAACTTTTTAACTTAAGTCATAGAAGTATGGTGACCTGTCCTATTTAGCATTTATAACCATTGTATAAACCTGTTATAAAAGGTTTATAACAAAGTATAAGGTAGGTGGAGTCAAATATTTGTTTATCAATGTATTTGTCATCAATTATCACCCCTCCTATTAACTATCTATAACAAGTGTATGATGGATACTTCATAACAAGTGTAACATAGCTGTATTGGTAATACAAATAAAACCTTAAGTGAAATTTACACCAGCAGCTCGATGTGTCAGGGTACATCAAATTTCCCAGTGTTGATGTGCATCAACTCTCCACAAAAGCTGAAATTTTATCACATTGTCTCCCTGGATCAGCACATCCTAAATACTGTACCCTGGCTACTACTTTCAGCTGTGTGACAGCCTACATACGATGTGTGCTATGAGCCCCAGATGATGTATGTCAAATGATGGAGTCTACATTGTATATTGGACTTTACTGTGTGTTTATTATTACAATTGTGCTAATCAACTTTTGTTGAGAGAAGTTGGAAAGGACTAACCAGTAAAACACTAAAAATGGCCTTATGTCTTCTTATAACAACATCATAGTGTGTTATAAACCATTTATTAAGGGTTTATAACATCGCGTTTATGATAAATAGGGGGTTAAAATAAAATGTTACCAGAAATTGTTCCACTTTTTTCCCCTTCAGTGCTCAGACTCTTGCCAATCTGAGTGTTCATGATGCAAACAATGCACTTCTGTTTTACTCATGTTTGCTGGATTACAAGTAATCAGAACTTAACAACTGTATTGAAAAAAAAAAAAGAATTGAAGGTCTCAAAGGCATTTACTGACATTGTACTTTTCTTGCATCAACCACTGTAGCTCTCTTCAGCTGTTTTATTTTGGTATTCATGCAAGAAAATACATGACTGTGCCTATGTGTTTGTAGTGGTGTTGTTGATGTTTAGCTTTATTGTACTTTACTGATTTTTCTGACTCGTTGTTAGTGGGACCTCCATGTGAACTGGCCGCTAGCATCAACTTGATAATCTAAAAACCAGCTGCACACACACTGCCACAGATGTAAACTGATGATATTCAATTCATACTCTCCAAAATACAAGTCACTACATTCTCTCCTGTATATTTTTATATCAAGGCTAATCCTTTTCTTAATATAAATGTGATTATATACTTTGGAATGGCCTATGAAGCCAACTCCTCATTCATTGCAGTGGTTGTCTATTTTGAAGCAAGGTATCTATTTGTTAAAAGTAGAACTGTGTTCAAACTCCCAGTTCAGTGCAGTGTTAAAAATGCTTCCTTTCAATACTTCCATTTTTACATTTTAAAATGCATCCTCATTTGTTTTGTGAGCCAGACGTCACATCACATGTTGTTTCAACACACATTTTTCAGTCTTGGTTTCAGCCAAACACCTTTACTGGTGAATTACGTTCCCCAACTCAGAAGGGCTGTTAAGGTACTTGGGGAGAAAGGGGCAAGCAATATATTAAGTCCAATTTCTATAAGCCTGGTCCTAAATTAGACATTTGGTTGTGCTTTAAGTAAAACCTGAAGGTAGCAGAGGCCAGAGTGGAGCCAGAGAGATCAGGGAGATATATGGTGACATCAAAGCTGTTCTTTGCACCCCACAAAACCTCGACAGAATCAGAAAAATCCAAGTTAGAAGTGGAAGAGGGCACGTGAAATCTGTTTCTGTTTCTCTTTTTGCATATGTGTGTTTGTGGCATGAGTATTTGCATGTGCATGTTATACACCAACGGATGTTGGTGTATAAAGGGGTTTTTATGTTTGTAAGAGAAACAGAATAAATATGCTTATATTTGTATGTGAATGCGTTTCCCTGGGTTTGTGCGTGTGAACACACATGCAATGTTGTTAAGTAACTTGCTTACACCTTAATGCATCAGTAATAATAATAATATTATAGTATGTTGACTTAATTAAATATGTCAATATAACAATAAAGGACCACCATCAGTCAAGTCAGATCTAACCACACTCACTGCCCAAAGAGTAAAACTCTTATCATCATTTATACCTATTTTTTTATTATATTTAAACAAACTTTTCAATCTAAAATATTCAGATATTCCAAATATATCAGATAGTTAAAGCTGCTATCACCAATATTTTTACTTTAACAATGAATCACATGATATGTAATATGAAAGAAGTCACCCTGACAAACTCACCAGCTCTGCAGCATCTTTTTTTCATGACCCATGACTTTACTGTTTTGGTTCACTCTTACCGCTTTCATCAGCGTTGTTTTCTTGTTTTCAGTAGTGTCCTTTTTATAAGTAGCAGGTAAATGCCTCTACACACCGGACCTTTAACATTATGGAGAAATATTATGAATGCACGTTCCAAGATTTCAAGTACAATAATAACATATTGAAGGAAAGACTTTCAAGAGTAAAAGTGTTTTTTGTACTTGTACTGCATTAAAGGGTCTAAATACACCAGTCCCTATGATTAATACTCAGGCTCCAGTTGTGACAATAGATTAATGGCTCTCCATCAGTACTACATATAAGTAGCAACAACTTGAGATGACATTGTCATATAAAATATGTTTAGTCAATTTGTCATGAAATCCAGTCACCAGAAAGGAAAAACTGATTCTCAAGTCTAGCTACCAGGAGTCCAGACTTAAGAGCAAATTTGTATCCATTCTGCAGGATTTCTGTTGAGCCATTCTGTTCAAACGAGCAGAAGTATAAACCACATGCCTGTGAGAGACGTACATAGCATGAGTAAGGCTGCACTTGTCAAACCTAAAGAGCCAACATGCGGTTTGTGACAGGTTTTGTTAGGTAAGAAAAATAATACTAGGGGAGAGCTTAATCGTTTTGAACAGTTTGAGGATTGACGTATGCAGGAGAATAAATGCTTTGTTTTCTTCATGGCTTACAAAAATTAGAAGGAGGTCTTCTGTCCCACATGACACCTCAAATTACCTTTTGTCAGAAAATTGGTGTGATCTGGTTCTCTTCAGTCATGCTGTATTTATGTGCCATTAAGGAACGATAACCTTAAACCTACTCGCCAAACCTGAACTTTATGAAGAGGTTATACTTTGATTTCCTGTGTCAACACGGGCAATTTTCAGGCTGTAGGAGATGGTTGCCATGAGATAGTTATTCTCTACCACACATATAATTAAAATCAATTATACCCGTATCATAATCAAAAATTATGATCTAAAAAGATTACTTTACAATAGAAATCAGATCAGAAAATGCAGTTAAACAACATCTGACACTATTAGCACCTGAGAATCCTCAACACAAGTTCATTCTGGCATTGAAACAGCATTTGTGATGTATTAATATTTGGCAGAAAACCTTTTTTAACATATTTTACTGATGATACTTTTACAAAAGTAAATTTATGTTAAAGTACTTCAAGCAACATTGTGCAACTTTTCTACCATAAAATAAAGATTTTAAGCTGTTTTGATGCTACACTGACTTGTAATCAGGTCAGTGGTGTCTGTCATTATTCTGCGCCCAATACATCTGTTCTTGCACTAAGTAACTTTTACTGCGGGTACGATCACCCAGACAAAGTATGTAACACTTTACAGCACTAAGTCACACACCACCAACTATTTCACTGCTTTTGGTGAAGCTGGATCATATTTTATGGAGAAAATGTTCTCTGATTTTCCTCTGATGTCCTCTGGCTGCTCTGTCTCAACTCTCTGTGATTTACCAAAGCTTTCTGATGTGACAGTAAAGTAAATTGCTGCAAACTATAGCTGCTGTTATCTAATGTTAGCTCAGTTTGTTAGCTGGGCTGCCTGGTCAGTGAGGTCGTAGTGTTTGTATCACAGGTGTTTTTGACCACTGAGAAGAGGAGGTTGTCAGACCCTTGACACTGGGCAATGCTGACATGGAGCAGAGTTGGTGTTGCCAGAACTGGTGCCAGTTGAGTGGGCAACGTAACCAGGCCAAAGAGGACGTTGAAGGAGGAAGCTAAGAGGAGAAAAGGAGAGAGTGACTGAGCAAGAAGCCACAGGACAAGAGTAAATCCGGGACTGACTTTTAGTTGTTGGCATGAGCTTTGTGAAATAAAAGGCTGAAAGCTGAGCTGGGCTTCTTGCTGTTGGACTAGTAAGAAACATTAGCTGGCTGCTATGTTTTATGTTGTTACACTTGCTTGATGTTTGGCTTTTAGCAAAGTTGTTTTGAAACTGCCAATAATACCAATTTCTATGGAGTCCTGATTTAATGGCAACTGCACATCACAGCTTAAATGTGATTTTTTTTTATTAAATAAATGGTAGAAATGTACTGTATATTGTTTGTTTGTGTATTTGAATATGTTTATGTGTATTTCACAATATGAACGTTCTTCTTCTTCTTCTCCTCCTTCTTCTTCTCCTTCTGCGTCTCACCTATTAACAAATTCAGAAATGTTTTGACAAAATGATTGTGCAGCAAATCCAGGGAGGATAGAGGTGTGACAGTGATACCATTGTTTTGACAGCATTTGAAGGTAAAGTCCCAACTGAATTATTCAAACGTGGCCACTGAAGTCATTGCACACAGACCCCATATGAGCCCTTTGTAAGCCCTGACTGGAGAAAGGAGAAAAGAGACAGAGAAACAAAGAATTCAAGAATACAAGAATACATGAAAAAAAAGACAGAAAGAGACATAAATGATGAAGAACAATTGGAAAAATCACACAAAAAAAACAAAGTAGAAAGAGATAGAAAGATGGAGAGAGGGAGACAGTGAGAGAGCAAGGACTTAGAGTGGAGTTACTGTAAGTCCTCACCCTGTCACTCTGCTATCTAAGCCTAATGCCGACACCTAAGTGGCCCTCATTAGTCTGTTAGGAGCCACCCTGGTCAGCACGTGTGAGTGAGGTGGAAGCAGATACAGGAGAGGAGGGGATGTGGGGGTTAAAGTGGGGATTGGCTGGATTTGGTGCAGTGCAGACATAATCCGGTCTCCTCGCTGCTTGAGATTTGACCTCTGTTTACGAACCTATGCGGAGATTTGTTTCCAAACCTGGAGATGCTTGAATTTGTTTCAAGAAACTGTGCCGCCAATTTGGTACAGGATGGAGACGCAGTGTGTTGCGGAAGAGAGAGTTTACATCTGTGTCCCTGTCGAGTCTTTTTAACTCCCTCTGGGGAGATTTTAGTTTCTTCACTGCTACACAGTTTGAGGTCCTGGCTGTGTGTTTAAAGCAGCAGCAGCGAACACACAGCTTCACTGTCTTAGCAGCCTTTATACAGGCTACACACACAAAGTGCAGACAAAAGCCTGAGCTTACACCTGTAAATGTGCCTCACTGAAACTGCCTGTTGTAATCTTGTGAGCCTCCACAATCCGCCAGTACAAAGAGAATTGATGATAGGGTATTATGGCAGTATACTAAATATGGCCCACCCTTAGAAGTGCCTGAGATGATATATTAACACTGTTTCCCTAGCTGCAACTGTACCAACACTGAGCTGCTTTTTAGTTTGTAATTAGATGATGGATTTCTAGATCAATCGCTAGATGAAACTATGTTGTGATTAGGGTTCTTTGTCTAGATTTGAACAGCTTAAAGAATAATTAGTGTTTTGCCAAAATTGTTCTGATTCATTTTTATCACGCAATCACGTCTTTAAAAATAATGATGTTCTGTAAAATCTGCATACTTAAAAAGTACAATAATGATGCCAGTATTACATTGTAATACCTGCTCATCATGTCCCAGGGTTTTTCAAATTATATGTTGCAACAGGATGATTATTACTATTGCTGACGTCAAGGTACATGCAGTGATACCTCAGGTTGCAAGCTCCATCCTATCAGAGATGATAGATAGATAGATTTCTTTATTGTCATTGTACAGACATACAACGAAATTAAGATGGTGTGGTTGATGGTTGAAGCTGAAATACTTGAAAATTGTTGTATGCTTGTGCTATGCTATGCTAGTTACTAGCTATACTTGTGTAACCACATCCCTGGTCATAGTACATCCATACAATATAAGCTATCTTACAGGTTAGTTCTGTCAGGTAAAAGATGTGTCCTATAATAACACTTACTAGTGGTGTATGTTGTGTGTGTAAAAGGTGGCAGCACCAGCACCGTAGCATCTTTACACATGTCTCGATACCTCACTTTTCTTTAGATAGCTGGTGTCACCTCTGGGCTAGCTGCTGTTCCGCTAACTTCTGTAAACCTATACATATCAGTCATCAAGCATTTTGTCTTTCTGAAAGAAGTACATTTACATACATTTACATTTAGTCATTTAGCTGACGCTTTTATCCAAAGCGACTTTCAGAGAAGGGAACAATCAAGGTATAATGCAATAAGAAAGCTTTAGTGCAGCAATAAGTGCTGCGACAAGTAAATGTGTTCTTTGGGTTTTCTATCCGAGAAACCTAATACAGCACTTGCTATTAGAGGTAGAAACAACTACAGTGCCCAGTAACATTTAGCAGCACAACAGCTGTTCCTTTGGTTACCATAAAAGCCACTCATGCACTCCTCCGATGTAATTTTTTGTAAAACCTTTTGTTTTAGTATCCACTGTTCAAAAACGTCTTTCCTGCTGTTGTATGTTCTGTTAAAGACGTGGCAAAACTATTTGCTGCCAACTGCCTTTCCCTTTGACTCGCCCTTTTTTGGTGAGCTGGTGACATTTAACTCACGTTGGCACCAGGTTTATGCAAAACAGTCTTCATTAAAGGCAGGCGAAAAAGAGATATTAAAAAAACAAAACAGATATTTGATCATGTCCATCATCATTGAGACATATTGTGTGAACAGTGTTCCCCAGTGTGTGGGCAGACCTTCATTCTGCACACTGACAAGGCAACTTTTGTATTTAAGATCTTACAATAACAAAGTTGTCACTCAATTTTTCATACAGCCAACAACAATACTTGAGCTTTGTGAAGCCTCTGGTGTAGTTACACACTTTCAGGCTTACAGAAAGTAAGTCAACTCAAGAGTGGATTTATTAAAGATCAACACTGATGTGGTGTTACTCATTCCAATTCATCCAGCTGAGCCAGACAAGCTGGTCACCAAAGTGGCATTGCTTTACTGCCATTAATTGACTAGACAAATAAAGGTAACAGCATCATCAAACAAATCCGTGTTTATATCAACAGATCTCATCTGAGTCCAACAACAACAAATGGAGGTTACTAATAACTTCCCGATCTATTTAGTACGAGTTCAGTGCCTTCGAATGGCTGCTAAATCCGAGTGACACAAAAACAACGGAGGCTTCAGTCAGTGACATCACAGCCTCGAGCCAAATGTTTCACCTGTCATGAAGTCACACTGACAAGGACGGGTCACATGCGTACACACACACACACAGACACACACGAATACATACAGGCACATAGGCATGTGCATACAAAGACTAAAAATACACACATGAACACTTACACACTCCCCCCGCTTTTTTTTCTCTCTCTCTCTCATCCCGGCACAATTGGAGTGTCAAAGTGTCAGAGGTGCGTTTGAATAGCTGTAGTAATAACAGTTAAGGCAGGGCATCAGTGAGACGCAAGACTGACACTCTTAACCTGCCTCCATCAACACACATGAACTGCCTCACTGGCAGAACAACAATTCTCTCGCGGCGCCAGTCAAAACAAAGTGCACTGTTCACACACTCTGCACTGGCCAAAACTCCTCCTCGACACACAATGCTTATTTGTTGTATCCACACAGAGCACAAAAACAACATGCTGTTCTCATGAAATCAAAAGACCCCTGATTCCAGGTGAAAGCCCTTATTTCCTATTGATTTCACCTGTTAAATCCACTTCCAGCGTGAAGGGAAGGAGACAAAAAATGAAGTTTACAAAAGGATTTTCAAGCCCTAAGAAGATTTGGACAGGGACTGTGAAGAGGCTGCAACTCAATATTGGAAAGATGGTCTTAATAGTTTGTAAATGCACAGTAGAGTATTGCAGCGTTTTTAAATCTGGCCTGAGGCCCAGAGGTGAGTTGAGGAAAGATTAAAATAGGCTTTCAGAATCAATGTTGGGAAATTGATATAACAAAATATTGGCTGAATAATCTCGCCAAAGCTTTTTAAAATCTCCTCAACTGCACAGAATGCTGGATAAAGATCATGGCGTGAAATCAGGGTAAATTATCTTCAACAAACCTTCAGTATTTCTGGCTGCAAGTAGGAAAACAGATTCTCTGAGAACAAATTTGATTTAAAACGTAGAAAGTTCCCATTTATCTGTTCTATTCTTTTCTATTTTGTAGTCACAACATATAGCCTGCGGTTGAATCTCCAGCGCTCTTTATAAACAGTAAAGATTTATGACTTGTAATCATTGTAGTGATTCTTGCTTGTGGTTTGCCTCAATCAGCCACCATCTTCTTTTCTCGCCCTTGACAAGTCAAAACAAAACTAGCTCACCATTTAAAAAGAAAAACTGTTTGAAGAAATCTGCGACACAAGCAGCCTGTATAATTTCCACCCTGAAAGATTCATAGGGACATTTTACACCCTCGTTGTGTTTACATTAGAAAAGTGGGTCTAAATGTAGCACACTGCTGAATGTTTTATGAATCTATAGCCCTTCGGTGAGCTTTACGTGGTAAACTACACGCTGCAAGGATGTAATGAGGGATGATGATAGCCTGGACAAGTCAGAAGAGGGTAATGAGGGCTGGCTGGGTTGGGAAAGCTTTGCGCAAAGGTTTGGCACCATTAAGACGGGCGTGCACGTGTAAGACACTGAAGAATTAAATTGATGCTGAAAGGCCTCCAGACTCAAAAGTACTGCATCTGACTGTTGAAATATTCGAGTGATTTGAACAGTGTTAAACTGTTTGCTGCTGTCATGTCATGTCATGTCACTGTAAAGTGTAAAGTTGTGTAAAGTTCTAAAGAAATGGCAGTAAGGAAAACACTGTTGCCACAGAGATAATTTAATAGCAGTTTTGTAGCTTTCGATCATATCGCATGATCAGCAGATGGAGTTGTGCTCAGTTGTAATGGAACTGCAGATGTTCAATTTTCATTTTTAGTTTTAGTTTTTTTCTGTTTTGGAGCGCTGTAAGAACTTTTTGTCCTGGGTGGCTTAAAAGCTGAGCTTCAAATTTCTTTCTTGACATTGGAAACACCAGTGGAGAAAACACCACATGGTCCATTTACTAACTGTTCTGGAGCTTTTGGTCATAACAGACAGTCAGAGAAATCCTTTTCTCAATTCAAGTCAAAATCAATAAAATATGTATCTATTTACTTATTCCATTTATTTATTAAGTTCATAATAAATTATTAAAAAATGATAAAATGATAAAAGTATGATGCTTTACAGTGTAAAATGTCAAGTATTAGTGTTCCTCTCAAACTATTGTTCAGTCTCCTGTGATAATTTAGTTTTAACCATCATTACCTCTCAGAAAATGTTTCCTGTAGGGTGACAGGAATGATTTTGATCTACATCTTGTCAAGGTTAAGTGGAGGAGGTGAAGGATGGTGCAATTATCACCATGCTAGTTTTCCCTCCAGCCGTCCTCACTGTCTCTTTCACTGTCTGTGTTTCCTTTCTCAACACGACAAGACGCCCTACAGGGTCACCTGTCAATCATTGTTGTCACAGTAGCATGCAAACAAATACACACAGAATCACACACATGGAACAGTTGTATTATGTACAAATGTGCACATGTGAATAGAAAGGCTATAGTAACATGAAAAGAGGTGGGAAGACAAGATCACACAGTACAGGCAAACTGTTACTCATAAAGTTTCGTAATACTCTGGATAGAAGAGCGAAGCTTGCACAGCTAAACACAGCTTCAATCTCTCAGGTTTTTTTTTTTTTCAGTAAAATACACGTAAAGTCAAATGGAAATGTGCAAGAACATGCATATATGCACAAATAAAAGGCAGCACTTGACTTTGAACTTTAGCATGCAATAGAAATAATACCACACCCAAAATGACTCATCGTGACATGGTCATTAAGGAAAACTGTAGATAATATCTTTTCAGTTGGTTGCTGCCTGGGGGGATTGCAATTGTAATGAGAAATAAAATTTCCTTAGAGAGAGTGGGAAGCCTGTAGGCAGAACTGAAGATCAATGACCTCTCCGGAGGTCTGTCATCCTCCAACTATGCAAATTAGACAAATAAACCAAATAGATTAAGTAATAAGGGAGTAGAGTGGCGTAATGTTGAGGTGGCACATCACACACTGGTAGTTAAAACCAATAAGATATCAGTTGGAAAGAGGAAGGCGGTGTGATTTGATGGGAGGAGCAAGAGGGCAGGACTGTTCAATCTGCAGTAGGAGGTCACCTCTGAAGATACTTTGTTTTGTAGGAAGTGAGTCTTTCAGGTATTTCTTGTTTCTGTTTGACAGGATTTTATGAAAACTGCATTCATTTAAGTTACAACAAACACACTGTCAACAATTAATTTACTTTAATTTTTGATTAATTTCCATCCCATTTATTCATTGTTCTTTAAGAGAGGTCAGTGATAATTATTTCAAGTGTTGATTTCCTGACAACATACTTATCAAAATGTAAGTTTTCCATCAGTATCTTGGATGTTTGCGTGTCTTTGAATGCACTATAGTGAAATAACATTTTCAACATTCAAGACATTTCGGATTTGGATTTACTCATTTAGCAGACACTTTTATCCAAAGCGACTTACACAGGAGGGAACATTTCTGACTTGACAATGAATTACAACATAGAGACAGCTGAAGAGTGAATGTGGGGAGAAAGAGATGGGGAACGACATGCAGCAAAGGGTCGCAGGTCGGATTCGAACCCTGGGCCGCTGCTGAGCCTTCGTATATGGGGCGGATGCGTTACCAACTGAGCTAATCGACACCCCCGTATTTGTCCTAGTTTTATGAATTCTCACACAAGTTCAAAATTTATTCTTGACCTTGGAAACAGTAGTTGAGAAAATAATTTCACTGAGCATATTCCGTGATCATCTGTAAATAGAGTTTGCCCAGGGAAGTGTCCTAGAACATGTATACTAACATGGTCACCCTCAGTAGTGAGGATCTGGATATGCATCTGCTTATCTGGCTTGCAAATTCACACTTCCCCTGCAACAATTAAGATAGGAGATCAGAGAAAGTGTTTGGTGCAAAGAGTTTTATCAATTGTACTTTCCTCTGAGAGAAACCTCTGTGACTTTTAATCAATACATACTTACTCCTTGTATAGTCTGCCCTGCAGGTTCTCTACAGGTTTAACCTGCTTCTGTTTTCTGCCTGTGAAATGTCAGCTATTCACAGAGACGCCATCTGCACTTCATCAGACAGACAGATTATTGTAATAACCCCTCTCAAGTATCATCCCCCTTTTTTACATAACACCATGCTGCTCTTAGACAGCTGTACTAGAAGCAGCTGTAGTCGAGTCAAATACGCAGCTTCAAAATATTTGTAAGTTTTTGTGTTTAACCTATAAAAGGACATAGATGGGTGGAGCTTAAATGTCATGACACAAGAAATATGCTATTTCAAACTTTGACCATTTGGTACATCTGAAATAGCTTAATTTTGTCTTGGTAGTTATTATGCAAATAAAAATAAAGATTAAAACACATAAAACATATTTGCATCTTTGCACTGCATTTTGATTATATGCATAGAGCACAGACACAAAACACTGAGAAATATGAATATACATCATAGTTGTGAGTGTTAGCATGCTAACATTTCCGTATTAAATACAAAGTAATAAACAAAGTTCAATTTTGATCTGATGATGGCACTACATGCAAAGTCAAGGGATCAACAAATTTGATTTTATTGATTTTCATTACGATTAATTTTAAAGGGGACATGAATAGTTTACCAAATTTTGTGGCTATCCATCCATTGTTGAGACACTTTACCAAAAACTATAAAGCCTCAGAGAAGCTCCATCGATAAGGACTTAGACCACAGTATAGAGCATGGACTGGTAGCTGGTGACACTCCAAGATGCCCTTGAGCAAGGTACCAAACCCCTAACTGCTCCCAGGGTGCTGGTATGTGGAATTGACCCATTAAGGGATCAATAAAGTTACTCTTCTTCTAGAAATAAAAAAAGAGTTGAATATAGGACACTAAGATATGGGTGCAGCATCGGTATGTTACTATTAGCCACCAAACAAACCCTCCCATGTTGTTTTTTAAAATGGACTCACATTCCATGAATTACGTTCAGCTCTACTGGTGCATGGTCTGCCTCTTGAGTCATCTGTCATACAAACAGTCAGGGCTACACAACCATAGCGTGTTCACAGCTAGTGCCAAGTACGTTTAAGGTCACCTCATGACATTATATGTTGTTAATATGGTATGTTTTCACGTATTTGTGGTGACTTGTTGCTTTTCAGGACTTGTCAGTGTGTCAGTGTTTTCTTTAGTTTGTGTTAAATTAAATAAATAACAACAACTGCACAAGACATTAACTTGTACATCCTTCTCTTCAGTACCATCAGTGTTTGGATCTTAATGCTACACCAAACTGAACAGCTAACATCCTATTTCAGGTGTAATAACATTGATTAGAATTGCAGTAGCTTATCCCGTATGTAAGTATTCAGTGGCATATCCTAAATCACTATCAGGGAGATAATCATTTAAGAGAGGTAAATGTTAGCATAGATTCAGATCAATTGACCTCCTCCACATTGGTGATGAGCATGAGTACTACAGAACTTGTTTTGAAGCATTCATTCAACGTATCAAGTTAGATCTGTTCATGCGTAGTGCAGATACCATTCAAAGCTTCAAAGCACGTCACTCATCTAACGTTACAGGCAAATTGGTGAATAAATGTGACATTTTGGAAGTATTTTGAAAAAAACAGACAAACTGAACGTGCTGTGGAAGCTAAAGCACATTAAACTTGTGGAGAACTACTAAGTAAGTTGGAGGGAGCGTCTTCCACATCTATCACTCTTTCTTAGAATGATATCGGGAAGGCTGTCAAGCGTGTGAATACCAGGAGAGCAGCAGGACCAGATGGTATCAGTGGAGAGTGACAGGTAACATCACTGACTGTCTGGTACGGAAACAGGACTGAACGCAACCACAAGACCCTGTTTTTTTCAGCTGAACGTAAGTGCTGCTCCACCCTGCCTAAAAGACATTTAAACCAGGAATAATATATAATCCCAGCCACCTGGATAAAGGCATTTTCCCCTTGCTGCAATAGGGAAGACGGTTCTGGATACACCAGGCCAGCACTGAGCTTCAACCTTCAGGCCACTAGGATCCTAAATAAGGTCACCGCTTAAGGTGCAAAACTGCACCATAAGAATACTTTTCCACTTTTCTGACTTACTTAATTACTCAGGATTACTATTATTATTATTGTTATCATTATCATTATTATAATTATTACTACTCGACCCTATTATTAATGCTGTTAACTGTTTAGTGCTCCAGTAATTATTCAATGCAAGAACTTGAATATGGAAACAACTTAAAATGTATTTACATCTGTTGAGGATGCTTTTGTAATGTGTTTTTTACTTTTATTTTTTCTGCTGTGTATGGTTCTATAATCTACACACACCAAGGCTGTCATCAATTAGCATTTCTAGTAAAGCAGCCTGAGGCCAAAGAGATATTAAGTAAATGGAACCTGAGACAGCTTACACCATGCATACTCAATGCCTGTGGATTTTCAGATATCAAAACACTTACAGTCTTTGTGAAGGTGAAACTTGGGCATGGCTGCCTCAGGACATGACAGTTTGTTTTGGTTTTTAATCGGTGGAATCTATCTGCATTTTTCCCTCTTTTGTCTCCACAGCTGTTGTCTATTCTCTCTTGATCTGTATCAGGACGAGAGCCAAGCGAATGACACGTATCACCCTGGATAAAAATACACCTCATCACCTCATTCTAACATTTTGAAACGCACACTCACATCTGGAGCTTCCAGTTTGACTGCTAATTACAACTGTGTCGGTCAGATAATCAAACCTGGAAGACAGACAATTAGCATAAACCATTTGAGCTGCTTCCCAAATAATTTGACTTCCCAAATTGTCAAATTTTTTGGTGTTGTTGGGGGTTTGAACTCAACCAAATATTGTCTTGTAGTGGTTGTTATGTTTATTTTTTACGCCACAATTATTCTTAGAAATGTTACGGCTTGAAAACATTGTTTTCTAGTAGCTGCTTGCGCTTCTTCATTTCAAAAGGACAATGGTGTCAAGTCAGCAGTCACTTTCAAAAGAATGACGCATGCCTTTACATTGTTGACTTGTCTGTCCTCTTACCTGATGATAAGTTCAAATAAGTATGTAGACATCATTAGAGCTTGGGTCTTTATGCAGGTTGCTGTCCAGTATCATGTAATATTCTCTCCTCTAATATCTCCATGACTGTCACATTCCCTTACTTGCTTCTCATATTAGTCATAAATTGCTTTAGTCGTTTTTTAGCATCTGATTTTATGTCAAACTAATCGATATTTATTTCTGTCACAGTGCAGTCCTGGTTTGATGGCATATTTGTTTGGCGTCCTCTAACATCACTGCTAAACTTATTTACTTTTTGCCTGCTGATTTCCGAAAGCTGGACTAGGAGCACTGCAGTGTGAAAGTCTTCTTTTCACTCTTTGGTAAACGTCTTATGAATCAAACTTGCCCACAAATGGATTGGAACAGGTAGCATAATACCAATTTTAGGGGCGTCAAGTCTGCTGATAATCAAATATCATGAACAGGTGGCATTTATCTGAAATGAACAACAAGTTTGTTAAGAGAGTTTGGTGAATCCAACTTGGAAAACTCTTACAAGCAATCCTCACAGAAAAAAGTTAGAGAATTTTTTTATAATAAGAATCTGAAATTACAAATCTCCAGAGAAATGGGAATATATAAGAATAAATTGCAGTCTTTGCAGTTCATGTGGAGTAAATCGAGCCTTACATTCCCTCTTACCATAGTAAGTGACTTTGATGTAAAATGGAAACTGAGTGCAGCTAAAGCATGTAGCTTGATCTACAATGTGATGTTTATGTTCATATCAGTTAATGACTGTGTTTGTCAATGTACCAGTCTGACAGAAATGTAGTGGTCAAAGTGGTGCCAATAGTGAAGGAACCAAAAGACGAATGTGAAACTTTACCCCACAGTGTGATAATTTGTCTGGTCCAGAGGATCTGATAACAAATGTCAAGGTCTCCATTTAACAAGTATTTTTCCTTCTTGACATTCACTTCTACGCCTCTGGTGTCAAACTTGTCCTTTAATTTCCCTGAAAACATATATGTCTATATGCATCTTTCACCCTTAAAAAAGTTCAAGTCTCCTTTAATTGACTCGTCTATAAGATGGGCTGTCACGTCTGTCTCTCTTAACAACCACATCCACAATTCACCCACCGGAGGATAATGGCCAGGAGGAAAGGTGCCTTTAGGTGCCTCCAAGCCCTCTCTTTCCTGCTACCTTGGCCTGATTAAAACAATTGAGGGGGAACACGCGGGGTACTTGACCCAAACGGTGTATCGTACCAAATTGCTTTTGTTAGGTGAACCAGCGCTACGCCTGGCCTGCCTGTCTGCCCGTGTCCAGGGGGGATTTGAGATGCATATACATGAGCACTGCAGGCTGGGAGGGGAGTCAGGTGGAGTTCTGGAGGCCAATTTAGGCCTGGCGAGAGAGGTGAGGAGGACAAAGGAGAACGGAGAAGAGGGCAGGAGGCGAACCTAATAGAGCTTCCTGCTAACAAGCCCCATCTCTGGGCTTTAAGTCTGATGTCACCACATCTTCTCCTCCTCTTCCAGCAACGCTCAGTTTGCCTCTGCATAATTTCACACACTCATTTTGTTACGCTGTTATGCTGCTTTCTCGCCTTTTCTCCTTACACACCAATTTGGATGGGCAGCAGCGAGTTAAAGACTTTTTCTCTCTCTGCCTCATTTGTGAAGGCATACAACAGGACAGGTTCTGGTGTTTGTTTGCATGTTTGCTTATGTGTTGTCTATCTGTCTTTGTCAGACAGGTGCTTTGTTAAGCTGCTGCCAATCATTGTCTGGGTAGTCTTCCCATCCCGAGGGGCTGAGTTTTTTCCTTCCATGCACTGTTTGTTTGCAAGTGTAACCAGAAAGCAGCAAAGAGGTTCAGGAGAGGAGATTACATCTGCAAGTTTTCGTTCCTTTTTGACATTTCACATGCGTCTCACGCTCCAGACAGTCAGAAAAGTTCATTAAGGTACAGGCCCTCATAGCAGTGCTTCAGGCCTGGTGGGTAACAGGTCAAAAAGTTTTCCCCCAAGCAGTGTCTACCTATTTAACAAAGTCCCAGAGAAAAATGAGTGTTTTCAACTTGAGGAAGCAGAGTCATATTTCTTGTTCTATACATGGGAACTTTTGGTTTGGTATACTGTTTTGAGTAGCAGAACAAAAAGAAAGCAATTTGTTGGTGGTTTAATTAACTTTCGGGCCTATAAATACTATAATATGTGCCCCATGTTGAAGTTGAGATATTAAAATATGTTTCCATAATGTCCAACTTATCTCTCATGTAGCATGAAGCCAAGTATTTTATTTAAAACTCTGCAGACTGAAGATAATCTCTTCCTGTGCAACAGCTGACTTCCACTGTGAGGCAGGTGATTCAAAGCCCTCTGTTTACCCTGAGTATTAGTTAAACCTTCAGACTTAGTTACCGTCTGTTAGCTGCCACAATACATAGAGACAGTTGATGCTTTTTGCTTCCAACAAACAAATATGGTAAAAATATAAGGTTGGATTTTGTGTATTTCTTTTCTTTTTGTTCAATATGAATAACGACTGATGAAGAATTTGGCTTAGTGATCTTGTATGTGATTTCAATACGTCATATCCAGAATCAAACCAATGCTGAAATCAGTCCATTTTTAAAATAAAACAAAGCCCTTTGCCTTGTACACGTCACATTGTCAGGTTCTCTACTGTACACTAAAATACTGTGTACATGTATTACTCTAATGTACATCAGACAACAAGCCAGCATACATTAATTACAAAATAGGTTGTTAGTTTCTCTCCCCAAAAAGAGCAATTTGCTGCAGGAGGATGTTAGCAAAGCTGACATCCATCATAAACAACTCCTCTCACCTCCTGCATGAGACTGTGGTAAGCTTTTAAACAGCTCCTTCGGTAACAGACTGCTTCTTATCTTATCTTGCCACGGGATAGGAGCATAATTTCTTGCTTTGATACTGAAAATGGACATAGCATGTTTCTTGAAGGAAAGATTAACAGTTGCTGGACTATTACCTTTATTACACTCTGCACCAAATCAAACCCCAGAGTAATCCTACTCTGCATGGGACAAAATGTATTTTGACTGTTTTACAAGAGTCTACGGCCATGCTAGCTGCTACGTGAGGCTGTACTTTAGCACAGCAGTGCTACGCATAAATGCTCTTATATGCTGATGTTTAGATGGTAATGTTTAACAGGTTTACCATCTATATTAGTGTGCTAATATTTGGTAATTAGCACCAAACACATCAAATAAACAAATGTATTGGACAAATTTGAATTTCGACCTGCTGGTGGCGCTATATGAAAATCATCAAGCACCATATTTAGAAATCCATGCAATAGTTGTTGAGATATTCAAGGATCAACGTGGTGAACTGACCAACTGACCAATGTTGCCGATCCTTCGGGACATACTTCTTGTGTGGCTAAAAATTCCCAGCATGCACCCCAGCCTGGAAAGCCAGAGGGACACCGAAAATTGTGGCACATTCAAATGCAAAACCCCCTTTGACCCCATAAGACCTCTTGAACATGAACAACTGCTTAAATTGAGTTGTGTTACCACTTGATCATTCAGGAGATGTTCTATCAGACATGGAGGGTTAAACTTGGGGCTTGTCTCCCTGTCAATCAAGCAGCATGAGACGAACATCTCTGTCAAAAATCAACTTCATCCCCTCCCACTGTGCCACGGCGCTCTCATTTTGACATCTGTGTTAAACAAGGACTCCGACAATTCCTCCCTCTGCAGGCTTAGAGGAGCTACCTGGGGAAATCACAGCTGTCTGGGTGTGTGATTGTGTGTATGCATGTGTCATACATATCCATGATGCCACTGCTCGTCTGCCAACATGCAAGAGTGGGTGTCTGCATGTGTATGTTAGCAGCGTCCGATATGCTTTGGTGTACCGACTCCTGGGGGTAATTGCCAGGCTCAAGCTCCTTGTTTAGACCGGTCTCAGGGGGGGCAGTTAGGCTCCATGCACACAGAGCCGCAGACCTCCACTCATGGGGAATGCATAGAGGGATCTCTGGTGTATCTACGGATTAGCTGCATTGTAAAGGGCAAGGGGGCAAATAAGGCCACGGCAGGTGAAGTTATTTGTCATGCCTTAAGCCTGCGAATTTATAGGTATAATTCCACAAACTGCACTTAATAGTCAAGATAGAGATAGTAGTAGCAGCAGTAATTATAGTTGGACTATATGGAAAATGCATAGTTAGAAATGCCTTAAATGTGACAAATTGAAATTAATTTGTTAATTCATTCACGTCATTGGTGGTACACAGCTTGTTTGGGATACTTAATATTCATTTAATGCAACATGATGTGTAAGTAGGTTTAGGCTCATACGAGATTCATAATGTCAGTATTTCGATAAATAAGCTTCATCGTACAGTCCTAATAATAGTAATAGCTGTGATGGGTGTGGATGCATTAACAGTTGAGTAGCATTCGTTTAAACCGGAGGAGTCTTAGTAGTAGTCACATGTTCAGTTCAAGTTGAAGGAAGTTGTCACAAATATCCTTACCTTATGTTTATAAGTATATATATATATGGAGATATATGATGTGGTATACTTGGCATTAGTGGTAGATGATATTTATGTTCTATAACACTGTCTATCATACACTTAATTAACAAATTAATTAATTAACACTATAACCAAATATGAACATTGTATTATTGTACGTGGTGTGGTTATCATTATTATCAAAAATAAAAAATAAAAAATGGAAATATACATAAAATATTAGTTAAGATAGACACACATCTTCAGTGATAGATAAGTAATAATACTCATAATACTGTATTTTGTCTCAGTATCATAGTGTAACGCCAAAATGTAGCAATGCCCATGAGATATATTACCAGAGGTGGGTGTATCTACAGCAAGGCTGGTGGCCATCATAGAACTTGTGTCTCGATCTACAGATCCTCTTCCACATGACGACGTGTTCTCAAATCAGAAAACTATGAATTGCAAGATGTTTTTCCAGTGGGGATTTAGACCAAATGGTAAATGAATATAATGCAAAAGCAGCATAGACAGTAGTAGAAGTAGAGATAATGGTAGCAGTAGTAGATATATTAGCCTTGTTAGCAGCAGAAGTAGTATTGTGCTTAATTGTTCCCGTAAACACAAAAAGAGAGAGAGAGAAAAAAAACACTAAACAGAGAATATCTGTCTCCTCCCGACTTCCTTCTCTCTGCAGGTATTTCTTCAGTGATGCTTCCCACCCACAGTCAGTCAGACATGATCCAACCTGTGGCATTTCTGACTTTGGGTCTCTGCCTGCGGTTGCAGCATTAACAGACACTACCTCTCATCCAGAACATCAAACAGGGCAGGGCCTCCAGGAGGAACCAAGGGAGAGGTTAGCAAGTATTACGGATGTTGTGTTTAATTAGAATTAATGTTTTATGAGCACTCGCACCCACAATGATTGTCAGCGTGTACACATTTTCCAATGTAATGTTCCAACATTTCAATAATGCTCTGCTCATTGAGCCACAAAGGATTCATTTACACAGCCTTAGTTATAATATTAGTAGTAGTAATTACAGAAGCATTAAATAAAAAAAACATTTAAATAGATGAACATGTCAAGGAGAACAAGGGCCACAAATTGAAAATATCTACATGACAAACAGATGCACTATTGGGGATTGAGACATACGGCAACTTCTGTAGTAATGTTTGCAAGTGTTGGTTCATTTAATTCTCATGTTCTTTTCCTTGCCGTTTTCAGTATTTTGACAACCCCATGAAACCTGCAGTAGAATAATAATACTGTTAGTGCTGCAGTTGTGAAAATACTATAAGTTGAATTAATAGTATTGTTATTTGTAGTAGTTGTATTTTATTTACTGATATAAGACTGGTTGAAGCTCAGTCCCAAGAATTTACATCCATGTTGAACAATTTTGCACCCTATAATTTACGCATCAGACTTTTAGCAGGAAACTGAAGTTTGCATCCTGTCACAAGCTTGGAATCAGCTTTTTAGCTGTTTCATTAACTGTTATAACAATATTTCCCTAACATTAACCATGCCATTCGCAAATATTGCAGGAAAATTTGCAAAAAATATTTTGGTATTAAATGTAATCTGGGCTGTTACTGGGCTCAATGTTGTTTTCTAGTGAAAGAATTGCTGGGCTGCCACTGATTTCTTTCTATACATATTTAACTTGCAGTTTAAAAAAATGGTTTTTGAACATATGATGCATCCATTTCTGTATACCGTATGTGCTGGTATTGCCTTGGTGATCTAGGTACAGTATGTATATTTACAGTCAAAGGGACACAAACCCACACAGGGTTTGATGTTACGCAGGACTCCCTTTTTCATGATCAGACCTCACACAGCTCTGTACTCCCCTAAAACATGACACCAAACGTTACCAAAGAGACACGCAATGCAATTAACCGTCCATCAAAACAGCAACTGTTCCTACAAAACCTCGCTTGACCCTATTGACAGAGCAGGAGAATGACGAATAATCAACAGTATCATCACAAGGTGGTATCTCATGCTTCACTGGACTCCACATCTGCTACAAGACAAAACTATATACAGTATGTAATACTACCAAGTTGTCAGTGATGGTAACCAGGCATGAGAGATCACACAGGATGCGTTTATTTTCTCTGTCTGCAGTCACGCCTGGCTTCGCTGAAACTCCTCATGCAGAACTTGTTCTTATTAGACCTCTGTGAAAATTGATTTTGATCTGACAGCGAGCGGATTGGCAAACGACTGACAGACAAGTGAGTCATCATCCAAAGAGAGATGCTAAAGTAACTACACTTTAGAGAAAGAGAGTTGCTAAAGTAACTACACTTTTTGATGGGATTGTCAATGCTTTTATTGTTCTAAACCTGTGTTTCAGTTTACTTTATAGAGGTGTGACATTGCAGATAATCTCCTCTTTTAACCTTGCAAAGCTGCATATCTCACACCGGTAGATCTAAAAACAAGTTTGCAGGTGTGATTCCTAGTTCTGTTACTTTTCTTGAATGGTGTCTCTGTTATTTTACTCTGTGCCCTGCTTGCTGGTTTCTGCACTATGTAACTTTGTGCTCCAGGTACGAGAGGTACGTGTGCGTCACATACATACATATATATATACATTATCTGTAACCGCTTATCCCCACTAGGGTAATGGGGGGGCTGGACATTGGGTGAGAGGGTACATCTTGTGTACATGCGATGCCAGTTCATTAATCTACTGAGTGCATGTTTTTGGACTGTGGGAGGAAGCACACCATGCAGACACGGGGAGAACATGCAAACTCCACACAGAGGTTCGAACCATGAACCTTCTTGCTGTGAGGCGACGTGTGCTTCAAATGAATTAGAGCCACACACCAACTGTTTCATTAATTGTGGTAAAAGTGGATCATATTTTGAGAAAATGTTTTGTAACTGCTGTTAGCAATGTTAGCTTAGATTGTAAGCTGGGCTGCCCGAACTGAAGATGAGAGCACAGAGGGAGTGTTAGTGTTTGTACAATGGGCGTTTCAGACTATTGGATAAAGGGAGCAATGGAATGCTGATGGGGAGCAGAGCCGGTGTTGTGCCAGAACTGGAGCTGGGCAAGTGGGCAATGTAACTGTGCTCAGCAGTCTCTATTGACATAATGACATGAGAGAGTGACTGAGCAAGAAGCCACCAGATAAAGCCGAGCTGGGCTTCTTGCTGTTGGACTATAATATTAGCTAGCTGCTATGTTTTGTGTTGTTGCCCTTGGTTGATGTTTGGCTATTATAAAAAGTTGTTGATTTGCTACTTTTTGGTCATAAGTAGTATAATCATAACAAATACATGTGTACAGATGTCCATATTTACCACAGTGGTATTGCACTGTGAAACTGGGGTGCAAAATTGCCAAATTACCAATACTGATTTTCATGCAATATTGTTTTAATCTTTAAAATAGTCGAATGAATATTTTGGATTGTTGTCCTTGCTCAGACAAAACATGTTTCATATGTTTTAGATGCAGCCTTACAAGGAGTGACTTCCAAATGTTGTTCCCTTCATGTATCTTTCATTAAAATCACACCATATTCATTCTGCGTACACACCTGTTTTGTCCCTGTACAGCTGAAGTCAGCAGCTGAATGCCATGTTACCATACTGACGTGTCAGATTACGAAGGGTTACCTGTGTATTCTATTGCCCTTCCTGTATTTGGTCTACTTTGTGAACAAAGTAAGACTTGGACCTGTTTGACAGAGGTATGATCTTGGCTGTAAAGGAATCCCAGTATGTAGGCCTATACTCTGCAGGTACTGGTCTACTGGTTTGGGCTAGGCTTGGCATTTTAGAAATGGCCTTCTCATGCAACAAAGACATAATCTGGCTCCGCTCTGCACAATGTTAATCTTTGTCTTTGACAAAAGTACACTGTTTCATTGTAATGACAAACAGGGATTGGTGGTTTTTTTGAAGGCCACACGTTGCCAGTCCCTGAGGTGTGGCCGCCTGCCACATTCACCTCTATTTGGTTGGTGTTTTGGCTAATTGACAATTTGACTGGCTTGTTTGATGTTTCGGTTGGCTCTTTCTTCATGTTCTATGCCTTTGGTGTTTGTTTCTATTTCAGATGACTCAATCCATCATCAGTTGACTGATAGCAGATAGAAGTTTCGTAGATTATTTTTTCTTTCTTCTTTCTTTGGCAGATATGTCTACTGGATGGTCATCTGACTGCTTCTATTAACTGTGATGTGTGAGTAAAAAGTAATCATAAATTAAATATAACAGCATTTTACTTCATGTACAATACTTTATGTATTGAGTGAAAGATTCAAGCTAGAAAAATAGCACTAACTGAATGGGAAACCCCCATGTTCTCTTTACAAATACAAAGTCAATAGACTTGTTTTTTTTAGACATCCTAATAGCTATTTTGGCTTCATCTAATGGGTGACTTGGTGGTGATTTTGAAAATAATAAGGGGATATTAAGTTTAACCCCTTAACATCCAGCACTTGCTCTAAAATGTCCGTCAGTGTATTATCAGCTTGATCTATAAAAAATGATCTTCACACATATTTTTTTTCAAAATTCAGCCCATATACTCTATAATTAACAATATAACAATATATAACAATTTTTGGCTGCCTATTTTGAGTTTGTACTGACCGACCCACTGTGAAGACACAACTTGTTACAGACTAGTATGTTTCAGGTGTGCATGCCATGATTTGCAGATCTCTTAGGTGGTCTCATTTAGGCACACTGATTGCCTCTTGTTTAACCCCCCTCAGCTCCAATGAGGCTTCAGCCTGTTGCCCCAATTAACAATTTAGCAGAGTGGTTGGCTGGTTAGTTAGTTAGTATTTTGGCTCTTTGGTTAGTTGACTGCCTGCATCACCACAGACAACGGCACAACTCCCTCCAGGCAACCACTCATGCACAAAGACTTTAAAATACAGACTACGGTGGGCCCTAGTGATGTGAACCACATCTGGATATACACAGCAAACCCAAATCATAAGCAGCCAAGCAAAATAATACACAAACCTGGTAATTTGTAATCTCTGTCAACATACACAGGAGACAGGCAAAGGATCAAGATAATGGTTTATGATCTGGATGCGTATTGGCTTGTTTGTCCCATCCTCCTGAAGACAGAGAGAGAGAGAGAAGGAGGAGAAGGAAAGACAGATGTTGTTTAAAAAGTATAATCCTTGGGTCTGTGATGGAGTATGTGGCTCTGCAGTGTGTCTCAGCTCACGTTGTAACAATGTATGGCAGCTTCATTGAGGCTCAGCCACAAACATCTTTTTATTTGATTTTTTTTTCTTTGTTGTAGAACTTTATTTACATGTTTGTTCATCTAACATTCCTGCCAGTTAAATAACAGCGACTGATTTAGACTTAAATATAGTAAGAAAGCAAAAAACAACAGCATCTATAAGGTTATCTTAAAGTAATTCATTGGTGATCTGTGTATGTGTCTGAGAGAAAGTTTTGTTTTGTACATTTATTAATGCAAATGGAAAATAGGATATACAACAAGAAAAATTTAGTTTTCCCAACATGATGAAAATGGAAATGGAATTTTATTATTTATTTCTTCAGAAACAAGCAACAAAAGTGTAAGACATATTAAACACACACAAATATACACAATCAAAGCCAAGAAAATAAAAGAATCATTGATTGTGAATATTGATTTATGTTATATCACTCACATTTAGACCACATTTTAGATATTCTTCTCAGCAAACACGTTTTCCAGGTGAGTAAAACATGTTACTCAACAAAACTGAAAAGAAACTCACTATCATATATGACTAAGACTCATCCCAGTAAGCTTGACTTTCATGGAACATCAGCAGCCTCTTTAGATGATCCAACATCAGTCATGAAGTTCATGGGTGGGTTGCTGTCAATCGCCACCGTGTAGCTTTAGCAGCTCCCATTAGTGCAACTGATGCATTTACTACAGTTGTGTAAAGGTTTATGAAGGAGGATTCAAAGTGTGAAAAAGCATGATTGGACACACAAAAAAAGATTTCAGATGGAGTTCAAAAACTATTTCAGGACATATTTGTTATGCCAACAGTATTTTATCATTGGTTTTCACCCAAAAATTAATTAACTAATTTGAATCCTAATTTTTGTGTAAAAATCTCATGTACTGTACAGTAGTGTACAAGATGAATTTGTCAACCATCTTAAAATGATTCATGTTCTTCACTGAATTTTAATCACTGTTGCAAAATAAAATAGCCATTAGAAAATGTTCTCAAACAATAATTAATTATAAAAACTGATCATTATTAATGATTATCATAAAACATATTTAACACATATTTATGCAATTTACATATAGATAATTGGAATTATGTATTCAATAGATGTACATGAGCAGCCAAGGTCTGCAATCCCAAAAAAACAGGAACCCTGTAATTAAAGATGTTTGTGCATTTGGTGTTTGTTGAGCCTGTGTTCTCATACCTGGCATCATTGTTGGTATTGAGCAAAGCATTCATCCATTAATCTTACTATTCTCAATTAAGTGTTTGTTCAGACAGAATACAGGATGAAGGTGTGTGTAGTCTGGTGTTATTTCCTGTCCCATTGTGTGTTGTCATACAGTGATATGGTGGGAACCTTGCAGAACGCTCTCTTTTCACAGGAGTGTTTGTTTGTCTTTCTGTGCGTCTGACTAGTTGTGGTTTCTCACACAAACTAGTTTCTGCTTGCCTTGCGGCTACATCTGAGGTTAGGAGTGTGGGTGTGTGTGTGTGATATGTGTACACGTGTACGTGTGTGGTATGGACTCTCAAAGCGTCAATCAAATTTAAATCCAGAGATAAAAGGAAGGGGATGCCCTTCCCTGCCTTTTAATTATAGTGTTTATGGTGAAGGAGTCAGGAAACCCAGATACTAATGTAGCGTACAGTAGCCACTGTTCCGCTTACCTGATCAGGTACACAATACAATTCCCTTGCTAGGAGTCTCATGATTAATTAGTCATTTACAGAGAATGTGGCGGTCTGCTGGGGAGAGCCAAGATAAAGACACAGAGAGGTAAATAAATTCATTGTTTTAAATTTCCTTAGTGTGATGGAGCTGCAGGAAGGAGGAGGTATGAATGAGGGTTAAAGGGAGAGAGAACAGTTGCCACGGTAACACGGATATATTGTATATTGTTCAAGGTAGAAGGGAGAGGCTGGAGGCAGACAGGTTAATCCTCTCCAGGCAACCAATTACAGACTTCCATCTCCCATCCTTCCTCCCCCGTATAATCTCACTGACTCACCCTTACACTCCCTTACCTCCTTTTTACCTGACTCTTGTCCTCGCCATCTCTCCTCTCTCGTTCTTTCTCCCGTAATGCAGCCCAATATTCCAAGTAACTGACGTTTCTGCACCTGATGATTTACATCCAGTACCAATGCAGGAAGTTGTGTCCATCATGTAGCGAGGTAGAAAGTTGTGGTGTGGTGTTTGGGGCAGTTAATTGGTGTGTAGCACGTCAGAGTTTCATGAAGTAACTGTAACCACAATTTTCCGTCCTTTTCAGTCCTTAACCACATCGTAGATGTCCTGCCCGAATATTGTTGGAGGAAAGACTTTTTAAAATGTTGTCATAGGAGGGAAAATACATACTTCTTCAACATAACTGAAGGTTTTGCAGGATGTGAGGCAGTTGTCCCAAGAAGAATGACAAAAAGTGCTACTTCCTCAGTCATGTGGATGGATGGATCCACAGAACATCAAACTTTAACACTGGCGACGGCTTTTTGTTTCCTGTTTCCAACATTGTTTTGTTTTTGTTTTTTTGAAACCATGACCACAACCCTAATCTTAAGCAAGTGTTTATTATTGTATCCATGACCACAAAGCTTCTCTTACTAACGAATACTATAACCTAAACCACAATGTTTCCCTAACCTTAACAGTGTACATATTTGAACCCAATCTAAGTCATTTCCCTGCCTAAATCTAACCAAACTATAACCATAACGTTGTTAGTTAGTTGTTAATTTAGAGTACTTGTTGTAATGTTTTGTCTGGAGATAGTGTTTATCTTTACCATTGTACACTTGTGATCACCTGTAGCGACTATGGCAGGTGCATTTGCTTCCACATGTATATTTATGTGAGAAGATGAACTGCTTGATTTGTCTCAGGTTCAGACCTCAGTGTTATATGGCTTTATTATGGTTATCTAACCACATATTAAACACTTTACTGTGACAGAAATGACTGATATGACCTTTAAGGTGTAAAATATTTGCTAACTACTATTCTGATTCTAGCTGCTAAGCTAGCTAACTGTATTGTAAATTACTGCATACAAAGCAGTAAGATTATCTCAGGAGGACTGTTGTATGCCTTAATGTATTGACATGACTTAATGTATTGTATGACTTGATGTTTGCTTAATCTATTACATATTGTTGTAATCTAAACACCGTGACACCCACTGCATTCAGAAATAAAGGTTTTGACATGTGACATGGTATATTACCATGTGACAGCCTCCACAACTGTGTGTAATCCAACACGGACATAAGATTAAGTTCTTCTAAGGTTGAGCTCAGACGGCATTCCTGTCTATCAGGCCATTTTGATTGGCACAGCAGAGGTGACGAAGCAGACTGCTGTTGCAAAAAAACCCACAGCATCATCCGGTAAAAGCTTTAAACCTGACCGTACTTTTACCACAATGCAATGCATGAATAAAGTCATCCAGCAAATGACAGCTAAGATAAAAGGTAAACTCACTTTGACAAGTCATGCTAGTACTGAAGTATTGATCTGTATTCAGACTAATTAGAGATTTATTCTTCTAAAACTCAGCTGTATACACTTTAATATGCCCGAGTGTCAGAGAATATCGTGTTTTATAATTTTCTTGCTGCTGTTAGTATCTTGGACTCTTAGACGTCATTTCAGATGCATCATAAAACAACGTGGGGCAGGAAAGGCAGCATACTGGACCAGACAAGATAGTTTGGAGAGGCTTTGATCTGTAGAGTAGCAGAATACTATCTAATCCTTTAATGGGTGGCTGCTGAGTCATCCTGACGTTTGTCACAGAGTACCATCTGTCACACACACACACACACACACACACACACACACACACACAAAGCAGGTTGTGAAATCAGGTCTGAGCCACATATTGTATAAATGTGATGAGAAGTGAATAAAAAGTAAGATGAAGAGAGAAAAGGGAAATTTATTGACCAAGTCTGAGTTGTTTATGTGTCGTCTCATAATTTAAGTTACAACTGACTCAGCAGTATCATACTTTGTGGTTAATGCACTAAATCCACAGTTTATACAACTTTTTCAGTTTAATCTAAAAGCAAAACAAACTTTCCCCTCTTAGTTGCTGTCTGTTTTTCGGCCCTCATGTGGATATCATTTCTTAAGGTTTTGATTTTTATGTTGCAGTTAATTATATCCAGCTACAGTGCTGAAACCACAGATTGATTCTGGGTCATGGATTAATGTGTTTTGCCCAACTGTGTTTGCTTTTACACTGTTTAGACATTTAGAAAATAAGCCTCTTTATTCTGTAAGTCCCCATGATGTGCCTCCAAATATGGCATAGACTCCAAACATAATAGCTCTCTGCAAAGCTTTGCAGAGAGTCAACCTCCCCTCAGACATGTTGCCAGTGGTCACACTCGATTTATTGTGATATATCTTAGCCTCTGTGCCAGACAAGATAGTGGCCAATACTGATAATGATAAATTACATTTTAAAGGCATTACATTATTACAGTGATAATTGGGATCACTTTAAAAACATATTTTTAAACAGAATTCCCGTTGAAGTGAGCATGACTTCATTTGAATAGCTGAATCTTATTTTGAATGTATACGCAAGCAAAAACATCAGAGAGACACAGCTGATATTCAAAGTCTCTGTACATAAAAGGGTAGCATTTAATTTACGCACTCTGCATATATACACAGTGTAATTATATATAATTTATGTTAGTGTTTAATATCCAAATGTTTTACAAACTGTCAAACAGGCTATGGTAATGTCAGCCTGTCAGTCAGGCAGTGCGGTGAAATTTCATTCATGCTGCTCTCGCTTTACTCTGTGATTGCCTGACTTTTTATGTAGTGTCATTGTTTGATTTATGACCAAATAGGTGCTGTACACTGTGATTAGTGCTAATTAGCAAATATTTGCATGCTAAGATGGTGAACATGGTAAACATTTTACCTGCTCAACAACAGCATGTTTACAAAGTAGCCTCACAGAACTGTTGAACATGGCTGTACACAGTGGTCTCATACATAACATACTGATAACACTTAATCCAGTGAGTTAAGACAATGACATAGTTTTGAAATAATAGTGCATGTTAATAATTGCAAAAGTATTTCACTTAAAGGTACAGTGTGTAGAATTTAGTTGCATTTAGTGGTCCAATCACTGCATTGCAATCTCCTCACATCACCCTCACCTTCCTAGTGTAAAGGAGAAACAACACTTTAAGGACCCTGTTTAGAGTCAGTATTTAGTTTGTCTGTTCTGGACTACTGTATAAATAAGGTGTTTCAAGATGGCGGCCTCCATGAAAGGGGACCCTCTCCCACTGTAGATATAAAAGGATATTTTTTAAGTAACAAACATAAAAAGATTCTTATTTTCAGGTGATTATACATGCATGAAAACATAGTTATGAATATTATATTCCATGTTTGCCTTATTCTGAAAATAGAGGCCCCAAATCTTACACACTGTACCTTTAATTTGATTCAATCAATTTGATTTTACTGTATTTGATTCAATTTGATTTATGAATTTTCCATATTATATATTTTGCTGATCAATTCTATACCACAGGTTTATACAGTATTTGCAAATAAGGAGACGCATTTGGCAGCACCACATTAATTCATTTTGCATTATAATTAAACTAATTTAAGAAGAATGTTGGAAATGGATTCAAACAAAACAAGTTGGAACAGAATCAAAACAATGTTGTAGCAGGCCTCCGATGCAGCAGCTGAGAGCACAAACTGCAGCTACAAGGGCCCCAATTAGACCCCTGCTCCTGGGAAGGGAGTACCTCAGGGAGGCTCTCACCCTGGAGACACCTTCCCTCCCCCTCTCACTACCTAAATCTTTGTGCAGGGATTAAAGATGGCTCGGCTGCAGAAAAAGATGATTCACAAAGCTTCTTGCCATTTTTTCTTTTGTGACAGGGCAGGTGTGGGGTAATTCAGGGAGGGATGAAGACACTGTAGGTGTGTGTGCATACGCATGAATGCATGTGATCTGTCAGAAAGCTAAGAATATCTGTTTGTATATTTCCATTTGTACATGTGGCATCCAATGAGTCTGCTGACGTGGTGTACTGCTTTAAACCTTCCCTTCCTGTCTCTCTGCTTACCTGCAGAGGTGTGTGTGTGTGCGCGCGCGTGTGTGTGTGTGTGCGTGCACATGTCATAGCCAGAAGGAGGTATTAGTGCACAATGAGTTGGAGGCACTAAAATGGCAGCCAACTCCACTGAAGTAATTTGTTCTTCCTGGCTTATACTGCACTGCAGCGTACACACAGTGTGTTTTTAAAATGTCCTGAGTGACTCTAATGTTTAGACACATTGCAGTGTTAAACAGGTAGCCCATTCATAAAGCTGCCATCATCACACATCCAGGATTAAGGAGCTTCCATCTTCCACCATTTCCCATGCAGCTCCATGGGTGGAGGATGACACGACACCTCCAGGGTCAACACTTCAAAGAACTCACCCACCCGGTAAGGCGCTTTGCATCGCAGCATCCAACAGCCACAAAATGATCACAGGTGCTGTGAAAGGAAGAGACTGAAAAGATGAAAAATGGAGTAAAGTGTGCTCCAACTGTGTGGTTAGAATATAAAAAGCAAGAGCGCTTTTAGGTCTGAAAAAGTTTACTTAAAGAATAGATTATGAAAATGCACAAATATTAGTATAAAAAAGAGTATAAAATATTGTAGCACCCTGTTTATGCCCTAGCACAGTCGAGCACAGTTGAGTTCTTCACAAAAACTTATGAATGAACATTTTACAGTTACACTTGCCATGTGAGTAGATAGTAACCAGGAGAGTTAGGGTCAGGGTTGGCGCTAAATCCTTGTCTCTCTTTCTTCTCCACACACATTCCTATCTTCAGCCGCTTTCACATTTTGAATTTGCATATGAAGCTGCATGCAGCATATTCACACACATGCTAAATTGAGGTCTCTGAGGCTTAACGACGTTATGGAAAACACACATAGGATTAAGAGCCAGAGCCAACAATAAATGATGATCAGATTGTTATTATGTGTATATTATTTCATAGAACTGTCTGTTTCTGTTAATGTTAGTGATACTTATTTATTTTGATGTTCAGATATTATCTTCATATTTTGCTGGAGTGGAAACAAATGCATCAAAGAACTGAGAGAGACAAGTTGGATATTTTCCTTTTACTGGGAAAATTTAAATCTTGACTGATATGGTTGATAATCCGACATAATCAGACAGACTTTCTAAAGGGCTTTGATGGACAGGACATTATAACTTTCCTTACTGACTAATGTAAAGTCAATTCATGTAGAAAATGTTCCAAAAAAAGATCTTTTACAGAAAAATTATTCTGAGGTCTTTTTCAATTGACATAAACGAGCCGTTCTGTCTCTTTTAGTCAGCGAGCTCTTTTTTCAAGTGAATCTGATCAGATTGTAACCACTACTTTTTCAGTCCAAGCTGAAGGGTTTTTCTCTCCTGTTCAAACGTTATATAAGTATATCCAAACGTTATATAAGTATATATCTCTCTCTTTGTTTCTATCAAATCTTCCACTGCTCTCAGCCCCTATGTATTGGCACACTATTAAAGCAGTCTCAAGACATGAAACACACACACACACACACACACACACTGACGCTTGTTAGACCCTGGCTGAGAAAAGAAAAAAAATGAGGTAGCACGGAGGGGGGGCGGGGGACAGAAAAAAAAACACCCCTGAGGTAGCTTGTAAATTGCACTGGAATGTCGACGGAGCCAATCAAATGGCAAGAGACGGAGCCAGATTGGGAGGGGTGGGCGTAGAGCAATGATGATGCTAATGCAGCCAATTAGAGCTGGGCCGGCCACGCTCCGTTTTCCCCCTCCACAATGTCAATGGCAACATTTATCCACCAATAAAACAGACATGATCTCAGGAGCCTGGGCCTGCCAGGGCTTTCCGTTCCTACAAATTTTAGTTGATTGTACAGTGCTGTGCCTGGAAGCACTTCGAAGGATGATTACTGAGCTTGTGTTACATGTTTAAAGGGAGATTCTGCATCGTTTTTTTTTTCAGGGGATTTCTCTCTGCAAGATGGAATTCTTGACTGAAATATTAAGACTTAAAATCACTGTGTTCTGTCCTTTTCCCTGACACATAGATAAAGATAAAGTAGATGCACACACACAGCCACTCAGGCGGCAGGATAAACCCCCTGAGGCTGGAAACAGTAGGTAGGACACAATAACCTAAAACAATTAACAACAATGGACTGAAATCAGGAATCTAAATCTCTTTAAGTGTAATGAGACGAGTTTAGGTCGTTACTGTTGCTGTCGGGTGAAAAAGTCTAATCTCCAAGATCTCATTTTGAAGTAACTGAATCTTCATTTTCATCTTAAAGATTATGCGTCTGATTTCACTCGGCTGGTGTGAAAGTTTGGTCAAGAGTGACGGAGTTATAAGCCTAAGTGAGAAGATAAAAATCACTACAACAACAGTGATGCTGGTAGCAATGAAAAACATGACTTACTAAAGTATTACGTTAACAAAACCTCTCTACAAAGAAGAAGTACATGTTTATTCTGTTATAATTACAATATAAATGTGTATATATATATTTCCCAAAGTGGAACATGAAGCGTATAAAGCACAAATACAAGAGGACATGGATGTACAACAGATCAAAATTGAAAATTTTAGATTATTGTATTTAATTGTAATTACACAATTGACATATTAGTATTATTTTAGATTGTAGAAGACGTAATGTATAATTTTTCCAAAATATTCCAAATCACAGCACGTCTCTGTGGATTTAAATCGCACAAGTGTAGTGTGGGTCAACGGTCTTTTTGAATGTACAAAGTAGAACTAAAGCTGGATTACAAAGCAAATCCTCCATAATGAATAAGAAATTCAGTGTAATCCAGGAGCTTAAGTACCTGGAATATCTTTATTTTCCTCACTGCGTGTTCAGTGTGGATGAGATCCAGTTTTTTCTGTCAACACCTGCAGCTGAGTTCTGATCAATTTGAGCCTCTTTTTGTTTTTTTTGTTTTTTTGTAACAGATGCATCGCAGCACGGAGACATGGGATTATGGATGCTTGACACAATCTATTTCCTCAAGTTTAGTGTAAGAATTCATTTTCTTTAGGTAGTATCCAGCCTGCTTATATAAACATAGATTTTGAGAGAGAAAGAATCCATTTATTGTTGTTTTCAGCACTTTCTGCAATTTCCTGTATGGATGTTGTAGTGGATTCATGGAGCTACACAGTTAAAACCTTCATAAAGGACTTTCCTGTGAGGTGGCAGATGTTGTTTAAATAATTCTGTCTCACACACTCACATTTCCACCACCACAGCCTTTGTCCTAGATTTATTAAGCACTTTAATTAGTCAGAATATTAAATGATAAATCATTCAGCAGTGGCCTCTTTGTTTTATATGCAGCGCTCTGTTGCTGTCTGTCTGCTCTGTGCCAGTATAGGTGTGGAAATGTTGCAACTAATCTTGTTGCTGCATCTAAAGACCATTATGTTGTGAGCTGCATGACAATGGTGCTGTAATCCTCATAAAGCCTGTTGAATTAGCAACTTAGCGTGTTTGTCTGAGTTGTCAGTGTTTTGTTCTGGATGAGGTGTATGTGCACATGTGGACATGTGGCTGTTTACTTTTATTTTCTCATGCAGTCTGCCCGTGCTCATGTAACGTGGCTGGATGTTTTTTTTTTTTTTTGTATTCGTGGAGCGACATTTATATCACAGGTGAAATAATGCAGAAAGCATGCAGATGTAATATACTTACTTTAAAAAACCCATGATTACACAACACTCAGATTACACAACAGTGTGCTCCACCTCTCCTTGATTCAGTGTTGCATCTTTGCTCTGCCTTTTTTCAGTGTAGAGTTTCATGCTTAAATATGAATTTGAAGTTTAGAAAGCTCAGTGTACAGTGAGTTTTACAGTACATGTCTGATTATCTCATTTCATGAGGATGAGACTTTTTAATTTGCCTTCCCTTAACTGATGCAAACACTGACTTTACATATTTCAACTTAATCTTAACTGCAGATAAAGCAAGCCAAAACCAATATAAAAGATAGGTGTGGTGGCAATTTGTTGCCTTCTGGCAAAAACAGGAAATGAGGGTAGATGAAGAAAAACTAGGCCCTCTCTGCTTGTAAGGTATGGCATAAAAACTTTGTGGTTTTACAGGATATGATGGGCGTGAGAATTCACTTTTCCTCTCACATTTCACACTTCCTGTTATCCAGCAGTGTTCTGTCTCACATCACACCGTGCATTCATTTTATTCAGCATATGCTCCGTAAAGACAGGGTGTTCAGCATTATCCAGCAGTGATCCTCACTTCTCCCTTGTCATTAGCAGCACCACTTAGCAGCTCCGTTATCTTCCTGAGACAATGCTTCATCACTGGATTAGACTTTAATTGGCTGCATTAGCTGCCTCCCTCCCCCCTCCGGCTCTGCAGCAGCTGTGATTTTAAAGGCCCTGTCCCTGAGTCAGACACACACTGAAGGCTTTGCCCCGCCACCCGACAGTCAGCAGGTAGGAATGGAAACATGTTTTGGAAACTGGTGAACTTTAGATAAATAATGCAATCCAACACTTGCTTGCAATTACGCTGCTGTGGTTGCTTTTCTCACTTATTATGCCTGTACATGGGCATAGTAATGTGAGTCCTCTCTGAGGACCAAATGGGAGCCAAGTGAATGAAGCGGTTCCATGATTAGGGCCCCTTCAGCTGCAGTGAGGCCTCCAGAACCAGCTGAATATGTGACTTTTCTTTGGTTCCTGCATTATTTATTTCTTAATTTATGTTTGTCCTCTTTAAATATTCAAAGAAACATTCCCTCATTTTTTTTAAAGTGCTCAATTATGCTCCTAAATCCCCAAAATGTTCTCAGTGTTAAAAACTCAACAGGATTTGGAGGCAAATTTTACGTATAGCTCCCCAAAAAAGCTCGGGTTGTCTTTTATGTGGCGGTATTTTGAAGCTCTGAAGGGTTTTGATTTTTACAGCCTCACATAAAAAAGGTGTGCAAGTGAAAATGCACAAACAAACTTCCAGAAACTTGTTCTCCCTCTACCAACAGCCCGGACGGACAAACACGTCTGCTAATCGCTGAGATTCTTCAGAAATTGCATTAAGACCGTCTGTTTGAATTTAATTAATTAATAATTGTTGCTTTAATTGATAACTAATTAAACAGTATAAAGGGATCCATGATGAGGCTTTAATGTAGTAAAAGTTTCAGCTCAGCTCAGCCAAGGCCTTATGTGAGGCCCTGCAGCACTGACCCCACATCTGCTGCACAAGCCTGCCTATCGAGGCCAGGCAGGGCTTTAATGTCCGTGTGTGTGTGTATGTGTGTCTGTGTATGTGTGTTTCAGAGAGAGAAGGGCTTATGGCTCGGCTAGCCCAGAGAACAGCCTGCCAGAATTTATAAGACATATAAGGACTCTATTATAAACTCCTCTGCCCGCCGATTTGGAGGTAACATTGTGTTTTTCTCGCTGTAGGAGGCTTCAGCATCAATTTAAACTCCATATTACATCACTGAAATTCTTCTTTTTATTTGTTTGTTGTTTATTTTCTTCCTCATGATTGCTCTGTAAAGCTTTTTGTGAAACCCTTGGGTTTAAAGAAGTGTTTTAACGACACATTATCTCCTATAAAATCATGTTTCCTAGCAATTATCACCACTCTTTACGAAGTGATCCACAGTGCAATGACATGTTGTCTCCATATTTATAAAAGCATGAACAATGGAGGGTTGAACACACACGCCGGAGTGTTTTTGTTCAACTTCAGAGTGAAATGTCAGTTCTCTTAAACTCATTTATTTTTAGTTTAATATAAGAATGTCAGATTGACAAAAGAAAAGTAGATACAATATTTGAAAAATATATCAATACAGTATGAATTATAATACATATCTGAATAGAAACATTATAAACAATATCACAGTTAATTAATTCATATATTTTTGAGAAGTTATGGATGTATTGTTAATTATCCTGCATCTGAATTCACTTCATTCATTTTATTTTGTATTTTTATTGAATTCATATGCAAAATGTTTAAACATTTAAAAAATGGACACAAAGAATTAATTGTCAGAGGCCTAATCATTGACTTGATTAGAGTTATGGTTTTTACAGACTGACATTTTTAGATTGAACAAATAAAATCATGATTTTATAACATTTGTCTTTGATCGGATATTTGAAGCAACATGAGCAGACTTTTAGTGTTTCTAGTCATCGCAATACACATCCATAACCAAAAACCTATAACAGATGGTTTTTGCAGAATCATTTTTACATATAAAGAGCATCAGATCAGATACTTCGACTCAGATGTCAACATCCTTACACACACACACAGTGGGAGGCATCCATGGATGATTCATGTCTGTTAGGCGTCCTCAGCTGGAGACAGAGGTCTAAAGCCCGGAAATCGATCCATGTCCATCAGATCAGGTGACATTTTCTGCCTCCTCTGGCTCCTGTTAGATGATCACGTATGATATTTTTCACTCTTTTTATCTTCCTTGTTTTGTTTTTTTTTCTGGTCCACCCTAATCTCTCTCCTCTTCTTTCTGTGAGAACCAAAAAACAGGTTTCATCTTTTGAAGCTTCATGTGTCTCATTCAGATGGATGTTGCTGTTACTCTTTTATATTTTAGAATATTTTTTAAGGATGAAATCAAACACTATCCAGGCAAACCGAGAAAACTTTCTATCCTTTTCTGTTTTCTTGAGGGAAGATATTTTTTTCTCCTGCTGTATTTCCATTGTTGCTGTATTGTAGAGGCTGAGAAGCTGCAGCAGTTTTAAGTAACAACAGGAATCTTCGTCTCTAAGAGGCTCAAGTGTGGAACAATAAGAATGGTAAGTCCCCTTCCTCAGGGGACACAAATAAAAAGAGCTGGACCCCCCCATTAAAAAAAAAAAAAAAAATCTCACACACACTTTTTTTTTTTTCTTACCAGGAGAGCTCTGTGCTTCTTTAATTTATATATTTCTAATGCTGAATATTTATTTTTCATTTATTAAAATAAATGAAAGACATTTTCAAACATTCTCCATCTTCTTTTCTAGTGTTTAACAGATTGTTAAATATATTCTCTCTCTGTCTATAAAATCTATATTTTTAAAAAATAGAAATGCATTAAATTATAATTTGATAGATACATAATAATATTCTTTCATAATAAGATGAGATAAGATGATCTATTTTGGGCTGATCAGATTTTAACAGTTGTTTTGTAACCTAACTGTTTCTGTTCAGGATTTAATATCAAATTATTTTGCTTTATATGGTGTAAATGAAACCTAATTAATACAGGATAATAATAACTTGTCAGAATATCAAGTCTTAAATGATAAATTTGACCTAATTGATCCTGAATGTGTCACTTTTTATCCTCGTAGTTTCCTTTTTTGCCCGTTTTTAAGCTTTAATTCCGCTTTGATCCTTTTTTCATTCTCTGACTTCGTTTTAAACATCAGCCCAAATTCATTCCTAACACTGAGATCCGCTCTGGTTGAATATAAAGTGTCTCCTCTCAAAGTTTCTTTGTGATAAAAGCTTTTGGTTTTAAGCCTGTCGGCCTTAACAGAATATTAACAAGCGGAATGTTAAATGTCAACGAGGTGAAATTAACGTCTGATTTCACTCGTCTGCGTGTTTGGATCATTTATTTAAACCCGATTTTTATTTAAAGCAAATGAGCTCATAAGGTTTTTTTTTTTCAGCGTCGTTTGCGGCTTTTTTTCAAAGGGGGAAAATTCAACTGTTAAGATATTAAAATGGTTAAGATGGATGAAGACGCGCACGGAGCTCCGCTAATCGCCGTTTTCTGACACAAATAGTTTTCAGCTTTCAGTAGTGGCTTATAATTAGAGCCTAAATAAGTGCGCTGTCATGGAAAAGTTAACAAGCTCTGCGGGCAGACTCCATGTAGGGAAATAGACAGACTAACCAATATTTATTAGACTCATTCCCAATGAAACATCGTTGGTGTTTTTGATTCTAAGTTAAAATAAGTGTGAGATTAAACTACATCTCCTGCTGGCACGAACACAATTTATTTAGCTGCTTGCTCCAAATATTTAAATTCACCTTAGACTTTGTATTAATTATTCATGAGATGTTTCTGGAGGTTTAAATCTCTGCAGCGCACCTGACTTTGTTTTCTGCTGCACATTTTGTTTTTTTTTTCAAATCCTCATGATATTTTTCTCTTTCCACAAACAGGGCCAAGGACTCTTTTTTCTATTTTCTCCTGAAAGGGCGGTAAATTCTTCTCCCCTCCTTCTTGCCTCCTTCATTTTTTACCAAATGGTCTGTTTTTGATTGAAGCCTAAAGGTCAGCTTTGGAGTTTTTCTTTTAAAGCATCTCTGACTCTGAGCTTTGTGGCCAAAAGCTAACAATAAAGCCCTCAACTCCCCTTGAAATAACGGAGATTTTTTATCAAGCCCCCTGAACACCCTTTTTCCTTCAGAGGGCTTAAGTGCTTTCATGTCTGTAATAACTTTGTATACAGTGTATGTATACACACTAAGCTACAACAAGGTGATAATAAACCGGCTGCTAACTGCTCATGGTGAGGCTAAAGCCCGGCAGAATTAGCACAGGCCTGCCAAAGATTTCATAAAAAAGAAAGAAAATTGACAGCATGTCAATAGGTTTTGATTTAATATCGCTGTGGTCACTTTAGCCGAGTCGGTTACAAAACCAGACAATTTTAATCAAATTCCTCGACTTGTTGGCGTAAAGTTGTGCTGCAGCTTCACTGTAATGGAGCAGCGTGGGATTTCACTGTCATCAAGAAGGAAAAAAGCTCTGATTGATGCCGGAGGGTTTATTTCTTTTAGATTTTGTCTCACATAACCTTACCTAAATTCAGTTTCTTTTTGTTACAGAGTCTAAATGCTCTAAAAAGGTGAATATACTGGCTTGTAATGTAACAAAACACTTAAAATATTTGTTATTCCAATAACGCTTGAATCCAAGCACACTGTGTCTTTATCAAAGCCGTTCTTCATATTTTTTAACGTGTTACAGCCAAAAACTGATCTTGTAAATAAAGACTCACTCATCAAAAACTGAATTTCAACTCGGCCGTATTTCTTCATCATGTCCTTTTACCAGGAGCTGGAAGTCTCCTTTTTGGGTTCAGAGCCAGAGTCTGAAGCCTCCCTGACTGATTACAGCTTATCCAGTTCTCAATGGCCTGTGCAAAATAGAAATAAATAATTCAGTGGGTCTTTAGTGTCCCGTGATGGTCTATACATCCGAGGCTTTTTCATGTCATCAAAAATGAGAATCAGAAAATGTTTAATAATAATAATGATGCCCATACAGCTGGATTAAAGTGCACTGAAGCACTAAAAGCAACAGAGGCTGTATCTAAGCAATTAATTATTGTATTTCCAACATACTCAAAGCCAAAAGCACTTTGGCTTTTGACTTTTTAGTCTCTTAAAAACGTAAAGAAAAATGTTCTTAAGGAAAAATGTTACTCATGACTGTCCACCAGCAGCTCAGTGTCCCTCTTCTGGATGTAGAGCCAGTGTTTGAACCACGCTGACTGATTATATCTGATACAGCTGCTGGGATCCCTCTCATCCAGTCCTCAATGGCCTGGTGCAAGTGCTTTTCATCAGGCCTCAAGTGCTCTTCATACTGAGTATCGTTGATAACATGAAGCTCTCTCTCACACACACACACACACACACACACACTCACACACGAGGACATGAGATATCTCCTTAAGGGTTTGACATAGTTGTTTTTACTGAATATCAGATATCCACCTGCCACAGTGATGAATCATGATCAGTCTGTATAACCTGTTATTCAGTTTTATCTTCCTTGCATCTTTTATTTATTCTTTTAATCATTCAATTAGGTTTGAATTCATGCAACGTCTCCTGTAGTGTCTTCTACCATCGAGGAGGTGTGGTGAGTCAGCCTGCCTTAAAATAATTTAATTATTCTATCAGTATTTTAATGTCCCGTGTTGGTCTTCATGCTGTTTTTAAGGGTTTTCTATAATAACTTTAAAAGTTTTTCTATAAACTTTTTATTTTGTGGCTGTTGACTCCTGTATCAGCCTTCATCAGTTCAATTCAGCTGCAGTTTTGTATGCGGTTATACTTATCTTTAATAAACTGCATTAGAAATGAGTACATGTGCTTACATTTCTCATGTTGGCCTCAACAAACAGGAAAAGAAATATACACATTTGATAACACTCCTGTCTTTGTCTGTCTCAGCAGATGTATTGTTTGTTTGTTTGTTTGTTTCTTGACAAAGATATTATTTTCATCACACTTATGAGAGTGTCTCCATTTTTATGTTGTATAAGCTTTTATAGATTTTTACTCCACACAGCCACATAGTTACACTTACAGGTAAAAACACAACACAAATAATAATTAAATGCCTTTATTTTTATTTGATTTGTGCTTAAGTAATTTAAAAGCAGCGTGCATGTCTCTCTAAAAGATAAGACAAAATTATTGGCAGGATGTTGCTTTAATTTTTATTGTATTTTTATTCCATTAATCTAATAAAAACAAAAGAGTCGTTCTGCCACCAAAATCAAAAAGACAAAAACAAACCCAAATAAACACACACACACACACATGTCACGTCACACATCATTATAATACTACTCTAAATTTACACATGATTTGTTTAATAACATGATAAATTGAAACACATGCACACGTGGTTTTCGGACAGTTCGCATGTGTATTTTTCTTTTACAGTAAACTAAACTTTGATTTAACAATTAAACAACAAAATCTCTACATAGTCAATAATGCTTTGATGATTTGATTTTAACATTTCAACAAATTACATTTAAAATATGCAAAGTGTACACTAATATTCAGGTAATTTAGATGGTCAGAAAATGAAAGATTGTGCCCTTTAAGGATGATTTTCACTATATATGGGGAAAATTCTCCACGCAGCTCTGAAAGCAGATGAATCAGTGGAGAGATTTCTACTGTGTGTCTCTATCTGCCTGCTGTTAGTCATGCAGAGGCCTCCCGTCCTGCCTCCAGCTCTGGTAGACACAGAGGCACTTTCTCAGGGCTGCAGCTCGGCTCTGCTGTTCCGTGATAATGATAAGGCCTTAAATCCCTCTGTAGATTTGACCTTTGTCCCCTCCCCCCTACTCCTCTATTTTTAAACTGTCTTGTACGTTCGAGAGTTGCGATCTGGCCGGTGCAGGGAGGATTAGGTGTATGTTTGGGTAGAGGTGACTCCAGGAGCCCCCCTCTGTTTGGTTTGGCAACCCCGCAACCACCACACAGCTGCCGGCAAAACCCTGCTTGATCTACCAGATACCCAAAATCATTATGCGGTGTTTGTTATGGAGTGGGGGGAAAGTGAGGAGAAAAGAAAAGGAAAAAAAGAAAGGTTTACTTTTGTTTGAGGAAGACTTTGAGGGTTTGAAGTTTGGTCACTCAGACATGTTACAGACGTCCTTTCAAACTTGACTGAGATGTTTACATTCGACTTCCCCTTTTAAACTGTTATCGATGTTATTGATTGAGATCATGTCTTGCTACATGACATATTTAAATAATATTTGGGTTAATTATCAGAAACATGCAGCATGCAAAATGGTATGAAAATTTCAAATAGAGGTTTTGGATGAAATTCGGCAGTAGTGTATTCAGATCCTTTGCTTACACAGCCACGTTCCAAACACTATTTTTCAAATAAAGCAAACACTGCACTGAAAACAGAAGTATTCCCAGAAAAATGTACTCAGATTTCAAAAGCAATCTCCTACGACAGGATGGCACCATTCAGAGTACTTTATTATTTAATTGATAGATTATTGTTACTGGTGCATTAAGGTGTATGCAATGTTTATGTTATGTTGCTTTCCTCATTTATACATGGATATTTTATATGTTAGGTAGCTTAATCTATAACATTACATCCTATTTTAATATCACAGCTTAAATATATAAAATAAGTGGGACTGTGGCTGTCAAATGAATGTGTAGTACAATATTTCCTTCTAAAACGTATTGAAATTGAATTGGCATAAATTGGAAATAAAGTACAAGCACCTAAAACTTTAAATTGACATGTACTTGGTGTCCAATATCTCATTTATAAAGACCCTACAAAGAATAAAGAGTCTCTAATCACAGGTTTGGTTTTTAATTCTGAACTCACAAACGAGCAGAGCCCAGACGTGATTCAAACACACTTTTTCTCGACTACCATAGGCTGTCTGATGCATTTGAGCAGTCAAGCAGTCCGTCATTCTTACGAAGACAAACTCGTCCCTCGCCTGCCAGTTAATGGGTTTGGCCCACTGATTAATTGTGATGAATGGGAGCTCATTCATAACCCATTGTGCATTTGGTCCTGTGTGCTGTCAGTGGCACTGGATTCAAAAGCAGCAGCAGAAACAGTGTCTTTTTGCAGAAAGAGGCAAACTACTGCCCCCTGTTGGCTGTCTAAGCTCCTGCTGAGAAAGTAGCATGGCGTGGAAGATGTATTTTGGCTGCAGGTTTTCCAAAAAGTAAAATTTAGTACTTGATGGTGATATGGGTGATGGATAAACAGGAAAACACACAATGAAAACACAAACACACACAGGCTGTGAATTATAAATAAGATATTTATCTCCAATTCTTGTGGTAATATGAAAAACACATGAAAAATGTAGCTGCGAGCAGCGATCAGGGGGTTTAAGCCCATATGGGAATGTTAATAATTTAAGGCTGTCAGGGGTCAAGAGCGACATGGGAATGTTGGGAATGTTGAAAGCAGAGTCTCCGGCAATCACAGACATAATGATATGAAACCCATCCACACCAGAGAGGTTTATTAGTATTAATAATAATAATAATAATAATAATAATAATAATAATTATTATTATTATTATTATTATTATTATCCAATCTTATATTAGCGTAGTTGTCTGTGCTACCTTCCTGTTTTAGGAGTAAATCCAGTGTCTGATGTATGTTTCAGCAGGAGGGCTTTGCGTGCACAACATGTTTGTCCAGGAGTGTATAAATCTACTGTGAGTTATTGTAAGACACACCCAAATGTACAGACCAGTAGTACATGCAAGCTGTTTGAGTATCCCACCATGTTTTATTATTATTTTTAATGCCAAAGTAATTATTCAAAAACATTTCTAAAGAACAGCATTAAGAGGTTGTTTCCTAAATGAGATGTCTGTCTCTTTGAGGATGAAACCATCTGTTTCCATTGCTTCATTTCAGGTAGCAGTTTTTTTTTTTGTTTCTATGAGGAAATTATGGCAAATTTCCCTGTATATGTTGATGTGGCTGTATGGTACATTTGTGAATATGTCTGGTGTTGATTGGTTAAAAAAATGAAAGAAAAAAGAAAGAAATGTGCCGTTCCGCCACATTAATGGTCCATTGTCAGTTTGACGGACACGGATGTCAGATTTGGAGAGAAACTGGAAAAGTTTGCCAGTTTTATTAGACAGATAAGAGACACATTTGCTGCCTTTTGATTTTGCACATATGAAGTGCTACCTCATATTAGCCGGGAATCTGCCACTGTCCTTTTTGTCTTTAAGTTTGTAGCATTTCAACTTAGAAAATTATTTACTCCCAAAAGTGTCATTTCATAATTTTTTGCTAATGGCTCATCTTCTCATCTTACAGCACATGCCAGACAGTGACATCATCTGTCAGTCAAACAGTGTGTGGGCTTGTCATTTGCTTTAATCTCACTGGCTGGTATAGTTTGACTTTTCTGAAAGTGCTGCTCTTTTCTGTGGTTCCTTCACTGCTCATGCTAATCTGGGTTCAATTATAGTCAGAGGCAGCAAATTAAAAGTCGGGAGAGTGCCATTCCAAAACACTTTACATCTGAGCTACCGAGGTGGGAAAAACATTGATGCCTGCAGTAAAACTTAAAAGTGACTATAATCAATATTTTCTTCATTAACAAAGAATCACATGACACATATTTTTTATGTGGAAAAGGTCACAGCTCTATAGAACATTTTTAGCGTCTTTCAGCTCTTTGTTTTGGTTTTCTGGCCTGTTCACTCTCTGCGCTCTCATAGCTTCGTGTTCAGCCCTCAGCTGTAAATAACGGCTGTAAAAATAACACAAAGTTAACATAGTGGAGCGTTTAGCAGCTAAAAAGCTAGATTTATCCCTAACGTTGGTGGAGACTGAAACCAGAGCTAAATTGAGAGTGATCATTGGACTTACATTTGCCAGCTGGCCACAAATACGAGTGCAGGATGTGTAAATAGTCAACTTTGTACTAACACGTTTACCATATCAGCTTAAAAAAGTGATATGTCAATGTGGAATCCTGATCAACAACAATAATGCAACACTAAGAGGGGTGATTTCAACTTGCCTCACTCTCTCCTTCTAAGTATGATGTAGAAACTATGGTAACTCTATAATGCGTGTTGAAAACAAGATACTGTAGCAACATAGTGGTTCAATATGGCTCCTAATTCCAGCCCCTAATTCCTTTTTTGGCTCAACCAGTCCCAGTTCATGTTTGACCATGTAAATTCATCAACTATCATCATCAACTATTGCAAACAGGAAAAAAAATAGACATCATCAGCACTCTCTTTGTGTTTTCAGGACACACCAGATGGTTTACAAAAGCAAAGGTTCAGTCATGACCGTCTTGTATTTGTGATCGATTTTTGACAGAAAAGCAGTTTTTTATTCATACGAACAGGTTCTGACTTCATGTTTCCTCTCGTTTCTTTCTTTTCCTCACGCTCTTTTATACTTTCATTCTCTCTGTGTCACGTCTAAAGCCCGCATAGCTTCAACCATGCTCTCCTCGTCTCTATCTGTCTCTCTCTCTCTCTCACACTCACACACACACACACACTGCACCGTGCAGCTTGACAAGATCTGAGGCCAGATATTTGATTTACACCGGCAGGGTCAAAGAGAATGCATTAGGGCCTTTTGCAGGAGAGGCACAGGGAACGGCCAAGAGTTATAAAGTGGTCGGATGGATGCTGACACATGGCCCTTCATAACAATCAGTAGAAGAGTTAGATGCACTGGCCCTGACCTCCTCCTCTCCAACACCATGATCTATATACTCCAGCCCCCAGCTCTTATTCACCACACCCCACCAAAATGTCCCAGAAAATCTGCCTCAAAGCTCATGTTTTTATTCACCCTTTTTTCTTCATGTTGAGTTTTTAACACTTTTGCGAGCTCAGCGTATTTTATCTTCTGTTTAATTTCGAGATTGTTTTGAAAAAGTGTCACCTTACACTGTGATATACTGTACACATCCAAAGCCTTGACTCTTTTATGCATACTATAAAGCGACTGTGAAGACACGGAGCAGAGGCCATGTTACTCCCATTTTAATGTGTTATCTGAAGGTCTTTTGGGTTTTTATGTCTGTCGTAACAGCTCTTTATCTTTGTTTGAGCTGATTACACAGTGAAAGGATCGCTCGGTGTATTTAACACACGCGCGATCTATAAAAATAGCACTTGGCTTAGGTATTAAGATACCATCATATATTAAGTTGTCGACTTTTCAGTGTTTCATCTACATGCATAGGATATATTGTGTGCCTTTTATAGGATATTTTATTCAAAGTGACCCTTTAAATATGATACATTTCGGCGTGTGTAACTTTTCAGACAGCTCGCAAATGAAATGAAATATTTTGTATGTAAAGACATGAATGTCACATGTCATTTTCCTCTAGCTCCAAGAAAGTTGACATTTTTAGATATCCAAGGTTTCTAAATGATAGCGGTGAGGTGAATATGGATACACTTTTTTAAAAATGGATAGAAGATACTAAATCGAAACATTTAAGGATTTAAGGAGCGAAGAAATGTCCCACTCAGAATGATGCATGAATGAATTTGCAGGGAGAGTATGATGACATGAGCAGCACAGAGATACAGACAGGAGAAGACAACAACATTTAGCACTTACAGTCCTTCTCTCTCTTTTAGCTCCCTTTCTTTATCTCTTCTCCATCTTTGTCTCCCACCTCCTTCAATACCACCCCCAGTTAATCTTTATTAGTCTGGTGCTTTGGTTGAAAGCACATTTTGAGCATTAACATGACAGCATGAGGTAAACACACACATAAAAAAGTATTAAAGGATATTTATAGTTTGTTATAACTTCTGTCTTATTTTACAATACAACATTTGTATTTATTATAATAAAATTGAACATAGTTAACAAGATTCTAGAACAAAGTGTCAATGGAGCAAGCAACACAAGCTTATCTAAACCTTTTTATTAAGAGGTAACACTGAAGGCGAGCACACTAATCCTTAATTGCAAAGAAAAACCCGTCTGGAAGTTTAGTTAGTCAAATTTGACTAATAAGCCACTCTGCAAACTGTGGTATATTTAAAATACACAATTTTATTGTTCAGCTTTGTTTACTCTTCTGATTAATTTGGCTACCCTGCAGGTTTTGTTAACAGCCTGTCTGACAATCTTCATGTTGCATGTTACTACGTTCCCAGATCTCAGTATTTAACTTGATGACTTGTGTCATTATTATTGAAAGGACTGATAACCCAAACTACCAAAAAAATGATCTGAAGTCACTTTCCATCTGTCCGTTTTTATGTGCTTTTTAAATTTGCACGTAAAGAAAAGTCTAAAATTCACAAAAATGTTTTGACGCTTGGCTAAGGTGTAAAACTTTGTGTATCCATACAAGCAAAATGTGACATGTGAAAATGTGAAGCGTATAAATCCTGACCTACGTGAAGCATGTGACTTCTGAAGTGACAACAACATCAGATCTGTGTGGAGAGATGAGGAAACTCTAACAGTTATTATATGAGACAAACAGAAATTACATTTTTCCATCATGTTTTCTACTTTTTTTTTTTTTTTGTTGTTGTTGTTGTTTGACTGGCGCTGTTTTAATTACATCATCTTGTTGCACCGTCTTCTTCTGCAGTGCTTTAATGGCACCTGGCTGGAGGATCAGCACCACCAGCTGTTTATCTGAAAGCACCCATCTGTAATATCTAATATCTTTGACTGCAGTAGCTGTAAATACACATTAATTTGTGTTTTATTATGCAGATTTTCTGGAAATTTGTATGAAAACCTGATTCAGTTAAAGAAAAGGGGCAAATTATAAAAATATAACTACAATATAAATAAACAATATATAGAGGTTTGAATAAATAACTGCTCATAAATGTCCTGCTCTATGACAGCTACATATTCTCTTGCCAGACCTCTCTTCTCCCTCTCCAGGCCTCTCTCAATGTTTACATCACTTTTTATAACTCTGGGATGACAGACACAGACCTAGTACAGCCCAAGTACTGCACACACACACACACACACACACACACACACACACACACACACACTCACACACACTTATGTCTGGACAGTGTCAGGCAACACTTCAAAGTGCAGGATCCCCCTTTTTACAAGCCATATTAGGCTCACATCAAAGCGCACTCTGCGCTTCAGACCAGAGTTTTCTGGTCAAACGAACATCTCTGCCTCACAGCTCGGTGATGAAGCACGCTACACAGCGCGTCACGTCCGACCTGACACCACAATACCTGCATAGACACATTACAACATGGAGTCAGACCAGGGTACTGAGGCTTTGACCTCTGAACTCCTAACAACCCGCTGCATGAAATGTCAGTGATTCTACTGACGTGTTTGTCCTGGATTCATGCAGTGTGACATAGAAACTGGGCTTTGGTTGCTTCTCTGAAGAGATTTGATGGTTTCCATCTTTGCTTTAATGTCATTTCAAGCTTCACAGAGTAAAACTAAATCTGCTTTGGCAGCTTTTGGCTACCAACCAGGATTTGGCAGCAGTTGTGATTTTTAAGATCAGAAAGAATCCACACTCAATATCACATTTTTAGTGCTAATAATCAAACTAAAGCTATAAAGTCTAACTAATCTCAGTCTAAAATAAACTCAGATGTTGTGAGTGAGCACAGTTTTGATATTTTTATACCCATACTGTTGTCTTAAATTCATATTTCTGAGTCACTGGACCTATTTTTTGTGTTTACACAGGATGTCAAAAACAGTGAGGTAAATTTCAAGGCAATCTTTTTTTTTTTTTTTTTTTTTTACTCCCCCTCCTGTTGATAATCTCCTGACGAAAAGCACTTCAAAGCGTCACGCAAAGCCCTGCTCAGCCATTGTTGCCTTAGTGTGTTTCACGCCTGGATTCTCATGCAGCGCAGAGTTCTGGTGAGACACTGGATGTGTCATTAGAGAGAACGGCGTTGTCAGAACATTGAGAAGTCCCATACATCATGCCTGTCCAACTGTAGTCATGGCAGCAACCAAATAAATAATGCGGGTCATTACGCAGAATCGTGTTGACAAAGCGCAACTATCTGTCTTTTTGACAACAGCCGAGGCCTTCGATAAACAGAGCAGCACCCACGGCTGCTCACAGAGACTGTAGTCTTTGTTCGAAAACCGTTTTTCCCCTCCTAGGCATTAGTGGCATTTCAGTGAAGTGTACACAAGAGAGTTGATCGTGACTGTAAGTGTTGTAAATGGCTGAATGGTAAGGCCACTGTGCCAGAGTTAATGATGTATTTCTGTTGCTGCAGGATGATATTCATGCAGAACAGCAGACACTGCAAAACATTTGAGTATTTTTTGCCACTTAACACTTTACCGCCACTTTTCCTCTTAAAGCTCTTTCTGTTTGAAAATGGCTCACCTCAGTCATCACTACCTGCTAAATACCAAATCAATCTGAAAAGCATGACATTTTCATTTTACATCGTCATTCCTCTTGGCATGAAATGACAGTAATCTTTGTCCACAGTAGAAAATGTCAGACAACATTTTTCTCTTGCGTTTCACTTGCCACTCCTCACCCTGCCAAACAGACATGTAGGCCACCTATTCATCTGCATCTGTTTACTCTTTGTTTTAGACCCAGCTTGTTTTTCCAATGGACCGCATTTTAAATGGAAACTCCCTACCTAGAAGTTGACTTTGTGCAACCGTACCACCCGTCATCATGCAAAATGTCTCATAATTCATCAGTTCCTCTCTGTCATTTGACGGTTATTACTTGTGTAGGTTCTCCCTCCAGGGTCACAAGGTTTAAACCAGACTACGTTACGTCTACAGACGTTGTGTACTTCTTGTTTCATAATGTGGAGCACGTTCTCACGCAACCTCGCTAACATAACTGACATCATGTGCTCAGATGGAGCATGGCCTGTCATATATAAGGTTGTCAGTGGTGGAAAGTAACCAAGTACTCATGGCACTTTATACTTCTAATTTATTACATTTAAGAGCAAAATATTGTACTTTTTACTCCACAACATGCATCTGACTACTGTAGTTACTCTGCAGACTAGGATTCTATTAACAAAAGATATAACCTATAAAATATGGTGCATTGGCGTAGATCAAGCTATCCAACAGTATATAAGTAAAATGAGCTCTACCTTGACCAGCTGTACAATTAAAATGCTGCTTACTTTGTATTACTTTTAGTTAAGTAAAATCCACGATTACCTTCTTGTATTAAGGGGAAAATGATCTCTTTCTGATATTCTGTGGATTCGAGCCATGTTTAAAAAGCACAAAGCCTCATTTACTATATTATTTTACATGATAAATAGGTGGCTTCCCTTCAACATTGCCTTGTTGTTGCAGTAGAATCTGGGCAATGCACCTTTAAAGGTCATGCGCTGGTTGATCACATAAACTTGTTAAAACCCGGTAAGCTTTAGCAGCGAGAAAGCAGTCTTCTGTGATTTGGTTCGGTTTAACATAATGTGCTGAATTAATTAAAAGTTTATAGCGCTCAATTTGGGACCAAACTATATTGTTACTGTAGGGTGCAATTAAACAAACAGCACTTATCCAGAGGTGTACTGTTAGCTGTCAAAGTTATGACCAAGGAGGAGCAGAGACGCTGGCTGAGAGTGAAAAAAAAAAACACAAAAGCCTCACACCTCTGTTATCCTTCAGGCCTAAAACACATGACTGAAGTGGATGAATGCAACACAAAGCTATTTCTCTGCTAACAATGCTGGTTTGTACATGAAATGGGTCTATGGAGACATTTTTACAGCTGAAATTAAAACAATAAGCGACATGTTGCTTTTAAAGAGCTTCAACATTACTATCCCCATTTCCACATTTACATGTTTTGCTGTTTCTTAATTTTTCTTTTTTTTTTTTTTGTATGCAGAATGAGTCACTCCAAGGCGTTTTCACTGCAGAGTAAACTGGGCAGAAACTCCCATTCATCAAACAGGTATGTGTGTGTTGTCTTTGCTCACAGGAGGGATGCAGAGAAAAGAGACCGGTGAGTTATTTTAGCAGTGTTTGGGCTTCCCTCCAAGCCTTCATACCATCCCTGGGCCGTCCTATCTCCCACACAGAGGCCCGGGGCGGCGAGGGGACGGCAGAATCCCTGCAGGATTAACACAAAGTCCTCTAATGGAGCCTGAGGTGGAGAGACCCTGCACACGGCAACAAAATTTAAAGATCACCACTTGAGCTTTAGGTACTTAGGTTAGATACTCAGCTAGTCTGGCTCCTGGTGTTCAGCAGCGCAGTCTGTGTTTGTGTAATCTGGTGGCTAAATGGTGATTGTTAAAAATGGAAATTGGCATTAGGAGTTGGCAAGTGGCTACCAGAGCCTGCTACAGTGCTGCTGGGCTTATTTAATTCTCGGTAATTATTTAATTCAGTGTTTTCTTAAGTCTGTGGCTACATATAATATAAATCAGGAGTCTGTTCCTGCTAATTTCTAATTAACCCTAATCCCAGTTTAATCCTGAATTTACCCACTTGTGCGCCTGGTTTTTAAACTGTTTGAAGAACTGCTACTTCAATTTATTTTCAAAGCCAAACACAGACTCAGCTCCTCTTTCTGCTCGTGGCCCATTCATTTTAAAATTCTTACATGTCATAAATTTCAAAGCACTCATCAACCAACTTCCTGAAAACCACATCACTGCTAACAAACAATGAGGAAATGGTCATCTGCCGCTGTTTGAACAGGGATTCATATCTCCTCCAAACAGCCACAGAGGACAAAGAGGTAAAGAGAGATGGGCCACCTTGACCAAATCCTCCAAGATTCATTCACCCAAACTATCTCCAAGTCATTGGGCATTAACAAGGATCTAATGGGCTAATTGCCATTAGTAATGGTTGTTATCAGTATGGCTTAGGCAGCCTATCGCCCAGTGTAAAGTTTGTGTGTGTGTGTGTGTGTGTGTGTGAGGGTCCTCGCCCCGAGGAGAGGCTCTTGGGTAATCCTGTGTTGACCAGAGGGCTTCGTGGTCCATTACAGGTCACGGCTCTAGACGGAGGGTAAACAAATTCCTAACTAACGAGGGATGAGGAGGGAGGAGGCCAACCTTCACACCCACCTCCTCCTCCTCCTCCTCCTCCTCCTCTTCCTTCTCCTCCAGAAGACATGACCTCGCTTGAGTCGTCCAGACAAAACAAATTGCTATTACTCTTGTTACAGTGGTTGTTGAATTTTGGCTCGCCTTGAGTCCCATTTATTTATTTTTTATATTATTATATTACATTACTATACTATTGATGTAACAACTGCTACACTTACGTAAGCAATGGATAATACATCCATGAGGAACGGATGAAGCATCAAATATGCAGAAATGTGGAGAAAATATCAACAAAATAAGACAAAAGCTAATAGTTCATATATGGTTATAGGTCAAAATAAACTCAGTTCTCCTGCTTATGTTTGTGAACCATCCTCACTAAAATTTATGTGTACTTTTATAATTCTAATACAATTTTGTACCTTTTTGGATGATATGTATGTTGGTTTGTTGTTCACAGTATGATGTCATCTCATCATGTGGACGCTTTACTTTACATTATGGGCAACAAGAGAAAGGAAAATGGAAATTAGCATTTCTAATTTAATTACATAATTACAGACTAATTAAAAGTGCAAATTTGTGTATATTCTTTTGATAACACCCCAATAACACTCTTTCTGCCTCTGCATCGTATGACGATCCGCCAGATAAAAGCCTCTTCTCACCGATGACATGTGATGAGTAGCTGGCACTCAGCAGAAACATAAAAAGCACTTTCTCACACAGCTCTGGACTCATGCACAGACCTGTAAGAGCTGACTGTGCTGTTTTAGGCCACATTTACACAGGATAAGAGAGTTCATTTCACTATTTGTAGAGTGGATGCCACATGAATGATCTCAAAAGAGGGATAAAGCGAATCCGTGTGGTTTCTGTCTGAGACGTTTGGATCTGTGCCGCTAAAGAGTTAAAACTCTGATCTTTTGTTTCCTACAAACTGGGCCATCACTCTAACTTGTTTAGAGATGTTCAATTAAGTTAAAGACACATATTTACAATAAACTGTAATTTTTAGGTGCTTTCCAGATATTGCCTGAACACTGACATTGTCTTATGATACAATCATCATCTGAAACAAAGGCTGAAAAGGATTTGTGAAGTACACAGACGACTCATTTCAGCAAGATGTTTAAAAGTCATTTACTGAGAAATCACTGCTCAGGTTCAGACATGTTGCTCATGTTGGCCACCAAATATCAGCTCTTTTTTTCCTTTCTTTTGACTTTCAGTCTGTAACTAATGATATCTTTAATTAGCAATCTACTGATTATTTTCTCAATTAACTGATTTGCTTTGGCGAAAAATGGCCATCACAAGCTATCAGAGCCTAATATGATGTCTTAAACTGTCACTGGCTAAAGCTGAAGACCTAAATATATTCAGTTTGCTATCATAGAAGAGGAATAAAAGCAGAAATTATTTTTAATCACCATACTTTTATTTAGGAAGCTGGAACCAACATTTATTTTTGGCATTTTCATTTAAAAATGCTTTTTTAAATCATTTGTCAAAAATCGACTAATAGTTTCAGTTCTACTTCTTTAGTCTTTAATTACATTTATATCTGTTTGTCATTGTGCTTACCTCCATCAGTGATGATTCAGCATCTTTTTTCATCAAACTATCAGTTTGTTTTGTTTTAGAAATGGAGATCAAGTCAAACTCTCGACCATGATCAAGTCTTTATATTAACATTACAAATGCGTCATGAGGTGAATTTACTCGAACTGCCAAACACTTTCAAGCCACTTCTATACAGGAGTTGACACTTCCTCTCGTCCTGAGCTCCACGCCTGCTTTAAACAAGCAGCCGCTGACAGTTGATTGTGTCCTCCATGTTAACATGCAGATCAGATAAGGACAACATTCCCACCCTCACTAAGACTCTGGAAAACAGTAACTCACAAATCCATCCACTCAGTGACAGCAGTGGGAAGCCACAGACTTACACAACATTTTACAACTCGTCTTCAAATTGTGATGCATCATTGTGGGCTAGCAGCCTGAACTGCTTCTGTAAGCAGAGATGATGCCAGATATTTGGTTTCATGAATTTAAGGAAATCTTATTTTTTATGTTCAAAGTTCTGTTTGCTTTATATTTGTATATTTTTCTACATTAAATACCAGACTTGTTTTAAATCACTTAGTCACTGAACTTGACTTTAGTGATCTTCTGACTTGAAACTCTTTTTGGATGTTTGTCATAAAACATAAAAAAAAAAAAAAAATGGATGTAGAAATAAAATAATGGCTAATTAGCTGCTTAATATCTCTTCTCAACTATTCAACTGTGCAAATGCTTTAAATATCTCAATAACTTTCAGATGGACTGGTCTGACATTTGGCACAGACATCCAAGCTAACTTTCCATACAGTGCCTCCATCAGGTCAGAGCGTTAATGTTAATCTATACTTTCGTAAAACAGCATGTTAGCATTGTCATTAGCATTACATTTAGCCATAACATTACATTTACTCATTTAGCTGACTCTTTTATCCAAAGTGACTTACAAAAAAGGGAATCAATCAAGGTACAGTGCAACAAGGACATCTTAGTGCAGCAATAAGTACTGTGGAGAGGGATATTTAGCATGTCCAGTTTTGGTAGTGCTAGGAGAGAAGGTACTCTCTGAAGAGCTGGGTCTTTAAGAGTTTTTTAAAGGGGTATTAGCATGCTGATGTTAGCATTTAGCTTAAAACGTCTTCATAGGATCAGCCTCGGGGAGCTAGCAGCAGCTGTTATTCATCCAAGAAATTTTCCCATTTAGTAAGTGGGCTGTGTCACTCTGTTGACACTAAAATATCTAAATGTTTTCAAAGGACAGTTTTAGTATCCTGTTAAAGTGGTCATGCTTCAAAAACTTGTTGAATCACACATCTTACAGGATAAATGCCTCAAACTTTGACATAAAATTCAGAGAAATCATACATCAGCAAATAATTTCTGTGGGTAACCCGGAGAACATCACCTTGAAAGTCTCATTATCAATTTTGATGTTATCAGCGTTAATGTGAAGTCAAGCTTGAAATGAGAAAACATAACTGACATTATCTCTTGGGAATGACTCACAGATCATTAAAGACAGATCACAGATCAGATATTACAGCCTGAAACAGTTGCTTCAGGGCTACATGGCATGGAAACACACACTTTCTCACCCACACATTACAACATCCCATCTGTCACATCAGAACAATGACGCATAACTCCAGCTCACATTTTTAAGTTTTCAGACGGCGCAGCAGCCGGACGCCCCAGAGCGGTGTCTCCCCCTGACGCCACGCATGTCATACTAACATGTCACCTGTGTCAGCTCCATTTTAACACCTTGAGGAGGATATGGGCGGAAAAGCAGCAGTCCAGCTGACAGACAGCCTCCTCTGACCCGACCTTCACCACTAACCTTCCTGTAAAAGGCTGTGATACACCAGCAAAATATTGAGACAATGTGAAAGCTGACAGATTTGTCGTATATACAGTAGCTGTAGGCAGTGATGTAGTGGTATTACAAGACAACACGTCAACTGATTGATCTCTTTGGGTCAAACAGACATCACAGAACAGCTTTGAGAAATGTATTAAGATTTGTTCAGTTAAGATTAGTCAATTCATTGCTTAGCTGACAGAACATTAATAAAACAATTAATCATACAGTTACAACAATTTTCAGTAATTTGTCAGCAATTTGTCAGGCAAAAATTAGAAAAATGAGCTGGTTCAAATGAACGTTTTATGTGATTAATTGAATGTCTTTGGGTTTTGGACTATTGGTTGGACTTATTAAGTGAGATTTCATAGGTTAAACGATTAATCATTTAAATATATCAACAGATCGAAAACAATAAATGCAGCTTGATCTTTAAATTTCAGACTCTCAATTCAAGACATGTCGTGAACCTAGGAAGCACCAGTTTGTTGTTTTGGAAGGGAGCTTTAAGTATAAGTTTTCACCATATTTAACAATTTGATTACTCTAATTTCATTTCACTGTATCAAAGGGCCACCATTTAATACAAGCCCGTCACCTGGAAATAGATTTTAAAGAGCACACTTTTGTTTTCTTAAATATGTTGTATGTACGGCACGCTAGTCACATGGAGGTGGATGGTGGGCATACTGTACAACAAAGCACAGGACTAACATCAGAGATCCAGATTATTCACATCCCGAGTTTGCGTCCATGTGGTAAAGACAACAAAAGCATTTTGATTACAGTTGGGGAAACATTGGGGTTTTAATTAAATGTTAATCAAGCAAACACATATGCTTTAAGTCACTGCAGACTTTTTCAAACCTTTACCAGGTTCTGTGAATGCCTTTACATAACTATACAATCCTTTAATCATGCTTTAGTTGTTACGAGTGGGTACTGTGGGACAAACAATACATTGTCAGTGAACATTTTTAGTTTATTTAAAAAGTTTCCATTCGTAGGAGGCTGCAGCGAGCATTTGAGCCTCGGACCTCTCTGCAGGAAGAGTGTGGGATTGTTGGTTTAGAAAATGCAGGGTTTGTTGTATCTTTGATGACAAGCAAGCACACTGAATTTCATCACTGACCAAACATGAGAGCAGGTTCCGCATTGCGCTGTGATGAGAGAAAACATCATCATCTGCCAAAAGGGATCCGCACACATGCTCAGTTTTGCTCTTACAAATATAGTACAAATATCTGCAAAAATAAACACTTTTTTCATGAGGTATTAATGATTAAAGACCTCTTTCCTTGACACGTAGCTCATTAAATTGATCAATAACCAGCACTTGTAACCTCTCCGCTGACGCAAACAAAGCTAGTCAGTAATGATCACCGCATATTCCCCCTTAAATCGAAAGCGGAGGTGTTTGTTGCGATGGCTTTCTCTCTGATAAGCACGCAGCTTTGGGATTGGGCCACTACAGTTCCTGTCGCAAGACAACGCCGAGAGGTAACCATTCACCAAGAGTCAACAGCACCCAAGACCCCTCGACAAACACAACACACACAGGTATGCATATAAAACTACATGCTGGAATGTCCTCACGGAGACAGAGAACAGGTAAGTGCCGGTCGATCCGGAGTGAGCAGCAGAAGACGCGAAAGAGAGGAGTGTTTTAACCCTCTGGGGTTCGAGCAATTGTGTGCAATTGCAAAAGCAATTGATAGGGCCATTGATAGGACCCCAGCCATCAAATGTACAAAGAGGAACAGCAGCATTTAATTAATAATATGAAACCAACCTTGTGCCTGCTGGCAAAACCTTTTTAAACTCCACTTCGATTATTGTTTACATCATATGTTAAAAAAAAAAAAAAAAAAGTAGTACATTGTAATTAATGATTTTATCAGTGGTTAATCCATGTGGTTTTTGGCCAGAAGTGCTGTCAAATGGTTTCAATGTATAAATTAATATTTTCTAAATTATAAGTCTGCTTTGAAAATTAAATAAATAAGGTACAAAAGAAAGAAAGCAGAAACAGTTCAAAAGGTCAAACGGTCATGGATTTCTCTATATGGTAAACCATTAAGTCTGCAGTTACTAAGTTAATGAATGTATTTTTCTGTCAAACCGTCCGTTAAAATCATCTTCCTGCTAAATTCCACACTGAAACATAATGTTTCACTGCCCCCTGTGGTTAAATGTTCATCTGTGATCCTGTAACCACACCCAGCAGTGATATCACAGTGTACTGACACACCCTGCCATACATGTCTACATCACTACAGTCATAAAAAATGAAACAAGACACCCAGTCAACAGAGTTGTTTATAAATTCAAGGGTGGGCGATATGGATAAAATCCTCTGCCACTGTAGATGTCATTTCATATCACAATATCACTATACACTGTTTGTATGTAATTATCTGGACATGCACAAAACATTTATATATAAAAATGTAAAGGACTGACTGTTTTAAACTAGAGAGAGCTTAAGAAATCAATGTTCTATGTAAAAAAAAACAACTCATAAAGCAGTCCTGTTAATTTATGGCCCAATACACAGAGATATTAACATCATAGCTACTTTAATATGAATGTTTTACAAATTTATGACCTTTCATGATGTATTTATAGCTTATCTGGTTTAGATTATTTTTATCTTCAGCATATAAGCTTCTGATTCATTAGTGATTTGGTAGTGGGTATTTTTGTGACAATACGTACATGCTGTTGTTTAACCGTGTGCAGTCAAAGTGATCGAAAAACACTCATTCCTGACGTTTGAATAAACACTCTCTTTCATAGACATGTCGGCGGTGTCATCTGTTTGCCCACCCTAATACCACAGCAAACAGCACAATAGTGTGGACAAAGCCTTCATCACCTCCACACAGCCCATTCAGCATTGTTAGACATCATAATGTCGTTGACCAAATATCACACACATACTGTACATGGACACTCACACGCAGATTTCATCGCTGCATTTCATCATTGTGGTAGAAAATTAACCCTCAGACATCAGTTTCTCTGCTCAAATGCCATGTGTTGTTAATAAGAAGTTAATACTCAGATAAATGCATCTGCAGATGGATTCCTCGGATTCTTTCCTCCTGTTTGTGTGTGTGTGTGCTGACAGAGTGTCAGTGATTACTCTGGTGTAATCAAATGGTGAAGTTACAACAGTTTGTCTTGAAAGCTTCCTACTCCTCTCTCTCTCTCTGACTCTCCGTGGGTCTGTCAGCGGCCGAGAGGGATGAAACAAATCTTATAAATACTATCATTGAGGAAGGGAATGTATCTTAACAAGGTAACTCTAGAGGCCGCCTCAGCACAGCCAATGTGGACCAGCTGTGCAGACTAATCTGTTACCTTACTGGGGATTTGGGGCGACCATGTCAAGTTTAATTGAGCATTAATTACAAACAATTTCCCAACAAGATGGGTCTGGTGTGTGATTAGGGGGGACCCTGATTTGGAGTCGCTGAATCAGAGGCTCCTCTAGTTTTCTCTCTCTTTGGACCCTCACACTCTTTCTTCCTGTTGGTCTTTGGCTGATCTCCGATTACGCTGAGTATGTTGAGATCTCATTATTTTGAGTTTTTATTTTTCAAAGTTGAAATCTGGAAATGTATCTGTGGTTACGAATGAAACTAATTTATAAAAATAGCATTAAAATACAACTTTGAAGCTCTTTTAGCTGTGCTAGCAGCATGGCTCCAGAGGTGGCAATCTTTATTTCAGTCTAGACTGAAATATCTGAACCACTGGATGGATTGCCATGAAATTTTGCACAGGTATTAACGGTGTCCAGAGGATGAATCCTAACAACTTTGGTGATAACCTGACTTTTCTTCTAGCGCCACCATGAGGTTGATATTTGTCATTTTAAGTGAAATATCTTGACAACTATTGGATGTATGGCCATGAAATTTGGTGCAAACATTCATGTTTCCCTAAGGATGAATTGTAAGACTTGTGGTGAGCCAATGACCTTTCATCTGCAGCCTTCATCAGATCAAAAAATTAATTTAATAATATAAACATTAATCAAAACTCTGCACATAAGCATTAATCTCAAAGCACCACTGTACCTAAAAAAAAAAATTCACAGAGCTGCTAGCATGGCTGCAGGTTTGGCTCTAAGTCTAGGTCTTTCGTTTGTGAGCCAATTACATAATCCATTTTCTTTCTTTCACTAAAACCAAAAAATGACTTGCCGTATGGCAACAAAGGTGCTTGTTGTCGTTTTAACTAACTTCTATCAGTGGTTTAATCAAAATAAAATGGTCATTTCCTTGAAGCTAAGTACAAACACACAGTGACACTTTTATCACACATGATTGCACTGCATGCGGTTTTTATTTTACCAGAGAAATATTGTATACAAGAACATTATTGACTCCAAGGTCAACTCTTAACGCGGTGACATGCAAACTCGCACCATCAACCAATCGCAAAGTTCACCGAGGTCAAACTCACGGCAGTATACTGGGCAGATTTACTTAACTGCCTTGATGGATTCAGTTTTATTCAAGTTAATTTTACTTGGTGCAAATATTTGTTGGGGTAAATTCTGCTGTGACAGTTTCCTTGATTTGAAAATGTTGCTTTTGATCTTTAGATATTTCTTTCATTTTTTTAGGCTTACTGGGTTTATCTGCCTGTATTTATGTCTTATCTTCAAAAAAGTCTCCATTTAAAAACTTGTGTTGTAAAATGGATGTTGGCTCATCTTATATTCAATCTACTATTAAACATTTATGAAGCAATGGTTTCATAACAACAACTATGGTTTGTGTTGTGTTACGACAGAATTGTGCAACAGAGATATCAGGTATCTGCTCAATAAAACACATACACACACAGACAATCTGAGTCTGACTGAGCTTCATGTAGCTCTTATCAGTCCATTCTTCTTAGTTGAAGTGTTTGTTTCATATACAGTACTTGACCCAGACCTCTGCAGTATATTGTGTGCATTGTGTGCATGTGTGTGTCTTCATTGCGTGTACATATAAATGTATGTGTGTGTGTCTGTGTGTGTGTGTGTGTGTGTGTGTGTGTGTGGTGAGAGGGCCATAATCATTTGACAGACAGTCTTTAAACTGCAGTAAGTCATGGACAGAAGAGGCTGTGTGCATGTGTGATTTATGAGCTCTCACAGTTATGCCATACGAGCGACAGACTGGAGTACCGTCTTCACTGAATCCTTTTCGAATCAGTTTCTGCGGCAGCTGTGAGCTGATCTCTGTCAGGACCTTCCTCAGCAGCAGCTGCCATTCTGTCCTCTGCTGCTTCCTGCGTAACCTGCAGCTGATCTGGAACACCTTCAGCCATTAGCAGCTGATTTCTGACACCTGTTGGAGGCACTTAACACACTCTCTGGCTCACACACAGTGGTAGAGTAGTAGATTAAGGTCTTGTCTACACATATGGGATGATGTATACGGCTATGAAAATATGTTATTGTACATAGATGAGAACATCCTGAGCATAGTTAGCTTATTATCCATTTGGTAACCTAAAAACACAAACATAGTAGGTAATTATTTATTTATTAATAGTTATTTAACATCTTAATTTATTTAACACCATCCTGACACAGAACCTATAACCAAATTTAAATAAACCACTTGCCAGTGTGGCCAATGTTGTTGTTGTTTCCGGTACATGCTTATGACATAATATGCATGTACGAATTGAGATGATGACTTTATTTTATGTGGACAGGTGGCCAGAACATATGCGTTTTTTAATGAATACACGTAAACGTGCAGACAAGACAACGCTCACCCCTAATCTTTCCCTATTATCATATTCATTGTAATACAATAATAACAATAAGATAAGTGCAGATAACCAAACTACCACCAACCAAGTAAAATCAATAACAAACTTCATACTAAGAAGTCCAAGCAGCTATGAATGAATATTCTTCAGCAAGTAAATTGTTTTTGCATTTAGAGTTTCTCACAAAAACACATTCTGTGCACAATTTTTGTCTTGAATGTGATTCCTTCCTCATTAAACACATTCAAAGTTGAATTTTTCAAAGGTGAATTTTTCAAAGTTGAATTTTTTTAAATATTTGGAAGCCTGCAGTATTTACATAAGACAGCCATCTTCCTCTTCTTTCATGCCTTTTACTGGATTGGACCATTTATTATTATCAGTATTATTGTCACCATTATTTATGTTGTGGTAATAGCATGACCTGTATGTGTTTGCATTCATATCATCCATGTTGACAAAACAGGAACCCACTCATTAAAATGTTGCTCCACAGTGGTTAGTGTGCCTTTAGATTTGTCACTAAGGCAGATTTGTTGCACTAGGTTTAATGTCCTAGATTATGTTGGTGACATGAACAGGATGCTAAAGCAAGAAGTTTTTGCATTAGTCAATCAAAAAACTATGTAAAAAAACAAACATTTTGTCACAGCATATAAATGTATCCACTTTTAAACATAAAGGAATAAAGAATTAGGACTAAATATGCAAGCTATTTGCAAATGTTTTCAAAATATGTCACAATGCTGATGGAGAAAATGGGAACTATTCCCCCACCCTCTTAGATTGCTTGTTTTAACTGTTCATTGTATTTAGATGCTCTAAAATGACTGAATGACCATAAACTATATTCAGTGAATTGAACTGATTTGACCTGAAACGTGTAGGGAGGACAGAAGGGTTTGACGAAATGGGACGAGGATGAATGGATAGACGGAGTGCTGGAGGAAGGAGAGTAGGGAGGGCACAGGGAGGAAGGCAGTGTTGTTTTATCTTGACTGGCTCTGAGTGGTCGTCCTCTCAGTCAAATATACACGTCTGACCCTGACGCTTTCATCTCCGCTCAGAGAAAGAGATGGAGCCACATTGCTGGCATAGGATATACAGTGAAAAACAAGCTGTCCTCAGCTAAAACAGGCAGGGATGGCCGGCTGACACGAGAGGGGGAAAATGGGAGGGTGTCATAGTGTAAACACAACTCAATCCTCTGAGGCCATGATGTGACGAGGGAAATCAAACTGGGTGTAGCGTGTCTGGGTTTTCTCTGCTCTCTGGGTGGGAGCTGTAGAAAGAGTTTAACGTGGTCTTTGGATCAGTGGTCAGAGAGCGCCACTAAAACCAGCAGGAGTTAGATTTCTATTGCAGAGGGGTAATAATGTCACGCCCAAAATGGAAAACTTAAAAATGTCCTGGTGAGTTTTTCTTGTCAACAAACAAAAGTTGTGGTGTTGTCACTCACCAAGATGCATTGTGTGTATCCTTGATGCCTAACAAACATGTTTAATGCACTTCCTTCCTCATAAAAAATGGAAAAAGCTAATTTTATGAAACATTTTAAATCCTATATTGTTTACATACAAATTTACGAGCTTGCAGTCTTCTTCTCTGCATTTGTTGATGCATTACAGCAGCCTGTAATGAGGGACAGGCTTTAATTTGTTAGTGGTAAATACTAACGATAATTATACCTATTCATGCATAACAATGACTTCAAAGTTTACTATCGCATGTCAGTAGTTTTGTACTGTTCTGCTCCATTTATGCTGTCATTGGTCGGTTATGAGAGGTGATACTGATGAATTCATTGACTCAATAAAAAGATGAACATGTTACAACAAAGGGTACCTGATGTAGATAATTAGCCAGGTACAAACCAATCCTTGTTTTATCTGTACTGCCTTCTTTCTTTACTGTTTATTCTAAAAAACCGTTGAACTGGTATTTGTGAGATCAATGGGCCGCTCTCTGTGTTCCCTGCTGCCAGTGCCTTCAGGGATGATTGACTGGTAACGGTGCCAAATGAATAATGTGAAAAGAGAGAAGCTAACAGTAATGCCCGACTGCAGTGGGTCAGCAGTCCACTTGTCTGGGCCTGTCAGCCACACAGCACTTTGTTATTTTTATTTAAGGCCAGGCTGGGGTTATTTCAAAATGTATATTTTGCATTGCACCACCCCACTAGGAAGACGCTGCATGCTCCAGATAGTTTGAAATCATCGTCAGGAATGTGTATTGCATTGCCTCCATGTGCATCCTTGTGTGCGTGCACAAGACAAAGAAAATGGGGATTAGTTCTTGAATAAACTACTACAGGTAAGATACTTGCAGGATCCCAGGATTTGTGTATACTTGTGTCTGTGTATGTCTGTGCACATTTGCATAGTAAAGAATATTGTAGGCATTAAAAGAAGGATGCCTTCTCCAACTGACACAAACTGTCAGTTGGGGAAGCAAATGAAATCCTGTCTCCTGGAAATTCAGTTTAAATAATACTTCCCAAATTAAAACTTCCCAATTACATTGTGGTGACAAACACAACCACAGGCTGGAGGTAACATTTTTTTGAGAGAATGAAGAGCAACATGTATGCACCACACTGGAGTCACAAAGAGGTGATCAGGGTGGATGGAGGGCGTACGAAGCCTCAAAGACTTTAAGGGTTTAAATCCAGACCCCCTTCAGTGGTTAGGTTTTGGCAACAAAAGCAGTTTGGGAAAAGTTAAGGAAATACTGTGGTTTATAGTGTACACCTTTTCTGTATTAAGCTTCAAAACTGCTGCAATAAACAATATTTCTAAGAGGAAGGTTACACTATGACAGAAATATAACTGGATGCACTTTTAACCTACATTGTATTGTATTGTTTAGATTAAGTGAACCAAGCGAGAGTAGAATGTATTAACAGAAACTATGCAAGCACTACTGGACAAGTGGCTTATTAAAATATGCAGACCTAAATCCTGAATCAGAGCTCACTGCAGAGTGGCATGCAACAGGTGGAGCCTCACAAGTAAAGATAGTCCATTATAACTAAGCGTCTAAGGTCAGCTCCCATTCCTCAGACCATCAAAATATCACCCCTAAATGGCCCCATGAGTCAGTTTCTTTTCCTACCACTGCACACAATAATAGGTTAGCACTATAAAGATGGTCAAAGCTTCCATATAACCACTCACACCTGTTAAAACCCGCTAATATGATAAAATCAGAAGATCAGGTGTTTCTGGTTGGCGTTGGGTTTATTTACATCTCAGATATATTTAACTTTCAAGAGGATTTGTTGTTATACTACCACTCCATAGTATATATATATAGAGAGAGATATAGATATAGATAGATATACAATCTATATATATCAGATATTAAATATTAACATCAGGGATAGAATAAATATGAGTTCATATGTTTAAAATCAAACTTCATTTATGATGAGAAATCCTAGGAAGACGCTCATTTATTTCAAGAATCTGTAGAGATGTGCTGCAAATACCAGCCACAAAAAGAGAGTTTTATATAGTTTTAATATTTACTATTTTACTTGCAATGTGTTCCAAAGCATAACAGTATAAACAGCATAGACGGTATAAAGGATGTCGTATCCATGATATATCACCTGTAGGTTTCTGAAAAGCCATTCTGAAACTCACAGTGTGGTGGCTCTGTCTGCCGCCATCTTGGCAGTTGTGCCTCTGTCGTCTTCCGGCTTATCTAAAAAGCAGCAAAGACGTGGATCATCTGTTGACCTGAGATAGGCTGAAGGATTGCTCAAACAAGCCACCTGTAAGAGTATCTGACAATCAAAATCATCCACACTGTTAATTATGCATAACTTTAAGGCTTAATATAACTTCAATGGGTGAGTTCTATAGAAATTCATGTCATGAATTGTGAAATTAGCTATAGAGACCAAAACTATTTTTTGTACCAGACTGTACACATGTTTATTTCTGCTGTGAATATGGACATTTTAATAAGGGGGCTTATGGAGGTTGACTTGTTCTGCAGCCAGCCTCAAGTGGACATTTGAGGAACTGCAGGTTTTTTACACTTGTGCATTGGCCTCACTTCACAACTATGGAGGTTGCTTAGTGAAAGGTGAAAATATAGTATATATAAATATGTAAGTAAACACATGAGTCAACAATTAAATTTATACTTGATAATGAATCAGTCAAAGCTTTTTTTGACTTGTTTTCAAGTAACAGTTAACACAAGTATTCATTAAATGTATGAAAAACAGAATTTGTTGGGGTTTTTTCCATTTAGAAATGCTTCAGAGTTCAGATGTAAATTCTCTGTTCAGTGTTTCAGAGCCTCCAAGAGGATCTGATTTGGTCTCTAGACAAACCTCTTTTGTCACAACACAAAAACATCCTCAGTCTGTCAACAGCGCTTGTTTACATTATGCCTGGTAACAAATAAACAAATCATGAACACAAATGAGTGAGGGTCTGGATCTCATAGCGGGTGTAGTGGTGAAGCATGAATCCTGATCCTGATCAATCTGTTTTCTGGCTGATCCAGGAGATTATTGTTCCAGCTGTATCCTGATTTACTGTTTATTTTCTGCCTGTCTTCATGAGCACAGACAGGTGGCTGCGTAAAAAATGCAAGCTGACCAGGTCTCAAGACAAATCTCATTATAATTAATATAATAGGGGAAACCAACGTAACTCTTCTGATTTTTCTCTTGTCTCTGCTTTTTATTATGAAACACTGGACAGATTTTTTTTCTCTTGAAGTCTCAAAAATGATCCAAATAAAACTATCTGAGAAGGGAACATCACTTAACATTCATGTACAACTTGTGACAAGAGACCTCTATCAGGTTCTCATGGTGGTTGGATAGGTCAACAAAATGTCACTTCACATTTCCTACCAACAGTGAACAGCGGTTTCTTGTAACCATGTCCGCAATCATTCTTCAACCTTAACCAAGAATTGTCATGCAAACCACTATCTTTTTCTAACCAAGTCATTTTTGTGCCTAAACCAAACCAAATCTTAACCATAGCGGTGAATGATCAAAAGAACAGTTTTATTTTTGCAACAGTGATTTAGAGGGCACTGACCAATGATTCTGTGCTGCTTCTATTGCCGTCAGAGCAGTTTATATTTGGAGCCATAGCTTTAGTAATTTGATTTAAAGAGTCACAACAAACAAAAAGTCCTCAGGCTGATTTTTTTTTTGTTTACATCCATGTTTGGTAGCTAGTGTTGTCCTCTTCCCTGCTTTTGATGCTACGTTTTTATGTTTCTTTGCACACTTTTCTTTCACAACTGTCGTATTTTGCATTCCCCACATGTTTACACAAGTACATTTATGTCCCTGTGTATACTGCTCTGTAGTGCCCCCAGTGGTGTGAAATCTGCACAGGGCTCCTTTAAATTCAAAATGAGATACAATAAATGTTTGTTTTCTGTTCGATTCTGCACCATGTTGTACATTTTGGACTTCACAGTAAGTCACAGTATATTACACTTCAATTGAGTGAAAAACTGAAATCCAGCATTTTTTTTATTGCGGCCCCCCATTGCCATGAGCATTTTGTGCTTGTGTACATTATATATATATATATATATATTTCCCTGTAATTACGTTTGATATATCCAGTGGAAACCTTGAGACATTCACTATAACTGAGCTGAGTCTAGTATGTTTATTTCTATCTTTTATTTTGCAACATCAAATGTTTTATTACCAAAACATAAAAAGACACCTTGTCTAAATTATCCAGATACACATTCTGAATCTTCTTTGTCTCCATTTTCTAGAAAAGAAAGAAGTCTTCTTGTCGTACAGTAACCTTTCTTTCTATGCCTCAGCAGGTCTGTGGCTCTGAGGTTTTGGTTACAGACTAATGATCTTCCTCAGAAACAGATTCATCTTTAGACAGAGATTCAGAGCCACAACAGAGGGAGAGAGAGAGAGAAACCACTAGACAAATGACACACATGTTACATGGCTAAGATGAAGAGTCATTTCACCATACCATACAACCCGCTTCATTCCTGCCCTCCTCTCCTCCCGTCATCCCTCAGTGTCATGCTGTAGAATGAACCAGAACACGTACGTAAAGATGATCTAAGGTTTGTGGAAAAAAATGCTCCACAAGGTCTAGACATCGCTGACATTCTCTCTGGTCATCTGTGGCCTCCTCACCATATGTTTCTGCTCATCAACATTTTTAGTCTTCGATCGGTTTGATTTTTTTTTTTTCTCTCTCTCACGGCGACACATTCTGCTGCACTGATTGCATTTCATGAATGTGTGTAAAATGAGTTACCGCTTTGAAGTGGCAAAGTCGATTGTAATAAGTTCCTGTCATGAGACATCTGCTAGACGCTCATTTCTCCACCTGGACTAGGACATACTTTTCCTGGTGACACATTCCTCTGCATTTTCATGTAGACATGCAGTAATTTTAAATCTGAGAATCAAAATAATTAAATAAATAAAAAAAAAGAACAGGGCACTCACGTGGTTCCATCTAAACTACAAACCTTAAAGCAGGCAATGTCAGGTAGTTGTCACATAGTTGAATGTATATATCAACGGCTAACAACTGTTTCTATTATCACTTAGTTTGGGGGTGGCTGTAGCTCCTGAGGTAGAGTCTTGAGATCCTCTGATCTTCTGCATGTCAAAATGTTCTTGGGCATTATACTGAAGATTGCTCCCATCGGTGCATCGGCTGTGCCATCGGTGTGTGTGTGTGTGTGTGTGTGTGTGTGTGTGTGTAAATGATTAGCTCCTTTCTGATGAGCACTAGCTTATTTTTTTCCTACGAACAGTCCGAAGCTGAATATATTCAATTTACAGTGACATGAAACGCATGAGAAGCTGGACCCAGTGAATTTTGGGAACTCACTAAATGCTGGATAAGTGATACAATCTACTACAATCACTATTTCTACTGCTGTATTAATATAACTACCAGAACTCACCAAGAATACATCAGGCTAGTATTAGGGCAGCAGCATGAGCTCCTGTCTGTTGGTAAATGTCTGTTATTTGTATGTTTGTGTTTAATGAATGAGTGTTTGTGTTGTCGGGCTGCTAACAGGGGCGACGGCTGCAGCTCTCTGGTTTCAGATTGATTCAGCTGCATGTTTCTGAGGATTAGAGCCAGTAGCCAGCCAGTCTAGACTGGTCTCCAGTTACACTGGACGCACACAATGACTGGGATGCAGACAGAGGGGACACCATGGACAATATGCTTAATGGGTGGAGGCGATAGGGATGTGTGTTTCTGTATGTGTGTGTGTCTTTAGTTGTGTTTGAGTGTACAGTATATATATTGTGTGTGGAGGGTATGTATAAGTTATATATTGTCTGTGCATTACTGTATATGGATTACACAGATTTTAGTCATATAAAAAATGAGTTAGTTTTTCCTGAAATGGTTCATCCATTAGTTGATTGACAGTGAGTTAATCAACAACAATTCAGATAATGGGTTAAGACATTCATAAAGCACAAATACCAAATATCAATTGGCAGTTTCTCAGATGTGAGGATTTGCTGTTTCTTGTCTGTAAATAGAATATTTTGAGGTTTTGAACTGTTAGAATCTTTATTAATTTCATTTTATAGACAAAAAACATCATTGGTTAATTAAAAAAATAGTTGAGTAACTTATCAATAATAATAATTAGCTGCAGCCCTGGCATCAGTGTGCATGAAGGCATGACTGAATTTAATAAGGTTGTCTGTTTTTCATTACTTTTCTCCACATTTAATACATCCTTCAACAAATATACTGAATGCATTGTATAATTTATATTTACACACTGACTCATCAAATCAAACCCATTTCCTCCTGGACCACCAAGTTTTCCTAAAAGTAATCATCTTAATGGGAACCAGTGCTAAACCCTGCCACTCCACAGAATTACAACACTTCCATTAACTCTGATGAAGTCGTCTCTAATAGTCATTATTTCCTTTTTCAAACACCTTCCTGTGGTAGGGAATAGAAAGCAAGAGCAGAAGTAAGTACAGACCGACAGAAAAGAGACAGATAAGACGCAAAGAAAGAGAAGAGGCAGGCATTAATAGACAGAAGTACACACATACACAAAGATTTTTCGTGTGCACCTCCATCAGTATCTGTTAACCCAGCAGTGAAAGGCCCAGATCCCCTCTGTAAGCTCCTAATTGTGTCTTATTGTTCTGCTGGACTTTGAACTGAGAGGAGGAATAGATGACACCCTGGCCTGCTGTCTGAGCTTTGCACACACACTATGTACGTTTGTGTGTGTGTGTGTTTGTGCGTGCGTGTGTGTGTGTGAGAGAGAGAGAGAGAGAGGCCTCAGGTCCTGTCTTCCTAAAGGTATTAAGGGAAAAGGCTTAAAGCGTCAAGACCCTGACACCCCAAGCACGCAAACAAAGACATACATGTGTGGCCTGAGCAAGCACAAAAAAGACACGACACAGACACGCAGACTCAACTCTGTGTTAAAACACGCACACATGTGCATCAAGAAATGCACCCCCCAGACCAAAGTCTTTCTGATTCAGCCTCCATCCCAGCTGAAGACCACCAGGTTGGCTCCACCTGTCTATCTTCCTGGGTAGATTTTCTCAGACATAATCTGTCTTCAGGGGTGTTTTCTTACTTCATGGTGCACGTCTGTCTGACTGGGATGAGATATGTGTGTGACACGTGTATGAATCAAGAAGTAAGGGATGGTAGGGGTAGTTTTGATCATTTTTTGAGGTGCTGATTTGATTGATTGACACTCATTTTTTTGGAGTTTGAGAGATGTAATCTGTTACCAGCCATGCAGGAGCCAATGCTATCCCTATCAAGTGACATTGTGGGAGTGTTTTTGGAGCTTTAACCATATTAAGGGACTAAAAGTCAGAAAAGCTCAGCCTCTGCGAGTTAACTGCTAGAATATTAGATTTTCATATGTTACGTAAATCAAATAGTAAACTGTGACAGCCATCAAAAATGTTGTGAAGTGTAGTTACCACATAATCAGTAGCTGATATATAGCCATTTTTTTTTGTACAATGGATGCAGATTTTATTTCTTTTACGAAGGGATACAGACGTATTTTATTAACATTAATACAACATTGGAGAATATTTCTTGAGGAGGGGTTATTCCTCCCCGCAGGTGTGTGTCATCCGTTTGTGTGAGGCTTGACACATCTCAGGATGTCTGAGGATCATTGAGCTGACAGGTCATGACTTATGTGGCATCAGGGCAAAGCCGGGCTGAGATGTTCTGCATTGTGAAAGTCTTCTTTACCCACAGGGTCGGATTTATTTTTACACATCAGAGTGTAGATCCGGAAAAAGCAGACTTTGGCATCGATTAGTCTTTTTGTGTGTGTGTGTGTGTGTGTGTGTATGTGAACTTCACCCGTCTCAAAATCCTCATAGATAGTCTTGGTTCACGGTTTGTTGTTCTTGTGTGGTCGCTTACGTCACTCGCCGTACTTTTTGTTGAGCAAAGCATGAAATTGTAAGAATACTGCATGTACAACAAGGCATGTTCATGTTACATTCATTAAAATAACTTATTTACTTTGAAGAAATATTCAAATATTGCTAATAAAATAGTATTTAAAGTACAATTTAGTAAAGGTCAAATACAGAGTTCTTGCTTCACCTACGGCTAACTGTGAGATGATCTCGTAAGCTAGCATGTCTACACATAATTGCATTTCACATGTGCTGGTGTCTGTTACTGCCAGTAGACTCTGGAAATTAAAATGTAGGTGCCAGATTTAACAGCTTTGGATCCAGATGAAGCCCATTACAGTTCTCACTCTCTCATTTGGTCCATGTGGAGATAAATCCAACACTGCTTTCATGCCAATAATATTTTTTCCATCGTGCTCATGCCGTTTAGTGGCTTTAACAATGCTGTAAGGCCATAAACACTGAGAGCAGGCTGAGATGATCACACATCACCCGCTGTGTGATCACAAGCAGTTGTTGTTTGCTTTTAAAACAGGTGTTGTTTACCCACAAAGATGGTTGATCTATGACATAATATAACGATAAAAACTCTATTATGTAACACCGGTGGAATATTTTCACCTTTTAGTGTGCACGCTCTGATTGGATTTTAACCCTCCTGTATTAGCTGCTCGGGAAGTCTGCTGTTATCAGCTGTTTGGTGGATACCAAACCTTATCTGCCAATTTCATTGCTTTACCTGCCACTCAAACCACAAAATAACTGGTTACATGTTGAGGGAAACAGAAGGGCACATGAGGAATAATAAATGTTTTCATCTCTCAACACCATAATATAATCTCACAGTAAGAACCCACGGTGGAAACCTGCAGGAGCATCCAGGTATCTGAACAGGAAACATTTTATTATAAAAGTAATACAGAAGCATTTTGTATTTTCAATTTGTAATCAAATAATGCAAGATGAATATGATGAACTAAAATATTATAACTTTTTTTTTTAACTCAAGTTAAGACAGTACAAATAAATATCTCATGGAGTTGTTTCTCATTTTCTGATGCAACCTCCGTGGCTGTGAAAATGAAGTCAATGCAGAAGTGCCAGAAACTGCAGTTTCTCAAACGGCCACTTGAGGCTGGCTACAGAACAAGTCAATCTCCATAAGTCCTCATATTAAAATGTCCAACTTCCCAGCAGAAATAAACATGTTTACAGCCTATTACAAAAAACAGTTTTGGTCTCTATAGCTAATTTCCGCATTCATATTTGATTAAGGCTTAAAGTTATGCGTAATTAACAGCGTGGCCACTTTGATTGACAGGTGGGTGCTGTTGCTGAGCAACCAGGTTTCATTCAGCCTGCTTCAGGACGATCCAAGGCTTTGATTTTTAGATCAGCCAGGAGGCGGCAGAGGCAGGACTGCCAAGATGGTGGCAGCCAGTGCCACTACACTGAACTTCACAGTGGCTCTTCAGAAACCTGTGGGTGATAAATCAACCATATTTATCCTGTCTATGCTTTAGCACTGACAGCTCCAATAAAATCAAAAGTTATATTAACATGGCATTCTTCAATTCTTATCAGACCTTAAATGCACAAAATGTGAAACACCTAGCTCTTTTTTAAATGTTTTCTTCATCTCAGTTCCTCAGTTGCTTGAATCAGGTGTTGACTGTGGATTCTAAAAGCTACACTGTCTGTTCAGCACCAAATGACAGACAGAGAAAGTTACTGGTGAATATACAAGAGTGGAGCATTTAGCAGCTAAAGAGATTTCCTTCAGAAGTTGGTCAAGAGGTGAAAGGATATAGAACTTGGAAATATTGGACTTGGTTAAGGTTATTATTGGAGGTGCTAACTGCAAAGACAATGGTTGCATTTATTTGTCTCTTATTCACAGTGGTGATGCTGACTTGTTGCTCTCTTTATTGTTTTTCTATTCTTGCAACATCACATCAGTATATTTCATAATTTCTGCACTGATTTGGGAAAAAAAATCTGTTCATCAATGATAAATTTAATTAAATTTCTGTCAAATACACAATCTCAGCATGTTGTCTAACCAGAGCCATTTCGCTAATGGATGACATTGGTTGCCAGGGAGACCGGTGATGCAACTGCAAAGCTTCCACATTTATCTCCATCTCCCCATCTGTTGCCATCTGACTCCTGGCCTCTGATGTTTCAGGAAATCAGCTGGCTGAGGATAGTGGCGTCAGTGGATCTGTGTGGCTCAGACCAGCCCGAGTGGATTTAAGGTCACACCCACAGTTTGAAATGAACGCCAACCAAATGCTGATAGATGTAATCTGTAAATGGTCCTCAGCTTTTTGACAATATTCTACTTGGAAGACGTGAATCTTAAATATTGTCCCTCTTCTGTCATAAAAATGATTTCAAGACGACGGGACCAGACTGAGTAAATAATCATAACAATAATGAATCTTTTTCTTATGAGAGTGGAATTAAATATGAATATGAAGGACTTTCCGTAATATATTTTACTCATGTTGTCAATATCCCATTCAAATAAAGTAAGACTTTAGACTCATGTAAATTAGCTAATAAATTACAACATAGTGAAGAATAAGTACATAATCAAGATTTTCAGTAACCCTGTCCTGGAAAAAGCTCCAATACTCTTATACTATTTTTGAGTTTTTTATTAAAAATAATTTGAGATAATTGTAAACTGTAAACTGCTGCAATCAATGATCAATCAATTAATTGCAATGCAATGGGCTACAATCAGCAATCAACCAATCAGATAGGGAAAGATTAATGCTAGCTAGCTACCACTGAGCTAATTTATGTTACTGGTAATATTAGCTGATGTTAGCTTGTTGAGATAGATCTGTGACTGTTTTCACATGTACCATATGTGCATACATACATACATACATACATACATACATACATGTGTATATAAATGAAAGTTGCTCTCTTTCAGTGCTAATTGTCCTGCATTACAAACAGTGCTAGCTGCTGACTGTTGTCCGTGTTTGTTTTAGCACAAGGACACAGAACAACTGGCGACAGTTGCCATTCTTGTAGAGTCTGTGGGGTCATCTATTGCCTGAGCTCCACTGACCAGTCATTTGGTGTGTTATCCAATGATATAAGTCTGTAAGTCATGATGTGATGCTTCTTCCTGATTGCCAAAGACTAAAGAGTCACTGCAAGTTGATCAGTGCAATCTTGTATGGCCTGTCTAGTCTTTGTAAGTTTCCACTAGTCAGGTGTGTCCTGTATTCATGTGTCAAGGACATTTTGTGTATTTCCCCAAACCATATTTAGAAGGAATTATAATTGACCTATAAGACATTTTGCAAAACAGTTTGTCATTGTTGTCAGTGTTTCATGCAGTGGTCACACCCTGTTACACACCCTGCTGAATACCTGGAATGAGCAACACACAGTCGGACACAGAGAACACACACTCACCTCCCTGTGTTCGAAGTGTGCAGGCTTCCACATGTATATGCATGAATACAGACCGACAAATACGCATATCGAAACACTGGTAAAGCAACATTCATTCAAACACAGAGGCGAACTTGAGTCACGGCGCCAAAGCTCGCCCTGAGGTGCACCTCCCTTTTTCTTCTTCCCCCCCTCCTCCCTCCCCTTTCTCTCTTCTTGGGTGGGGGGCACCTTGGCGTCACCTGTCTCTTTCTAAAGGTGTCAAAGCACTGAGGTGAGAGCCCTCTCAACTCGTGTGAAGAAGGTTGGGATCCCAATTAGCCGCAGGCCGACCCCCACCTGCCGCACATGGTTGTCACAGTGATGAAAAAACATACGGAGACGAGTCCTCTTTCAAAACACAATAATGGAAACTTTACTTTTTTTTTTGGCCTGTTTGTTGAAAGGCTGCCCAGCTGCTGGTGCCTCTGAGATGTGCCTTTTTCATTCTTTTCTTCAATCTTTACTACTTTCTTTTTAATGCACTTATCTCTCCTACGCTTCTCCTTTTGCCTCTTTCTTCTCTCCTCTCGCTCATTCTGGCCGTTCCTCCATGCCAAGCCTCCATGCTTTGATACCCTTCATTTAGCGTGTCAGCAGTGATGACACATGTACCCATTCATCCGCCCCTGTCTACATTGTTAGAAGTCTATTCCAAATCAAGCAGGAACAAGCACGGCCTTTTTCTTCCCATTGAAAATTTTCTGCTTGATAAACCCTCCAGACATTCAACCGGCAGAATATTTGGCCTTTTCAAAAGGATTCCTTCGTGGATATCCCTCATACAAAGCAGGCAGAGGGTATAATTTGCATGATGTGTTTTCAGCAAGATCCCATCCTGTCAGGGGTGAAGGGTCTTTTATCTCTAGGGGTGTCTTGAGTGGCTCTCATGTCTGGTTCAGAGCATGCAGAGACTCAAAGCCGAGCGACAGAGTAACGTCAGCATGAGTGGCAGCGGGGTCGACAGCAACGGCTCGGACAAATCCTCTTCTATCTTGCCCAGAATCCTCTGGGGCTACTCAGTGAGCTGCCGTGAATCACCTTGAGCTTAATGATTTGCAGATATACAGAGAGAAGGGGGTTGGAACCTCCAGGGCCGGAGTTTATCTCCTGGACCTGACCCTTTGATCTGGCCCTCAGATTAACCCTGCAGACAAAGAGATAGAGCATGTGTGTGTGTGTGTGTGTGTGTGTGTGTGTATATGTGTGTGTGTATATATAAGAAGTGACAAAGAGCTTGTGCGCATATATCTCGTGTGTGAACATAAGTGTGTCTGGAGATGTTTGAGCCTTGAATAACCTCAGTCTAACCCTAAGACCCAAGCAAGACCAATAAAAGCAATTTACAACTGTCCAGTGTTGCATTACCTGACCTGTTGTCCTGTTCCCATGAGGAAAAATTCACCCGTCGTTGTCGTCCATCATTTAAACACCCAATCTGTAATTTTTATTTTGGTTAATTAATGGCAAAGCCTAAGGTGTCAGGATTTCCATTACATTTGGTACTAATACCCTGGGGCTAATAGGCTAATATAGCTTAAATCAATATCATGATAACAATAGGAATATTTTCCGATAATGATAGAATTCATGATATAAATTCAAAATTTCAATCAAATAAATCAATGTTTATTGCAATGAAATGCAGCCCACCAGTAAGTATTCCACTTAAGACGTTTAAAACAAAAACCTCAATAACACATTTTGCTAGTTTTTAAAGAGTAACTTCACACCAGACTGAGATGCAGTGTTTTACTGCCCTCTCTGGTGGAAAGTTTCAAGCCTGTCTCACTTATGAGGAGAGGCGTGTTGCACCTGTAATCCAACAGTGATGTCACAGTTGCCTGGGGTACACCCGTACATCACTGCACCAAGCTGAGACGGTAAAACGC